>VDFB02049217.1:27659082-27766239 GCA_007258455.2 Sequoia sempervirens
GACAATCTAACCTCCTATATCTTTGAGCCAACCCATGCCATCTAATCTCATAATGGTCTATCCCCAACTATCTAATGTCCTCATGGGGATAATATTTACACATCTCAGAGAATCCTCTCTACGTATCATACATGACCCTAGTCCCTCTAATAGGTAATGTAAGAATACTATACACATCCTCTAATGTCACTGTCACCTCACCCATAGGTAGATGAAATGATGATGTCTTTGAATGCCACTGCTCACAAAATGCAGTCAACAGTCCCTCGTTTGCCCGAATAGAGGGCAAGAATGTAACATGATATAAACCCAAATGCCACAGAAACCGTTTCTCCTTGCTCCACAAACTATCACAGAAGCGAAAAATCAATGGTCTTGACTCTCTGGTATATATAGGATCCAATACAACCTGCAATGGTATTATGCATGCCTTATGTCAGAATCACTAGTATATCCTAGTCGAAAGTTCCAAAATTCCATGCCAGTCAAATACATCATAAATTTGCAAATGTGTTACCAAATATCACATGTGTCACTTAAATTTTCAAATGTGTCTCAAATTGTCATATGGGACAATATAAAATGCAAAAGAATTTTACAATGCAAGTGCATAATTATGCAGTCATGCACAATCATTAGTCTGTTCAAAATGCAAATGTGTAACATTTATCTATATGCGCTATTCATAAATGCAAATGTGATGCACCTATACATATGCATTAAAAAAAAAAAAATGTGTCTATCTATCAAAATTGCTACGCTGAGCTAAGATGTAAATTAGCAAATGCATAATCCTGCATACAGATGCGTCAGTTACGCATGCATATGTGGTTATCTACAAAAATGACTCATTACAAAAACATGAAATAAATGCATAAAAACATGTGCAAATTAAAATTTCAAAAGATGGTTTTGGACTACATATCGAGGGGCCCGTATCTGTAGGTCACTTGAACGTCTGGATATGATAAGTGTGATGATGTGAGTACAGAACTGGAGACATGGTCACAAGGAATCCAAAACAAAAATCACAATTTTCTAAACTAGATGGGTGAAAATGAATTGGGTTTTCACCCCTTTTCTATTTATACCTAGGGTTTTGGGTGGCATTTCCTCCAACCTTGTCTATTGGTTGCATAAACTTCCAACTTCTATCAACCCGTACACATACCAAACACCTCAAAATTCATTTTTGTCAACTCCATTGCATTTCTAACTATCAAATTGACTAATCAGGACTATTTCCAAACTTTTTGAAACTTTTCAAAAATTTGTCAATTTTCCCGATGGGGGCATACCTTCACCTATTTTAGACTAGGGCATGACTAGGGCATGTTTTTGATCGATTTTATTTGACATAATGCTAAAATGACATTATATCAAAGAGGGGAAAAATGTAGACACTGAAATTTGGTCTAAGCCCGCAACTTCAATTTCTTCATAATTCATATTTTCATGGTCATCATTAAATAATGCTAATTATTTAATTACTTTCTAAAGTCTTTCCTCATCTATTAATTAAATAACTTTTAATTATTTAATTGATTCATTCTAACATTTATTCTTCTATTAATTAAAACAACTTAATTATTTAATTAATTTGTATTCTCTTTATTCTATCCCGATTAATTAAATAAATGTTATTTATTTAATTTTGCCACTAATTAACTCTATCCTCCTTGAATTAAATAAATTCTTATTTAATTTATTTTTATCATATTTCTGACTATAATTAAATAAATACTTTAATTATTTAATTATTCATTTAACTTTTTCTTCACTCAATTAAATGAATCTTATTTATTTAATTAATCCTTAAAATGTTGAATCTTGAATTAAATAATCATTTAATTCATAAAAGTCTATTTTAACACATTCCTCTATATTTAGATAAATGTTTTAAGTTATATAAGTATTCATTCCCACTTGACTTGAGATCTATTTGAATCGGTCAGTTATCTCCTGATTTAATGTCTGAGTGTCTTTTACGAATAAACTCTTTGTCATAACCAGTCAGTTATCTAGCTCTAACTCGCATGCATGTACATGCTTATTAATTAAATATCTTTATTTAATTAATTAAATTTTGTGCATGCGTTCGAACAACACAAATATTATTCTTCTATTTTCGAATACCAAACTCGAAGATCTAAAACCATTATTTAATCTTTATCTCTATTCTTAGGTTTTATCACTCATGTCAGTACTAACAATTATCATAATGCATGTTGAATCTTTTGATATTAATCATCCATTTATCGTTTAATCTTGCCCTATCATTCGAATGATCAATTATCTATAAATTGATATGTCTTTCATCATTTTACCTCTCCTCAAATCTTGTGACTTTTGGAGCAATTACTTGAAATCTTCAATGTTTCATTATTATCATAATCCTTAGGCTATGCTTGAACACACTAAAAAATATAAGGGCAAGTACACTACAAAAGACAAAATGGAGAAAGACAATAGACATTATCCATGGAGTTACATCGATCTTTGGTGAGATTGTTTTATTTTTTAGCTTATTTCCTTTGTTCTTTGTTGTTTGACTTTAGATTGCATTAGAGCTTGATTGCATGAGTGCTTGCTTTTAACCTTTGCTATTTTCCTAATTGTTACAATAAGTCTAACACTAACATTAATTTATAATCTCACTCATTGTTTTCAAAAAATACTAAAGATAAGAATACAAAATTAATAGAAGACATTCAAAGGGACACATAGATATATGATAGTGGTAATTACAATGTACAAAATAAACAAAGATGAGCTTGATCTCTATTCACATATTGAAAATGGATTCTTTAAGTACAAAGACTTCACTATATTTTTTATTTGTACAATGAAATCATATTTATACATGTGAATTGGTGTGCATAATTTATCATGCAAAAATGGGAGAAACTAGATCTTTACTATATAATTATTTGGAGATTTGATGACATGAAAGCATATATCTATTTCAAATATAAAATGTAAGAAGGCTCCAAGGAGGGATACTTCTAAAATTATGTTCAAAGTGAAAGTTAAGAACCAATGACAAGGAGGACACAAAATAAAGCAAGGAAGGACGGAAATTTCCAAATTGAAATTACTCAATGAGCAAGAGCAACATGAACAATCCTAATGAGATTGAAACTTGTAACCATACTAAAAAATGAGAATGTTTAAACTATAGTTGATTATGGAAATGGTGCAACATAGCAACATGATCAATCCTAATTAGATCAACCTCATAAATTTATGCTATGATTTGTTGAGCTAGTTAAGAAACATCTCATTTCTCAACACAAATGGTTACATTGAAAGTATTGATTGTACATACAAGTTCAAGTCAAGCACTATCTAAAAGGTGAAAATATTAGGGTTTAAGGTTTAGGTTTTAGGTTTATGTTTTAGGGTTTAGGTCCAAGGATTAACCTAGGTAAATTAGTTTTTAGGGACCTATGGCTTTTGAAACCTAGGGTTTAGGGTTTTGATTTCTAAGTTAAATGTTTCCAATTTAGGTTTAGTTTTTATGGTTTTTGATTTACAATTTAACATTCTTTGTTTCATTTTAATGTTTTTACTTTTTTAAATGCAATTTAAAACTATAAAATATCAAACTAAAACAAACTAAACAAACAAAAACTAAATAACAATTACAAAATAAAAATGCAAGATATAAAGGAAAAAAAATGGAAAAATTCAACCAACCTAGAGGTCACTGAGGTTGGTTGTGTCGACGAGAGGATGTGGCGGTGAAAAATTTCTTCAATCAGGCCCTTCGAAACGTGTATGCAATCTTGCTTCTCCTTCTCTAGCATAGCTCAAACTGACAGTTAAAATGAAAACACAGTCACTTATTTAAATAAAAATATAGCTTTAACAAATGGGTACGTGTTTCAAAATGCATATGCATTATGAACACGTACACATTTCATAATGTGTACACATTATGAACGCGTACACATTTCGTAACACGTACGCATTATGAATGCATACACATTTCGTAATGCATACGCATTGTGAACACGTACACATTTTGTAATGCATACGCACTGTGAACGCGTACACATTTCGTAATGCATACGCATTGTGAACACGTACACATTTCGTAATGCATACACATTGTGAACGCGTACACATTTCGTAATGCATACGCATTGTGAACGCGTACACATTTCGTAATGCATACGCATTGTGAACGTGTACACATTTCATAATGCATATGAATTGTGAATGCATAAAAATTTCGTAATGCACATGTGTTTTAGGTTTGTGTACCTGAATTTGAACACATACGAGTTCAGATTTAGGTTCGAGTACCCGATTCATAACGTATATTCATTTTTTTAAAATGCACACATGTTTCATGTGAATTTTTTTGTTTTGGCCAAAACTTCCCCTCTTTGTGGACCCAACTTGTTGCACTTACCCTCTTGCAAGAAGTAACAACAAAGAGCATAAGATGGTTCTATTGTTAATGCTGCCTTGGATAGTCTATCTCCTAAGCACTATAATCATGTACATTGTTATCCTAATAAAGTGGAGAAGACAAATTGAAGAACTGAATTTCCTAATTAGGTAAGACATAAGAGATATCATTTAATAGTTTCCATTCTCAATTCTTCATATTAATTGATCTTCTTAGTGGAACTAGAGGTCATGAATTTCTGCACTCAATTATTTTCTATGAGATTATTTTCACCGTATTCGCATCTTATGCTGTCTTCATCCTTTTTAATTATTTTCTTTAGAATTTATATTCTAGTGACTCTGTATCTGAAGAGTTGAGGCTGATTCTAATGAATTGTATCGTGTCAAGGGGGTGAGTCATTGAATTTGCACTGCAAGTGGTTAGGTCGATGTTGTTAACTGGATTCATGTGTTGCAGTGTAGTCAGTGGATATGATGTTTATGCTCTTATATGGATGTAGATAAAGGTCTTAACAAATAATGTCTGTGTGGACCTCTACAATTCTCTGTTCGATATAAATATGTAACTCTAATAAGCACTTCAATTGCATGTGTAGTTCTTTACGACCAAATAGTGATTTGGTACAGATTTTAACACTAATCTTAGTTGAACATTTAAATCTTTATGTGGAATGCGATACGGGACTTTTAATCTTATGACTAGCACATAGAATAATTAAATAAAAATGATATGGTTAGTAGATTTTATATGTTGTAGAGGTTGTCAAATTATAAATGGACAATATTGTGATTGAGATCTAATTTTTTCTAATTCTGAAGGGATAGCAAGAAATTGCATAATATCTTAGATGGTGAAAAAAATTGTACAAAATATTTTGAGCATAAAAAATCTTAGCTTTTTTAATTAAAATTAATATGGTTGAAATTTAGAAGGTAATTAGAGTTCAACTGATAATCTACTTGAGCGATGAGAATATAGATAATGAGTCCAAAATGAATATGAAGTCAAATCCTATCTTAAAATACTTGTATATTTTAGATCAAGCATGATTAGGATTAGCTTGTGCTTTTAGTGAAGTGTGGATGCTCAATGAACATGCAATATTTTCTAGAATATCTTGACAATTTAGTAAAAGAATAGTGGATTTTAAAAAATTATAGATTAAATAATGAGTGAACAATGGTTGATTTGATCAAAATTGGAACTAGAGTCTTGTCTTAGAATTAAATATTTTGATTGACTAGTTAACTACCTTGTCTAGCTAACACAATTCATTGATTAGTCAACTAAAATAATAGTGTCAACTAATATGATTGACTAGTTAGCTAACCTGATTGTTTAATCACCTACTATGATTTAGAGCTAACGTGGATAAATAATTGTATAACTTATTTAACAAGGAGTAGAATGCAGGTGACCATAATTAGAATTATTTATTTATTTTGATTATATGTATGTGTATGAAATAATTAGGAGCTAATTACTAATTAGAATGATTAATCAATTAATTAAATATGTGGTGATGTTAGCAAGATTAAAAATGGGATTAGTTAATTAACTATATATGTGTGCATGGACTAGTTAGGAGCTTATTTATTTATAAAATAAGAGGGTGAAATGAGGATCTAGGCTAAATACACTAAACTAAATCAATCTTTGCACCTTAAACATTAAGGAACACAAAATCAACCAAGAAAATTTTCTTCGTTGTTGTCCTCAAGGGAGTGTCAAACATGTTGGTCAGATTTTTGGTCCCATTTTTTGTTGGGGTGTAAAGATCAATGATGAAATATATTCAACATAATGGAGCTTGTTGTGTTGTCAACTTGAGCACCCATTTTAACATGGATGCAAGCATAAGACACCTTGATTGATAGTAAAGCTATATGATTCATGACTTTCTAGCATAGTGCAACTTCCTAGCCTTGTTGAACCTGCCACATTAACATGGTTGTTGAGCATAACACACTTTTCTTGATAGTAGAGATACATATTTCATGAGTTTATAGCATAATGCAACTTACTAGCCTTATGGAACTCATCATATTGCATGGACACCTAGCATAACATAGCTTGCTAGATAGTAGATCCATGTGGCTCATGAGTGATTTGGAATAACACAACTTGCTAGTCCTCATTGGAACATTACTTTAACTAACATTTATTCAGTGGATGATGTTTGGTATTTGAGACAATTTAAGATGAGGTCTCTTTACCTTACCAACTCAAATCCTTTAGTACTACCTTATATTTTGTTATGTGTCTTTTATGTGTTCCTTTGTGTTTGCATCTTGTTTGCATTGTGATTGTGTTAATTTCATTTCCATTTATGTTTTATGTCATGTCACATGTTTTCATCATGTATGCATAGTGTTTTTCGACATGTATATTTGTGTATGTTGTCTTGATGCATTTCATACACATGTTTGTTCCTTTGTTCTCATGTTTTCTTGCCATGGGATCTTAGATCCTAGGGGCTTGTGCACTCCCCCTCGATCCTTAGTCATCCTATCTCTTAAAAATTTGTACAATCAAACCCCTCTTAACATATATTTTATACTTTAGTGTGAGTTTGAGCATAAGTTCATACTCTCACTAGAGTGGTGACTAAATGTAGAATCATAAATTATCATCGATAATTTCACACTATTTTTTTCTCCCCCTTAATTTCTTGGACCTAATTAAGCACTTAATTTCCTAAATTATGCATTCCATAGCTTATTTCTTTTATTCTTACAATTGCAAGAATAAAATAAATTCTCTCATTTATTACTTTTCCCCCAACTCCTTAAACTCTAGAATATATGTCAGGGAAACTTGTGCTTAGGCACATATGTCCCCCTATTTTGGCTCCAAATATGAATATGTCAGAGGCAGCATTTTATCATTTGAATTTCAAATGTCTAAAGTTGTCGATCAGGAATTAAAATTTGGGAAATTAGATTAAATGGAATGGTGTGTAACTACTATCACACCCACTTTCAAGATTCCACTCAAGAGTAACTTTAGAGATCTCAATGCAAAACAAAAAAGAGTTCTTGCAATAGGGCTATCGTAGAGACTGAAAATAGACTAATGAGGGGTTCACCACCAACTTTAAACTTGGAAAAGACAATGAAATGAAAGATGAAATGCAAAACCCTAGTTGAATGCAAAGCAACACTAAATGACCTAAGAAAGTGAATGAAATGAAAAAGAAAAATGCAAAATAGAATGTGTGTACTTGGAAATTCGAAGAAGGTTGAATGGAGGGATAGAACACTAGAAAATATGCTTTTACTATTGACTAGGACTCATTCACCAAGCTGGGTGAATCAGTCCATTTGTTGGGAAACTTTGTAGGAACAAAAATCCTGAAAATTGGCTAGAACTATGACTCATTCGCTACAAGTGGAAAATTGGTCTAGTTGAACTTTTCTGCAAGTTCTAAGGCCGAATATTTGATTTGCAACCTATAGGTGATCTCCAATGCTCTCCAAGGCTTGATGAAAACTTTGAAAACTTTTAATGATTTACAACTTTCTCCAATCTTTCTCCTTATGAAATCTACAACCTAGACTTGCAAATCACACACAAAGGAGAGGGGAAAATGTTGTTGGGCTAGTTGATAGGTGTTTTCCTTGGTGTTTTATATTTACATCAGAATTGTAATTTGCATCATTAGTTAATAGGATCATTACATTCCATCCTTACAACATTTTAAAATTTGGTTAAGGGCTAGCTGACTCACCTATCAGGTTATTTAAGTCAATTACATACCTTGTCCTAATCTAATAAAATCCCCACAACAACACACATATCATGTATACCCCCCATTCTAATGAAATTTTAGAATGTTTTCAAATCCTATAGAGGGAAATCTGTAAGGTTTCCCTTCCCTATGTTTCAATGATATCACATTTAGAGGTATAAATATGTTATTTTCATATTTTATTGTATAAATAATCATTTTCTAATCTTATTTATTAAAATTCTTTTCTATCTCAAGACCAATAAATTAGTGTAAGGGTATTTGATAATAAATCATTAAAATATATTAATTGTCATGGGACTAGGTTGGCATGATTCCCAAATGTTCTCTTTTCATCAAAATAATGTCCAACCTCATGTGGAATTAACAAACCTTACTTGTGACTCATGTTATGGACAAGTCCTTTCGTATTCCTATACTATGCCTCCAATACTCAAGTGTCCAACACCTCACTTGAATTAAAATACAACCTGTAGAATGGTAGTGCATGTGAATTCTTCTCATAGATCTCTTTCAATTAGGTGCTCAAGTTACACCTCTTTATTACCCCCACATAATTTGCACCCTATGCAACCTTGTCCTCTCCACTAGACTACCTCTAAGCCCTAGCAAAAATATTCTTGGTAATACCAAGTCCATGATCTCTTTCCCCTATGTGGACACGGAAAAGTATCCCTTTTTGCTTGCTTGATTTGGAAATAATTAATGACAAATTGGACTTAATGAGGCCTTGATTTAGTGTTTTGAGGTTTTTTACATGTCCAAATTAGGTCTTGGACCCCTACAAATACATCTATTGATGTCTTGTAAAGGTGTTGAAAAGTGTTGTAAAAAAATTTCACACTTTTCTAGACTCTTATTAAGCATCTAAGTCTAATAGACATATTTTATCACTAATTCAACATTATTAAATGTATTTAATTGCATTAGCACATTAATCTAGAAGGCTCGTGAATTGAATTTGACTTTAATCTAGTGTTGATTTGTGTCTTACACATTCACATTGAATGTCGTTCCTTCGTAGGCTATGTGGACCTCATTTTAATGATGTAAAGTGTATTTAATCACAATTTCACATTGAATTTTGTGTCCCAAGCCCTAATTGACCTTTACATCATCATTAATATGCTCCTATGACCCCATATTGTGTATCCCAAGGAATAATCTAATAAAATACCCGATGAAATCAACATAAGAACTAAAATTCCTCATTCCCCAATACTCCTGCTACCAAAAGAACTCCTTTGGGAATAACTTGCCCATATGGGTGAATGAGTCCCTACCAAGTGGGACTAATTTTACCAACATGGTGAATCAATCCCATTTGAGTCATTTTTGAGTTTTGAGCAAGAAAAGTTGGAATTTAAGTTATATTTTCCACCATGTCAACCTTAGGGATCTAATTAATGAGAAAATGAGGTGAATTGCTTATAAATATAAGTCTCTAAACCCTATTTCACATCTCTTAACTCATATACACATCTATTATCATTCATTCATCATTTTTCTTCTATCTCAAGTCAAGCAAGCTAGGGTTTTATCACTCCAAGTCATTCAAGATCACTCTTCAGACATTCAAGGCAAGAATATTTATCTTTTGCTTTAGAAATTCAAGATCAAACATCATGGAAAGGTATTAACTCCATTATTTCACGCTTCATTAAATTATTTCTTCATTTGGTTTAATTACGTAAAAGGGGGTTTGACCAAGGCAAACCCCCATGCCCTAACACCAAACATTTATCCTTCTCTTCTTTTGTGTTTGCATATTTAGGCATATTGAAGACTTGGAAATCATTAAGACTAAGTTGAAAAGTTTTTGAAGACATCTCCTTCTTGACCAAGTCAAAATATCCATTAAAATTCACTTTTAGTGCCTAAAATAGGACTTTCAGAGGTAGACACCTATCAAGAACTGAAGTGCAGACAAAGGGATTTTGTTTCCACTTTCGAATTTTTAGAAATTCAAAAGTGGACTGATTTTACATTGATGGAAAATGAGTCCCACTACCAAGCCTAAATTTTTTTTTTCTATAGTTTTGGATAACCATTTGTTTGAAATGGGCTTTGGATTAGTTTCCTAGATGTAGGACTAATTCACCCAGAATGATGAATGATTCCCTCTAGAACAAATTTTCAACATCAGTAGCATTTCATAATTTATTTACAATCTCTAGCAAGATCTTAGGTGCACAAATTCAGTTTCATCCATTTGTGTTACAATTTACTATTCATCTCTATGTGTTTTTGCATATCACAATGTGTTTTCCAACAACTTACATTTTCTTACTTTTCACTTAATAATCAATATCTTTCTTTAGTTTTCTGCATTTAGACCATATCATCTAGGAAACTTTCAGCCACATCACATAAATCTTTGAATGTATACATTTCATTTAGGTCCCAATCTTTATCCTTGTAGGTGAAATAGCCTAGAAGGACTACAAACCATTTCGAGTGCCAAAATCTTTGTTTACATTTTTGTGAATCCGCCTTTAGAATAATTTTATTTTCTGATTTGGAGTCCTTTATCATCCTATAATTAGCTTGCATTGCATGTTGCATTATTTAAGTTGTATTCTAGGGTTTCAAATTTTGCATTGACGAAAAGTTCATATAGGTTGCATTTTTGGCATCTAAAATCAATAAATTTTTTTGAACTTTTGCATTTTCATCTTAGGTTTGCATCTTACAGTACAGAAAACATAAAAATCCATCCAAAAGATCTAAATATTTTGCAAAACATCCCCACTAGGACTCATTCGCCACCTTGGGTGAATGAATCCCTTTTAACCCTTGAAACTACCTTTTATATAACTGAAAACCCTATTTTTAAGCTTTTGTTTGGTACAATTACCTATCTGTATTAGTTGGTTGAGTTTATATAACATGAATGTCATTGGATCTAGCCTAGATTAGCTCATTTCATGCATAGTTTAAATTTCAAGTTTACATTCTCATATTGTTACATAGCATAATCAGTCAATTGTCATCCTTCAAGTCTGAATAATTGCATTCTTCTTTTCAATGTTTTCTTTTGCATGGTTACATTTCAAGTTTATAAAATAATCATTACATCATGTTTTCATTATAAAATTGTATATTTATCATCTTTCATGTTCTATTTTTAGATCTTATTGCATGTTGTAAGAGAATTTTATTAAGTGCATATGAATATGAGGTCCTTTCCCCTCTCTTTTCGTTTGTCATAGATCCCTCTCCTTGTTTCCCTTCTATGGATGAGGTTAGTCTAGTGAAAGAAACCTTGGATAATCATAACAATTACATTTGTTCTTCTCCTATTTTCTATCCCATTTGTGAAGAAGAGATTATAGTGTTAGAAGAACCAATTGATGAGAGTTTTCACAATTCAAGTTGTTTCTCTCCTCTTACCTCTCCTATTAGACATAAAATTACTAAAGAAGAGGACATCACAATAAGTAATCATGGTAGTCACACAACACAACAAGACAATGACATCATAGAAACATTTCTAGACATTACCTTACCTCGTCTCCATAATCATGATAATAAAACTTGTTCTTCTCCTAATATCCCTCCTCAATGCAAAGAGGATAGGTTGGCGTTAGTAGATAGACCTTTTATATGTCATGAGAATATTATCCCTTCCTTCCCTAATTTTTGTATCATATGGGAAGATATATCTGGAAAACATGAAAGCCATAGTGGTCCTTCTCTTAAAATGCCTCCCCTATTTGTGATGAATCCACTTTACAAACTCCAACCATGGATGAACATATTACAAGCTCTCCTACTAGGGTAGAAAACATGGCACAAGAGAATGAGATCTTAGAGACAACAAATGATCAAATAGAGTCTTCATCTAATCTCCCCATTCTCAATAATCAAACCAATTCAACCATTCATAAATCCCTTATTTGCGATGAAGTTATTTCGGAAAGACAAAGCCTTTTTTGTCAAGAACATGTGGTTTGTTGTTCTCCTAAAAAATATTCTTCTAGGGAGAATACCATGATACAATACAAGGATAACATTGACAATAATGATATTATGCCCTTAGAAGAAGATGAAGATCCCATGTTAGACTCTCATTTGTTAAGGGATGTTAATATTATTCAAACTAAGCTCATCCTTTATCCCCCCTCACACAAACATCCAACTCAAAACAAACTCAAGTTTACACTTTACCCACCTCAAAATAATGTGTCATAGAAACTGAGTCCTCATACCATTGCTCATACATACAACACTAGAAACAATCTACAACCAAAACAACCAACCCTGACTTCCTTACCTTTTCCTAATTCTATACTGCCTAGTGCTCCTTGATAATGGGAGTATGATCTTACTGAGCAACTTAAGAGCACTCCCATAAAGATATCTCTTTGGGACCTTCTTTAGACTTACCTACCAATCACACTATGCTTCAAACAACCTTACAATAAGTTCCTATCCCTTCCAATCTGCAACCAACTAACATAGCAACCATAATTCAAGGATTGAATGCTCACATTGTTTTCCACCAAAGTGAAATCCCCCCTTTGGAAGTGCAAAAATAAAATGAAGCTTTCCAAATATTATCTCAACACAATACAATAGGGATAAAGTGTACCCTTATTCATAATTTCTCCACTCTTAATGTGTGTGGCATAAACCTCTTGGATAGGCTTCATGTGGATAGATAATAAATTCAACCTGATTCATTATCTATTAAGGGCTTTGACAAGGTAGCAAAACAACCTATTTGTGTGATTACTTTTCCTATTACAGTTGGAGTGGCCACATTAGATACACAAATTCATGTTATCTCTCATGAAATTTTATATAATCTCCTTCTAGGTAGGCCGTGGATTCACGAAATGAATGTTGTGCCTTCCACTCTTCATCGTAAAATGAAATACATTCACAAAAACAGAGTGTACATACTTGAAGTTGACCCTAATCCAAATAGTTGTTTGAAGATTGAACATCAACACCAACTACGCAAGTGGAACCCATCCAACCAAAAGAAAAACACCAACTTGAACAAGTAACAAAGCTATTAGACGATTATACAACAAAATTTAATGAACACAACAACCAAAAAAATGATCCAAAAGCAATGAAAAAGCTTTATGGAAAAGGTTATGAACTTATCAAACAACTTGGATAGAGTGGAAAAGGATGTGGTGCGCACGAACAAGGTATCCACAACCCTATAGATCCTATCACACAACAAACAACTTATGGTCTTGGTTATTTTCCTTTGATAGAAATTGCTAAGACTTCACTCAACCAAACAAACACATCATTGCTTAATGTTAATGTGATCTCACAAAACACTAATAATTTGAATTTGTTAGATTTTACACACTCCTATACATTAGAGAATGCAATCTAAATAGGCTTGCGTAGGTATGACATCTTGTACATCTAAGCAAGAAACACCTTTTTCATAGACTACAGGACCACCTTTTACCCTTGATCAAGAAGGTATCTTGTCAAGATTTCTCCAAGATCATGTGATCACCCTTCCTCCATGAACTCAAAAGAAATTTTATTACAAGAATTCATTTTGCACATACAATAGAGTTCAAGGTCATTCTACTAATGAATGTAAGGATTTGAGTACAAAAATCCAACATTTTAAGGAATTTCATGTTCTTCCTTATGTGGGGGCACCTCATTTCTCTAATCGATACTGATTTTCACTCTATCATGCATTTCATTAACCATTTCAGCTCACTCTTGTCCTACACTCAGTGGGGGCAAGGGGTTAGGCAGCCTTGTCCTCGTATGTCACCTATCGTTGCTTCTTTTGGTTAGTTGTTGACCTTTCATGAACATATAAGAGCAAGCTTCGGATGTGGACAACATGCCTTAAGGAGGCTCACATATGGCATACTCCCTTTTTCATGACGTAGCTTATTGGAAACATGTGACTTTGCATAGGGATTTTTGAGTAAGCTCTTATGTTCTCCTTCTTCTACTTTAAATCAATTTATCACTTTCTTGGTGTTTGAAACCTCTTTAAATGGTGGCATACATCCACACTTACATTTCATTGTGTGATTTTCTTTTTCTTGCAATTTCCTCCCTTGGAAACATTAGGTACAATGTTACCCACAATGATACATTGCACTTTTCCTCTCTTGGAAACAAGATGAGACCATGTACACTTTTCCACTCTTGGAAACATTAAGCACAATTGTCCCTAAGATGAGACATTACATGAACTAATCAAAATCCCTTTGAACATCCCTTGCACTTTTTTTCCATTGCTACCTTGCATAACACAACTTTCATGCCTATGGTACCATCTTGTTTGTCTATGACTATCAAGCATACAAAATTTTGCTTACCTCATAGAGCTCAAAAATCATTTTCATAGTGGCACCTTATTAAAGTTATCAGGAGGTATAACTTTGGTATGGTTGAGTGCAAAGCCCATTCCGAGGCACGACTTTCCCCATAGCCACCTGTGTGTTTGTGAGTACATACCATCCATGAGTGTATGTTTCTCACCTTTTGGACTTTCCCACCCCACAGACAACCACAATTTTTGTGGCCTCTAAGTGAGTATACTTGGGCTTTCTCACCCTGTGGACAACTAGAAGTTCTATGGCCATAGAGTGAGTATACTTGGGCCTTCTCACCTGGCAGACAACCAAGAATTCTATCGCCTTAGAGTGAGTATGAATTTTCTTGTTCTAAGAAAAGAGACTAGATCTACTCCACAATGTGTTGGACAAATGATCAAAACTTGAACCACCTTTTTATTTTCACTGGACAGTTCTTTCCATTGCATGATCATGTATCTTGCATGTCCTTCTGCGCTTATGTTGGCTTGACTTAGGATCTTGGAACTTGGGGTCTTGTGCAACCTCCTTTGATCTTGGTCATCCTAGACCATCCACATTGGTATGATTGGACCCCTCTTGAATGTCTACTTTAGTGTGAGTTTGAAGCATGTTCATCCTCTCACTAAATTAGGGGCTAATTGTGGAGATAGAAAAAGTATCCCTTTTTGCTTGCTTGATTGGAAAATGATTAATGAAAAATTGGACTTAATGAGGCCTTGATTTAGTGTTGTGAGGTGTTTTAAATATCCACATTAGGTCTTGGACCCTTGCAAATACATCTATTGATGTCTTGTAAAGGTGTTGTAAAGTGTTGTAAAAGACTTTCACACTTTTCTAGACTCTTATTAAGCATCTAAGTCTAATAGACCTATTTTACACCTAATTCAACATTATAAAATGTATTTAATTGCATTATCACATTAATATAGAAGGATTTTGAATAGAATTTGACTTTAATCTAGTGTTGAAATGTGTCTTATACATTCACATTGAATGTCGTGCCTTCCTAGGCTATGTGGACCTCATTTTAATGATGTAAAGTGTATTTAGTCACACTTTCACATTGGATTTTGTGTACCGAGCCTTAATTTACCTTTACATCATCGTTAGTAGGCTCCTATGACCCCATATTGTGCATCCCAAGGCATGATTTGATATAATACCTGATGAAATCAACATAAGAACTAAAATTCCTCATTCCCCAACATTCCAGCTGCCAAAAGGATCCCTTTGGGACTAATTCACCCATCTAGATGAATGAGTCCTTTCTAGGTCACACTAATTCACCCAACGCGGTGAATCAATCCCATTTGGGTCATTCTTGAGTTTTGATCAGGAAAAGTTGGAATTTAAGTTTTATTTTCCTCTATGTCAACCTTAGGTATCCAATTAATGGGAAAATAAGGTGAATTGCTTATAAATATAAGTCTCTAAACCATAATTCACATATCTTAACTCATATACACATCTATTATCTTTCATTCATCATTTTTATTCCATCTCAAGTCAAGCAAGCTAGGGTTTTATCACTCCAAGTCATTTAAGATCACTCTTCAGACATTCAAGGGAAGAATCTTCATCATTTGATTTAGAAATTCAATATAAAACATCATGGAAAGGTATAAACTCCATTATTTCATGCTTCATTTCATTCTTTCTTCATTTGGTTTAATTACCTAAAAGGGGGTTTGACCAAGTCAAACCCCCATGCCCTAACACCAAACATTTCTCCTTCTCTTCTTGTGTGTTTACAGATTTAGGCATATTGAAGACTTTGAAATCATTAAATACTAATTTTTAAAGTTTTTGAAGACATCTCCATCTTGAACAATTCAAAATATCCATTAAAAGTCACTTTTAGTGCCGGAAATCAAACTTTCTGAGGCATACACCTATCAGGAACTAAAGTGCAGACATAGGGCTTTTGTTTCCACTTTTAAATTTGTATAAAATAAAAAGTGGAATTATTCTCCATTGATGGTGAATGAGTCCCACTTCCAGGCCTAAAAGGGGACTTTTTGCAGTTTTGGATACCCATTTGTCTAAAACGAGCTCCAAAACAGTTTCCTAGATTTGGGACTAATTCCCCCAGAATGGCGAATGAGTTCTTGTAGACCAAATTTTCAACATTAGTAACATTTTAGAATTATTTTTTAGTCTCCAGCAAGCTCTTAGGTGCACACATTTAGTTTCATTCATTTATGGTACAGTTTACTATTCATTTCTAGGTGTTTTCGCATATCACAATGTGTTTTCCAACAACTTTCATTTTCTTAATTTTCACTTAATAATAAATATATTTCTTTAGTTTTCTGCATTTAGGTCATCTCATCTAGGCACATTTCTCCCACATCACATCAATCTTTGAATACATACATTGCATTTTGGTCCCAATCTTTATCCTTTTAGGTGAAATACCCTAGAAGAACTACAAAGCATTTCAGGTGCCAAGATCTTTGTTTACGCCCTATAAGATTGGTCCCTCATGGAATTTCAAGTCCTCCTCTCCATCAGGTCTACACCCTTGATCTTTTCCACTCCATGGGATACTCCCTAAGTACCCAAGCCAAGATTCCTAACCTATTAATGGATTAGATTCCCTATATCCACCTTTGTTCATTTTCTCAGTTACCCAACATTGTACTTTTAACTCTCATGATCAAAAATGACTCCTTGAGTCCTCTATGTCCATCTCTACAAGCTACCCATGGACTAGATCCAATTCCATGTCTACATGAAAACATTGGTGAACCTTAATCCTCATACATCCCATGCATCCAAACCAACTCCATTCACACATCCAAATCCAACCTCCATGGAGTTACCTTTTTTACTTATGTAGATATGCCTCATGGATTGGATCCATTCTAAGAATTCAACTTGGGACCCTATTTTCAATGTCATCCTATCAAAAAATTCTAAGGGAGTTGGGATTCTTGGCCCCAATACAACATCTGACCTCTTAAGAAAACTTGGGGGTGTGCCCAACACATCACTCCTCTCAATCCATTACCATGAATTCCAATTTTTCATGACACACCCACATAGCTTTCCCAACTCTCCATCTCCAACATTCTGACATAAACAACCCTCATGTTAATCATTTCGCCACAACATAGGGGCTTGGCTACTCCACTATACTAGTTACAAGTCTTCGACAACTCCATTGGAGTCATTGATGTAGGAGCATCTAGGGTGTAAGGTAGTCGTGTTTCACCAAAAATATTTCTATTTCTATTTTTTGGTTTTCAATAAGGGTTAAGGTGTGTGGGAAATAAATATTTTAATTTGCAACATTATAATTTTCCCTTGTGTTGATTTGCAAATGTAATTTTTGAAGGAATTCTTTGATAAAATTTTCCAAAGAATCTCCAAAGGGAATATGCTTCTTGGGAATCCATTTCCAAGTGGGGACCACTTTTCTTACATGTTCCTACATGATCATTTGCATTTCTTGCATGCATATTCATGTTGGGGCTACTAGCCTTTCATGTTGGTGTATATCCAGATTTGAAGCTATCAGAGCTGCCAAAGATCAATGAAGATGCTAGAATTGACCAAAGTTGATTGGTTGAGAGATAGGTACCCATGTGAGGGAAATGAAATAATTAAAAATATTAAATTTTATCTTTGATACTCCTCAAAGTGGGTTTGGTAGTATGTAGGTGGTATTGGAAAGTTGTTTGGGTAGACCACTATCATTTTATCATTCTCACACTTCTTTATATTGATGCCTTAGCATTTGGACAAATTGGCTTTGTATTTTTTGTAGGTTGAGATAGGGAGATGCTGCTAGATTGAAGACCATATTTGGAGACTCCATTATTGCAGATTTCTATTTGCATAGAAGCCCATATTTTTGGGAGATAGTGAGCTCCACATGTTAGGAGATACTGAGCTAGTGAAGTCCTTGTGAAGGGAGCTTCAGAGCTTCAACAAAAGAAGGGTTGAAAGAGACCAAGAAAATATTATTCAAGTTGTGGGTTTGAAGGTGTTTGGATAGCAACAAATAGACTTTATTGTGTTAAGTTTATCGCAACAATGATTTCCATTAATGATTGTAGGTTGAAGGAGCTAGAATTTTGTGAAAGAAGACAAATTGAAGGAGATAATTTATGTATTGAGATTTGTTATTGTAAATCAGATTTATTTCAGTTATGTAATGGTTTTCATCTGCCCTTATGGCTTCAATAATAATGCATTTTCAGAAATGATTTTTTATTATGTAATTTCTTGAGAATTTGTATAAGAAACAAAGACACTTCTTGCTGATTTTTGTGTTGTTTCAAAAAACTTATGTTGAATTTTTAGATTCTTGGTAATTTTGGTTGAGTGTTGGATTCCCTTTCACCAATCATCCTCCACAATGGTGCAACTACCCTACTTCATTGAGATATGGACTACTTGCATGCATCTAGTAGTAAACCTCACCACAAAGTGACAAGATAGAGATACTCTTCTACACTCCTAAAATCCATGTAGAATACCTAGCTTCCCTCAAGCTCAAGTGGTAGGATTACTCTTTTTCATCCTTGGGGAGGGGGTTTCGTTGGTCGCCCCATTGGCTCTTAGTTCCCTTGAACACCTTTCATGCATCCTACCACTTCACTAGTTCAACCAACACTAATACCCTATAATAGTTTTCTAGTTGATTCACCAAAAGTTGTAGATTGACACCCTATCTAGTCCAACCACCACACATCTTGGTTTGGTCCACTACACCAACCTCTGCTTTGGGCCGCTACTCCAATGTTTTGTATAGGTAAGTCCAACTCCCCAAGCCTTTTTAAGAGCTTTAAACTCTACCACTAAAATCCCTACTTCCATCTCCCTTCAAAACTTTTAACTTCAAGCCCAACTCTTCTGGGATACCCTAATGACCCTATCACTAGTCCTAGTTGTGGGTCTTTTCCTACTTTTGGAGTTCTACACTTGGAGCACCCCTAGCCCCATTTTGGAGCACCTAGAACCCTTGCTAGAACACCTTGTGTACCAACTTTGGAACACCTATATCCACTATTGGGTCCAACCTCTAGAACACCCTGGTGCTTTGATTTGGGATGCTCTGGTCCACTTTTGGAGTGCCTTTGGCACTCATTTTGGTCTTGATCCCCAAGACCCAATTTTCACTTGGAGTGCCCATCCCATGAGATCAAGTCCCCTTATATCTTCCCCCACTCCAAAACAAGCAATCCGCTTGACACAGATCCATTCAGCTCAAGGTATCATTTCCCTACTTCCTAGAAGACATGTTGGAGGGATCTTCATATCTATGTCCTACATTCTAGAATTCTACTCCAATCTCCACAACCACTGCTTACATGCATCATGAACCTAAACTTATTTTTCAATCTTTTAAATAGATTTTTTTTTTCTATTTTTAGAGGTATATATAAAGTATTATTCTGTGAAAGATATCACATTTAGAGATATAAATGCCATTTGTATCTTTTATTATATACATAACCATATTCCAATCTTTCATGTTAATAAATTTTTATGTATCAAGATCAATTAATTAGTGTAGAGGTATTTGATAACCTAGCTCTGAAATATCATTATACAAAAGTTGTGAATAAATTGTCTAACCTAATATATTTTGTATTTCCTTATAATTGTCATATAAGTTTTTTTTTTAAATATTCTCTTAATGTTACAGAACCTAATGATTTGCCATCTCTTATCTACTAATATATAATTACTTATAAATCTAATCATAAATCTCATCTTATTAATATAAACCAACAAAAATATCCAAATTTAAGTCGAAATAGATACTCTAAAACTATTTAAAACAATTTGAATCACCAGTGCGCACAGCATGTGGCTTATTCCCACAATCAAATAGCATGAACGTCACCGTTGCCTCATCATGCAATTCCTTGCTTTCCGCGAGCTTTCGACCGTCACCAAGCGGAACGGAGGAATTGAATAGAAGAGCCAAACTCATTGTTTATGATAGTAAGAGTAAACTAATGTATGTGTATTTGTCTTTGAGGCTCAGAATTATAATATAAGCTAGATATTGCATTTTAACAAGCATTCACGTAAGTGGTGACAAAATGTAAGGAATAGCCTTGCTTCACTTAATGGTGAGTACCAATTCAACTCTTTACCAGGGATATATTTTTTATGTTTCTGCAATTATATTATATATCAGGCATCATGTTTTTAAAGTGGTTTGTTTTGCGTTCACACGTAGAAGTGTAGAGAAGCACAAGGATCTTACGTGATATGGCGTAGAAAGTGAGGCTGCACTTTGGTTGTTTCGATATGCCATGTATATCTTTGACTAAAGTTGTCACTTCAACTTGCGTGGAAAAATTCAGGCTCTATTGTTTTACAGTTTTCTGGGATAAGGTACTATTATTTCCATAACATAATTAAAGTCGAATTGCAACATCAATAACGATAGGGAATTGATGCTAAATTTGACAAATTGTAAAAAAATTATTATTTTAGATAGTTGGCATATAATTTGTTATTTTAACTTTCTTTGACCTCCAGAACATCAAGCAATGTGCCGCTTATTTGCTTTTAAGCGAAGTTATGTGAGTACTTGTTTGCAACATTTTCTGTCAATGCCCCCTCCTATTTCGTTTCTCAGCTTGTACACGATGGTTGCCATGGAAATGAATAAAAGCGATCTGCAACCAAATGGAGAATTGAATATGGACATTACTGAGTCGCCCGAGGTCTCTTCATCTGTTTACCTGGATTGCAGGGAAGAACATCATTACTACCCTGTCAATGTTCAAAGAAAGGGAAAACATCACTACTACCCTGTCAATGTTCTTTCTATCATCACTAATTCGGCTGGGAAATATGGGTAGTCTTCTTCCAAAAAGTAACGGCAAAGAGTGTAAGACGGCTCTATTGTTAACAGTGCCTTGCATAGTCTCTGTCCTAAGCACTCCAATCCTGTACATCGTTATCCTAATAAAGTGGAACAGACAAATTGAAGAATTGAATTTCCTAAACAGGTAAGACTTAAAGAGATATCATTGAATATTTTCCATTCTCAATTCTTCACGTTAATTGATCTTCTTAGTGGAACAAGAGGTCATGAATTTCTGCACTCGATTATTTGTTATGAGATTATTTTCACCTTATTCACATCTTATACTGTCTTGATCTCTTTTTTAATATTTTCTTTGGAATTTATCCGCCAGCGACTCTGTATCCCAACAGAAGAGGCTAATTCAAGGGGGTGACTCATTGAATTCGCACCGAAAGTGGTCAGGCTGATGAAGTTAATTGGACACGTGTGTTTCAGTGTAGTCGGCAGATATAAAATTTATGCTTTGATAGTTGATGCAAATAAAGGTCTTTACAAATAATATGTCTGTCTGGACCTCTACAATTCTTTTTTCGATATAACTCTAAGAAGCGCTACAATTGCATGTGCAATTCTTTACGAGCAATATAGTACAGACTTTAAGACTCATCTTTGTTGAACATTTAAATCTTTATGTGGAAAGCGATACGGAACTTTTAATCTTATGACTAGCACATAAAATAGTTAAATAAAAACAATACGGTTAGTAGATTTTATATGTTGTTGAGGAGATCAAATTATATATTGATAAGGAAACGCCATTGTGATTGGGATCTAATTTTTTCAAAGCAAACCGTTTCTAGGAATTTAGTCTAAAGGGATAGCAAGCAATTGCATAAGTGAAAAAAAATTATATAAAATATTTCGAGGATAGAGGTCTTAGTTTGTTTTAAATAAAATTAACATGGTTCAAATTTAGAAGGTAATTGGAGTTCAACTCATAATCTATTTGAGTGATGAGAATATAGACAATGAATTCAAAAATTAATATGAAATCAAATTCTATCCTAAAATATTTAGAAATTTTAGATCAAGCATGATTAGGATTAGCTTGTGCTTTTAGTGAAGTGCGGATGTTCAATGAACATGCATTCTTTTGTAGAATATCATGACAATATACTAAAAGAATAGTGGATTCCATAAAATTGTAAATTAAAAAATGAATGGACAATGGTTGATCTGATAAAATTTGGAACGAGAGCTTTATTTTAGAATTAACTATTTTCATTTACTAGTTAACTACCTTAATTGTCTAGTTAACACAATTGATTGATTAGTCAACTAACTTAATAGTGTTAACTAAATTGAGTGAATAGTTAACTAACTTGATTGTTTAGTCAACTAATATGCTTTAGAGCTAAATTGAATCACTAATTAGTTAACTCATTTAACATGAGTGAAATGCAATTGATGATAATTAGAATTATTTATTTATTTTGATTAGATATATGTGTATCGAATAATTAGGAGCTAATTACATTTTTTAATATTAGAAATAGTTTACAAAAAATGATCTTACATTGGATGAAGCAGTCGCCCCATTAAGTCTTAGAGAGGATTACATGCCATCATAGGAAAAATAGATATGTCAATTGAGTTACGGTTGAAAACACTAAAAGAGAGACAACTAGTCAAAACTTAATTTCAAGATCCTATAACATAGTTACTACATTTTACTTGATCAACATCATAGGCCCTTATAGGAGGTAGAATATGGTTAGGATCCATGTTCATAGAGGCAAGGGTATCAATGTCCATTGCTTTAGGGTGGTCTCCTTTTAGGTCTTCTTTTGTCATCTTTCTCTCTTGCAAATATTTTTTTAGAAGCTCTAGCTCCTCTTGATTTAGTTTCTTCCTCCCTTGAGGGAAGAAATGGGATTATGTAATATCACATTTGTAGATAAGCATGACACCTTCACTAAGAATGATCATGAAATGATCTTTTGGGATCTACATAACAATCGATACCTATAGCATAATATTCAAGAAAGTGAGTTCACTACTAAACTTGCAGTAAGGTGCCTTCCTTTTCTTTGAAAGGTCTCTTCATTCCTCTTCTTCTAAAGAAACCATAAGACTTCATTATACAAAATAAACCAAAACTTATTCAAAGTTTCATCAAACCTCTCAACATAGCCAACAATAATCTCATGCCAATAAAAACCATTGTCATCATTCCAATTCATAGGGAAGAAGAAAAAAAACCAAATAGCAATAGCATATTGATGTAGTCAATGAACAAGTGTTCAAAAGTTTTAGGGATAGAAAAAAATTCACAATTTCTTGTATGTAATCCATATTTATGCAAAACTTGACAAAAAAAAAACTTTTTCAAAGCAACAACCAATAAAAATAAGTTTTTTTTGGTTCAACATTATTATGCCAAAGATGTGCAAGAATTTTAGTCCATTCAATGATAGACCAAGTCAAGTTCTAGGAGGAGTTTAACCACTCATACACCTCTCTTGAGCCAACAAGAATCAAGTATATACTCTTAATAGAGACTGACATCAACTTAGATCCATCTACCCATTTTATCCTACACAAGGCATCAAAATCCCCCATTGCATTCCCAAGAAACAAATTCCCAAAACAATTACATATCATTATAAATGTCCTTTTTATGAGAAGGAAGAAAACCATACTTAGTACACAGTTTCTCCCAAGAAGTAAAGCAATCATCAATTAGCAAGTCCTAAAACACTCTAATCCCCCAAGAGTACCAACTTTTTATAGAACACCCCTAAGAAAGAGCTAGTGGCTTCCCATTTAGGCCAACATTCCACCATAAGGGTATGTTGGGCGCAAACCATGAAGATAAACAATTCACTTCTTCACCACTTGATATCAAGTGCCTTTCCTAGGTCCACACTTTCCATGAGGAGGAAAAAATAGTAGAGCCAAAAACCCTAACCTCAAACTGACCAAAAATGATATCATCCACGTATAGATTCTACTATTTCTTACCCTTCTTTGGTTTGGACAGTGCTATATTCTGTCTCACTAGAACTTTCCAAGGTTCATCACCCTGCAAGGCCTTGAAAATGTATTTTGTAGCAAGAGAAACCGCTTGGATCTAGAGATATTTTAGGCCTAATCCTCCCTATTCTTTTGGAAGGCAACACCACTTTTAGTTCACATAATGCCTTTTTTACCCTTCCCATTTGACCACAAAAATTTCCTAAGAATCTTTTGGAGCTTACTAAAGTGGATATTAGCATACAACAAAGCTAAGGAGTGATACACAACATGAGAAGCTATGACCTTTTGCACAACTTGATATCTGCCAATAATGGAAAGCAGTTGGGTTTGCCACTTTTGATGTTTCTTCTCAATTTTTTGAAAGATCCAATCCCACATGTTTTTGAGTGAAATGAAAAGGGGATTCCGAGACACCTCACAATCTTGTAAGGGTTGGACCGCCCCCATCCCTTGTTCACCATCCAACTAGGAGTCTCATGGAACCATCCAATTACAGTGGATTTATGAGGGGTAATGCTAGACCCAAATTCATCACAAAAAATTTCTAACCTTTTCATAGTATTATCAAAGTTATTTTTAGACAACTCAATGAATAAGAATCATCATAAAATTGTGCATTCAATAGTTGATCTTGGTTAGGTAACAAAATTCCATTAATTGGGGGGCCAATAGTTCAAATCAAAGAGCATAGTGCAAAGCATCAGTAGCAATAATAAATAGTGGAAGAGCTATAGGACAACCTTTACAAAAATAAGGTGGAAAACAAAAATATTGTAGCATATCCAACACTAAGGGCCATTCAATCCTATCATATTCCTTTGCAAAATCAAGGAGAATCATTGCCACTTGTTTATCATGTTCGGCCTAATTCATCCCCTTCCAAATTATTATAAGGTTCTCAATGATGTACCTTCCCTTAATAAAACCACTTTCCCAAGAATATCAATTAATTTTATTGCAAGGGTTTTGGCAAGAATCTTGTATAAGACATTCAAAAGGGTGATCTATGGTATCTAGTTCTTAATAAGGGTTCTATCACCATCCTTTAGAATCAATTTACTTAGATCCCCATATTCATACTTTGACCCAAAGAATTATTCTTGAAAGCATAGTTATAAATTTCTAACTCAGACCTAATCCAGTCTTGATGCTTTATAAAATTCAACAATAAGCTCATCCATACTACCTGAGATTTTCCATTATCCAATGATCTAATGGTATTTTCAATTTCTTGCAAGGAAAGATCCTCCTCTATAATCTTACCATCCACATCACTAATTTTCTTTGGTATCATCTTAAGACAAAAGGCTCTATCTTCCTTTCTTTTATATTTTTTCTCAGTAAAAAGAAATTGTTCAAGGTAGCAGATAACAATTTTCTTAAAGGAGGGATTGGCAGAGAGGCTCCCATTATCCAAAATTAGTCCAATATGGTCTTTTTATCACTTATTCTTAATTATATTAAAGAAATACTTTGAACCCTTGTCACCTTCTTGAAACTGATTCATCTTTTCCCTAATCCTTTGTCCTTGAAATTTATAATTTTGCAGATTCCTTAAAAGGGATATGGTTCTGATAAGACTAGATTTCATCTAGAGGTTAGGCTTATTTTCTTGGACCTAAATTTCAAGTACTAATAGTTTCTAATGAAACAGGTTATCAATCATGTTTCTATCCTTAGAATTTTCCTTTCCCACAATTTGAAAGATCTTCCTCCAAGAATCAATTAATACATCCCACCTTTGAAGAGGGTCTAGGTTCCTATTAAGGAATTGGTCAAAGCTATAACTGATCTAATTCCCCCAAGGTAGTTAGAGTCATTGAACAAGGAGAAATTCAACTTGAAAGAAGAGGTTCTTTGCTGAGAGGAAGAGGGAGATGTAGGGTAAAATATTACATTAGTCTCAATGGGGTAGTGGTAAAACATAGAAGTAGGAATCCCCATAACATCATTTTCACTATAAGAGCCTGAAAAGGAGAAATGTTTCTAATCCCCATAGGAACTTATTATTACACCATATAAACCAAACTGATCTAAAAGACTATTCTTTTTTCCAAGAGGTGACACAAATTGAGAGACCTTTTCATTTTTTAACAAAAGTATAATTCATCACATTTCTATAAAATATCCTTACCCCTTTTCTTATCATTAGTGTTTTCAATCATGTTAAAGTCCCTAGTGAAAATCCAAGGAACTTTAGGGAGGTTAGTGGCCATCCAATTCCATAGATCATCCCTCTCCTCATAGTCATTTGAGGCATATAGGAAAAATCCCCAATAACATCTAAGCCTAAGGACAATGAGTGCAACACAAGTATATTGCATAGAGAGAAACCCCATTGAAAAATAAATTGGTGTCATTTAGGGTGAAAAAGGATAAAATGACCCCCTTTACCCTTCTTGTGCTTATTACATATGAGTTTTGCATTCTTCCTGTAGTGTAGCAAAATGCATACCCTTGCAATTTCACACTTGTTTGGGCCTGCCTTGCTTTATTTATGCTTCTTTATGGATTAATTGGCCCTATTTTGCATCTACAAGCCTAATAAACTATATATATTTTATGGTAACTCTTGAAAAACATCAAAAGATAAATGATCATTCAATGTTTCTATCTATGTGTCATTGAGTTGTGGACTGGGACTAAAATGCCACCTAGGGAATCTTTGTCCTCCATGGGTCTTGGGACCCTGATTTTGAAACCACTAAAATAGGTCCCTTTTTGGAGTCTGTGCCCTAAGAATTGAGCCTTGGGACTAAGATGCCACCTAGGGAATCTTAGTCCTCCTTGGCCTCTTTTTCAGGGTCTAATTCCAAATTCGGGCAAGATTTAGCCTCCTTTAATTAATGACCCCACATGTCGACTTGTGGTGTAATTTTAAGATATTAAGCATGAATAAGTATAAATAAAAGGTTCCTCCATCCATTTTTCATAATAACCAATCTAAGTATCCAAGCATTCAAGTATTGATCAAGCATTCAAGAGCATTCCATCAAGCATTTGAAGCCATTATTAAGATTCAAGCTTCATGTCAAGGGTTTAGTGCATCCATTCATGTTGTTGAGCCAATATTATGGATGTAGCATTAAAGATCTATTTTTAATCATTGTTCATATCATATCCAAGGATCTAGGATCTATATTCTTCATGGACACTACATAGTAGATTGCATATTCGCTTCTCAAGAAATCATACAGGGTGATATCATTTATAGATTTCATGTTTTATGATTCATTTCATCATTTGGTTTAATTACATAAAAGGGGTTTGACCAAGGCCAACCCCCATTCACTAACAATCAAAAAAATTTCCATCTCTTGTGTGTTTGTATTTGTAGATCTAGGTTGAAGACTTGAAGATCATTTGGAGTGCAAGATTGAAATTTTTTAAAGTTGCATTGCCAAAGTTGTCATCTTCACAAAAACTCACCTGTAGACCAGATCTAGAAATTTTAGAACCTCAGATCTGGGGAGAAGCAAGTGCAGACGTCAACCTTTAGGACCACATTCAAAAAGTTCAAAACTTCAAAACGGTACTAATACACCACTTTAGGTGTCTTAGTCCTCCACAGGCTATTTTTCAAAGATTCTTTGGGATTCTCTTTCGACATCAAATACTTCATATTTTCCCCAAAAAGTAGTAGCAAGTCTAATACACCATCCTAGGTGTCTTAGTCCTCCACAATATTTTTTGATAGCTTCTTTGCATTTCTAGAGTCCTTGTTACATCTTAAAACTTTCCAGGTACACATACCCTAGCTTGGTGTAGCTTAATTTCATCATTTACACTCATTATTTGGCTTATATTGCTTGATTTCATGAGTTGAATGTTCATTTGTCTTCATTTAGCCTGGTTTGCACATATCACTGCATGTTTTCAAACATTTTCTTTTTCGAGAATTCTCTTAGTGGTGAACCCCTTAGAACTTAAAGAACCCCTTCCTAGGACCCTCCTAATTGACAATTGGCTCACCTTGTGAGGTTGTTAGTCAATCTAATTAGGACTCCTAGGACATTAGTAAATGGTTGAATGAGAAAATTGTGATATCCCATTCATCATTTTGGTGAACCCAACCTTGTTGAGCATTCATTTCTGATTTTGGACTCCATTAAGTCCTTAGATCTATATTGCATTGAATCTTGCATTAGTGAAAGTGCGTCTAGGGTTTCTTGCATTTTTCATTAGTGAAATTGCATTTAGGGTTTCCTATATTTTCATTAGTGAAAGTGCATATAGGTTGCATTTTTACTTTCTTGTATCATTTCTTTTCATTCAAAAACTAAAAAGTGTATTGTTATTCATCCTAATTACATTTAGGAGCATTTCTATTACATCCAAAATTGAAAAAATTGCATTCAATTTTACATCCAATTTCTTGTCACTAGTTACTTTTTCTTGCATTCATTTGCACAATTTTTTGTTTCCAAACATCGAGTCCCTAGGTAGGCATCATGGGAACACTATTATCAATCTATAATTGTCTAATTTTCTTCAAAAAACCCTTACTGGAACTCAAACACCCCTGGTGGCATCTTAGTCCCTCTTTGGTTTTCTATTGTAGTACCCTGGCTGAGTGATTTGCTATCTATTTCAGCTTTTAAAACCTTCAAATTTCATTAGGAGGACTAAGACACCCTCCCTGGTGTCTTAGTCCCTATGGAATTTTAGATTACAGTTTTCAGGATTTGAATCAACATTTTGGTGCTTCTATTTACTATCATTAGTTATTTCTTTCAGTAGATTGACTTTCTATTTCATGCATTTTACTAAATCTAGCTTAAAGTGCTTCACTTCATGCATTTCTCAATTCCAAATTTGAATTTACAACATTTCATTTTTGAGATCATTGCAAATTATAATAAGAAAATTACCTTGTTTCCAATCTAAAATTTTCATTTAAAACATCTCACTTTAGGTTATTGCATTGGACTTTCTCTACTTTTCCATGATAACATGTTTTCTTTCAAGAGATGTGGATTTGATATGGTTACAAATGGATTGCATAAGTACAACATCCCCTCTTATGAGTTCAATTTGGATTACACCAATGAGGTCATTAAGAAACATGTTAATCATCAAACCATTTCAACACAATCCTTAATATTGCATTTCCCATTGCTGAGGATGATAGTGTAGACAATCATGACAATCATACTTGTTCTCCAAATACCTCTCTTATTAGTCACAAACGTATCTTGGTGAAAGAAGATACAAGCATTGAGAGTCTTGATTGTTCTTCTCCTCCTCCCCCTTTGGAAGACATTAGAAAACAAGAAAATGAGATCCTAGAAACATTTCTAAACACCACCTTACCTAGTCTCAATTCATCCTCTGATTGTGATGATGTTTTTGTTGGATGTTGTGGTTTTGTTGCTGATATGTGGTTTTCATTGATGTCAACACTATTAGGATTATTGTATTGAAGGTTGTATATGTCGATGATATTGAGAAAATTGTTTAAAGAAGAGTTCCAAGTTCCCAGTGGAACTGTGAACATCATGAAGGTGTCTTGTTCTATACATTGAAGTTCAACTACTGTGGACTAAAGGGTTTATTTTTTAGTGTATCTAGTCCATCCACCAGAATTTTTAGAGGTCTATGTGAAGCTTTGTTCAAGTAATGAAGATTTGTGTTTTGACAGTGTTTTTGTGGTCTCTGTCACTATTCTTGATTAAAGTTGGTGTGATTCTGGTAATTCTAGTTGTTGTGGATGTTTCTCTATTGATTCTTGGTGCTCATGGATGTTTCTATATCACACTCTATCTTTGTTGCATGTTCACATTCATCTGTGTGCTCATGGTAAAATATTTTTTCTCTGTATGTTTGGGTTTTCATGTTCTTGGCCGACATGATGGTTGTAGGGTATTGTGGACCCTTGAAATGTTAAGTTTGAATGTTTGGCATGCTCGAGGATATTGTTTTGGGTCACATCATGATATTAGCCTATGGTATTTGATCCACATTGATTTATTTTTTGTAAATTTGGGCCAACATTGAAAATATGTCTTATATTTTGGCCGACAAAGTTGTTGATGGAATTCCATGTTGCGGATATATAAGAATGATTGTTTGAGTGAAGTTAGTGTGTGCATAAGAGTGAATGTATGCCAAAGAAAATGCAAATGTGTGAACAGTGTTCAAATCATTTGATTGCAGAGCAAAGTGAGAAGAAGGTTTTATGTGCTTAACTAGAACTATAATCAGGCTTGTGAAGAAGCTATTTCCTTAGTTCATACCCTGTCGATCTAATCAATGTTGTTGTGTATTGTTGGGTAGTGAGCCCTCTTGTCTTTGAGTAGTGAGCTCTAGGTAGTGTGTCTAAATGCATGCGCATTCCCATTATTTTTCTTATACTTTTAATAGGGTATAATATTGTGGACTAACATCCACCATGGTTTTTCCCCTAACAAGGTCTCCATATAAAAAGCTTGGTGTTCTCTATGCTTCTAATGTGTTGTTTTTTGATGGTTTATTGTTCATTCATCAGATCTAAGATTAAGGTAAGTCTGAATAAGTTTAAATATTATGTGACAACTGATTCACCCCCCCCCCCTCTCAGTTGCTTTTCTTTATTTTTTCCAACAATTGGTATCAGAGCAGGTTCCTCTGAAGAAGTTTAAAAGCTTGAGGTGATCTGAGATGGCATCATACAAGAAGGAAAATCCTAGATTTGATGGAACAAACTACTCATTGTGGAAAATGAGGATGGAATGTCATTTGAGGTGTATTGGTGAACCCTTCTAGAAGATTACAAAGAAAAAATATGTTATTCCTTAGAATGGTCATTCCACTGCTGATGAGATTAAAGAGGCTGAGAATAATTTCAAGGATACAGAAGCTTTGTTGAGTTCTCTAACAAATTCGAAAATGAAAAATGTGATAGGTCTAAAGACAATTCATGAGATGTGGATGAAGCTAGAAACTTTGTATGAAGGAGATGTACATGTGAAGATGGCTAAGCTACAGAGTTTGAAAGAAAAGTATGAATATAAGAAGAGGAGTGAAGATGGAAATATTTCTTCTTTTATGAAAAGAGTAAATGAAATAGTGATGGGTATTAGATGTGTCGGTGGTACCGTGCAAGAGGAAGAAATTGTGGCTAAAGTGCTCAGATCATTGCCTCCATCCTACAAAGTGAAGGCTTATGCTATTGAAGAAACTAGATCATTAATGAATGTGACAAGAGACACACTGATTGGTAAACTTGTTGCCTTTGAGTTAAGCAAATTTGGTGAATCTACTCCTAAGACTGAAACTACATTTAAGGCTACTATATCTAGAAGAAACAAGCAAAGATATGATTCAAGAAAAGTTTCTAGAAAGACATTCAAGTATGAGGAAGAAATGAAACAACTTGAAGATAAAGAAAGAGAGGTAGAAGAGTTGGAAGCACTGATTGTGAAGAAAGAAGGTAGAGGACAAGGTAATTATAAAGGAAAGCTACCTATCAAATGTTTTTCTTGTAGTAAAATAGATCATTTTGCATCAAGGTGTCCTAAAAGAGTTCCTAGATCTAAGTCGTACAAATGTAGATTCCAAGAGAAATTCTATTTTGTTGACTGATGAAGAGTCTAATATAGAGAATGGAAATGAAGATGATTGGGTTTTCATTGCTATCAAGGAAAATAGTCATGTGGCTACTGAATCTGCTAAAGTTGAGAAAGCTCTTGCGGCCCAAATTGAAGAAAAGGATGAGTGGTTCATTGACAGCGGGTTCTCACATCATATGACTAGTGACAAAAGAAAATTTGTAAGTCTAGAGAAGTATGACAATGGGATTATAAGATTTAGAGATAACAATGCTTGTGTGATTCATGGTAGAGGATCTATTCGTCTTGGTGGTAAGCATAACATTGATGATGTTCTTTATGTTGAAGGCTTGGAGCACAACCTGTTGAGTGTTGGATAGATGGTAGAAAAGGGTTATGATCTTTAGTTCAAAGATGGAAGATGCAGGATATATGGATTTTCTGGTAATATGATTGCTTTAGGTAAATAAACAAAAGGTAATATTTTTCACCTAAATGCTACCAATGAAAGTTGTTTAATTGCTCAAGTAGATGAAAGCTGGTTATGGCATAGAAGGCTATGCCATGTGAATTTTGATAACATATTCAAAGTAAATTCCACTCAAGCAGTAAGAGATTTACCTAAGCTAGTGAGGCTTGCTAACACAATTTGTAAGGAGTGTCAAATGGGAAAACAAACTAGAGTCTCTTTTTGGAGCAAACAACATTATTCAAATGGATTACTGGAGCTGGTGCATACTGATCTATGTGGTCCTTCCAAAGTCAGAAGTCTCCATGGTGAAAGGTACTTTATGCTGCTTATTGATGATTATTCTAGAATGATATGGGTTGCCTTCTTAAGAGAAAAATGTGAAGCATTAGAGAAGTTCAAAAGTTTCAAAGCTATGGAAGAAAATGAGAAGGGTCTAAAAATAAAATTCTTAAGGTCAGACAGAGGTGGTGAGTTCACCTCCAAGGAGTTTAATTCTTTCTGTGAAGAGCATGGAATCAAAAGATAGTTATCTACTCCCCAAACTCCTCAACAGAATGGTTTTGCGGAGAGGAAGAATATAACAATTCTGGATACTGCTAGAACAATGATGATTGAAGGAAATGTGCCTCACATCTACTGGAGTGAAGTTCTAAGTACTGTTGTGTACACTTTGAACTGAGTAAATGTAAATGGTAATTCTGGTAAGACTCCTTTTGAACTATGGTTTGGTTATAAGCATACTGTTAAATACTTCAAGATCTTTGGAAGCAAGTGTTACATCAAGAGAGATGACAATTTATGAAAGTTTGATGCAAGAAGCGATGAAGGAATCTTTCTATGTTACTCTACTAGAAGCAAGGCCTATCGGTGCTATAATAGAAGACTGAGAAAATGGTTGATAGTGAAAATGTCAGAGTTGATGAGGATTCTGCTAGATCATCTACATATTGTGGATATGATTTAGATGAAGACAATACAAACAAATGGAAGAGTTTTCAGACACAAAATCAACTTCAAATTGTGCCATATGTTTAGGTAAGACAACTTCAATTTGTTCTAGTAAATCAAGATAGTTAGGAAATAGAGACAAGTGCGAGTGTAGAAGAAAGAACAAAAGAATTAGAAGTTCAAGATAATCTTAAAACTTTGAGGTATATAGAACTAAATCATTTTGAAAATCAAATTATAGGAGAGAAGAGTAAAGGTGTGCAAACTAGAAGGAAGATTGTAGAAGAGTATTGCCTGATTTCCAAGATTGAACCTAAAGATGTCAAAGAAGCCTACAATGATGAACACTAGATGGAAGCTATGAAGGAAGAACTATTGCAGATTGAAAAGAATGATACATGGATACTTGTTCTAAGGCCTAAAGATAAGAATGTGATTGGTACTAAATTGGTTTTTCAAAATAAGCTGATTGAAGGAAGAACTATTATAGATTGAAAAGAATGATACATGGATACTTGTTCCAAGGCCTAAAGATAAGAATGCGATTGGTACTAAATGGGTTTTTCAAAATAAGCTGAACAAGGTGAAGTGGTCCAGAATAAAGCAAGACTAGTATGTAAAGGATATTCACAAATGGAAGGTATTGATTTTGAAGAAACCTTTGCCCCTGTTGTCAGAATTGAAGTTGTAAGGTTATTTCTTGTTTTAGCTGCATATAAGAACTACAAAGTCTATCAAATAAATGTGAAGTCAACTTTTCTGAATGGTGAGCTAGAAGAAGTATACATTGAACAACCTGATGGATTTCAACTAACTGACAAAGAAGACATGGTTTGTCAATTGAAGAAAGCTTTGTATGGACTCAAGCAAGCCCCCAAAGCTTGGTATGCTAGATTGGACAAATACTTACTAAAGCTTGGATTCAATAAAGGTACTGCTAACAACAACTTATATTTCAAACTAAATCATGATAAAGAATTAATTATTCAGGTCTTTCTCGATGACATTATTTTTGGAGGAGATGACAATCTATGTATGAGGTTTGTTGATGAAATGAAAAGTTAATTTGAGATGAGTATGATTGGAGAGATGAAGTTATTTTTGGGATTGCGAGTTACTCAACTAGACAAGGGTATCTTCATATCTTAGTCCAAATATGTGAGAGAACTATTGAAGAATTTTTGCATGGATGACTCAAAACATGTTGGTACTCCCATGGTAACTGGATGTAAGTTGAGAAACAATGATGATTCTCCTAAGGAAAATAAAACAAGATACAAATCAATGATTGGTGGATTGGTCTATTTAACACACACCAGACCAAACATTATGAATGTTGTATGTATGGTTGCTAGATTTCAGGTTGATCCAAAAGAGTCTCATATGACTATTGTTAAGAGAATCTTCAGGTATTTAAAAGGAATGATTGATTTTTGGATTTGGTATCCTAAGGATGATGATCTTACTTTGAATGCATATACTAATGTAGATTGTGTAGGAGATTTAGATGATAGAAAGAGTACTAGTGGTGGTGCCTTCTTCCTAGGGATGAAGTTGGTATCTTGGTTGAGCAAAAAGTAGAATTCCATTTCTCTATCTACTGCTGAAGTAGAGTATATTGTTGTTGCAAATAACTGTACTCAAGTGATGTGGATGAAACAGATGTTGAAAGATATCAGAGTAGTATATGATGAACCTGTTTCCATATACTATGACAACTCAAATGCAATTAGGGTATCTACAAGATCATCATGGAAAAAATAGGCCCTTAAGTGGCAAAAAATTTAGAACAATCAGAGTTAGGAAAATTTACATAAACATTTGAATAAGTTATCTATATTATTTCAAAAATATGTAAGAATAGAATCTGTAGAAAATTGAATGTAGTTTCTAAACTACTAGGTTTGTTTAGAAAAAAGAAGTCTTATTTGGTGAAAAATTGAAATTTCAATGCAGTAATACTTCAATTTCAGTGAAAAATAAGTAGGTGTCTGTTTGACCACCCTAACCACAATAAAATGATAATATTTTTTTATAATATTTTAGATATAAGTAGAGGACTCATGTCCTGATGTGATGCATATTTTTTTGTAATTTTTTCCATGTAAATAATTAATTATGATTTTTTTATTACAACTTTTAAAAAATATAAAAACTCGTACATCTGACCACCTTAACTTGGTCAAAACTTCATGATTTTTTTTCTTTTTTTTAATACTATAGTATGCAAAGCATGGAATGTGACACATATTTCAGATTCAAAAAATTTGATACTGTTTAAAGCTATAGATATTTTTCAGTCAGCCTATCAATCAGGACTTTAATTGTAATTCAAATAGAAAATGAATAATAATTATTTATTAAACTCAAAGTAAAGCATAATTTATATTGGTGGAAAGTTGAGAATCTCCTTTAAAAACCCTTTTTGTTTCATCAATTTTGGGTAAAAAAAAATGTCATCAACCACATACCCCACGCATACCCATCATATCGCCACTTTTTTGGCTCATTATGATCCTACACATACCCATTAACATATCAAAGAATATGGTGCTACACTCTAAGACCAAGCATATATAAATCAAGTTTCACTTCTTAAGAGAAAAAGTGAGTGAGAAAGAAGTCAGACTAGAGTATGTGCCTACCAAAGAATAGATTTTTTACTAAGCCATTGCCAAGAGATAATTTTGATTATCTAAGAGGGATGCTAGGGGTCATTACCCCTCCTGATATGAACTAAAGATGCATTTACTTGCATCAATTCATATGCTTCATAGATATTTATTGATCTGGATTGATGTTTTCATGGTTGCTACTTAGCCTGGGGAGTAGTCAAATGTGCAGATATGTGGTTCAAAGCTTTTATGTGGGAAGATAATGCTTATATTTTCCATTTATGTCAAAGGAAGAGAAGAGTCATGTGAAAAATTGCTAATTATCTGGAGTAAAGAGTCTTGTGGGGAGAAGATAATGCAGAAGAAGTCAAGGAAGAAGAGTCAGAATCTAAGGGGGAGTAAGTGTTGATGAAGAGTTTGGTTGATGGTGTTTTTCATATCATGTGTTGCCATCAATGCCAAAGAGGGATATTGTTGGATGTTGTGGTTGTGTTGCTGATATGTGGTTATCATTGATGTCAACACTATTAACATTATTGTATTGAAGGTTGTATTTGTTGAGGATATTGAGAAAATTGTTTACAGAAGAGTTTTAAGTTCCTAGTTGAACTATGAAGGTCATGAAGGTGTCTTGTTCTATATGTGGAAGATCAACTACTATGGACTAAAGGGTTTATTGCTTAGTCTATCTAGTCCATCCATTGGAAGTTTTAGAGGTCCATGTGAAGCTTTGTTCGAGTTATGAAGATCTGTGTTCTAATAGTGTTTTTGTGGTCTTTGTCACTATTCTTGATTAAAGTTGGTGTGATTCTAGTAATTCTAGTTGTTGTGGATGTTTCTCTATTATTTCTTGGTGCTCATAGATTTTTCTAGATCATGCTCTATCTTGTTGCACATCTGCGTTGATCGGTGTGCTCATGGTCAAGTATTTTTTCTCGGTATCTTCGGGTTTTCATGTTCTTGGCTGACATGATGGTTGTAGCATATTGTGGATCCTTGAAAATTTAATTTTGAATGTGGCATGCTTAAGGATATTTTTTTGGGTTGCATCATGATATTAGCTAATGATGTTTGATCCACAATAATTTTTTTTTTTGTAAATTTGGGCCGACATTGAAAATGCCTTATATTTTGGCCAAAAAAGTTGTTGATGAAATTCCATGTTGTGGATATATAAGAATGATTGTTTAAGTGAAGTTAGTGTGTGAATTAGAGCGAATGTATGCTAGAGAAAGTGTAGATGTGTGAATAGTGTTCAAATCATTCGATTGCAGAGCAGAGTGAGAAGAAGTTTGAGTGAAGTGTGAAGAAGTTTTTTGTGCTTAATTAGAACTGTAATCATGCTTGTGAAGAAGCTATTTCCTCAGTTCATACCCTTCGGATATAATCTTTGTTGCTATATATTGTTGGGAAATGAGCCCTCTTGTATTTGAGCAGTGAGCTCTAGGAAGTGTGTCTGAATGCATGTGCATTCCCATTACTTTTCTTATACTTTTAACAGGGTATAATAGTATGGACTAACATCCACCATGGTTTTTCCCCTAATAGGGTTTCCATGTAAAGAATCTTGGTGTTCTTTGTGCTTCTAATGTGTTGTTTGTTGATGGGTTATTGTTCATTCATCATATCTTAGATTAAGTTAAGTCTGAATAAGTTTAAATATTTTGTGACAACTAATTCACCCCCCCTCTTAGTTGTTTGTCCTTTTTTTTCCAACATTTTTAGAGAAAGAAGATGGTATCATAGATAACCTAATTGTCCTTCTCTTAATATCCCACCTCGATACAAAGAGGATAGGTTGGTGTTATAAGATGAACCTATCGAGAGTCATGCAAATCTCTTTCCTCCCTTCCCTAATTCTCCTACCATTTGGAACAATCTATTTAATCATAATTGTCCTTCCCTTGATGCCTCCCCTACTTGTCATGAAGCTACTTTACAAGATCTAACCATGGAATGTGATGAACATCTTACAAGCTCTCCTACTAGGGTTGATATTATGGCACTATACCATAGAAAAATAGATCTTTGGAAATTTTCATGGTCATTTGGGTCTTTTTACTATAATGCTTGGACTATTTTACTTAGATTTAATCAGATCTATTTCCAATTGAATTTTTATGTTGGTCATGAAATTCTTTTAAGTTCACTCAAGAATATTCAATTTCATTTGTTGAATCTTAGATTGAATACATATATGTGTGTGTGTGTGTGTGTGTGTGTGTGTGTGTGTGTGTGTGTGTGTGTGTGTGTGTGTGTGTGTGTGTGTGTGTGTGTGTGTGTGTACATGCACAATTTACTTGATTTACCTAAAACTTGAATAAATTAAAAAGTTCACATTTTGCATAAATTCATTTAAAAATCATCTAGATTCCTTGATTATATTTTTATGTTTGACATGGAATTGTTAAACTTTCACTTTCAAATAGATGTGAATAAATATTTATTCAACTCCACTTATATATATGAGCTAGATTGAATATACACATGCGTGTAATTTGTACAAAACCTAGTTTATGTTCTAATTTTGCATTTAAATTTATGTTTCATTGAATTATTAAGCTCATGAATCTTTCATTTCATTTGAACATTCAACTCCAAAAGTATATTATAGAGTTGATTTAATGTTTGAGTGACTTGAAGAATCTAGACATACATGTTGTCTCTAGAACTTGAACTGTATTTACATTATATGTTAATTTAATGCGACATTCAATAATTTTAAACATTTGATCATCTAGATTTTTCATGTATCCTAATCATCACATCCTAATTATTATTTTTATCTGGTAAGCACCACCCATCCTAATCATCAAACTTTAAGATCATTCCTTATCAAGTAATAGTTCCAATTTAACCATAATCATCCTAGAATCATCCCTTCGGACTTAATAATTCATTAAACCATGTTCTAAGATCACATTATAACCTAATCTTATCCTAATCAAATGGACAAGAATCTAATCCATCTATCCTCATCCAAAATATAATCATTTAAATTATCCATCTAGATCCATCTCAACCATACATCCATTCTCCATCCTTGATAAAAAATCATTGAACTTGAACATAAAATTTTGTTTTAATGCCTCTCAATCTAGTCCATACATCATATTGTCCTTTCATCATCACCCAAAGCTTTCAATATATCTAGGTACCAAGTACCCTTAATCTGGACTATCATCCATTTCAAATTCAATCTCCTAATAAAAAATCAAGGTCCCTTAAAATTTGATTTCATCTTTAATCCAAATTTTCTTAAAAAAATTATCCTATCTCAAGTATAGTTATCAAATCCATTCTATGAATTTTAGATTGTATCAAGGTTCTCTTGGATTGGTCTTTCTTGTTCACCTAAAGGTGCATTGTACAATATACATGAAGATTGTAACTTGAATCATAGTGATGGTGTTTGGGGTGCTTGAGATAGCTATGTATTTTGGCATCAATATAACTTTGTTTACCATATATATATAGCTTGAGTCCATGTATGTAATGGGTATGTGCAGGATCATCATAGAAAAAATAGGCCCTTAAGTGGCAAAAAATTTAGAAAAATCAGAGTTAGGCAACTTGACGTAAAAAATTGAATAAGTTATCTATATTATTTCAAAAATATGTAAGAATAGAATCTATGGAAAATTGAATGTAGTTTCTAAACTACTAGGTTTATTTTTTAAATCTATTTGGTGAAAATTTGAAATTTCAATGCAAGAGTACTAAATTTTAGGGAAAAAATAAGAGTAGGTGTCGACCACCTAACCACAATAAAATGATAGTATTTTTTATAATATTTTAAATATAAGTATAGAACTCATGTCCGGATGTGATGCATATTTTTTGTAATTTTTTTCCAAGTAAATAATTAATTATAAATTTTTATTACAACTTTTAAAAAATATAAAACTTGTATGTCGACCACCTTAACTTGGTCAAACTTCATGAAATTCCTTTTTTTTAATTCTATAGTATGCAAAGCATAGAATGTGGTGCATGTTTCAGATTCAAAAAATGTGATACCATTTGAAAGCTATAGATATTTTTCAATCAGCCTATCAATCAGGGCTTTAGCCGTAATTCAAATAGAAAATGAATAATAATAATTTATTAAATTCATAGTAAAGAATAATTTATATTGGTGGAAAGCTAAGAAACTCCTTTAAAACCCTTTTCGTTTCATCAATTTTGGGTAAAAAAAAGTCATTAGCCACATAACCTACAAATACCCATCATATTGCCACTTTTTGGCCCATCATGATCCTGCACATACCCTAATGGTCTAGATCTTTGGTTGAAAATTATCTATGGATTGATTGTTCAATTAAGTTAAATTTAAATATATCTAACTGTCATCCAGGAAGATCTAGATACTTATATTATGTGCATAACTTGATATTTAAATATATCAATTTCCAATTGCATATAAATGTTCCATGGATTTCTTTAACTTTCAAGAATAGAAATTTTTTATTTCATTTGTACATTCAACTCCACTTATAGCTCATTTCATCTAGATCACTTTATTTGCATGCACAATAAAATTCATGTGTACATGTTCTAGATTATACATAATTCTTAAGTTCACTTGAATTTATTTGATTTCATTTACATACATTCAACTAGACACTTGAGTATAGCTCATCATCTAGTGAACAAGAATTTGATGCATGCACATTCAAATGTACACATGTGTATTAGATTATATGGAATTCTCAAGTTCATGTATATAGCATGATATACCTGCAGAATTTATGTATTTAACCTAGAGTTTGAAACTTTACAAATGAACATTTAGAGCTAAGAATTCAAGTTAACATATATTCCCAATTGCATTTTTATGTTCCACTTTTAAATATAGAATTAATATTGAAATTTTATTATTTTGAATGTTTATGATGAAGCACTCCTTGCAAGGAGAGTTCAAAAATCATCATCTATATTTGTATCCTTTGAGCATATCAATATCTTAAGATTATCGAAACAAATATTTAATTTTCATGTCCATTGATGGTTTAATTTGACATGCATCCCTCAATTTTTGACTTAAAAAAAAGAAAGATATCAACATAAGTTCATATTACCATATCAATAACAAAATGAGTTCATGTACATGTATTATTACATGTGCATGTCCATCTTTTTAAATTTACAAATCTAGCTCAACCATTAGATAATCCAACATTTTGATTTCTCGATGTAAATAGATTTGTACAAGTGCATTTGAACAAAACATATATATAATAAATTTAAATAAAGGTACTCAAGTTCACTTGCTAAATAAATAAAATAATATGTACAAATTAATAATGCACAATATATTTATAGATATAACAAGTGTTCAAACCATAATAATGCACATATATAACAAACCTTTTCAAACCATAAAACATAAATGTATGAATGTGATGTAAATTATAACAAGTATATGTACCATAAAACATAAGTGTATGTAAATGTTCAATACTATAAATCATAAAAAGTGTCTCTAGCATAATAATTTGATCTCAAACATGTAATAAGATGTAAAACAGATCTCAAAGAGAAGGATGTCTAGTATGAATAGAATCATCAGATCTCTTGCCTGATCTATCCCTCGATCTCTCCCTCAACCTCTCCCTCGATCCATGGCTCAATCTCTCCCTCGATCCATGACCTGATAGCCCCCTCGGTCCATGGATCGATCCCTCTACTGATCCAAGATGTGTGGATCCATGGCCCGATCCAAGATCTCCTGATCTGTGGCTTGAGCCTCATCCCAACCCCTGCATGTGTTTAAGCATACACATGTTTAAATTTAATTTTAATTGCATGTTATATATATGTGTACACATATATGTAAAATTATCTAAAACTACAATGTACAAGTTCAATGTGTTCAAACTTACATCAAGTTTAATTAATTTTTTTATTAAATTTAAATGTACCTCAACTGCATACTCCATAGGGTCGCCATCATGCACCAAATTTCCAAGGTCCAGAAAAACCACCATACTGCTTAAAATTTCCAAGTACACAATTTCAATGAGTTAAACAACTAGAATTTAAAATGCATTACATGTATACATATAATTTTTTAAAACATAATTTTATATGTATAAAAATTTATATTCAAGTACCTGGCATGCAAGATCGATGGCTCTACCAATATCACTAAGATCATGAGAATGTAAAGACATCATAGCCTGGGGATTTGTAGCATGTACAACTATATCAGTACCAAAAAGAAGTTTACTATATGTCCCATGGACAACATCAGGTGTCATGCCAATAGCCTCAATGTGACCTGTAACATCCTGACGATGACATGTACAAGGTAAAGGATCAATGGAAACACGATGCGCATGGGAACTTGTAGAATGATGTGGAATATCCTTTGCATTTTCCTCCCTATGGCTCGTATGTGTACCAGGATATTGTTATCTAATAAAGTCCTATACCTGATCAAGAGGGATCCCATGGTCATCATTGATAACATGATATGTTGCCACTAAATCCAAAACTGAGACTCTTCACATATTACGAAAAGTCATGTGGGTCATCTACTTGATATCTAAAAGAGTAGGTAGATTGACACGAATAAATGGATCATACGATGAAAATGTAGCCTTAGTGGGAGGAAGGTTGATCAGTGGGCGTAATAAGTATCTACCAACTCGATTAGATGAAATCTAATCAATCTGCTTCGTAATAGAGGCAATGTTATCAAAAAAATGCCTTTGAGTGGAGCCTATTGTTGCCTCCCTTGCTACTGTCAAAAGGTTTGGGCCAACTAATGCCCTCTTGTCTATAGGAAGTGGTAAATCTACACGTCTAAACTATGGTTTTTTTTAAAAAATAGCCTTTACCTTGGCCAACATGCTCAGGATAAGATGTGTAGTCCACCTCTATATGTAAATGAAATTCTGCATATAACTATTTGACAAAATACTGTGGCAGCTCATCATTGTGAGGCCATCTACGATGCACTACCAACCATCTAGGGTATATGAATTGTGCAACAAGAGGATCTACACACCTCATAACCACATATCCTCTAATTTTATTTTTTCCTCTATAAAATGGGAACATGGATAACACATTTTCACCTGAAACTAATTTGGCAACTTCTCTATGTTTCATTGTTCCAGTAACACTCTTGGCAAGAGATAAATAAAATTGCTCAATGCTAATTTCATCATAAGGATTGTATGATTGAATTGTTTTGATCATTTTATAAATCTCCTATCTAATAGTGACTAATCTATCTCGATTAGCCAAATTGGGGGATTTGTGAATTGTTTCCTCTAAACATTTTAGAGCATTGTCTAATCTAGCAATACTATCCTAAAATAAATTTGATCTAGTTTGAGCATCTTGCTCAGAATGAGGAGAATGATGAGATCCCTCGTCGACCATGATATATATATCTGTATATGTAAATAGATAGAGATCTACATATCATTAAAACAAAAGATAAATGTGATGTTAAAAACAAATTTACATTGAATTTTTTTCAAAACTAAAACAAATATATATATAAATTAATAAAAATTTCCAAGTTTCATAACTAAAACATATACATATGTAAATGTATATATATGTACATATGCATGCATATACATGTGTATGTGTGTATGTACATGTACATTTATATACATATTTATGTACATGTATATATACATACATGTACATATGTATATATGTATATACATAAATATGTATGCATAAATATATATATATGTATGGTGCATACATATACATACATATATTTATACATGCATAGTCAAGTATATACATGCATACACATGTACATGTATATATATGTACATGTATACATACATACACACATACATGTATGTATATAAATGCATGCATACATGCATACACACATACACATGTATACATATATAATGCATACATACATGTACACATACACACATTTGTGAACACATTATGTACATAATGTATACATGTACACACATACACATATATATGTACACACATGTACATAAAAATATGTATACATGTACATGCATACATGGTGAACTAAAAATTTGGGGTTTTCAATTTTGAGAACTTATAATGTTGGGAATAATAGTGACAATGAGTTGATGATAACAATCATAATGTTATGGTTCATATAGATCATCATGCTGGTGGATGATAGTTTCCCATATTTCTACATGCCATTTGTGGATAGTTTTTTGAGCTTGAATCTTGTATTTTAAGAAGAGTCAATGGAATTTTAATGCATGCTAATTGTTCTATAGTTTGTGGCAAAATTGTCAACAAAAGTTGAGAAATGGTACCAATTTTTGTCAATTTGTTAGGATTGAACAGTGGAAATAATTCACTAGCAGCTATCAAGAAATTATTTGAATGCATTCATATTTTGTAATTCATTAAAATCCTTTCCTAATAAAGGAAAGAGATTTATGAGCAATCTATCATTTTATCCAAAAAAAATTGTCTAGATGATACCCTACACTAATTAATAGTATAACCGGCTAGTTGAGTATCCTTTAGGAGTGCATGACATCAATTAAACTTGAAATTCCATCATCTAAGGAAATAGTGTGTTACACAAATTGTAATTCCTTATTAAAGATAGCAAGAATTTGTGAATAAGAAAATGTTCTTGGGATGCATTTTTTTTCATTGTCCTTCTGTTTTTCAATAGTGTTGTTTTTAAAACTTAAGTATTGCTCTGTAGCAACATATTGACAATGATAGTGGTTACAATACTCTTTGCCCTATACTTTGCCTATGGTTGATTGCTTGTGAATTCTGCTTAATTGATGGAAATTTGACATTCGTTATGCATCTTGTCCTTACTTGAAACAGTGGCTTAATAACTTAAGTGGTATGTGTTTCTTAGAAGGCGCATGAGTTAGTTGATGTCAAAAATATTTCCATGAGATATACATTGTTTGGAGTAATGGTGGCTTGGAAAATGAAGAAGTATTCATCTTCTGATAATAATAGTCATAATGTTATGGTCCCATATGGAGCTTTGGATCCCTAGTCTCTTATTCTGAATTTGCAGGCACAATTGGAGTTGTTGACTACACTAACTACGATGATATGAAATATGCAGTATGCAATATAATTTTCTTCTTATTGATACATATTTAACTTATGTTTTTAAAATTTAATACTAGTCCTTCTTTGATCTCAAGTTCTTTATGTTTATACTTAGATCAAGAAACTAGATGATTCAAAGTTCAAGAACCCATTTTATCGATCATAAATAAGGGTAGGTGATATTTCATCCTTGCACAATTTTTGAATTTTGTACATATTGTGAAGTTTGATGTTTAGTAACACCTTCCTATTCTGATATTTCCAATTGTTCCATGTATTTTGAAGCATGTGATTCTTCATCTTATTTCAGTAGGATAGGTTTCTTAGTGAATTCACTTAGGGAGCAGATTAAAATAATCATGTCATTTTTTGTCAAGTAAAAGAGTATGTCTCAAAAAGAAGTATTTCCCAGAGTAGAAAGATTAGGCTTCACTTGATTCCTAGCAGGCTTGTTTACCCAAAATCAAAATAATAAACCCCTAAACTTGTTTAATAGTTTTACCCATTACTATGAATCCACTGCCATTTTATAATTGACTCATGTCTCATTGTGTACAGATTTTGCTCTAATGTAAGATTTCTACAACCACTTTTAGTAGCCCTCTCTTTTAGATAAATTATACCCATATGATGACTATATCTGACATACTCATTCATGTTGGCCCCTCATCCTAAATTTTATCTTTAGGAAAGCTCTAAAATAAAAATATTCATTTTGTTGGTTTAACTCCTAAATAACTTGTCTACAACTCTAGCAAAAATAACTCCTAAACAACACCCTGAGTAGAAAGATAATGCATCAAATGTGCAAGGAGAGCCACATATCCCATTAGGGTTACATATCCCAACAATGCCACATAGCCCATTAGAGTTATATATCCCATCAAAGCCCCATAGCCCAATGCCAAGTGAAGATGAGGAAATTTTTATTCAACATTGAAAGCCAAATCAAGTACCAAGTATGTGCTATTCAACAATATATTGAAGACTCGAATCTCATGGCACACATAAAGTGAAAAATTGTAGATAGTGTAAGAAGATTGAGGGTATGTGCAAGATCATCATGGAAATAAGTAGGCCCTTAAGTGGCAAAAAATTCAAAAAAAATAGAGTTAGGCAACTTGACGTAAAAATTTGAATAAGTTATCTATATTATTTCAAAAATATGTAAGAATAGAATTAGTAGCAAATTGAATGTAGTTTCTAAACTACTAGGCTTGTTTAAAAAATCTATTTGGTGAAAATTTAAAATTCCAATGTAGTGGTACTTAAATTTTAGGGAAAAAATAAGAAGTAGGTGTCTGTCTGACCACCCTAACCACAATAAAATGATAATATTTTTTTATAAGATTTTAGATATAAGTAGAGGACTCATGCCCCTGATGTGATGCATATTTTTTCATAATTTTTTCCAAGTAAATAATTAATTATGAATTTTTATTACAACTTTTAAAATATAAAAGCTTGTATGCTTGACAACCTTAACTTGGTCAAAACTTCATGAAATTCATTTTTTTATTTTTAATCCTATAGTATGCGAAGCATAGAATGTGATGCATGTTTTGGATTAAAAATGTGATACCATTTGAAAGCTATAGATGTTTTTTAATCAACCTATCAATTAGGACTTTAGTGGTAATTTGAATAGAAAATGAATAAGAATTACTTATTAAATTCAAAGTAAAGCATAATTTATATTGGTGGAAAGCTGATAATCTCCTTTAAAAACCCTTTTTGTTTCATCAATTTTGGGTAAAAAATAATCGTTAGCCACATACCCATCATATTTCCATTTTTTGGCCCATCATGATCCTACACATACCCTTGAATAATACTCACTTCCTTAGTCTAGCATATCCAACAATCTGTTGAAGGAGAAACATTATCTATGAATCAGTAGGTGAGGGAGCTAAGAAACCAATTATTTACCAAACAAATGTTCTTGGCTGAGATTCACATTGTCAAAATACATATTGAGTAGTATCTCACATCCAATTGTAGGTGTGGTAGACCTACCTTAATGAACTATGCTAGGTGCAAGAGTAAATCTGTGAACCTCAATGAATGAGGCTAGGTGCTTGAGCATCATAAAATATGCTCAAAATAAGATATACATCATTGTGGCAAAACAAAACCCCAAATTTTTTCACCGATAAATCATTGATAAACAAAACCCCAAATTTCTAATCCACCATAGAAAATTAAATCACTAATAAACAAGAAGTTATGTTCATTACTAATCACAAAACATAGGAATTTCCTTCATGAAAATCAAAAACACCACAATTTTTCAAAAAATTCAGCCAACAAAATGGAACCCTTCAAATTTGATTCAACCAATAAATCAAATCCTAGCTCAAAATACTTCAACAAAACTCCAAAAACAAATACATCCCATAGAGCTTCAAAATCACACTTATATGATAGATAGAAAGAACCTGGGTATATATGGGAATTGTTAATCGTGACCTTGACCGATGAGCTCTCGTCCAAAATGCTTTCGCCTGAGCATGCAAAATACTCAAGCTATTATTATTATTATTACAATTTCGATCGGTACCTTATCAGTCGAGTAACTTTCAACTGAAAGTCACTCGGTCAAAAAGGTACCGTCACGTAGGCGTCATGTCACTACCCTTTTGCTTTGGTCAAAACCCTCTCAACCAAATAATTATTGGTCGAAACTAGTTTGCTCAGAAAATATTTTTTGGCCAAAAGTGTGACACAGGTTTGTGCTTTTACCCAACTTATTTCTTGAAAAAAATTCAACCACTACAATTCCTGCTATAGACAACATCCATCAAATGCTTGAAAGTGATGGAGGCTTAGATGTTATGAAACAAATCATTGAGATATATAAAACACCTACTTCTTCAACCTCTAGCATATCTCAACCAACAAACACTATGGTTAGGCAAGGAGAATCTCATATTACTCCTCCTTCAACCATTGTGTCCATACCCAACTATGCCACCCCTCCGGTTACAACAACCATGCAATAGGTTAGTCATGTGACTCCTTCCTTTGCTATTCCTACTAGCATCCCTAGTTCTTTTTTGGCATCGAATGTTCCATCCTCCACTACCTTCACCCCTATTAGTGCCCCCTTCATTTTTCCTAACACTACATACACTCCATCACCATTCTCTCTTCCACCTCATACCACTTACACTGACCCTCTCATAATGCAACTCTTTCACACTATATCTTCCATGCAACAACAAATATCTACCATAAACCACAGCCAAAATGCATCAGCCACCTATTATGTATGTAGCAATCGATTATATTTGGAAATATTAAGAACACTAATGCCACAAGGAATTGAGATGCCTAGGTTTGAGAAGTACAAAGGAAAAGGAGACCCTACTAATCATGTCAATGCCTATATCGCCTTATGCAGTGACTTTTTTGTTGATGATAAACTGTTAGCTAAATTGTTTCTTAGGACTTTAAAGGATACTATTTTGGAGTAGTTTCCCTCTTTACCAAATCATTCAATTTATTCATTTAGTGAACTTGTTGATGCGTTTATAATTCATTTACAAGTCCATATGACTCCCAAAAAGACAATGGCTTATTTAATGAGCTGTAAACAAAATGTGGATTGAAAAGTTACTGATTTCATTTCATGCTATCAGTCATTATATGTTGAAGTAGATGTCAAGGTTCTTGATTCACATCTCCAAAAGATGTTTATTGAAAACTTGCAAACTCACATTCATGATAAATTGACCATGATGAAGTTTCCTTCTTTCATGTATTTATGCACACCCCTTTGTGACTATCACAACTTGGTTACTAGTTGTGATGTAAAATCCAAATCTAGCTGAGCTGATAAGTCTAAACACAACAACCAAAAAAATCACAAAACTTTAGAAAAAAAAACAAAGGATTATTATAGTTCAATCCCCCTTCTCCATAACCAACTCAACCCATTAATAACCAAGTGGTAGCTGTTAAAATAGCAGTGCCCTTTACCTATGGGGACCTAAAAAGATAGTTTACCCCTTTACCCGATACTCTCCATAACACAATGAATCAACTGCTACAACAACAAATGATCACTTTTCTTATAGTTAAGCCACTTGATCCTTCTAGGCCTTTACCCACCACCTTTAAATCTAATGCTTATTGTCATTTTCATTTCCAAACTAGACATGACATAGAACAATGCAAGTGTCTCAAGCACCTAGTGCAAGACCTCATTGATTCTGGTCATCTATCCATTGCGGGTGTTAATGATCAGGGAAATAAGTCCATCACCCCTCCCAATTAGAATTTGCAAATTTTTACCAACCCCATGCCTAAAGCCAGTGAGCCTTTAAACACTAATGTAATGAATGTCAATGAACAACATGATCTTACTCTAGATGTTACCCATGTTAACCCTATGGATAAAATGTTGGCTACGATATACATTGTCCCTCATAAAGGACCAACTAACAAATCTCTTGATATTACATTTTCTTCTCATGATATACTTAAAAAAATTCTTGATGTTCCTCTTTACATAGCTAGCCGCATCTATGATAAGCCCACCAATGGGATAGTAATAGATCCCGCCTATGGTGAGAACGTGATCATGAAGGAATTTTTAGTATTACATGATCTTTATCAAGATGCTTATGACAAACTAGCAGTGTCAATTAAAACAGATCATGGTTTTGTGTGGCATATGATCGGATCGATCATACTTCCATTGTAGATAGGACCTAAAACATTGGATGTAACATTCTTTCTCATTTCACAATCAAATTAGTTTCATTTGCGGCTAGGTCATCCTTGACTTTAGTCAATGTGGTGCAGGAGCACCCAAGGCCTTCAAGGAGCTCTTCAAGGATCAGAAGTGTGCAGGGTCAGGAGGACCTTTCCATCATATAAAAGCATCAATTATGGTGTCTTGGACCCTATAATGGCATTTGGGATGAATAAAGGTAATGGGAATATCAAAAGTCCTAAGGGTCCTGAAAGGACCATAGGACCAAAAAACCTTGTAAGTGGATCAATAGTGTCCAAAGGGTGTAGGTAGGTCTATAATGTTTTAATTAGATCGATTAAGGTTAAATATTAAAGGGTAGATAGTTTTTAGTCAATACAAATCAATAAATAAAGTTTGGAAATTCAAATTTTTGAATTCCAACGGTTAGTTGTGCTTTGGGCGTGTAAGTGAGTTTTAGGGGATTAATCAACTTTAATGTAATGAAACCAACTCTATTTGGTTGGGACAGTTGGGGAATTTATCTATAACCCCAAAACAATCATTTGTACTAAGGTTGATCAATTGGAGAGGTGACTGTACGGACTGCTATAGGAAATAGTGAAAGAAATATAGTTTTCTTGCAATTTCTTTGGGTTTTTTGATGAGTTTTTTATTTCCATTGAAGTTATGATCATTTGAATTGTTTGGGAACTTGAAATTACATGTTTTTAAATCCTTATAGGTTCTAAGAGCAATAATAAATAAGTTTTCTATATAAAACTTCTGACTGTCCTCAGGAAAACATAGATTTTCCACTAGTTTGAGGGTTTTTCATGGATGAATGATCCATTTCATAGGAATATATGACTGAGACAAATGAAATGGATCATAATTAACCTGTATTATATCAATATAACAATATAAAGTGCCGGAAAGAGGAATCACGCGGTGTACACCAAGATTTCATAGTGCAAAGTGCTTGAAGATGAAGGCTAAAGTGTAGCAGTGGAAGATCTTCTTTAAGGAGGGGTATGTTTCTAAGTTGGGATAGACTATATATGTTGTAATAATGGTGTAGGGTCAATAAACAAGTTCTGGAAGTGTGTGCAAAGCCAAGATCCAAGAAGCCCTAGTTTTGGGACATTTTATGTAGGGTTTTGTGATCAGGGATCTTAGATGTGTCATAGAAGATTAGGACCTTGAGAATATTTGTTTTTGAGACAATTTGAGACACTATTGAAAGTTTCTTAGTCAGGGGATAAAGTTAGAGGAGAGTTGCTTTGTAAAAGTAGGCTAATTGAGTAGCCTTAAGCAAGGTAGGTGTATTGAAAGTATATGTTGGTCCAAAAGAATCACTATTGATTTTTGGATATGTTGTGTAAGCCATAAAAGGGTATCTCAATACATACTTTAGTTGGTAAGTGTTTTGGAAATTTTGAGAGAAAAGTCAAAAAATCCTTCGCTAGAGGCCTAGTAGGGCTAGAAGGCTACTTAAGGTGGAAAAGTGGATTTTGTTCAAGATAGGGGTTTGAGCTTTGGGAAACCTTAAAGAAAAGTGTAATTGTGCCCCTTAAGATCATTCCTAGTGTTTGGATCCATTGGGTAAGGATTTGATTCATGAGTGAGTCATTTAGGCTTTGTCTCCATTAGAGTGCCTGGAAGAGTGGTTGAGATTGTGTCTTGCAAACCTTCAGAGCTTTGTGTTTCTTTCAAAGTCCCAGATCCTCTGCATCAGAGTGGTATCAGAGTAGTGAGTAGGTCCTTTAGGGATTGGAGAATCAGAAATGGCACCAAAAAATCAAGTAGCAAGAGAGTTGGAGGAGTTGAAGGAAATCTTGGAAAGGGAGAGAAGAGAAAGAAGGGAACAAGAAGCAGCAAGAGAGTAGGCCAGAGCAAGAGAAGAAAGGAAATGGAGAAGGGATAGAGAGACCATTCAAGTAGGGATAAATAACCTTGAGAGGAGTAGGAGGAGAGAAGATCAAGAAGACCAAGAAAACAATGATGAAGAAGAAGAGCATGTGAGGGTAAATCAGGAACAACAAGCAGATGAGACAGAGGACCCTGAGGAAAGGAGGTTACTGAGGTTGTTGAAGGCAGTACAAGGTCATGGAGGAAAATGTCACATAGATTTGCCTATCTATCAAGAGAAGATGGATAGTGAAGAGGTGTTGGGATGGCTTGATGCCTTAGAAAACTATTTTGAGTTTGAGGAGATGGATGAAGAGAGGAAGGTTAAATTTTCCAAAACCAAGTTGAGAGGCACAACATTGACATGGTGGACTAGTTTTCAAAATGATAGGATGGCTAGAGGATTGGCAAAAGTCTCTACATGGGCTAGAATGAAGAGTTTGGTCAAAGAGAAATTCCTACCATCTCATTATACCATTCATGTGAAAAGGAAGAGGTGGAATTTAAAGCAAAAGGGCTTGGATGTTATGTCCTATACTGAACAATTTCACAAGATTAGTATCAGAGGAGGTTATGAAGAAGAGGATGAGAAAATAGCCAGGTATATCAATGGCTTGAGGTACCATCTACAAGATGAGATTGGTTTGCAATTGCCAAGGACATTAGGAGAATGTTTTCAATTGGCCATTAGAGCAGAAGAAAAGGTGAAAAGGAAGCAAGAAATATCAAGAAATGGTGGAAGAGGAGGTAGTTCAAATAGGGGCAGAGGTAATAGAGAACAAGGACAAGGTAGCAATGACAAAGGCAAAGAGGTATTTTCTGATCAAAGAGGTGGATACACTCCTAGAAGAGGAGGCAGATTTGGACAAGGTAGAGGACCATTCACAGGTAGGTGTTTCAATTGCAATGAACCAAGGCATCCTTCCTTCAAGTGTCCTAAATGGGAACAAGCTGATAAGGGCAGAGATAGGAGAGCTAATTTGGTACAAGAAGAAGAATACAAGGAGGAACCAAAAACATTCATGGCAGACCCTGTGACTGATGGTGAGTTTCTTATGGTCAAGCAAGGAGAAAGACTTCATCAAGAGCCAAAGGTAACTATGTTTAAGACTAATTGTCTCAATCATGGTAAAATATGTAGATTACTCATAGATTCAGGGTCACATAGCAATTTAGTTTCAGTTGATATGGTAACCAAGTTGGGGATTGAAACATTTGATCATCCTACTCCCTACAAGGCCAATTGGGTAACTCAAGGACATCATGTAGAGATTGGTAAGAGAGCTTTTGTAGATTTCTCAATTGGATCATATCATGATAGGGTGCTTTGTGATGTCATTCCAATGACTTGTGGTCATATAATCTTAGGGAGACCATGGCAGTATGCTAGAAGGACATTGCATGATGGATTCCATAATACATATTTGGTGCATAAAGGAGATGTTAGATACAAATTAGTGCCTTTGCCTTTGGAGCAGTCAAATGAAAGTTTTATGATCTATTTTGAGAAATATTTGCAGGTGAATAAGCAGGGTGAGACAGGGGAAGACATTGACCAGTAGGTTGAGAAAAGACAAGTTGCAGCAGGGTTGTGAATGATACAGTCCTAAAAAGCAGAATTTGTGGGACTTGGATAGTATTAAGGTGGGGAATATTGCATGCCCTATAGTTGAGGGTAATAGAGATGGAGTTCTTTCACCAAGAAATCAGGGGAATGAAGGCATAAACAAGGTACAAGGGCAGGTTGAGATCAAACAGCCAGAGGGCAATCTCATCAACATTTTGATTCTGTCAAGAGTGCAGATTGGCAGAAGAGGAAGACAGTGAATTTGGGAGATTACATACCCTCTCATTGGAAGATGAAAACATATGAGAGCAAGGGGTCTTTTGGTGGCAACACATGGGATACTTCTTGGGGCAAGAATTCTTTCTTTCTTGGGGAGAATGGTGCAGGAGCACCCAAGGCCTTCAAGGAGCTCTTCAAGGATCAGAAGTGATAAGGGGTTAGGAGGACCTTTCCATCATATTAGCGCATCAATTATGGTGTCTTGGAGCCTATAATGGCATTTGGGATGAATAAAGGTAATGGGAATATCAAAAGTCCTAAGGGTCCTGAAAGGACCATAGGACCAAAAAACCTTTTAAGTGGATCAATAGTGTCCAAAGGGTGTAGGTAGGTCTATAATATTTTAATTAGATCAATTAAGGTTAAATATTAAAGGGTAGATAGTTTTTAGTCAATACAAATCAATAAATAAAGTTTGGAAATTCAAATTTTTGAATTCCAACGGTTAGTTGTGCTTTGGGCAGGTAAGTGAATTTTAGGGGATTAATCAACTTTAATGTAATGAAACCAACTCAAATTCATTAGGACAGTTGGGGGATTGATTCATAACCCCAAAATAATTATTTTTATGAAAGTTGATCAACTAGAGAGGTGACTGTACAGACTGCAATAGGAAATAGTGAAAGAAATGCAGTTTTCTTGCAATTTCTTTGAGTTTTTTTATTTAAATTGAAGTTATGGTCATTTTAATTGTTTTGGAACTTGAAATTACATGTTTTGAAACCATCATAGGTTCTAAGAGCAATAACAAATAAGTTTTATATACAAAACTTCTGACTGTCCTCAGGAAAACACAAATTTTCCACTAGTTTGAGGGTTTTTCATGGATGAATGATCCATTTCATGGGAATATATGACTAAGACCAATGAAATTGATCATAATTAACCTGTATCATATCAATCTAACAAACTAAAGTGCAGGAAAGAGGAATCATGCAGTGTACACCAAGATTTCATAGTGCAAAGTGCTTGAAGATGGAGGCTAGAGTGTAGCAGTGGAAGATCTGCTTTAAGGAGGGGTATGTTTTTGAGTTGGGATAGACTATATATGTTTTACTAATGGTTTAGGGTCAATAAAAAAGTTATGGAAGTGTGTGCAAAGCCTAAGATCCAAGAAGCCCTAGTTTTGGGACATTTTATGGAGGGTTTTGTGATCAGGGTTCTTAGATGTGTCATAGAAGGTTAGGACCTTGAAAATCCTTAGTTTTGAGATAATTTGAGACACAGTTGAAAGTTTCTTAGTTAGTGGATAAAGTTAGAGGGGAGTTTCTTTGTAAAAGTAGGCTAATTGAGTAGCCTTAAGCAGGGTAGCTCTATTGAAAGTATATGTTGGTCCAAAAGAATCACTATTGATTTTTGGATATGTTGTGTAGGCCATAAAAGGGTATCTTAATCCATACTTTAGTTGGTAAGTGTTTTGTAAAGTTTGAGATAAAATTCAAAAAATTATTCGCTAGAGGCCTAGTAGGGCTAGAAGGCTACTCAAGGTGGAAAAGTGGATTTTGTTCAAGACAGGGGTTTGGGCTTTGAGAAACCTTCAAGAAAAGTGTAATTGTGCCCCTTAAGATCATTCCTAGTGTTTGGATCCATTGGGGAAGGATTTGATTAATGAGTGAGCCATTTAGGATTTGTCTCCATTAGAGTGCCTAGAAGAGTGGTTGAGATTGTGTCTTGCAAACCTTGAGAACTTTGTGTTTCTTTGAAAGTCCCAGACCCTCTACATCACAATGAAATTTTTCCCTTCAATCATTCACAAATGTTTGAAGTTTTCACTTCACAATTAGATATTTAGTGTACACCATAATGGCTTCAATCCAATGTCTTGTAAAGGTAATTTTTCCTTCGAAGCCTTATATCCTGAACCTATGGACCCCATCACCCCTTGCATAGACTTCTTTTTTATTTCCTATCAAAAGTTCAAAGCCAAATGAATAGCCGAATTATCTCTTTGCCACATGTCCCCATCCACTTCCGACACTCCTATCCTAGATGGGACAATGCTTCAACCTGAATCTAAACCTAAATAAACATTACAACCTTTAGAGTAACCAACAATAAACATTTCACCTTAATCATCTAAATGACCAAGAGATAATGAAACCAACCCCATCATGCCTCCTCGCATTAAAAAAGCTTATAAAGCAAAAGAAAAAGTGATTGAACCACTTCCTTCAGTTCCTTCCATTCCTCCCCCTCAGGAATACAAGTATCCTATAGTGGATCAACCTACTCTTACACCTAAACAACTTCAAAACATAATTAAAAGAAACTAAGGTGCTTGAGATTGTAGGCATCGATGTCATCTCCTTGCTCATCAATTACAAGCTGAAGAAAAAAAAGAACATCAACATCCGGTAGAAGCACTACCTGTTGACCCTCCTCCCCAACCACAACAAAACAATCTGGTACAACTACCGCAACTATTGATACACCCTTCATTGGAAATTACCATCCGTCCTCCCATTTAGATTAATCTAGATGATGATGATGATGAATCATCTCTAAAATAGACGAAGAGGTGCATAAAGATCTTAATACTTTATTTTCCTCTTCCATGAGCTTAAATTAAAAATTTCCTACAAGTGTAGAACTTGGTACTTCCCCTAGTTCGACACTTGCAATTGTCCCTTTGGATAGGCAACTTCCCTCACAATACAATGGACATGATTGGGAGGCGAATGACTTGTTATATGGTTGACTTTCATTTTCCTTATTAGTCTTTTTACATTTTCCTTTTCCTTTTTCTTTGATTTCATGTTCGTAATGTGATCCCCATAATGTGTTCTCTCTCTTTCTACAAATTCTCCTATTTGTACCTTCATTCTTCTATATGCCATACATCGCTTTTTCTTTTTACCATTCTTTTGTGTTTTCCTTTTGGGGATGACGCAAAGCATTGAGAAACCTTATGTCTCTTCCATTTTGACCAAAAAGGTCCCTTTTCCTTGTTCTTTGTCTTCTCTTGTGTTTTCCTTTTGGGGATGATGCAAGGAATTGAGACCAAAATGTCTCCTTCATGTTCATCCAAAAGGCTTCCTTTTTCCCTTTCACCTTTTGCTTTTCTCTTTTCACTTTTGTTTTGTGTTTTCCTTTTGGGGATGATGCAAAGTGTTGAAACTCCCTATGCCTCTTCCATGTTGAACCAAATGGTTTTTTTTCTTTTTCTTTTGCTCTCTTTGTGTCATTCTTCCAATTTTATGTATTCAAGGAATGATGACAGTTTTGAGCTCTTTAATCAAAATATTGTAGCAACGAACATATTGACCCCAAATCCATAGATCCCTTATGTATTTGGTGTATTCCTTTTTGGGGGAAATCCCTCTTTCTTTTGTTCCTTTTTCATTAGCATGATGCAGCCTTACTCGGAAACGTATGACTTGGCATAGGGGCTCTCCAAGTTGGCTCTCATGTCTTGTTTCTTTTTGCATTTTTCATTCGCTACTTTAAAGCAATTTCTCATAGAATGGTGTGTAGAAATTCCTTTAAAGTGGGGGCATACATTGGAAAAATTCATGTTGCATTTTTCTTCTTTTTGGTTCTTAGTGCAGCCCCATTACTTCCTATGATGTTTTTTTCACTTTATGGATGACATTGGGTATAATTTCCTTCATAATCATGATCTCTCTTAGCATATTACATTCCTCTTAGTGGTGTGATGTGATGCACTGCATCCCCTAAGCTATGAATATTCTATTCTTTGATTGGTCCTCTCTTGGAGACATTAGACACAATGTTCCCTAAGTGATAGACCTTGCATGAACTAAACAAGACTCCTTTGAACATCTTTTTCATTTTATATTTTGCGTATTATATGGCCACCTTGCATAACACAACTTAAATTCTTTTGGTGCCATCTTGTTTCTTCATGAGTTCTAAGTATACGAATCTTTGCTTGTCTCATGAAGCACGAACCAACATTTTTCCTTTGTGGCACTTTATTAATGTTATCAAGAGGTATAACTTTGATATAGTTGAGCGGGAAGCCCATTCTGAGGCATTGTGAGTATATACCAGATGAGGTATGTTTGGCACCTTTTGGGCCTTCACACCCAACACATAGCCATGAGTTCTGTCACCCCAGAGTGAGTATACATTTTTCATTTCAAACAAACAACCTAGATATGATACACAACTAGCTGGACAAATGATCGAAGCTTGATCCAACTTTTCCTTTTTCTCTTCCTTTTCTTTTTCTCTTTCATACATGTGTTCCTTTTTTCTTATGTTTAGTTTGCCATGTGATATTAATTTTGGGGGCTTCATCGTCCCTCTTGATCGTTGTTGTCTAATCTTGCTAGCATAAGTACATTTGGATCCATCTCAATATGCATGGTGACTTTAGTGTGTGTTTGAAGCAAGTTAATCCTCTCTCTAAAGTGGGGGCTAAATCTACTGTAGAAAAATGGATCTTTGGACATTTTCACAATCATTTGGGTATTTTTCCTATAATGCTTGGACTATTTTGCTTAGATTTAATGTTGTAATGTGACTTATACATTCACATTAGGTGTTGAATATTTAAATTATTAAGATTTTATGATGTCATGTAAAGGTGTTGTGAAGTGTTGTATCAAATTTCTACACTTTTCTAGACTCTTGGGTATGTGCAAGATCACGATGGGCCAAAAAGTGGCGATATGATGGGTATGTGTAGGGTATGTGGCTGACGACTTTTTTTTTAACCCAAAATTGATGAAACAAAAAAAGTTTTTAAAGGATATTCTCACTTTTCCACCAATATAAATTATATTTTACTTTGAATTCAATCAATAATTATTATTCATTTTCTATTTCAATTACAACTAAAGGCCTAATGGATAGGCTAATTGAAAAACATCTATAGCTTTCAAACGATATCACATTTTTTGAATCTGAAACATGCATCACATTTTATGCTTCACATACTATAGGATTAAAAAAAAGAAAAATTTAATTTAATGAATTTTTGACCAAGTTAAGGTGGTTAGACATACAATTTTTTATATTTTTTAAAAGTTGTAATAAAAAAATCATAATTAATTATTTACTTGAAAATAATTTACAAAAAATATGCATCTCATTAGGACATTAGTCCTCTACTTATATCTAAAATCTTATAAAAAATAATTATCATTTTATTGTGGTTAGGGTGGTCAGGCAGAAACCTACTTATTTGTTCCCTAAAATTTAAGTACTACTGCATTAAAATTTCAATTTTTTAGAAAATAGATTTTTTGTTTTTAAAAATAAATCTAGTAATTTAGAAACTACATTTAATTTGCTACATATTCTATTATTACATATTTTTGAAAAATATAGATTACTTATTCAAATTTTTACGTCAAGTTGCCTAACTATGATTTTTCTAAAATTTTCACCACTTAAGGGCATGTTTTTTCAATGATGATTTTACACATACCCTCTTCTTATTATAATTCAACTAAATAATCCCTTTTTATCCTTTACCAAGTCTTCTATTAAAGTGTTGTAAAGTATTGAAACAAACTTTCATGCTTTTCTAGGCTTATCACTACTAATTGCACCTTTCTTATGTTTTCTTTGGCCCCTTTATGCACTTATAGGCCTTAATCAAATGTATTTTTTAATGTAAACCTAAAAAATATCATTCAATGCAGCTTAATCCCCAACACCCACTTGCATGTCTTGAGTGGGACCCATTCGCCAGGGGTGGCGAATGAGTCCCTCTTGGAACAAAATTCAAAATAATTTCAAATTTCTTTTGGGTTTTTATTCATTAAGACCAAAGATCAGCTTGTGGTGTTGTATTTTTGGGAAATTAGGGCATAAGTGTGTATAAGTACATGATTTTCTATTCATTTTAACCCTATTCCGCCATTCATTCAAGTATTCATTCATGCATTCAATCCATCATAGCATTCAAGAATTTTTCATCATTCGATCAAGCAATTATCAAGCATCTTGGAGCAACCATTGACATATTTTCAGACTTTAACAACAATATTTTGGTGAGTTCATGACACTATCATGTTATTTTTTCATCATTCCTTTCTTATTCCATTTTCATTATCAAGGGTTTGATTACCAAATCAGGGTTTGACCAAGGAAAACCCCTATACTCTAACCCTTAACATTTTCCCCCTCTTTGCATGTGTGTTTGTAGGTCTTGTAGGAAGATTTTTCAAGAAGATAAGTGTTGAAAAGTGGTCAACAAGTCATCAAATCTATTCAAGTCAACAAATACCTAATTCAAGCTTGGAGACATCATTCAACCCATTTTCTACAAATTTGAATCTGTCAACCCGACAAGCAGACAAGTTAGATCTAGACCCACAGAGTTGACTTCAAAATTTGTATATTTCTGTAGGTGGACTAATATGCCATCTATGGTGAATCAGTCCCACTATTAGGCTATAGAAATTGTTTTCTAATGTTTTCAGTTCCTAGCACCCCAAACCTGTTTGAGCAGAATTTACTAGAAGTAGGACTAATTCGCCATCTGAGGTGAATGAGTCCCAGTGGTCATTAACAGTAATTTATAAAGTAGTCCAAAACCTTCTAGCATCATCACTCTATCTCCAAGTGCACTCCATTTAGTTTCATAAAGTTATGTTTTTATTTGTTTATGTTTTTAGCTCATTTCTGCATATCACACTGTCTTTTCAAACACTTCATATTTCTTAGTTTTTGCATAAATAATCAATCCATTTTATTAGGTTTTTGCATTTAGATCATTGCATTAAGGCATATTTTCATTGTACTTGCATTAAATTTGAGTGAACCACCTAGATTTTGGGATCTATCTCTTTCTTGTAGGTGAAAAACCCTAATTGAGCAAGAGATTCATAGCACCTTTCACAAAAATCTATGGTTCAAGAACAAGAGAATGAAACCTTAGAGAAAAAGGATAATAAAATAGATCCTTCTCCTAATACCCCCAATATTGATGAATAATACAATTCAACTATTGATAACTTCCTTACATGTGATGAAGTTTTTTTAGAAGAACCAACCATTGAGTGTCAAGAACATTTGGTTTGTAGTTCTCCTCAAAACTCTCCTACTAGGGAAGATATCACAATGGAAAAAAAATGAGCACAGAGACAATACTAATTCCTTATATAGAGATGATGAAGTAACATTATAATCCTCTTCACTAAGAGATCATGAAAATAACAATAATTATTTTGAGGTTATTCACATTAGATATCCCTTGGAGTACTCTACCAAGCCTAAATTTATCACTTATCCACCCTCTCACAAACCACAAGTTCAAAACAAACCTGTCCTTATCCTTGAACCACCTAAAAACAATGTTTTGTAGCAAGCGAGTTATAATACCCCTGCTCATACATATAACACTAGGAACAATCTACAACCAAGACAAAATACCTTCAACATCCATCCCATTTCCTAATCCTATCTTACCAAGTCCCCCTCATTTTCCTTCACAAAATGGAACTTAGGAGTATGAGCTTTTCAAACAACTTAAGAATACTCATACAAAGATATCTTTATGGGACCTTATCCATGACTCCCCCCATGCTATCATAACATGATTCAAAGTTCCTTACAACAAGTTCTTATTCCTTCTGATGTGCAACCAAATGACATAGCAACCCTAATTCAAGGAATAAATGTTGATATTGTTTTCCACCAAAGTGAGCTCCTTGCTTTGGAAGTGCAAAAAAAATATGATCCTTTCATGATAATAGCTTGATACAATATAAAAGGAATAAAAAGAACCCTTGTGGAAAATGGCTCAACATTAAATGTGTTTAGTGTGAACCCTTTGGATAAGCTTGGTGTTGATAAATCAAGAATTCAACCTGACTCTTTATCTATTAAGGGATTTGATAATGTGGGAAAGAAATTGCTTGGAGTGATAAATTTACCTATTACAACTGGAAAGGGCATCTTACAAACCCTTATTCATGTTATGCCTCATGATCTTTCCTATAATCTTCTTTTGGGAAGGTCATGGATTCATGAAATGCATGCGGTGTCTTCTACCCTCTATCGTAAAATGAAGTATGTATGCAACAACAAAGTATATACAATTGATGCTAATCCTGAGCCTTATAGTGTCTTACAACTCAAGAAAACTAAGGAAAACCCCTTCTAAATATTAACTCCAACTACACAAATGGAACCCATGCAATAGACAAAAAAAGAAAAACACATTGAAGAAATCATGAAGCTATTACAAGATGATTGGGGTTCCTTAGATTTCAAACATACATTCATGGGAGAATACAAGATCATCAAAAAAGACTCTGACAAGGGAAAAGAAAAAGCAGTATTGTCAACATAGAATTTGGACAACCCTTCAAAAGCATCCACCTCAACAAATTTACAAGAAGAAAGTTACACAAAAAAAATTGATGAACTTAATCATGAGCAACCACTGAATCCAAAAGAAATGAAGAATCTTTATGGAAAAGGTTATGAATTGATGGAACAACTTGGATATAGTGGAAAAGGATGTGCTTCTAGAGAAAAATATATCCATGTCCCTATAGAGCCGCACATGCAAGAAAAAAATAGTGGTCTTGGTTATTATCCCTCAAAAGAAATGAACAAGCCTTCACTTAATATCAACACTATCACAAAACATCCTTCTAAGCTGACTTTCAAAGTGGCACATCTTGAATTGATAGACACTAGTGGTCTTGATTGTTATCCTTTACAAGAAATAAAACAAGCAAAGAAATCCTTGCTTAATGTAAATGTCATCAGATGCAATGCTAATGATTCAAATTCATTAGATTTTACACCCTCTTGGAAAGGAGAGAATAAAATCTTGCAATCTAAAGAGTCTTGTGTAGGTATGACAACTAATACTAAGCAAGAGATATCTTTCTCACAAAATAAAGAAATATCCTCAAATTTTGACCAATAGAGTATCTTGACGAGACTCCTCCAAGATCGTCTGATCTCTCTTCCTACAAGAACATGAAAGAAATTTTATTACAATACTTCATTTCACGCATATCATAGAATTCATGGTCAATCTACTATGAATTTAAGGCTTTAAGCAGTAAAACCCAACATCTTAAGGAGTTTGGAGCTCTTTCTTAAGTGGGGGCACCTCATTCCTCTAATTGATACTAATTTTCACTCTAGCATGTTTCTCATCAATCATTTTGGCTCGAATGTCACCTATCATTGGCTCTTTTGGCTAGTTGACCATCTTTCATGAACATATAAGAGAAAGCTTAGGATGTGGACAACATGCCTTAAGTTCGATCACATGTGACGTACCGAGTTATGAATTTTGGGGGAAACCATCTTTTCCTTTTTCATGTTCTGCTACTTTAAAGTAATTTCTCACAACATGGTGTTAGCAATTTCTTTAAAGTAGGGGCATGCATTGGCATTATTTTGGCATGACTTCATTTGCATTGTTTTGCATGTTCCTTGTGTGATTTCCTTTTTTTTTGTGATACGTCCTTCCCTTGGTGGTGTCATTGGGTTTTGAATTCCTCCAGGATTGTGATATTTCCTTGCCCTCTCTTGGAAATATTAGGCACAATGTTCCCTAAGATGAGACCTTGCACTTGTCCTCTCTTGGAAACAAGATGAGACCTTTTGTGCTTGTCCTATCTTGGAGGCATTGGGTATGATGTTCCCCAGGATGAGACCTTGTATTTATCCTCTCCTGGAGATGTTAAGCACGATGACCCCTAAGATCATGACTTCGCATGAACTAAGAAAAATCCCTTTGAGCATCTTTCTTTCTTGTTGCATTTTTGTACCTTATTAAAGTCATGGAGGTGTGGCTTAAATATGGTCCCCTGAGGCTCACCAAGTGGAAAACTAGCTCCCACTAGCCCTCGTGAGCATTTTTTTTTTTTTGTCCTTATCATACTCATGGGGGTATGACCTTGATATGGACCTCTTGGGGATCACCTAGTGGACACCTAGCTCCCACTAGCCCTTGTGAGCATGTATTTTGTGTGGATAGTGGACAACACATTCCACTTGTAAACATTTTTGGAAAAACAACCTAGACCCAATCCATCGTGTTGGATGGCCAGTCGAAGCTTGATCCATGGAATTTTCCTTCTTTTTTTTCTTTTTTTTTTTCCCTTTTTTTTCTTTTGTTATCATTGATGGTTAATGCCAGCGATCTGGTTATGGCTTCATATATCACCCGCAAGTGTGTTACTTTGTGCCTATGCTAGTTTTTCATAGGATCTTGACCTTGGGGGCTTGATCATCCCTCTTGGTCGTTGTCATCCTATCTTGCTAACATTTCTACATTTGAACCCCTCTTGATTACATGGTTGGCTACTTTAGTGTGATTTTGAAGAAATTTCATCCTCTCACTAAAGTGGGGGCTAAATGTAGCATAGTAAAATGCATACCCTTGCATTTCCAAACTTGTTTGGGCCCACCTTGCTTTATTTATTCTTCTTTATGGCTAAATTGGCTCTATTTTGCATCCACAAGCCTACTAAACTATATATGTTTTTGGTAAATCCAGACAAACATCAAAAGATAAATGATCATTCAATGTTTCTATTTGTGTGTCCCTCATTTGTATACTAGGACTCAAATGCCACCTAGGGCATCTTTCTCCTCCATGGGTCTTAAGACCCTGATTTTTAAAACACCAAAATAGGTCCCTTTTTGGAGTCCTTGCCTTGAGAATTGAGCCTTGGGACTAAGAAGCCACCTAGGGTGTCTTAATCCTCCTTGGCTTATTTTCAAGGTACAATATCAAATTTGGGTGGGATTTAGCCTCCTTTAATTAATGACCCCACATGTCATCTTGTTGTGGTGTAATTTTGGGATATTAATCATGAATAAGTATAAATAAAGGGTTCCTCCACCCATTTTTCATAATAAGCAATCTAAGTATCCAAGCATTTGAATGCATCATCAAGATTCAAGCATGTGTCAAGGGTTTAGTGCATGCATTCATGTTGTTGAGCCAAGATTATGGATGTAGCTCATTGAAGATCTATTTGCAACCATCATTCATATCATATCCAATGATCCAAGATCTACATTCTTTGTGGCCACTACATGGTAGATTGTAGATTCACTTCACAAGACACCATACCCGGTGATATCATTTACATATTTCATATTTCATGATTCATTTCATCATTTGGTTTAATTACCTAAAAGGGGTTTAACCAAGGAAAACCCCCATTCACTAACAATCAACACGTTTTCCCCCTCTTTTGTGTTTGTATTTCTAGATTTGGGTTGAAGACTTGAAGATCATTTGGAGTGTAAGATTGAAAATTTGAAAAGTTGCATTGTGAAATTTGTCATCTTCATGGAAAATCACCTACAGACCAGATTTGGAAGTTTCAGGACCTTTAATCTGGGGAGAAGCAAGTGCAAAAATCAACCTTCAGGACCACATTTATAAAGTTTAGAATTTCAAAATGGAACTAATACACCACTTTGGGCGTCTTAGTCCTCCACAAGGTATTTTTCAAAGATTCTTCGGGATTCTATTATGAGATCCAAATACTTCATATTTTCCCCAAAAATAGCAGCAGGACCAATACGCCATCCTAGGCATCTTAGTCCTCAACAACATTTTTCAATAGCTTCTTTGCATTTCTAAAGTACTTGGTACATCTCCAAACTTCCCAAGTACACATACCCTAACTTGGTGTAGCTTAATTTCATCATTTCCACTCATTATTTGGCTTATATTGCTTGATTTTGTGAGTTGAATGTTCATTTGTCTTCATTTATCTTGTTTTGCATATCACAACATGTTTTCAAACATGTTCTTTTCCAAGCATGTACTTGGTGGTGAACCCCATAGAACTTAAAGAACCACTTTCTAGGACCCTCCTAATTGAGAATTGGCTCACCTTGTGAGGTTGTTAGTCAATCCAATTAGGACTCCTAAGACATTAGTAAATGGTTGAATGAGAAAAGTGTGATATCCCAAAAAGGTATCCATTTTCCTATTCATCACTCCCATATAAATTTTAACACACTCCTAGCTTGAAATCTAGCCACCTTTATCTCTTGCAAGAACACAAAGTCCATATCCTACCTATTGTTACAAAAAATCTAACCACATACTTCCTATCCATTGACTCCAAACCCCTCAAATTTTAGCTATAGATCTAAAATTTAATATAAGCTTAAGGGGGAGTATTCTTTTAGTTTTTTTACAATCTATCAAAAAAATTAGGCATCTTTTCTTCTTTTCCTTTCTTAATCACTTTTTTTCTCAAAATCAGAGTTAGAAGAGGTTGGCCTATCAATAAGTTTCCTCTTCTTAAATTGCCATCCCCTTTTAAGGGTGGACGTTTATGGGGGATGGGATTATAACCCTTAGGTACCCCACATAGGACATTATAAAAAGAAAAAACCACCTCCATACCATATGCATCATCCACATAATTGATGGTAGAATTTTCAAGAGGTTCCATTATTTCACCATCCTCTGAGAGATTCATGATTTGTTCAATTTTTTTAGCCTTAGCTTTAGTATATTTTAGGGAAAGATGTTGAGAATTACTCTTGTGTCTTATGGTATCTAGAGCATTACTATCTAGGATGAGATTGGGTCTGGTGGCTAAGCTACCATTAGCCATCCCACAATCTGATAGTTTCATAATTCCTTATCATTTTTTCTTTTACCTTAATGAAATCCATGGCAGAGGATTTTTCTTTCAAAGAATTAGTGGGAGAGAGACTTTTCTATTTATATTAATCTTTTGGGGAAAACTTGGGAGGAGACATGTGCTTAGCATGAACAACCTCCAACTCACTATCAACTATTGGATCTTGAAGAGACAAATTCAAGTTTTTTGAACACAGTGAAGAAACATTTCCAATCGTATAGTTTTGGTGGGCCTTGGTCCCAACATGGTCATGAATTGAAGTTTTCATTTCTTGTAATTTTTTATCCCTCTTATCTTGTAAGGCATCAACCCCATCCTTAGTCTCATTTGTCTTGAAAGCTGCTTTCAAATTAACCTTAAAACCAAAGGACAATCTTTCCTAAGGTGTCCATTTATTTTATAGAAAAAAATAAGAGTTTAGGGAGTCGAGTAACTCAATATCATAGTTAATTGTTTACTGGACATCAATTTGTACTAAAATTATGTTCAAGATTTCTGAATGAAGGGATAAGAGAAACAAAAACCATTGCATCCAAATGAGGGAGTGTAAACCTAGACTCTTCAATTTCAATTACGTTATCTGTAAGTTTCAATATATTAGGAATGAACTTCCAGAGTTTCAGTGGGACATGTTTTGTTTCAAGCCAGCCAGGGGCTAACCTAGCAACAACCTCATCAAAATTATCTTTAGGAAACCAACAAAGAGCTCTAAACATAGACTTTCCAACATTCTAGTATTTTTTCTTAACCATTGTTTCCTACAACCCATGATTCCTAAAGAAAAGCACAAATAAACCTTTGTAAAATTTACATTTAAAGGAGGTAATTAAAAGCATATGATGGTTTAAGGGGTCCTAAGTATAGTTTTAAGGGGATCAATGGCTAACCTATCCTAGGAAAAAGTGATGGCATTAGGGTTGGGGGTTTAGGGTTTAGGGTTTAGGGTAATAGGATGGCATAGGAGGATCTATGAAGTAAGGTCCTAGGACAAAATGATGGCTCTAGCTTTAACCATTTGTTTTACATCAATTTCCTAACTAAATACATGGTAAATCATGAAGCACTATCTTTCTCTTGACTCTATGTGTTTACTATACTAATATTTTAAAGGGTTATGAAAATGCTGCAATGTTCTATAAAATTCTTATTGGCTGAGGTACCCATGATATAACTATAATGTTAGTTTCATTTTGAAACATAAATGGCTTCCAAAATTAGTTCCTTCCAAATACCTTACACCATTTATTAGGGAAAGTACATTACCAAGTTAAAACATAACAAGCTTTGTAGTAACTCACTTGACCTATAAATACCTTTCCATGTCATTACTAATTCTTTTTGGCTGTGTAGTTATGTAAAATATAACTATTCACATTCAATTACAAATAAAATTTGATAATCCACCTCAACTATCTAATATTTTTTCTACAACTTATACTTCACTATTTAAGTTTTCAAATGATTTTAAAAAAAGAAGCTAATATTGATATGTATAGTTTTCTTATATATTTAAAAGGATAGTAAAAAAACCTCTACTACCCTTAGACAAAGAATAAAATCCCCTTTACATGCATATGTAGCTAGTTAATAAATAACATAAATACTCAAAATTTATCCTATATGAAAAATGTTATGACATGGGGAGTGATAAATAAATAAATGTACTAAATTAAATAAGCATTTTAAAAGTTATAAAATAATAAAAGTACTTAAATAAAAAAAATTGTAGCTATTAGATATTGATTCATCACATATGTAAGAACATTAGTTTATGAATTTATGAATAGATTATCTATTTATTTAGATAACTTTTGTGATTGAGAAATTAAGCACACAATTGTTCATTAGATTTCTTTAAATTAGCGTCATTGTTGCATTGGAAAGGCTAGGTAATAAGATGAAGCCTTTTTCAAGACCAAGCCACAAACATGACCTCATTTGCACAAGCTAAGGTTGTTCTCTCTTAGTAAATGAATGACCTCCTCACATTTTATACTATGTTGAAAAATGGACCCATAGTTGAAACAAACTTAAGCTTTAATGGACCATGGATCTATTGAAAACATTTATATTAAGGAATTTTGTGGATGTCATGAAAGTTGACTATTAAATTGTAACCACAATTTGAACTTATCATTGTAGAATTTGACAATGTGCTCAATGAAATTTGTGGTTTTAAATTACTAAATACCTATCACTTTGGAATCCATCACGCCTAATATTATTTTCTATGTAATGTATATTGTTGCATTCTCCCTATATTAGCTCACTTTTGACAATTTAGGACAGTCTTTATGGTCTACCCTTGAATTTATAGAAATGCTTATATTTAGAGAAAATCAAAATGTGTCTTGACAAGTTGTTGGAGCTAGATCTTAAAATGGTTATTGAAGCCTTGATCAATATTGGTAATTTATATTCTTTCTCTAATCATCTTTGAAGTCTATGAATAAAAGGAGTGGAAGGAAATGTGAAATACTTATTTCTTTGATTCCACATTGATTGATTTGATCATATGTTAGGTGAACCTTGTTAGTTTTTTAAACATAAATCATAAAGGAGGTTCAAGGACTACTCTGGTAGAAAAATATATGTATGTTAATATGTTAGAGAGTATGTGTTTGTTAATATGCAAGTGAATTTTTTCCATTTTGAAATATTCAAGAAATTAGATTTAAAACACAAAGCAATGGAAATTAAAGCTTGAAAATTTGTTCATTTTGAAAGGTAAATTTTTTTTTCAATTTCAATTTAGGGTTGAAAGGTAAGTTTTTTGGTTTTTAAAGGTAATTTTTCTGTTTTATTACGTTCAGGGTTGATTTCAATTTAAGGTTGATATTTTTGTTTGATTTCAACTAGTGAGGGTTTTCATTTGATGCAGAGTCAAAGGAAGACAACAAATTTTCCCAACTTCAATAACCAAAACTTAATTCACATATGAGATCAAATTTTCAAAAGTTATTAGATCAATAAAACATCATTACCCAACTTAATTTACAAGTGCAATCTTCAAAGTTTGAATGTTACAAGGATTCAACACACTTCATTAGTGTACATTCCAATGCATTGGTTCTTTCAAGAACAAATATGTCTCCTCCAATAGCCCTGACACAAACTTGGACAAAAAATGGCCAAAAATTCTTTAATCATTCACCAAGAATTCAAAACAAACCCTTACATTGATTTTATCCACTATATCCCTTAATTCTTTGCTACTAATTAGGCCTAAATAGGTAGATATGCATGCAAACAGTCACCTATAACTTTCACAAAAAATATAATTAATCCAATCACTCTAGTGAGAATTTAGAGGACCTTCGTACGGACATTTCCTCCAATGTTTAGAAAAATCCAACAGTTAAACTTGGAGAAACTTGATTTTTACTGCAAATTGTTACCCTGGCAAGGGTTTTAGATAGTTTTGAGAAAAACAACTATATCTTGAACAATTCTTAGCTAAAATGCATGAAACAAGAAATATTTGGAAGGTGACTGATAATATCAAATTTCAAGAACATTCTTACACGTTTTCAAGTCTGTACAGGCTGTACATAAACCTGAAAACAGTCAATTCTCTAGAAAATGTGCATAAAATCACAATTTTTTTATTATTAGATCAAAGGATTCAATCACCAACGAGTACAAAAGGGTTCAAATGGAATTTTTAAAGGAATTTACACCATATAGAACTAGTTTCCAACTATTTTTCAATTACCTATTATTGATTAGACTATAATGACCCATTAACTCCTAATTTATGCAACTTTTACACTTTCATTGCAATAATTGTTGACAATTTTACATGTTTTTTGCAATTACTCATCAAATGAATTTGAATGACCCCTACAAATGGAAAAATGGAATTATTTATAAAATAGAATCATGGTGATGTGAAGGTGCTCCTGCACCATCATTGATGTTTTTGTTTGATTGTATAATCATGAGGCTTTCATTTTTTCCATAGGAAAATTGAAATGAAAAATCTCAATTAAAATAAACAATTCAAAAAAAACCTAAATTCATAACTAATAACTTGAAAAGTGAAAAAAATGCAAATAAAATGGTGGGTAGACTTACTTAGAATATGTAAAAATTGTTGTCGCTCAACCAAGATCTAGAAAGTTGCACAGTGAAAATGATCTCGCGTTCATTTTTAAAAAAACTAAATACCTCTACAAAATGGGATTTCATTTTTTACAAATTGGGATCTTGATTTCTATGAAACAGGATCCCAATTTGTAAAAAGCAAGATTCCATTTCATTTGGGGTGGCTTGGGACACCAAAATAAAGAAGGATCTTGAATTTTAAAAATCAAGATCCTAGTTTTTAAAAATTGGGATCCTGTTTTAATTTTAGGCTTAGGACCCCAAAGCTAAATGAGATCCCAATTTCTAAAAATAAAGATCCCAATTCGTTTAACCCAATTTCAAGATCTTTTCTAAGACCAAAACTTCCACCTCAACGGGACTCAACTTCATTCTTTTACCCATAGAGTCAAATCGAATTTGATCATTATGTTTTTATTTAAGGATTCAATTACAAGTTAATTAATCCTCAAAGGGGTCTATACTATTTACTAAAATTTAATATTAGGTCATGATAGGTAGTGTAGTGTCAAAAAAATGGTCCTTTGATAATTTCACACTTGTTTGGGTCCTCATGGATTTTGGCTTGATGTTGCCTTGATTTAGTGTTGTAATGTGGATGACACATTCACATTAGGTCTTGGGCCTTTACGAACTAATGAAATTTAATGGTGCCTTGCTAAAGTGTTGTGAAGTGTTGTAACACAGTTTAACACATTTCTAAAGTTTTATAAATTAACTAAGCATAATAAACATAATTTTAATGATAATCAGCATTAATCTTTCCTTATTTGGAGTATTGCAAAGTGTTATAACATACTTTCACATTCCTCTAGGATTTTCATTAATAATTGGGATTTTTATGCTTTAGTTGGCCCTATTTTGCATCCACAATCCTCATTTATTGAATCTTTTCGAGGATAATCCTAACACCAATCAGTAACCTATCATAATTTAGGTGTTCCTGGCTTGTGTGGCCCAATTCATTTTCCACTTTGGGAAAATGAGTCCCACTTAGGTCATTTTGGCCCTGATGCAGGTTTCACATATTTCTAAGAATTTTCCATTTTTGGTCCCATACATTATGTGTGATGGGAATCATTTTCCTTCTTGGGAGAATGAGTGTTGTGTGACCAAAATTCAAATTTAAATCAAAATTCTGGCGGGATTTTATTTTCCTAGATTTGATGTCAGCTTGTAGTGTGAATTATTGCATAATTAAGTATAAATACAAGGTTCTTTCAATCATTTTCATCCCAAGCATTCAGTAAATCTCTTAGAAATTTCACAAGAGAATTTGAGAGTTCACAAGAGCATTCAAGGCATTTCAAGGGTAGATTATCAAGCATTTAAAGGTGTTCTTTCTAGTTTGCATAATAGTGGTTTACAATTTTTGGCCAAACTGGACACTGAAATTATTATTTTTAACTAAATCTTTACATTCGGGCACCTATAGCGGCTAAACCGCGAGGAATTTGAAGATGGTGCAAACTAGAGTCTCATCAAATTTTGTTTGTAGATTCTAAAAATATTTTTTTCAAAATTTTTGGAATCAAATTGCACTTCTTTTCCATCTCCCATGAAAATTGATTTTTGAAACAATATTTTTAAAAAGTGGCCTTACCGATAACGCATAACTTTTTTCCATGAAGGATAAAATTATAATTCTTTCAAATTTAGATTTTTAACTCTGATATCTAGTGCTTCCACTTGGTTAGATAGTTTTTATTGAATATTTTTCCTTAATCAAGTTTCAAAGTCAAATGAATTACAATTCAGACATACCAACAGTATAAGGAGTAACTTTTTTGTATATATCAAAATTTAATTCAATTTTTGTTGGATGAAGGACTTCAATATTTGGTGCACTCATATTTTACAATTTTTTTGATAATATTCTATTTTTACATGTGAAGAACAAAGAAATTCATTTTCATGAAAAACCTATGTTTAATAAAACTTAAAAAACAAATACATAAGAAAACCAAAACATATTAAAATTATATTCATTGGATAGCTTGTTCTAAGGAATACCATAATCATTTAAAATAAATTTTAAATGAATTCATTTGATCCCCCAAAAGCTAAATCAAATGTGATTTTTTATCAGCATTTTGATAGGTGTAAAGGAGACACATTTATAGGTATGGTTTAAAACTAGCAAGGTTCTATCCAAGGGGGTTTGATCTAAGGTGATTTGATCAAACCCTCTTGAATTGGAATCCTTAAAATGGAACTTTTTAAGGCTTAAATCATTATATTTTCTAAAAATATGTGATTTCAGCTAAAATTCGTTCCTCTCAGGAATTGTAAACCACTATTGTGACAGATCAACATCAAGGATTGCATTATTCATGTTTATTATTGTGCTAACAATTGTGATGTAGAGTTCATGACCCAAGCAAGTATTTCAAGCAAGATCAACATCATTCAAGAAAGAGTCAAGAACCACATCCATTGCAACCATTTCAAGCATAATTATAGCACCTTATTGCAAGGGTTTGGTGAGTTGTAACATTATCTTTTGTTCATTCATAATTCTCCTTTTATATTTTCTTTCATTTCAAGGTTTAATTACCAACAAGGGGTTTGACCAAGAAAAACCCCTATTCACTAACCCCCACAACATTTCCCCCTCTTCTTATGTGTGATTTGTGGGGCTAGGTTGCAGATTTACCAAGAAGCCAAGTTAGAAAAAAGTTGTCAAATCCCCAGAGTTGTCAAAGTTGTCGCCAAGCCTTGGAGAAGCTTGGAGAAGGTCTATAGGTGGAATTTTTTAGTTTTGGATCTAGAAACTAGTCAAAAAGAGTAGAGTAGACCGAGAGGCACATAATCTAGTTCAAAACTTCCAGAAATGTAGAAGTGGACTGATTTACCACTATTGGTGAATGAGTCCCACTATGCAAGCCTGACAAAGAGTTTTACAGATCTAGATACCATTTTGGTTGAAACTTGTTCCTGCATGTTTTCTCATATATGGGACTTATTGTCCGAGCTTGGTGAATGAGTCCTAGTCAGCATCAACAACAATTTTTTTAGTGATTTAGGCCTCCATTTTCCCTTCTTCAATCTTCCAAGTGCACACTTTCAATTTCATAGCTTTCTGTTACATTTTTTTCACTTTCATAGGTCATCTAGAGTTAGTCTACATTTCCCACTATGTTTTCCATTTCATTATCTTTTCCAAGTTCACATTTGGTGGTGAACTTCTCATTAGATATCATTCATTCCCTGGGACAACCCATTGCAATATTTCAATCCCCTTTGCATTGAACTTTCAAGGGGTTGTTCTTCAGTTAAGAGTAAGGAAATTGCCTCTCTCCTTTTAGGTCCAAAACCTTAGAAGTGAAAGAGAGCCCCCCTATTTTTTTCTTTTCGTGTAGAAAATATGAAAATGTAAAGTACTATCCCCATAAATCAAACAATAATTTAACATCAAAGTGTTTTGTATGAAACCATTAGTATGGGTTTCATGTGGTCAAGGTTTGAAAATGCTAAATTATTCTACAAAATATAATTTAATATCTCATTGGTCTACAAATGAGATGAATTTATTCAATAAGAAATTTTGACAATATTTTTATTTAATTTGATCATTAGATATGTGATGAACAAACAAAAGTTATTCGAATAGGTGTCACTTGTACACTCAAAATTTAGAGAAAAATTAGTAGATTATAACACAATTTGTTTCTATGGAGTTAGGATCTATATTTTTTCTAGTGAACTCAACTAGGTTTATCTTTTGGTCTAATAATTTTTTAATTGTCAATTCATTGGTTCAAATCTACTTATATATTTTATATTTGCAAAGTCTATAGAAGGTGCTTGCATGTATAAAATTATCTCCATGATTTGAATGTCTCCATACTTGGTTAAGAATTTTAGGGGATAAGAAAATCTCTAAGACTATGTTCTCTTATTATTTTATTTTTCTAATAAAATAACATTCATGGGAATTGTTAAATTCTTCAAGGTCTCTGAAAACTCATCATATAGTTTAATGAATGACTTTTATTAGCTATGGATTATTGAAGTATATTGTTAGAGTAAATAGGATTTACCAGCTCAAGTTTACTTAGGCATAATAGTTTATTACTAACATTTAATTATCTGGGTGGTTTCTTTCCCATATCGGGTAGTTTTACACCCATTGCATTTTCATTCCTTAAAAATGCTTGTATAGTATGTATATTGCATCACATCTCTCAATTCATTTGTTTTCATTCCTGGTGAAATAGCTTCTCTAGCTTCTGCTATCATTTGTGAAGGTTTCTTTTGGTTTGCAATTGCTCTTGGGTGCTTTGCTATAACATACCGGTATCACAGCTTGTCTTTTGTAACCACCTTCCATGTTGAGAGTATTTTCCAGGCGCAAATTGAGGCATGTGTATTTCCTCTTGTGGAGGCTGTGAAAATTGTCTCTGTTAATTTCTCTATTACAGTAAGCTTTTTTTGTGGATGCAATAAGAGAGTGGAGGAATTTTTCTTCATTCTAATCTAGAAGGAATTTTTTTGGCATCATTTTGGAGTTGTTGTTTGGAGATTGGTGACAATTTGAAAATTTTGGCATGAATTTTTGAAACTGTGCATAATAATCCTTGTGCAGAAGCCACGATTTGCATTTGTGAGGAGGAATTCACATATTGTTGGCAGTGATTCAAAAATCAGAGGCCCATTTCTTTTGCAAAAAAATGTCTCTATTGATGGGCCCGATTTGTGCTAGGAAATTAATTGAAATGACAATATTAGAGGGCATGATTCTTCCAAAAGAGAGGGTGTGATTGGTAGATTGGTTTTGGCATTTTTTTTCAATTCTGAGGTGAGGCGGTTGGTGTTTCAGAGGCCTAAGTAATTTCACTTTTAAAAAAAAAACCAAAATCACTATTGCTTAAGGCATCAAGATTGGTGGAATTTTTATTTCTAAGGTCTCCCGTGATTTCTCTTGTTGGGCGAATATTCTATTTAGAGTTTCAAAATTGCTCGAACAATGTGTTTTTGAGGTGGGCCCATGCAGTTTGTTTGGGCACTACTTTGAACATGATCTAGGATTTTAATCCCACATTAGTGAGAAATACATCTAAACTAGTCCTTTTATACTCAGGTACTTTCATTGCTTTGTGAGCTAAGCCTTAGGTGGGTTAGCTCACATGGGTGTGTCTCTCTAGTGTAAATCAACTGTTCTTCCTATGTTGACTGTGTGGCTTGTAGAGGTGGTGCTTGTCTGTTGACGATGTGGAGTTTCTTCTGTGGAAACTTGGTGCTTGGTACAACGTGCTCAACAATTTGAGCATTTTTTTGCTAGGGTATTTTTGAATATTTTTCTATTTTTCCATTCTATGTCATTTTTTTGCATTTTTTAAAAGTAATTTCTTCAAAAATTTGGTGATTGGGAATTGAAAACTCCTTGTTTCTATTCTAGGGGGTGTATAGAGTTATTTTGGTCCTTTGTGTGTGTCCTTGTAAATCATGTCGAATCCAAGGATTGAATTACTCACTCCACAACTATCACATGTGGAAGCTTAAGATAACACACTTCTTGCAATCTTGGGGTCTTTGGAAAATGTTAGATGCCGAACAACCTGATTTCACTAAATAATTTGAGAAATTTTTCCATCGCACCAAAATGGATGAGGTAACAGGACTCATAGGTCTCCATGTGTCTGACAATTTGTTGTTTCATATTATAGAGTGTACAATAGCTAGAGAGGTGTGGGATAAGCTTTCTAAGTTGTATAGAAAGGTCTATGTGTTCAAAATCTTGCAACTTGAAGTTGATCTCACCTCTCTCTCCTTAGATATATTTCCCACTATTTAGGATTTCCTTACACAATTCAAGTTGATTTTGTCACAATTGAAAGGATGTGGTCATGCCAAAAATGATCAAGAGTGTATTTTCTTGATCTTGAAAAAACTGATAGGTCCCTTTCAAGTGTTTTCCTCTACCTTCTATTCTACTATGGATGCCATGGGAGAAGATTATAAGATGCCTTCATTTGAGGAGTTTTGTGATAGATAGACTAGGGAGCAAGCTAAGTTGATTTCGATAGATGCTCTTCCTAAGAGTCATGCCTTGATGGCTCAATCTTCAAGTGGTAAGAACAAGAAAAAAAAAAGGATTCTTAGACTAATGAGAAAGTTAAGGATCCTACTCATGAGTCCTCCACCTCTTCAAAAGACGATAAGCCTAAGAAGGTGAAGTTCAGTTGTGTGTATTGCAAGAAGAATGGGCATTGATGAACACCATTGTTATATGAAGAATATTGATGAGCTTTCATATCTTCAGAAGAAGAACAATATTCCACTACCCTCATTTTTGAGTCCTTCTACAACCTCTCTATTTACATTGTCATCAAAACCTACACAGTAAGGGAATATAGGATTTGCAAGTGGTAAAAAAGAGAAACTCTACATGGGTAAGTGACATGCATTGATAAATTTTGTAGTTCATTCTGGTTGTAATAGATGGTTTTCTCTTCCTAAGAGTCATGCCTTGATGCCTCAATCTTCAAGTGGTAAGAACAAGAAAAAAAAAAGGATTCTTAGACTAATGAGAAGGTTAAGGATCCTACTCATGAGTCCTCCACCTCTTCAAAAGTGGATAAGCCTAAGAAGGTGAAGTTCAGTTGTGTGTATTGCAAGAAGAATGGGCATTGATGAACACCATTGTTATATGAAGAATATTGATGAGCTTTCATATCTTCTTCAGAAGAACAATATTCCACTGCCCTCATTTTTGAGTCCTTCTTCTACAACCTCTCTATTTACATTGTCATCAAAACCTACACAGTAAGGGAATATATGATTTGCAGGTGGTAAAAAAGAGAAACTCTACATGGGTAAGTGACATGCATTGATAAATTTTGTAGTTCATTCTGGTTGTAATAGATGGTTTTTGGATTCAGAAGCATCTCACCACATGGGTTTTACTCCCTATCCTTTTTTGGGTCTTCATTCTACTGACACTTTTAAAAATTTGTTGGGAGATAGTAAGCTTTTGGATGTTGCGGGGTAAGACAATGTTGAGATTGGTGATGATTGTTTCAAATATGTACTGTGTATTCTTGATTTGCATACAAATCTACTATTCATCTAACAAATTACTCATGGTGAGATACCTAAGACTGTAGAGTTCACTGCAGATTTTGTTTACATCATAGGCTGATACTGGTAAAGTCATTATTGTTCATGAAGCTAAACATGGGTCTCGTCTCTATTCCTTTTCTCATTTTGTTGATGATGATTATTGTGAGCCTCACACCCCTCTTGCTAGTGTTAAGAGAAATTCCTCAGGAGATATTTGTCATTTAAACTTTGGATTTATTTAGACCTGTGTTGATTCATCATCTTTTGCTTCAGAGGTTGGTTCTTCAACACAATAGAATATTTTTTATCCTTCATATCTTGCTTTGTTAGATAGTCACTTGAAAGGTTTTGCATAGTTGTTTTGTGAATCTCATATTTCTAATTTGGATGATGTATTTGAAGGTATATCCCTTCTTTTTTATGATAGTATTTGCACTGTTGTCACACCATCTAATGTTCTTGAGACTAGTGTTGAGATTCCTCCTCCTTCATGTCCTACTTCTTTAGATTTGAGTTCTTCTCTTGAGTAGGTCGGTCATAGTTTTTCAAATATTACTTTATTGGATGAGTATTTGGAAAGCATCTAAGATTTGTTTGTGGAGTCTCATCTTGTAGATTTGGGAGACATACTTGAGTGGATTTCTCTCCTCTTTGATGAAATTTTCAGCATGGTAGTTGATATATCTAGAATGTCTTTGGAGAATGAAATTGATGAGCCTCCATTTTCACTTGATTTGTCACATTTATTGGTTTTTTTTACTCATGATGGTGTGGTGGATTATTCTATTTGGAGACTTCCTTCCTCTTTTCAGTTGGACATGGAGTGGCTTCTTCATCGTTTGGTGCAATTGTTTCTTCCTAAGGGGAGAGGAGTTGCTTGTAGGCAGTGGATCATATTTTGTTTTCATACATATTTCATTTGCATTGGAGCTTCTTCATTATGGGGGGATATAATATCTCTTTTTTTTTCTTTCTATGGGGGGATCATTTTTGTTTTCTTTTCTCTCTTTTAAAGACGTATTTTTTCCCATAGGGTTTTTCTTCTTTTCTTTGGTTGTGAGAGATTTCTTTTTGCATTCTAAATGGGTACCTAACATGGTTGTGTAGCCAGAACCCATATTGCATCTTCATTTTGCATAATAATTCTCCCTAAGTTGCACTTAAGGGGGGATGTTAGAGTAAATAGGATTTACTTAAGTTTATTTAGGCATAATATTTTATTAGTGCATTTAATTATTTGGGTGGTTTCTTTCCCGTATTAGGTAGTTTTACACCTATTGCATTTTCATGCCTTTAAAATTCTTGTACAATATATATATTGCATCACATCTCTTAATTCATTTGTTTTCATTCTTGGTGAGATAGCTTCTCCTATTTCTTCTCTCATTTGTGAAGGTTTCTTTTGGTTTGCGGTTATTTCTGAGTGCTTTGCTCTAACATATATTTGGTCATGTGATATTTTTAGTAGATTGTAAAATACATTTATATTAACTTATAGTTTGGTTGATGGGGATTTCCATTGTATTATAGCTCTTTGTCTTTATTCTGATTCATATCATACAAGTGAGATTTGACTTTCATATGCAATTTCACTTGATATTATGTCATGGCTTTGTCATCGAAGGATTAAGCCATCAATATTTACTAGTTAGTCTCTCCGGATTCAAAATATATTTTCTATAATGTAGTTTACTTAGTGTCCTACAAGTCTACATAACTCAAAGAACAAAATCCTTCCATATTCAAAATACATTATATATTTTCTATAACTTGGCTTAGTTAGTGTCCTATCAATGTAGGTAACTCAATGATATTTCTTTGAAAATATAGCCTGTGAGCCTAAAGTCTCTTTTTCTAATCTTTAAAAGGAATGTTTTTCTATTTTTAGATGAATAAAGTACGATTCTATGATAGATATCACATTTAGAGTTATAAATCTCATTAGAATCTTTCAATGTGTACATAACCAAGTTCTAATATATGTTAATAAAGTTTTAGTGTCAAGACCAATTAATTAGTGTATAAGGGTATTTGATAATGAATCTCTAAAATACCTTTATACAAAAGGTGTGAGTAAATTTGTTTGACCTAACATATTTTTCATTTCCTTATAATTATCATATAAAATTTCTATAAAAAATATTAGATAGCATAAATTATAAAATATTTCCCATATTTTATGGATTCATCTATAATTACTTATAAATCTAATCATAAATTTTATCTTATTAATTGAAACCAACATAAATTTCCAAATTTAGGTTGAAATAGATACTCTAAAATTACATAAAATCATTTAAATCAGCACAGCACATAGCATGTGGCTTATTTCCATGATCAAATAGAATGAACATCATTGTTGCCTCATCATGCAAGCAACATTGTAACACATTACATACAATTCTGTGCTTTCCTCAAGCTTTCAACCATAACCAAGTAGAATGGAGGAGTTGAATAGAAAAAAAAAACTCATGTTTAGGATAGTCAATAATAATAAATAAATGTATACGTATTTCTCTTTGAGGCACACAATTATAATACAATCCAAGTGTTGCATTTTAACAAGCATTCACATAAGTGCTGACAAAATGTAACAAATAGCACTGCTTCACTTAATTGTGAGCACCAATTCAACTCTTTACCAAGGATATATTTTTTATATTTCTACAATTATATTATATATCAAGCATCATGTTTTTTAAGTGGTTTGTTTTGTGTTCACACATAGAAATGTAGAGAAGCACAAGGATCTTGCGTGATATATGACATTTCATGATAGGCTTGGCATAGAAAGTAAGGCTTCACTTTGGTTTTTTTTGTATGTAATGTATATCTTTAGGTAAAGTTGTTGTAGTACCCCTCTAGTTAATACTATGTGTTTCAGTTTGCTTATGGTTGATTTCTAGTCTTTTAGCTATTTTGGATATTATATTTCTTCTAGTTACGACACAAATGTTATGTTAGTTGTTCTATTATGTGGATGATACATTTGACATCCTGACCATCTAGTTGTGTTTGTGTGATGACATTAAGATCGACATGTGTGTGATATGGTATATGTTGTTTTAGAGTTTTTATGAGGTTATCTTGATGTATTTGATGTTTATGATATATTGATGCTCGCCAGTTTTGGTGAAGAAGACAATGTAGCACTACTCACTCGTGAGTACCCTGCTACGCTGCGATTCTTCTTCACAGTTTGTTTTCTGATATATGATGATATGTTTAACAAGTGATGTTTTATGCAGTTACAAGTACGGGGTATTGGCTTCACCTGCTTGTCGGGTTTGAGCATCCCCTAACCTAATGGAATTATGTTGACTTAGAGATAGTGTCAAGTCCTCATTTTCAGCTATCATTCTTCAGTGAACGAGTATCCATATGTCACCCGTTGTTGTTGTGTCGTCTGTTTTCATCTTATCATTTTTGTTTGTTGTTTGGTTTTGTTGTGTTGATCTCGTTTGTGTTATTTTGTTTGGAAATTAATTATTTATTAATTTAGTTAAATGGCTTATTTGTTAATATATTTGATTAAATGTTTATGTTTATGTTTATGGTTTAATTTATTAAGTTAAATTAAACAAGTTATTTATTTTAAAAGTGAACGTTAATCTTGTGGAAATGCAATTATTTAAATACAATTGTTGAATTAATTGTGCAAATAGGATTTATGTGAAAAGTAAAGATTCTAAAAGAGTTTGTTTTCAACAAGTTATAAATATTTGAAATCTTGTGTTTGAGTTGAAAGATAATATCTTAGATATTTAATGAATATAACTGATTGATCAATTTTTGAATGCATGACTAACAATCAGTTAAGTTTTGTAACTTCATATAATTTAAATGCATTAAAAATGCTTTTGTGTGTGCAATTTTGATGCATGAAAAATCTTCTGAAAAAAAATTCACAATAGTTTTTCTGAGAAGCCTCTTGCACAGCAATATTCTGGAAAAGTTCCTTTACAGTAATTGTTTATTTTTGAAAACTCTATGATAAGTAATTTGGAAGGATTTTTCTGAATTGATTGTGAATTGGGTTGGAAGATGATCATGATATTCAAAGTTGTAGCTGCAAATTTGGGAAAAATCTCTCAACGTCATTCTGCAACCCAATAAATAGGTGTATTATGTATAATAATGGTTTCCTTGGCGGGGCATTACAAATAATGGACCTTGTAAATCTGGCTTTTGTTTGGCTTGATAGGAAACCTCCCTATATCGTGCACCTTTAGTTTCTATTGATAATTGCAGTTGGACTTTTTGTGTGCTGCTTTATAAAGTATTCATTATTTGTTGTCATTTGTAGTTGACTTTTAATTATCAGATCATTGGAATGCCTTTGATCCCTGTTTTTCTTTTACCATTGCCTTGGTTTTATCCGAATTCTTGTAGCTTTTGTGCATCGACGTATTGAGGGACTGAAGCCAATTTACTCGCAATTTCCTCATTTCTTGCCATGCGATGCTACATGAATAACCTTGCATATGGTTAATACTTGCATGTTAAATTATTTTGTTGCACCACTATTGCTTTTGTGATTGGTGCTGAAGGGAAATTTCTCTATTTTGTTTGTTAATCGATCTTTCTGTTGTCCTATCATAGTTCCAAGGCAGCGTATCATACAATGAGTTCTGACCAGCTCTATTTTGGATATATCTTAGATTTTGATTTGTGCCAGAAGAACACTACATCGATGTATGTACCTTCCAAAGCCGTTTCATGTAGGACAAACCTCTTTCTTCTCCAACCGTCCTTGCTATTCAGCTTAACAATTGGTTTATCCCATGAAATTTTGAGGCGTCGTTGTCATAAACTGAAGCTTGAATATGAATTCCCTCCATCTTGTAAGCCTCATGTTTATGGCGCCTACCTTCTTATCGGATTGCTTCATTTAGTATCACCAATATTCTCCATATTTAAACTGTCGCTGAACTTCTATAACTAATGGAAATGGTTCACATCTCTTAGAACAATTTCTCTTACAATGATGTTGGTGATGGATTATTTGTGCACTAGCTTGTATCTTTAAATGTAGTGCTTTAAGTGTGACTTAGGAGTTTTGGAATGACTGATGCATGGCGGGTTTGTTTATAGGGGGTTCGATATCATTTAAATTTAGGCATGTTTCAAATGCATTCGTGACATGCTTCATTACCCCATGTTGGCCATTGATGTCCCTGTATTGTACTTTCCAGCGCTGCTATGTCTCACATCTCTCAGAAAGTTTAGTTAAATAAAATGTTTCAGGCGATGGTATTTGGTATGCCACGACGGTATTCACTCCATTCACTATATTATGCATACTTCAGTCTACATGTTGTGAGTTGTATTAGACCGCTATGAAGTCGATCTTTCCATTTTTAATCATTGCATAGTTCATTGTATTGGCCCTTGGAAATCGGTCTTAGTATTTAACTTACCTTGATAAATAGTTGTTGAGAAACTTAATTATTTCCCCATCTGATGGCTTCTAACTATAAATTATTTGTATATTTTCTTCCTAAACTGCGCTGCCCCTCTCTCTTTCTTGGTAATGAAATTTCAATTGTCACGTACGATCACCTCTCTGCCTGAATGTGTCGACTTGACAAGTAGATGAATATGTTGCAAATTAAGTAGACTTTGTAGTGACGTCATGCAATCTAATGTTATCTTGCAGTCATGATCCTTTAATTGCTACGCATGTAATTGTGTACTAGTTTTTTCCATGCGCTCTCTTGGATTTGATTATTGTTAGATGCATTGTCCTTGTAGAAATGTTAATGATGTGAAATGTGAGACCATTTTTCCAAAGACATTATACCCAGGTCGTTGCATTCTTTGGTTTTAAAATAAATACATGTTGCTGGAAATACTCATCCAATATTCATGAATGTTCTAAGTCAGGTGTTCCCTGGATAGCCAGTGCAGGCATAAAGGCTAGCCATGCGCACCCAATGATCTGCAACACTCGAACATAGAAGGGACTGGATGTTTAAATAAGCTCCCTCATTTCATACGCTGCCTATCACAGTAGCAATACTTGAACATGGTAGGGTATATAGGTTTAAATAACCTCCCTGATTCTATTCGCAACCTTTGTCAACTGTTGAACATAGAAAGTTGTAAAGGTTTAAAAACCTTTCTGATTCCTTTGGCAACTTCTCACATCTGTAGTACTTGAAATTAGAATGTTGTAGAGGTTTAAATAATCTCCTCGATTCCATGGTCTGCATGAGGAGTTTTAAAAGGTCAAGAGAAAACAAGTTTAGTCACCATAGTATTCTATTCTTGCTCAGTTATATCCATGCTGGAAAATTGATGCTCTTTGCCAAGGCTAATTCCCCTCTGGTTTACAAATCTGATATTTCCATTTAGAAAAATTCAATTTTGTCTATATGCATGTTGGATCTGTAGTGTTCATTAAAATTAATATGGTAAAAAGAACTTGATTTCTATGTTTTCCTTGCTGCTTACGTGCCAAACTGTGAGGGGGATTAATAAGTTTGTCAGTTATATCTCTTTTGGAGCATAAATTCTTTTCTCTCAACGCCATGTTGGAATAAGAGTTTTCTGTAGTTTGGAGTGTTGTTCACACCAAGACATGCGTGACTCAATCTCTGAGTCAAACAATCAAGAAACTATAACAGCATATGGAATTGCATATGGTTCTTTAAATCAATGTATTTCTTCTGCCTTCAGCGTAATTTCAATTATGTCGCCTTTGTCTAAGCGTTGTACGCATAGACTTATTCTTACAAATCATGTATTGTTTGAGTATATTCTCTTGCCGCTACATGTTGATATTGTTTTCTAAAATCCTTATGCCAGGGAACAATTTGAACTTAAGTTGCCTTGTAAAGATCATACTTTACTTTCTGTTAGTCTTGTCTTAGCGCAATTTCGAGTGTAGAATTTCATAGTTGTTGGATACCTTTCGTATTTATCCTATAATCTTTGCATACCTTAATCATTGTTTATTTCTCCTGAATAGTTTTTGTTATTGGTCACTTAATACTAGACTCGCGACTAACAGATGGTTCATCTATTGTATTATTTGACAATAAAATGTTGTTATTTATCAATTGATTTAAATGATAAAGAAATTATTTATTCCTTATTATTGATGTATATTGTGTTTAAGTTTACCAAAATTACTATTTATATTGATTGAGATTTGAAAGTATTTAAAAGATGTTCAATTAAGTTCAACTTAATTTATATCATTTAAAAGTTAAAGTTTTATATAAATTTATTATTAGGAATTTGAAATTCTTCTAATTGTGTCTTGTTATAACAAGTTAAATTTAAAAGAAATTGTTTTAGTATTGTGAAAAGAAATATTTAAGTTATGCGTAGAGTGAGTATTTAAGCTATAATAAGAAATAATTATAAATGTAGTTTTAGATACACAAGAGTTATAATTATTTGATTAGTAATGACAAAGGAATTAGATTGTTCTTGTTGAAGAATGATCTTGGATGTAATATGCTCATGAAGATTAAATGGATAAATTTGTTGGGATATGTTTATGATATCATTTGGGAATGTATATTGGTGAATATGAGTCCTTTTACTTCCAGAGGCTAGAGGGTTGATTTGAGATATGAGTTTTTAATATTTATTTATTGATGTTTTAAATACCTTGATCTATTTTGGGACTTTGCCATGCAAGAGTTATTTGTCACCTTAAAGGTGTTTGAATTGTTCCATGAATGAGATATGTTTTATTATGGTGTTGTTTTATATACATGTTGGTAGTCCTTGGTATTTTGATGTTGCGTCATGTTTATAGGAAGAGTGGCTTGCGATAGGGGTCAGAACCCTAAGTGGTTGTCAAGGTAACCTATCGTGGGTTTTTGTAATTCAGTGAAAACCTTAATAAATAAATTTAAGGTTCATTAAATAATTAAGATAAACAAAATGCCTCACCTAGTGCCTTAATACTTGTATAGATTAACGGTAGGTTGAGAAGGCCTAGAATGGCTTAGTTGTCTACCTTGTCTTCTTGAAAGGTAATTCGACTCCACATGAGTATGTCTAGGGGTCATGAATTGGTAGAGACTGCCAGGGTAACTCTAGATGAGGGTCTGTAGTCTAAGAAGATTCACCAAGGTAACCTAAAACAACTATGTGATGACACTCTATTCTGAAGCATGTTTGTGGTCTCTTATGTAGAGTCACCTATGTTACTGTTGTTGTCTCTAGGAGTTTATTTGTGATCATGTAATTTTGATTCTATTATGTCGTTATGTATTGCTAGCCATGTAATTACAATTTCTATTCTTTGTTGTTTGTTTGTTTGTTTTTTGGACCTGTCATTATCTCCTAGCACGAAGGGAGTGGACCTTCAGGTTCCACACAGTTGGGAGGAAACTGTGCTATTTCCTCCATTGGATCCTCTTACAGATGTTGCTATACTTGGATAACATTGTTTGTGGAGCAGGTTCCTGATCCTTCAGTGTTCGTGATGTTGGACACTGAGCGTACTCATGAACGAGGCTGACAACATGATATATTCTTCATCTTTATTGTATATTCTCTTGGTATCTATGAGAACTTTTATAATGATACTATGTTGATATGAGATTTAAAATAATCTCGCATGTTGTAATCTGGTTTTGTAACTATACTTTATAATAGTTTATAAAATTGGATCTTTCATGAATATGTTATGTCTATGTTTTTATGACTTTGTTATTATGACATGATGTTCTTATTTGTAAGGTTTAAGTAACATCATCTTGGAATCCTTAAAACATTTGTGTAATCAAATGACATTTAAAAAAAAATTACTTGGTTAATTTTTTACTTTACACTTTGTTTTAATGGTTTCCTTGGCGAGGCGTTACAACTGTCACTTCAACTTGCATGGAAAAATTGGGCCTGGATCGTTTTATACTTTTCTGGGATAAAGTACTATTATTTCCAGAAAACTAGATAAAGTCGAATTGCAACATCAATAACGATACGAAATTAATGTTAAAGTTGACAAATTGAAAAAAAATATTATTATTTTAGATAGTTGGCATATAATTTGTTATTTTAACATTCTTTGACCTCCAGAACATCTGCTTATTTATTTTTAAGTAAAATTATGTTGAGTAATTGTTTGCAGCATTTTCTGTCAATGCCCCCCTCCTATTTCTTTTCTCAGCTTGTACACGATGGTTGCCATGGAAATGAAGAAAAGCGATCTTCAACTAAATGGAGAATTCAAGATGGACATTACTCAGTCGCCCGATGTCTCTTCGTGTATTTGCCTGGATCGCAGAGAGGAACTATTACATTTTCATTGCATATTGATAAAAGGAAGGAAAAACATCACTATTGCCTTGTCAATGTTCTTTGTATTATCACTAGTTCAGCTGGGAACTATTGGTAATCTTCTTCCAAGAAGCGAAAAAGAGTGTAAGACGGCTCTCTTGTTAACAGCACCTTGGATGGTCGATGTCCTAACTAATGCAATCCTGTACATCGTTATCCTAATAAAGTGGAGAAGACAAATTGAAGAAGTGAATTTCCTAATCAGGTAAGACTTCAGAGATATCATTGAATATTGGCCATTCTCAACTCTTCACATTAATTGATTTACTTATTGGAACTAGAGATCATTAATTTCTGCACTCGATTATTTGTTATGAGATTATTTTCACCGTATTCGCATCTTATACTCTCTTGATCTCTTTTTTAATATTTTCTTTGGAATTTATCCACCAGTGACTCTATCCCAAGAGTTGAGGCTGATTCTGATGACCGGTATCGTGTTGAAGGGGCGAGTCATTGAATTCGCAGCGAATGTGGTGAAGCTGATGCACTTAACTAGAGTTGTGTGTTTCACTGTACTCGGCGGATACGAAATTTATGGTATTATAGTTGATATCAATAAAGGTCTTTACAATTAATAATATGTCTGTCTAGACCTCTACAATTCTCTTTTCGACATAACTAGCAATGGCACCTTGGTGTGCAATATGCAATAGGTCGCCAAAGAGTTGTGGAAAGTCAATTAGAGAGAGTTTTGGTCTAATTTTTTTTTTCAAATCATATCCTTCTATTTAGAAAGTGAATGTGTCATTTCTATATTAAACTTCAGAGTGATTGTAAGTGCATCCTTACATTTTAAATTTGATTCCTAAGGTTTTAAATTGAATATTTTAAAACATGTAAACAAAACAATTTTTTGCAGAAACCAAATACAGAATCCCTACATCTGGCAATTAGAACTGAAAGTAAAACTCTCTCACTGACCATATCTTGAGACGCAACATTTTCCTGTGTTGGAGAATTGTTTCACATATTTTTTTGCCGAAGTTGTGCCTAGAAGATAATTTTAGACGTAGGAATAGATGATGTGGATGCTTGTAATTTTCTCATAATATAATGAAAACATTCTGCTTATGAGAAGAAATCTATAAAAATCTGCAAATGCAAGAATAATGAGTTTACCAGTGAAAGTCGTCATCATTCTTTCACAAAAATAGGTCACCTGCTTTTTTCTTTTTCAAATGTTGTTAAAGGAAGAGATGTCTCCATGTCATCAGCATTGAAAAGTGTAGTATTTTCCCCTGTACAGTGCATTGAAAATATGTCATCATTGGTTATGCAGGATTCAAATCAGTTCACTGTATTTGCCAATTGAGAATACAAGAATACAAATCATTTGCATGTAACAACTACTGAAAATATTCCAAACATAACACGAATGAGATTTTACGTTTCCTAAACGCTTAACTATAACCTAAACTTCTAATATTAGGGAAGAGGAAACAAAAATTTATAAGCACAGATTAAAATTGTGGAGAAGCCCAAACAAGATACAAACCAAAATGGGTTCAGAGTCAGTTGAGTTTGTATTCTATTAAAACAGCTCTGAAATTTAATAGATAAAAGGACACAATAACAAACATAATTCATGCAGCACTATGAACAGTAAAAGCCCAATTGTCCTGCCTTAGTGAATGTGTATTTGCCCCACCCAATTGAATATTTTCTGAAGATTACAGACGTGCCTTATAGTAGGTGTGTTTGCACTATCCACTTGGGCCTGTTCACAAGATTACAGGTATAAATTCAGACGGGTAGTGTTGCAAATCTCATGGAAAGCAAACCCAAGTGGAAGCATACAAGGAAGTCCCAAAGATGGCCCCAAAAAAAACTTTTTGTAAGGTTAACAGAGTAAATTAAAAATAACAAAATGGTGTGAAAGGAACCAGTTCAACATTGAACGGTGCAAATTTTTCAATGTTGTTAACTTTAGAGTAATGTACGAATGAATCAAACCTTGATTGTCAAATTCCAAACCTAGACTTTCCAAACTTATGCTTGTTGAGGGATAACAGATGAAGGAACCCCTCAGAGAAACCAATAGACAGAGGTGTCACTTTCGAAACTTTACAAATTAACAAATAGAAATAGAACAAATCTTGACTGAAACTTCCTGACATAGAACTTCCAAAATCACTGCTGTACGTGATTTAGAGATGCTGAAGATGGCTCAAAAACCATTAAAGCCTCTCCACCCGAGCTAAATTCTGGTCCAGATAATCCCTGAGCTCTTCATCCCCATTTTCAAAGGCCAAAGGGGCAGGAAAATCACAATCCAAATTATGCCAGACTCCATCAATCTTTCTCAGTGCAATCCAATGCCTGCTCGTCCACAAACCACCCAGTTTCCTGACCTCCTTATTCAGCATGATTCCTATCAAGGACTGATTTAAATCCATCGAAGAGTCAGTATTCCTACAGTCGTACCACACCACTTGTTTTCCTTTGCTTTCAAGTAGAGAAATAGAACATTGATATCATAATTCCCTGTTAGGGAATTGTGATGTGGCTTCCAAACAACAAAAAGGGGATTCCAACCCCCATTTTTTTGGGCGTCAATCAGTGTCAACTCGTTAGTGATGGCATCTAGTTGGGTTCTTGTGAACACCTCATTTCCTTGATCTAGCCCAAGAAATTGAGGCCAAACATGAACTCTCACACGCTATTTTTGAATCTCAAACAATGAAAAATAAACAGAACAAAACCTTACCTTAACAAACCCTAAAAAAAAATTAAATGCAAACCTAGCAATGAATAGCGGAGAAAAAAATCCAAATAGCATTACTACCCTGTAAAGAAAATGGGAATAACTTAAAGAATGTAAGTACCAACTTGGAGCAAATTATTGAGGGCATGCAATAGACAGAATTGGAAAGGCTACTTCTCATGATAAATCTTCTTGCCTACTTGGTTGCCACCGAGAGAGTTATCCATCTCTATATATCTGACCTACATTGTTGCAAAACATGATATATTGAAGGCCTCTGCTAACTTGGTGAGATTAAATGAAACTAGATGAGTAGTTATTGCACAACGTTGTACTCAACTCTATAAATTCAATGGTGAGGAAAGATTAGATTGTCTTGCATGTTGTGTAATTGGTTTGAATTAAATGCGATACACCTACACTGTTTACAGGTGTGACATGAAGCCTCCTTTTCAAGGATCAATAGTTGTAGATGCTTGAACCTTCTTTCCTGTCATCTTGATGTTTTTCAGCCGTTGTTGGACAAAAAGAGCTTCAAAAGCTCAAATAGGGACACGTCTTCAGTGTAATAGATATAACTATAAGAAGCACTACAATTGTACGTGCAATTTTGTACGAGCAAATAGTAATATTGTACAAACTTTAAGACTAATCTTTGTTGAACATTTAAATCTTTATGTGGAAAGCGATACGAGACTTTTAATCTTATGACTAACACATAAAATAGTTAAATAAAAACAATACAGTTAGTAGATTTAATATGTTTTGGAGGAGGTAAAATTATATATTGATTAGGAAACAACATTGTTATTGAGATCTAAATTTTTTTAAAAGAATTGTTTCTAGGAATTTAGTCTAAAGAGATAGTGAGCAATTGCATAGTAAGTGAAAAAAATTATATAAAATATTTTGAGGATAGAAGTCTTAGCTTTTTTTAATTAAAATTAATATGGTTCAAATTTAGTAGGTAATTGGAATTCAATTCATAATCTGTTTGAGTGATGAGAATATAGACAATGAATTCAAAATTAATATGAATCAAATTTCTATCTTAAAATATTTAGAAATTTTAGATTGAGCATGACTAAGATTACCTCATGCTTTTAGTGAAGTGTGGTTGTTCAATGAACATGTATTCTTTTCTAGAATATCATGACAATTTACTAAAAGAATAGTGGATTTTACAAAATTATAGATTAAAAATTGAATGGACAATGGTTGATTTGATCAAATTTGGAACGAGGGCCTAATTTTAGAATTAACTATTTTCATTGATTAGTTAACCACCTTAATTTTCTAGTTATCAAAGTTGATTGATTATTCAACTAACTTAATAGTGTTAACCAATTTGATTGACTAGTTAACTAACTTGATTGTTTAGTCAACTAATATGATTTAGAGCTAACTAAAATCACTAATTAGTTAAGGTATTTAACATGGAGTGGAATAGAGGTGATGATAATTAAAATTATTGCTATGTTTGGAAAAGGAGATCATGTGCTTACTGGATAGATCACTACAATCAACCTTTTCCAAAAACATTTGGTTGGAGAATCAAGGCCATAAAGATTTGAGATTGGCTAACAACTTAAAAGGTGAATCAATAAACCCTGGATCTAGATTCTCTCTATGTGGAGGTGGCAGGATTGATGGATTAAAAAGATTATACAATGATCTAATTGGACAAAGAATATAAATGCAACATTTTGATATGAATTTTGGCAGATTGAAAACACAAAAAACTTGAAGTTCTAGAAAGGTAGAAAGCAAAAACTTGTGCACCTATGATATGCATTTGAGTTATTTTTGGGTGGTCTAGGGCACAAGGACACCTTAGACTAGGGGCTTAAAACTAGAAACTAATTTCACAAGCCTCAAATTCTTCATTTATAGTATTTGTCTTTTGGATCCCACTGTCAGATCTTTGTTTGTTGCTGAGATAATTTAGATTTTGTATCTTGTTGAAACAATGAAAAATATGTGTTTTGAAAGGTTGGGTGAGCCAAATATAATGTGATAAGAGACCTATTTTCCTTTATTTCATTAGGAAATGAGATACCCACAATGAATTGACTAGCAACCCTTAGGTGAATCAACCCAAAGTGAGAATCTTCAGATTTCCTTATGCTCTCAAGATGGGGATCAAGGTCAAACAATACTTTGGGGAGAAAAACTAAAAATAACAAATCAACTCCAAAATTCTATCTAACACTTGAAATAGAAATATTAAACTCAATATTTGTAGAACCAAAAAAAAGATTGCATATATGAGAAGGGAAGAAACACGTGTACTAGTCATCAAAAGTGCTTTCTAGAAGTTGATCTAAGACTCATTTGCCCATGGGTGAATGGGTCCAAGTACAAGGATTTCAAAAATATTTTGAGAGCCTCTGACATAGATCTGTAGTTTTTGACTTGTCCAAGTTTTAGTGCCGAAAAGTCAAAAATCCAATATGTAGTTTAGATTCTATGATTTGATGACAACTTTGAAAAAATTTCAATCTTTCTCTTCAAAATATCTTTAATCCTTCTTCAACCTAAATCTACAATCACACATACAAGAGGGAAAATGATCTTTTTTGGATGAATAGGGGTTTTTCTCGGTCAAACCCCATTTTGGTAATCAAATCTTGAAATGAAATAATGAAATGAAAGAGGGAATGAAGAATGAACAAATATATGTTACCACTCAACAAAACATTGAATAATGGAGATCTTAGGAGGTTTGCAACTTGCATGAAATGGCTGAATTTAATGTAGAGAAAGGACTCAAACTAGATCAACTTGACACTTTCAAAATAATGATTCATTAGTAGTCATGATTTCATTCATCCTAGTTCATCTTGGGAGCATTGAAACTATAGCCTAATGAGAATTCAACAAGAAAAACAACATGGTGCTTCAGTTCTTGGACTATTCAGTCCTCTTACATTTCCCAACCAATCATGATCATACAATTTATGGGTTTTCATCAAACCCTTATCTACACTAGGATTTTAACCTCTTTTTGACAAAAAACAACAAATAGTAAACTATTTAACCTCAAAACCCATCAAATATTGACCTAGGGCTTTGAAATATGAAAGAAGATATGAAAACATAACTTTCTACAAGTTTCTATAAATTTTCACCATACGAATCATGAGAAATGAATTTTTTATTCAAGTAAGAAACCCTAATTTATGAGCATGACTACCTAGAGCATTTTTTCCATAACTTTCTCAAACTAACTCCAAATGAACCCAAACCAAAATAATTTGAAACATAAAACAAATCCATAACTTGTCTAATGACTTCCCTAGTCGTACTAGGTAGTAAAAACATATACAAACATGTTTTCTTTTTTTGCAAAATAGTGATCAAATCTACAACTATTGGCACTAAAAATGCTATAACTTCCACAAAATAGAATGAAAATTCATGAAACAAAAAGAATATAAAAGAGGAAATGCTCCTTCAACCTCTATATTTGATTTTTGGGTTGTACTAATCTATACCATTGCATTCCATAAAGATTACAAATTTCCTACACAGGAAAATGCAATGAAAATTGTGCCAAAAATGAGTTTATTTCATTCCCACACCTGGGTGGCTTCAGAATAGTGGTTTACAAATTATATGAGGAAGGAAATTTCTTTTTTTCCTTTTCCCCAAACTCAATGGGTTCGGTTGAACTCAGTGGTTCGACCGAACCTCATCATAGGTTCGACCAAACCCAAAAACCCTAAATAAAAATAATATTATTTAAATGGGTTCGGTCGAACATGGGTTTGACCGAACCCCCTTAAATAAGAAAAAAACAAAAAAAATGTCATTTTCGACTGTCATTTTAACATTTCTTTTTACCAGTTGCTTTCCCTGGTACATGAGGTGAACTGAGACCATGATTTGCAAACGGCGAGCAAACTGACTTCATCTCTCCGGAAAATGCAAACTCAACTTCGTCTCTCCAAACTTCATCAACCTGACTTGCATATCGAGCACCAGGTATGTGAAATTCAAATTTTTTAGAGTTCAAAATGCATATGTTTGTTAAATTACGAAACCCTAAATGCAAATTTTTTTAAATTTGTTGAATTCAAATTGCATTTGTTTGAAATTTTTTACAGGGTTTTCAACATACACTATTTTGCTTCCACATTTTGCATACATTTTTTCCAGGGTGCCTCCAATTTATTTGAGGCATTATATCAAATAGTTCATTAACAAATTTATTTGAGAAATTATATCAAACAGTTAATGAAATAAAGTTTCTAGGGTGCATACAATGGAAACTTGGATAAAATTCTTCATATTTTTCCTTTGAGTCTTATGAAATTACTCAAAAAATGATTGGTGAACTAAATGTATGAATCGAAGAATAAATTTAGAGGAAAGAAACTAGATTGTTTGAATGAAATGTATAATAAATTACCCCTTAACTTAAAATTTAAATTCAAATTAGCAAGTTGAATTTACCTCTCTTTATGATCATTTATTCTAATTCAAATTTTGAAATAATTTTTTTTTACTCTTAATTATATGTATATATATATTAGATGCTTAATTTTTTATGTTCTATGTGTAAATGAAATATGCCTTCCCATTTCAACAATCAAAGCTATGGATAGCCTATAAAATAAAAAAGCTACCTTGCTCCTAAATGGAAAGACCAAGTGAAACATATATAAGAACTTAATAGCATATGGAAACAAACAATATAAAGTTATGAAGTTCAAATAGAACCACAAGTTGTATCATCTGAATGTGGGTAGATTTTTTGGTACCATTAGATGCAACATGCATATAGTTCCCTTAACAATATGGACAAGTAGATTTGACAAATCAAATCATACATATTTTCCAATAGACTCTATCTCACTAGGAAGATATCATTTGTAACATTAAAAATGTCCATCTCTACACATTTTTGGTGGTAGGTAGGTATTGCACAATAAGATAGAGGATGTAAACTGATTAAGACTTGGATAGTATTTTAAAAGGAATTTGAGGTGTGGAAACACTTCCCATATTAACCTATCAAGAGATAAATATGCAAAATAGATTTAATTTTAGTTACAAGAAAAATGTATAAATTATAAATTTATAACATAATTATGTACATGGGAAAATCCTCTTGGAAGAAAAATCCCACAACCAAAAACATGAACCAATTATATTATTTGATAATAATATCATTTACAATAAAATATTCATGTGCATACCCTTATAGTAGTATCATCAACATGTGAATATGGAGTAATTTCTAGTAGCATGATGATACCTACAAAATCATTATGCTTTCTCCATCTCAAGCACCCATAAATAGGAAAAATTTAAACCATAAACCAAGTGTGGTTTACCAAAACCATGAGCCAAAATAATGACCTAAAAATGGCACCAAATTTGGCACAAATTCCAACACCATATTCCTTGACTTGGTTTATAGGATGTATTTAGCAAATGCTTTACATCTTGTGAAAAAAATTCAAATCCTCCTCCTCATAATTGACACTCCATTTTTTACATATTCAAACCCATTATTTAAGATGATCTTGATGATTTTCATAATTCTAATCAACATTCTAGTGTAACCCCCCTTTTTTATTCTCTTATGTGTCATATAACATTTCATAAGTAATTCCCATCTTACAATTTCATACAATGCTCTTACAACTTATTAAATATATAAAAGGGACAACCCTAGTTCAATTAGGATTATTTAATTATTATCACCTACATCCATTCCTTACATGTTATTAGTTTTTAGTTGCACACATTATTAGGAAATGGGTAGGTGCAGGATCATGATGGGCCAAAAAGTGGCAATATGATGGGTATGTGGTTGACTACTTTTTTTTACCCAAAATTGATGAAACAAAAAGTGTTTTTAAAGGAGATTCCTAGCTTTCCACCAATATAAATTATGTTTTACTTTGAATTTAATAAGTAATTATTCTTCATTTTCTATTATAATTATGACTAAAGTCCTGATTGATAGACTGATTGAAAAATATCTATAGCTTTCAAACGGTATCACATTTTTTGAATCCAAAACATGTGTCACATTCTATGCTTTTCATACTATAGGATTAAAAAAATAAAAATTGAATTTCATGAAGTTTGACCAAGATATTTTCAAAATTGTAATAAAAAATTCATATTAATTATTTAAAAATTGTAATAAAAAATTCATATTAATTATTTAATTGGAAAAAATTACAAAAAAAATATGCATCACATTGGGACATGAGTCCTCTACTTATATCTAAAATATTATAAAAATATTATCATTTTATTGTCGTTAGGGTGGTCAGACAGACACCTACTTATTTTTTCCCTGAAATTTAAGTACTACTGCATTAAAATTTCAAATTTTCACCAAAGAGATTTTTTTTTTTTTTACAAAACCTAGTAGTTTAGAAACTACATTCAATTTTATATAGATTCCATTCTTACATATTTTTGAAATAATATAGATAACTTATTCAATTTTTTACGTCAAGTTTCCTAACTCTAATTTTTCTGATTTTTTTGCCACTTAAGGGCCTATTTTTTCCATGATGATCCTGCACATACCCAAATATGCATTGTCTAAGAAATTGGGGTATATTGCATGTTTGAGAGTGTTTTCCTTGATCTTTTATCTAGTTAAATTAATATCCTTTAAAATCTTGTTTTATGGAGTTTTCATCTTAACTCTAATATGGCTAGCAAATAAAATGACGATTGAATCATTTTTTGATATAATAGCTAATGACAACCATATAAAGAGCCACATTAAAGAAGATGAAAAATAATGATCAAGAATATTATTTAGATACATATGTTTCTAAACAAGATATTTTCCTAAATTGATAATTACGTATTGATGCACCTCTCCACCCTAAATATCGTCACCCATTGGCTAGTAATTTATATAATCTATTAGGTGGCTATCCTTAGGGAATTAATACTATTCATAATATTACCACTCTAATGTATTTTAATAATGTTGTACCCTCTATGCATCCATCTACCCTTCATCCTCTTATAATGATTCCTCCTATCATACTATAGTTACCACTTCCATGGGATCCACCACCAATGTCCTACCGCCTTTCTCTCCACTAGTATTTTTCTTATCTCCCATCCTTTTATATATGTTCACACCATTGTTACTACTAGCACTATTGTATACAAATATGTTCTTCATACCATTCCTCCTTATGCTATGAAAATATAACCTTATAGTGTAACTTCTCCTTCCATTACCATGTCATTACCTTTCTAGACCTTCCCCTCTTTATACATTCTCCTTTTTATCCTACACTACTCCTACCACTAATATATCCCTGTACCTTGGATATACTATTAAAGAAATTTAACTAGCTTTCAACATCACAAAAATTAGACCCATATTTTTAAACATAAAATGTGTATAATAATTTAGCACAATCCATGCTTCCTAATTCAACTTCACTAATATCTATTGAATTAACTTAGGTTCATTACAATAAGATAATCATATAGCCATAATTAGTTGTCAATATAATGGTAAAGTTTTCAATAGCCATATTTATCCTTCCACATGCCACCATTAGACATACACATAAGATTCATGAACATCCATACCTATGAGCATCGAAATACAAGAAATATAACTATATATCATGCACATCATCAACATACACATAAAATATCACACCCATCATCAACACAACTAATAGTTCCCATATCATATTATCTATGTTCTCATACAAACATATCTTCAAATACATCAAATCACTCATGAGTAAATCCACTCTGCAGAGCATACACAACTAAAAAGGTGCCCCTAAGGTATTTGTCTCCTATATCTATCCTCTTAGCCTATCCTTCTCTATGGATATGTTCCACTCATATCTACCACCCTGAGGTGATCCATGTCTCAATCCTTGTCAAGGTCACTCCTCCTCTCTACCTATATCCTTTCTCAATGAGCTAGATCTATCACTGCTACTCCCCAAAACACATACATTTGAATATTAAAAAAATGTTTAATAAATCATACAACATTGATTAAAACTATCTAAACAATGAAAGAATTTAATATTATAACACCTTATGAATTATATTGAATGTCCCCACCTTGAAATTTATAGCCATCGATGTCAATCACTTATTCATACTATAGCTTTGTTCTCCAAAAAACCTACATTTATATAAAAGTGAATTTTTAAGAAAAATAATATTTAACCTACTCTTAACTCAACCATAATGGATGTATTTCTATCATAAACTCTTCGTACTCATAATAGAATCATGGCCTAGGTAGAATATAAAAAATGTTGCTTCCAAGTTCCTCATATGTAAATCTAGAGTTAGAGTGCCAAAATTGTTGAATTTCATCCTTTGTGCTATTAATTAGCTTCTTATCGACTTATGGAAGCCTATTGCTAAAATCCCAAGTATGATTTTCAATAGGACATTCTAATCATGATGTTATTGATAGTACTTTTGATAATGTTTTACAATTTAGGCTTAATTCAAGACAAGTTTACCTTAATAATTGAGCCTTTTTAATTTTTTAATTTCTTACTAATGATGTTATTACTCTATGAGAAACTCTTTTATCTTTTTCCTTACTATTATTTACAATAGAGTTGAATGCATTAAAAAAAAAATTAACAACAATATTATTTCGATCAAACTTTTTGTTTACATGAATCTTTGAAATTTATTTAGTAAAGGTCTCATTTTGTACATCTTTAGTAATTGTATAAAAATTTGGAATTTTTTGCTTACAGTCATCTTATTGGAAAACCATTCATTGAAATTTTTTGAAGCCCACAACCAAATGGTTTGTGATGACCTTTTACCTTCAAGAATTTCTATTATGCTCATCAATTTCAAACCATTTTGGGGTTCTTGAATGTTTTTAAATTTTAACAAACTCATTGCAAAAAGATAGATTTTGAATTTCTTTTTCTTCTTCACAAAGGTTCTCTCTTCTTATGTAATTTGGAGACACATTGAGTTTCATTGGTTCATGTGAGCTATCAATTTAATCATTGTTATCAACAAGCTGATTATTGAGTGCAATTTCAATGTCATAGGGTTCATATCCACATTAGTCAAGAAATTGTTGATGTATTTCTTCTTCTTCTTCTTCTTCTATGATGCTACTCTTATCAATATGTGTTCCATCAAATTTTACAATATTTTCACATTCATGTTCAACATTTTTATTTTCAATATTATGGTCACTTTCATTTTTTAAACATTTCATTATATTGAACATTAAAATATCCAATTTAAATGTCATTTAAGGTTAAATCAGGACCTTCGTCTTCTTTCAATAATTAACATTAGAAATTAATACTTGGTTCATATTGTATACCCACCTCCCAATGGTCTTGGAATGGATGCATTTAGATGGAGAAGGATTTCAAAAGGCTCATGGTACTTGTGAACCCCTCAAAGGCATGATATATAACATATGAACTTTATTTATGAAATTTGGTCTTTTGTTGTTGGCTTCTAGTATGAATGTTATCTATACTTGGTGGAATTCTTAGTTGAGACTCTTAATCTTCCATTGATGGTTTCTAGTGTGATTATACAATATGCTTGCCAAACTGTATTAATTTCTAATGTTAATTATTCAAAGAAGGTTTTGTTTCATAAGAAGAGACCTATGTTCACATATTCCAAGGCATGTTATTATCCACAATGCATGACACTTCTTTGTGCATCTCTACCAAGTTCTAAACAGATACAAATCTGCCATTTCCATTGAGGAGATTGATGATTTTGTACTGATGTATTCAACCAATGTGCTTTTGTAACATGTTGTAATTAGACAATTGGTCATTTGTACTAGGACCTCACTAGTCTTTTTGATATTTTGTAAAATTTGTTACTCAAACTGCAACTAGGGGTTTTCTTGCTGGTTATTTCCCACCAGTATGTCCGCCTGAACCAGCTATATGTAAAATATTATATATAAATAAAATTATAAGTGGTCTCCCACTTTTTCTTTAAAAAAAAAGTTCTTGTAAATTTCCACTTCTTTTTCCTTGACATAGTTGCTATTTCTTAAAATATTTCTTATGATTTTTCATAATGTTGACCAGTCAATACTTTACTGTAAATATTCTATAGTTATGCTCTTAAATGTCATAAGAATATGTCATAATTGTAAGTTTTAGACAAAAAATATGATATGATATGGTGGAAAAAACCAAGATACAAGTTGGTTTAGTTCTCATAAACTCTCTAAAAAATAATTGAATTCCTACATCCTAACTAGAAATACCATGAGGGGTTTAGATCCCATTTTAGAAAAAAAATATTCTTATACTCATCACTAGTTCACTTTGACCAACTAAGGAGATGGTGAACTAAGGGAAAATTAGTTGTAAATTGATAGATTAAAACTTAGTTATTTCTCTTTCCATTGTCCCCTCTCCACAAAACACCCTTATTTGAGTAGATTCTATTAAACCTATCTCACATATCACCTCCCAATTCTTTAAACTTTTCAAACTTATTATTCCTCATACCTAATAATCTATCCTTCAAGCTCAACACTTCCCACCTCAATCAAATTTATCACCTTGCTTGCCTAATATCCCTTTGGTTGATTTTCCTAGACCTCATCAAAATGGTAAGTGGATACAATTGTGGAATGATGTGATTAAATCTATTGCACTACCTTACTATGATCTTACAATAAGAATATGGCTAGAAAGAGATCTAGAATGGAAAAAAAATATGGATCCAAATAGGATTTTTTTTTTTTTTTGGCTTTAGCACTTACTAATAACTTTTCTACAATGAGTGGTTGCTTTCTGTTCAAATAAAACTTAGAAGATTTGAACTTAATTGTGGTAAAGGATCTCAATTAAGAGATAGGATACATTGGATGAAAGGATATAAGGGATACAAATTATTTTTTAGTTATCTCAAACATATTTACATTCTCAAGAGTGGATAATATCTATCGTTGATCAAGAGAGGTAGTTCCATGACAACTCTAATGATATTAAATCCATTTTCCTCCAACATTACAAATAATTTTTAATTGATCTAGTTGAAGGAGATCCATGTCAAGATATAGTGAAAAATTATGGGCATAACAATTATATATTTTTTAACATATATAATATGTATGGTTGGATTAGTGAGAAATTTATAACAAGTATGCAATGAATTCAAACTTTATTAGATTTGATTCTTAATAAATTAGTTTTAACGATTCAATTTATAGCTTTATGCAATCTATAAGTTTAAATAGTTTGATGGTATCTAAACTTTATACATATAAAAATATGATAAATGTCCTGATTATTTTGCTTCAATCTATAATTTTTATGTTCTTGGCTATATAATTGAAGTTCATTTATGTTAACAACTATTAGATTAAATATTTTTATCCCCAATTATTTTCAAATAATTTTATACTAATCTTTGTATTCTTATTCTTTCTTTCATTGTTTCATTTAAAATTTTAACCATTTAAGGATGCTATGTTATAGATTATAGTTGTCTTCCAATTCTTTTTAAATTGTTAATGGTATGAAATTATTATTGATGAGTAGATGAATAATTACAAGTTCTATTTTATATTTGTATTCCCTTTATCTAGATATATTATTTACCAAATTCTCATTGCTCTTTTAGGTGTACTGTATATATATATATATATATATATATATATATATATATATATATATATATATATATATATATATATATATATATATATATATACATAAAAAGATCATGTTCCACCTGCTAGATTCTTCTTTGTTTGCAAATACTAGTAATGAGATTAAAAATTGAGAGATTCATTAGCATGTGGTGCAAACTCGGGATATATAGTGAACCATGCATGTTAATATTGCATAGTCTAGAAAAACTAAAAGATGAACTTGAGAGGACTGGTGCATATTCCCCAAATAGAGTGACTGCTATTCTTTCCCACATGCGGGAAGAAGTACATGGTGACGTTCCCCTTAAACAAATACAGATAGTGTCACCAAAGAAATGATAAAAGCCACTTGTTTTCCATTTTATCAAAATATGTGTAAGGTTAGGGGATACCAGGTGACTAGATGTGTCGATCATGCTATGGCCTCATTGATCTACCCATGATTTCTCGTAGCACATGGTCTATACCCAAACAATTACCAGATTCCATTTTATTTTGTTTAGCAGTTGTATGTTGAGGTCCATTTGGGCCTCAAAGTTAAGTACCTGGACATTCCACCATATGCTGGTAAGGGGCATCGTAGGATTGTTGATAGGCCCACCTATCATCGAGTAGATAGACCACCCCTAGTGTTTAGGGTATTGGTTGGTGACAGGTCTCCTACTCTCACCCCATCTCTAGCCCCCATAGCAGATGAGGTTGTCGTTGCTTCCCAAAAGGGAGCAATTGACACTATAGGTGACATTGCGGCTGCCACCACTAGGATATCTGATGATCATGTAGGTCAGTATTTGATGTCTAGAAATTTTTGATCCACACCATTTTCAACATAGTGGACCACCATGGATCCTTTTACAGTGGTCAGCATCCCTACTCATACACAGCTTGATGCACTTACAGGAGATATGTCATGCATGACTCTGCATTATTTGGCTAAGGACCTGTTGGAGGCATATGCCCACATTACATTAGATAATGGGATTGGTATAGAGCATGTTAGAGAGAATTTGAGATGCAAAGGTCGTTCAGTTCTAGGATCCCATCACTCTCAGTCGAGCACTAGTGCGCATCAGGATCCACCTATAGTTCATACGACAGCTGCACAAACTATGGGTTTTACTAATATGTTGATTGGTTCTAGTTCATCATCATCGATGCCATCTCACCTTCATAGTCCTCTACATTCATCATTTATGGCATGACATGGGATAGTTCAGATGGATGTAGATGTTGATTTGTCACTTGATTGTTTGGTGGATATGGTGGAGGCGGCTGTTTCAGAGGACTTAGGTCATCCAATATTAGATGATGTGCATGTATGTGTGCATGTGCATGTTTCAATTATTTTTTCATTATTTTAATTTTTTTTTAACTAGATATTCATGTAAGTTTATATATATGTGTATATATATTGTTACAGGTGGAGATACCTCATATCACTCCTAGCCTTGGTCTAGATCATGTGCATGATCAATGTGACTCTGTGGATGAATCTACTGTCAGTGGACATGTGATTTTTACAATTTTTATATAATCACACGTGTATATGTACATGCAATATATTTATGTACGCATAGATCTAGATTGATATTTAAAAATAAAAGTTAATTTAAAAATAACTTTCATAAAATTTATTTAATATAAATTATATGTATTTAACAAATCTTGTACACAGTTTTATTTGCAGGGCACAACACATCCATCAGACTAGGACCGTTCTCATTTAGATGGCCATTCGTCTAGGAGTAGACATTCATATTAGACCATGCACTCTATATTTATGATGTTTACCACATGTATTTGATTATATGATGATCTTTAATAGTATTTGATATTTGAAAATCTCTAACTTACATTTGCTTATATGATATACATACATTTGCTTATTTCTTGATCTTTGGTATTCGACATTTGATGATCTTTAATTTACATTTTTCTTTTATGATATGTACATATATTTTCTTATATGATATATACATACATTTTTCCTCTCTTTGCTTATAATATGTGTTATGTTTATATGTATTGAATCCCTTTACAATGTATGTACATGTGTTTGTTTATGGTTTAAACATGTTTACACATTACAATATATGTATGCATTTGCTTTAAATATTCAATATACATACATGTTTTTATTTTATGATCTCTTACAACTTACATTTCCTTATATTTAATATACATTTGATCTCTAGTAGAATTTTAGGGAAATCAATGCCACTTTATAATTAAGTTCATTCATGTTGATCACAATAAATATTTTTTAAAAATGACTTAAGCAACATTAACCATTGAGTTGAGAACAAGATATAATATTTTTGACAAGTAACTTGAAATTCAATTCAAATATAATTTTAAGAAAATTCAATTCAAATTATATCGAGCTATTATACATTTTTGACAAGTAACTTGAAATTCAATTCAAATATAATTAAGAAAGTTTAATTCGAATTATACCTCTATTATACATTTTTGAAAACTAACTTGAAATTAAATTCAAATATAATTAAGAAAATTCAATTCAAATTATATCTCTAATATACATTTTTGACACTTTAACAAAATTCTAAAATTACTAGATATATGTTGTGCATACCTATGAATTAAATAACAACAAACTCCACAATGAAATAACTTGTTTGTTTACTACTTGATTCATTTAAACTAGGATCTAGTTATTCCATGTACACTTGAATAATTTTGATTCACTTGGAGCATAGATTTTGGAGAAGTTTTTGCACATTTATCAAGGAGGCAAATATTAGAGCTCAACAACTTTTCATTTTTATCAATCAAGGAAAATTTTGGAGGATAATTTAACTAAGTTGGTAGAGGACTTGTTTAGATTCATATTTAAGTTGAAGAAGAAAATGGGACAACAAAGAAAAATAAAAAATGCATCTCAACGAAAATTATCAAAAGAAGAAGAACAAAAGAGGCATGAACAAAACTTGGAAAAATATCATAGAAAGAAAGAAGGTACATGCTTGTTTCTTATCTCTCTCACTCTCAAGTGTGTGTTTAGGACTATTAATTTGAAGGTTTCTAACCATCATTGCACTTGAATGACTATAAATACTTTTAAATGTCCTCAAGTCATCTATGCAAGTTGCAATGTTTATATGATCCTTGACTCCAATTCCTTAAGCCAATTATTTTTGTTTCAATATTTGTGTTTTGTGTCTTTGGTCTTTTATTTTCATCACTTCAATGTTCTCAAATTATTTTTATGTTTTATTCTCTAGGGATTCATCAAGCTGGAGTCGAGCCAAATCTAGATATTGGATCAAACGAATCCGTTGAACACATGGACCTTGAAGTTAGGGAGGAGACCCAAGTTCAAACAATGCTTGTTGGAGAGGGGTCAAGAACACTTCCTTCTACTGGTATGGATGAGCATATAAAACTACCACAAACTTCTCTCACTTATAGCTCATCATGTTTAATCAGTTTGTTTGCTTGCATACATAAACTTCACTTATATTTAACATCATCTCTCACTTTTGTTTGCAAAATATTTTTTGACACATGTGTAGGAAGGTCTCAATAAGCAGGAAGTTTTCATGCTCTAGTTGAGCCAAATCTAGACATTGGATCAAATGAATCTGCTCAAGAATGCATGGTCCTTTAAGATAGGGAGGAGGCACAAGTTCAAACAATTCATGTTGGAGGGGGGTCGGGATCACTTCCTCCTACTGGTATGGATGAGCATATAAAACTAGCTGAGAATGTGGGGAAACAAATTTCTCATAGAAATTTAGATCATTTACTTGAAATGGATATGGAGAAACTGAAATATTATGCCAACCAACCTTATAATAAGAGAAAGAGGTCAATGAATAAATCTATAAATGGAATGATCAATCATCATTTCAATCATCTTGATACAGTTGAAAAAGCCCAATTGTTATCACGTTTACTTCTTTGTGATGAGCTCAAAGAGTCATTACAATTGTTGGGTGTTCATTTAGCATCAAATAAAAAGAAACACATGGGATTATAAAAAGATATTATTCAAAATGTTAAAAAGGGTTTAGATTCCATTAGGAAAGGATCTTGATCAGTGGATAAGGCCACTACAAGAAGGGTGACATTGACATCTATTGTACATCAAGACATAGCAAGAAAAAGAAAAATGTTTGTACTTTCAACTGAAATTGGTTATAGTAGAGCCACATTGATAAAATATGAGAAAAAAGAGAAATTTTTTGGATGAGAGTTTAGAAGGAAATTGGGCAATTATGTGTAGAGCTCCCCATTCTGACAGGATTGAAGATGTCATTAGAAACTTGGTCTCAGGTTTTTTGCATGATCAGACTCGTCCATCATCAAATACTAGAGATGTTATGAGACATAGGATTGGACCTAGTATTTATGAAAATCATATCAAACATTGGCTAGACATAACACAATTTGAGATGTATATGAACTTTTGTAATGCATATCCTCATATAAAGATTGGGAAAACAATGTTTCAAAGGTTAAAGCCATATTATGTGAAGATAAACAAGTTTTTTGAAACTTGTTGTTTCGTTATCATATTGAATTTGATCTCTACTATCAGGTGTTTCAAAGATGAGAGAAGAAAGATGTGGGTTTCAAAATGCACCTCCTAAATAGGCAAGTTTGTTCATAAAGTCTATATTATGTGATCATAAAAATGGACCTCAAATAAATTGCATAAAAGGAATTTGTGAGACATGTGGAAATTTGGCTAAATTTCCTTCAAGAATTGAGGATACTGACCTAACAAAGACAGTAAATTGCAAGAGGTAAGTACTATTTTTAGAGAGTTTATTTGTTTCAATTTCTCATAGATCAAGTTATTTGGATTCTCTTTGATGTAATGTTTCATTGATCAACTGTGGTTTATTAGTTATTCACATATTTTACTGACACAGGTACAAGTATGTAAAGTTGCAAACCAATTTTGGGAAAGAATCCACAAGGTTGAACTATGTAGAAGAGGAGATTCCGATTGGAAAATTTATGGAATATTTTCAAAAATTGATACGACCATACATACATCATTCATTTTTTGCTAAAAGGCAAGCACAACAATTCCAAAAATTGAGAAATACTTTCCCACATGGAACAGTTCTATTAGTAGTTGACTTTGCAGAAAATTACTCCTTTGTACATGAAAAGGAGATTCAATCAGAGTATTACTTTTCAAAGCAGATCACTATTATGGTTCATGTGTGTTATCAACATGCACAATCAGAATTGGATGGTGTTGAGAGTACAGATGAAGAATGAGCCATTAAGAAAGAATATAACTTTTATATTAGTGATGATAAAGAGCATGACACACTTTTTCTCCAACATTGCTTTACAATATTTTTTAAGAATTTGAGAAGCAAGGGTGTAAAATTTGAAAATCATTTTGTATGGCTAGATGGATGCACAATTCAAATCTTCACGACCATTCTATGCACTTTTTAGATATCATAAAATCTACAAAATACCACATGTTTGGAGTTTTTTGAGAGTGGGCATGGAAAGGGTGAGCATGATGGAGCAGGAGCTTGCATCAAATGAGTTATCCAGAAGATCGTCTAGACAATGCACATGATGTTGTTGAATGGTGCAAGAAACACTTTGCATCAAATTTGGTTGCCAGTACATCTTCTCAAGAAAAAACTGGACACATTCCACATAGAGTGTTTTGGGAGATACCGGTATGTATACCCACCTTAAATCAAAAATTTGAATTTATTTAAATTTAATATATATATATATGCATATTTGTTCACATAAGTTTTTGTTGTACATATGTATCTAGGTGTGGATAGAAGATCGATGCATGGATGCAAGAGGGTAGAAAAAAACAAGATCTCTTTGCATTGTGTTAGAGTTCGATAGTCGCCATGGATGGATATTAGACACAAGTGGGATTATTTTGTTTTTGCAATCGAAAGTGCAATGAGGGAAACTTGATTATGCATGCAACAATCAAGAACTTGGATATGTTGGTAAATGGGATACAGTGCCACTAGTTGTTTTAGAAACATATGATGAAGACGAGGAAGAAAGATTTGAAGACATTCCTTTGATTTCAATTGATTATGACCATATTTCAGGATTAGTTAGAAAGGGTACATGTATAAGTTTTCAATAATTTAAATATTATACATATCTAGTTAATGATCTTTAGAGTCATTTCTAATTTTTTTAAAAAAAAATTGTGTAAATTTGGTGTATATGAGATGTTTTTGTAGTCATAGCAGAGCCTGGAAACATCGAGGTGCTAGCTATTATTTATTGTATTACATAGAAGAGAGGAATAAGCTAACATAACCTGAAACAAGTGATGGAATCTTATTTCCCACAGGTGAGTTTGAATT
>VDFB02049217.1:27766923-27901145 GCA_007258455.2 Sequoia sempervirens
CTCTCTCTAAAGTCTCTCCCTCCTACCCCCTCTCCCCCTCTCCTCTCTACCGTTAACCCTTAAACCCTACCCTTTATCTCTCTCCCACTCCCGCCCTCTCTCTCTCAAGTCTCTCGCTCCTCTCCCCCTCTCCCCTCTACCCTTAACCCTATAACCCTAAACCCTTCTACTCCCTACCCTCTATCTCTCTCCCACTCCCCCCGTCTCTCTTGAAAGTCTCTCCCGCCTACCCACTCTCCCTCTCAAGCTCCTCTACCCTTAACCCTTAAACCCTAGGACCCCCTACCCTTTATCTCTCTCCCACGCTCCCCTCTCTCTCTCTTAAGTATCTCCCTCCTACCAAGGATTAAATTTGATGGTCAAATTTTCCTGTCAACAAATTTTTTAATGACGGTTATCTAGTCAAGGGTGCCCTTAAAACATTATGATATACCTTAGTGTATGTAAAATTATATATAAATAAAACATATATCATTATAATTCTATATAAATTTTGACAATCTATCCAAAATATTTCCTTTTATCTGATACAATCTTCTTAAAATTTTGATTTTATTCTATAGAAAAAATCTCTAAATACAGTCATATGGCCATCAAATTTAAGTCTTGCATCCTACCCCCACTCTCCCTTTCTCTCCCACTCCCTCCACATCTCTCTCTCAAGTCATAATTTAAAAGAATATAATTTATATTAATATTAATATTAAAAATTAACTTTTAATAGAGGGGGTTCGACCGAACATCTTTAGAATGTTCGAATGAACCCAATTTAAATCTATGTTGAATGGGTTTAGTCAAACCCCTATTCAACCGAACTATTTTTTTTTGTTCGACCAAACCCACTTATTTTCACCCTCATCCCTTAAGGCACCAAAATTGCTGAGAATTTTACACTTCGAAGCTTGATTTGAGAATGAAAATGGAGATCTCGAAACCCAAATAGTATCAATTTCCCCTCAAAACGAACTATCCAACAAATATAATTTTAATATGTTTTTATTATATTATCTATATTTTTTTTAAGTTTTATTAAATATAGGTTTTTCACCAAAAACAAAACTCTCTGTTCTGCACATGTGGAAAATAGAATATTATCAAAAAAATAAAATAAAAATATGAGTGCACCAGATATTGGAGTCCTTGATCCAACAAAAAAAAAAGAAAGAATTTCAATACATATAGTAAAAGTTATGCGTTATAAGGTTGTGTTATGTCTGAATTGTAATTGATTTGACTTTGAAACTTGATTAAAGAAAAAATATTCAATAAAAAACTATCTAACCAAGTGGAAGCACTAGATATCGGAGTTACAAATCTAAATTTGAAAGAATTGGAATTTTATCTTTCAAGGAAAAAAAAGCTATGTGTTATACAGTGTGCGTCACTTTTTAAAAATGTTATTTTTTGAAAAAAACCAATTTTCGTGGGAGATGGAAAAAGAAGTACAATTTGATTTCAAAAATTTTGAAAAAAAAAATTTAGAGTCTACAGACAAAATGTGACAAGACCCTAGTTTTCATCATCTTGAAATTCCTCACGGTTTAACTGCTATAGGTGCCTAAATGTGAATATTTAGTTAAAAAAAAAATCAGTGTCCAATTTGGCCAAAAATTGTAAACCACTATTGTGGGATCATCCACCTCTTCAACCTTGGTGTGCATTGGAACATTTCATATTTATTTCATTACATTCATTCCCAACATCCAAAACTAATTCCTAACTTCCCTGGAACCTCAAAAAATGGGGGATAGGTTGATTAAGTGCTATCACACCCACTTTCAAAGATATTCAACTCAAGGATAACCCCAACGATCTCAATGCAAAAGAGAAAGAGATATTGCAATCGGTTTCTCCTAGGAAATGAATATTATCTACTAATGGATTCAACACCAAGTTTAGACTTGGAAAATAAAATGAAATGTAAGATGTAATGCAAAACCCTAATTCAGTGCAATAACCCACAAGATGACCTAAAAATGCTAAGAAAACAACATAGAAAAGTGGTAAGATAATCAATGTCCACCTATGAATCTAGAAGTGAATATTTACAATCTAGAAACATTGGGAGTTTTGACCTTTTGACCAACTAGGAATCATTCGCCAACCTGGGTAAATCAGTCCCAGATCTGGGTTTCTACAAGGGAGTCTATTTCAAGAAAAAGGGTATTGGAATTTGCAAATAGATCTGAAAAATAGGTATAGTGGGACTCATTCACCACTTGTGGTGACTGAGTCTAGTTTGGATTTTTTGGAACTTCAAGATCTAGATTTGGTCTTCAATGTCCATCTTTTCCCATTCTTCAAGTTTTCGGATCTAAAACTCTGATTTCGGGGTTGTAGATAACCTTTTAGTGAAGATTATGACCATAAATGGGGAGACAACTCCAAAAAGATTGTAACCTATTCTTCAATTATCTTCAAGTCTTCAAAGCACCTAGATCTACAATTACACAAAGAAAGAGAGAAAAAGTGGTGATTGTTAGGGAATAGGGTTTTCCTTGGTCAAACCCCTTTTAGGTAATTAAACCAAATGATGAAACAATGAAATAAGGACATGAAACATGAAACATATGATATGAAACATGGACAATGATACCTTGAATGATGTCTTCTAAATGATGTCTTATAAATCTACAACTCTCCATGAAATGGCCATGAAGGATGTAGATCTTGATCTTGGATCTTCAATTTTACATGAAAGCACTAGCTCAATAACATGCTTGATGCTTTCTACCCTTGACATGATCATGGATCTTGAATTTCTGCAACAATTGATGAAGAATCTACCCTTGAATGCCTTAGAAATGATCTTGAAAGCTATCTTGATGACCTTGTGAATACTTGTAGTTCTTAACTCTTGAGTACTTGACTTGATAGCATGAATGCTTGATGAAATAATGATTTGAAACTTGTTTACATAGGAAATCCACTCAAATGTCTGTTAATTAGATCCCCATGGCTGACATAGAAGAAATTTGAACATAAAACCTAGTTTTTCTAGCTCAAACCTTGAAAATAGCTCAAATGGGACTCATTTGCCAAGTTGGGTGAATGAGTCCCACCTAGATGGGACTCATTACAAAAAGTGGTGAATGGGTCCCATAAGGGTTATTTTTCAGCTAAAGTGTCAGGGAGTGAAGAAATTAAGTTTATATGTTGATCTTGTCGGGTTTCTAATTGAAATATGTCTTGGAGTGCATAATATGGGGTCATAGGGGCCTATTAATGATGATATAAAGGTCATAAATTCAAGGGGGCCAAAATACAATGTGAAACTATAAATAAATACACTTTACAACACTAAATTAAGGAAAAATAGGCCTATTTAGCTTAGAAGCTTCCTAAATCTCATGTGAATGTGTAAAATACATTACAACACTAGATTAGGTCCACTTAATTTACAATCCCATAAATTTAATGTGAAGGTTTCAATAAATACACTATACAACATTATATTAGGGAAAAGTTAGGTTAATTTAGGTTAAAAGGACTCAAGATCTAATGTGGATGTGAAAAACACCTCACAACACTAGATCAAGGTGATATCAAGTCCAATTTGTCATTGATTATTCCCATATCAAGCAAGGGATACTTTTTCGGTGACTCTATCTAGCCCCTACTTTAGTGAGAGGATGAACTTGAGTTATTGGATTGTTTAGTCATCTTAAAACATATTTTATTGATTTCCCAACCAATCATGATCAGACAATTTATAGGTTTTTATCAAACCTTTATCTACACTAGGGTTTTAACCTCTTTTTGACAAAAAACAACAAATAGTCAACTATTTAACCTCACAGCCCATCAAATATTGACCTAGGGCTTGGAAATATGAAAGAACACATGAAAACATAACTTTCTACAAGTTTCTAGAATTTTTCACCATTCACATCACGAGAAATTATTTTTTTATTCAAGCAAGAAACACTAATTTCTGAACACATACTAGAGCATTTTTTCCATAACTTTCTCAAACTAACTCCAAATGAACCCAAACCAAAAGAATTTAAAACATAAAGTAGATTCCTAACTTTTTCAATGACTTCCCTAGCCGTACCAGGTAGTAAAAACACATACAAACATGCTTTCTTTTTGCAAAATAGTGAAAATCTACAACTATTGACACTAAAAATGCTATAACTTCCACAAAACAGAATGAAAATTCATGAAACAAAAAGAATCTGAAAGAGGAAAGGTTCCTTCAACTTCTATAAATTATTTCTAGGCTTTACTAATCTATACTAGGCCATGCAATAAATATTACAAACTGGTTACATAGGAAAATACAAGGAAAATTTTGCCAAAAATGAGTTTCTTTCATTCCCACACCTCATCATCCTGGGTTTGTGTGGGTACATCTCATATTTATACCATTAAATTCATTCCCAATATCCAAAACTAATTCCTAACTTCCCAAATGAAAAATGTAACTTTTTGACAACTTTGGCAACTTTTACAACTTTTTTCTTCTAATCACCAAAATGGCTCAAAAGGGTCCCAAATGGCCTAGAATGGTACAAATTTACCTTATTGACCCAAAACACATAAATAAAAATAAAAATAGAAAATTTTCAAAATGACCCAAAATGCATCAAAAGATTCCCTTGAATCAAAATTGGATGTGGATCTTGACACTTGAAATGATGCTTTGAATGCTTGAACTTGATCTTGAAACATACATCACAATGTTAGCTCCAAAAATATGCATGATGCAAGAAGACTTTGACATGATGAATAGACCTTGATTGCTAAAATAAATCTTTCTTATATGTGCTCTTGAATGCTCTTGATCATCAATTATAGCTCTTGTGACCTTGCATAGAAACTCTAGGTGAAACTTAGTGAAAAAACCTTGTATTTATAGGTATGCATCCTTAATGGATTTGAAAATGAAACAATGGAAAATGCGGTTAGATGCTATTGTATGGTTTAGGACATAAATGGCACCCACTTTCTAATTATTTCATTGAAGGGTAACCCTACAGATCTCAATGCAAAGGAGAAAGAGATCTTTCAATAGGGCTATCCTTAGGGCTGATTATAAACTAATGAGGGGTTCACTACCAACCTATAGCTTGGAAAGAAAAATGAAATTGAAGATCTAATACTAAACCCTAATATGATGCAACAACCTAAAAAATGACCTAGAAATGTATGAAAAACATAATAACAAGTTGTAGGATGGAATGTGTTGGTTCCCAAATTAGCAAATGCAATGATTCCTATAGAATAGCCACTTTCTAATATTCAAACTCAAATATGGATTTGACCAATGAGAAAGATTCAACCAAAGACTGAAATCTCCTACACTTCTAGCTCTATTAAACCAAGGTGGGTCTCCCCAATAGTATGCTTATAGATACTCAGATTGTCTACCAAAGTATCCAATATACTGTAAACAAATGATTCTCCTTAGATGCTTAATAGTCACAATACTCTAAAGGTTTGGTTGACCTCTATAGTAATTCCTAATTTAAACATGAGAGATGTGATTCATTAAACTCCTCGCACAACTAAATGAGATGATAAGTGAATTTGATATAAAAAATGTTGTTGCTCACAATTTTTCGTAGGAAACTACAACATTAAGAGACCAATTCCATATCCCATAGTAGAGTCATCCAAACCATGCAATTTAAAACCTAACACAACATTCAATCTATCATAAGCATACCTATCAAATGATGCATTACACTATTGATATCAACAAATAAACTAGTCATACTTAGCAATCCTAGTGCAAAGTTGCATAAACCTCCATTTGTGTTACTACAAATTAACTCATTCTTTGGATGAGAGTAATAACATCAAACAAACATACATGGAAAGACAAGAAGTTAAATAATAAAAATCTTTGATTACTCATATTTAGAATTTATGCAATGTGAAAAATGGAGACAACCAGTTTAGAATAATATGTCCTTTCCATTCAACTATGACTATACTGTAATTACATTTTTCATTACAAAAACTCAAACTATTCTATATACTTGAAAACCAACATTATACACTTGAACCCCTATTACAAAAACATTCCCATGAAAACAAAAAAATGTGCAACCTTCTTACAAATGTGAGAAGAAGAAGAGAAACCCTAAAACTACATATGTTGTTGACATCTAGCATCTTCAACTCCCTTGATCTGTAACTATCTTTGCTTGCTAGAGAAGTGTAAGTATGCTCCTAGATTCATGCATATTGCATTTGTCACCCTCTAACAGAAAAATATTCAAATATTGATGACCCTCTTCATCCATGCCTTGCTATTGAAAATATCTACGTTGTGAAAGAATAAAAATCTTCATGATTCTTTCACTCTTCATCCTGTCTTGCTCTGAAGATGAAAATATTTTGTCTAATGTGGTGAAAAACCTTTTACTTCACATCACCAAGCTATAGAAAACACATTTACCCATTTCCTATCTACTTTCATCTTTACTTTGCAATAGAAAATATTTTCTTACTCTGTGAAAGCCCTTTTATTTCTCTGTTATCTAGCTGCATTTTATTTTACTCCCAACAAATAATGGCCTCTTAGACAATGAATATTTTATTCACTTCATAAAATTACCCTCCATGCCTTTTTTATTTACTTCACCCTACATTTTTTACTCAACCTTTAAAAAGGTAAACACTATAAAAACTAGTTTACTTGACAAAATAGGATTTTTCCCATGCCCTCTTGAAATACCTGCCCAACAATATTCAAAAAATTTCATTCCAAATATTTCACCACTTTAACATTTCTCTCATGCCATTCGTGTTTAAAATTTTTCTTTTTTAAAAAACTGTAATCTAGAAAAGAAATTTTTCTTGCACCTCTTTTGATTTCATTTTATATTTAAAATCCTCTTGCTTTGAAAAATTCATCAGGCCCACCCAAGCACTTCCCTCCAATCCCCGTACACCTATTGCTTTCTTTGATAGCAACAAAAACTTGCTCGAGCCAACGAGCAAGGCATTATTTAAAATTTTAAAATAAAGCTTCAATAGTTCAGAAATGGATTTATTAAAATCCATAAACCTTTTGTCTAACTTCCTCGCTGCTCTAGATGATGATAGCATTTATTTTCTTGGGCTCATGGGAAAACAAAACTTAAATATTTAGCACCAACTCTTAAATATTTAATTCCTCCTTCACCAATCCCGCTTCCCCATCCTCATGTGTTGTTGTCAACACTTCTCTTCACGGGCTAGCTGGTTATTGTAGATCCTCCTCTACATTTCTCCCTCTATGATAGCTTTCGATCAAGCTCCTTCACCATGGCTCTCAACACTCTACAACTCCTCTTCAACAAAGGATGAAGGCATCAAAAAGCTGCTCACATTATTGGGTCATTTTTTATAGTGCAAGGGCAATTTTATGGCTACAAGCACGAGAAATTCATTCCAAATACATTTAAAATCTCATCCTAGTCAATAGGATTGGTTAGGGGATGAATTTAAAGCATGAATCATCAATACTGAGCTCAAATAGACCCCTAAATTTTTTCTAGAAAGCCAAAAACGTGATTCACAACCTCTTAGCCAAAACACTCTGCTCAAATCCAATAGAAATCCATGAGAGATGCCTCCAACACCCCTTCAAATTTAAGCAAAGTCACTTAAAATCATTTAGAAGACTCCCCATGAGCTGTTGCAAGCTTCTCTTGCTTCCTTGTGAGACTTTGTTGCTGTAGCATTAACTTGCACTAGCTGGGGGAATTACTTCTTTAATAAAGTTTTTAAACTTTATAAAGCTCTTTATAATATTTGTCAAATATGATGTTTCCCTAAAATTTCCCGTGCATTCATGCTTGCAAATTATTTAAAACAATGCAAATGTTTTAAATATTTACATTTTGTACTTTAGGAAGTGAGTGAAAATTTAATTTCCATTGTGGCTCAAATAGGGAAAACTTATTGTGGAAAAAATGGGATACCTAGATTTGTGAAAATTTGCATAGGGATATTATAAATCATTTAGAGAAAACTCATTTCCTCAAAAATCACATCACTGAGAGATTTCTAGGACCTCCTTTGTAAACTGGCATGTCGGATCCCTTTGCCGCAACTGATATGCATTAAAATAATGCATCATATGATCTTCAATTTTGACAAAACTGGAGCTGGAGAGGTTTTAGATGAAAATGAGAAATGGGTTGTCCTTAGAATCACAAATTTGAAAGTTTCCTGAACACCAATTTTGACCAAGTTGCAATTAGAAATAATTAAATAACTCATCAACACTTATCCTAAAGACCCTAAAACTGAGCAGGAATGTAGAAATTTGACCCAAGAATTCATTACAACAAACTACTTGGGAAAACATATCCTGAGGCGCAAGATATTAATAAAAAAAGTGGCTCACTTAGACTTTTTTGCAACTGTTCCTATTCAAAACCAATTAAAGTTAATCAAGTTGCAATTTTGAAAAAATATCAAATCATCTCTTAAGGAACTACCACTGAAGACACTAGGTCATTTTGTTATATTGAGTATGTGTGCAAGAGGGATTTCCTTGAATCATCATTCATCAAAAGATATTGGGGGTCAAATTTGACCACCTTGAAACATTTTGAAAATGCAGACGCAAAACATAGCAAATTGCATTTGCTTTTGATCTTGAAAAATAAGCAAATCAGATCATGAGGATTTGAAATTAGACTAGGGAGCATATGAATGTGGGGAGAATGGATGGAAACAATTTTTTTATCTTGAAAATCATCCAATTGCAAAATATCAACTCTAATAGGAGGAAACCTCACAAGACAAAGAGTATGCAAACAACAAAAAAGTTCTAGAACCCTTCAGCTTTGCTTTTCAAAACACTTGTCAAAACTCATCATGGAAAGTTGAAAATTGACATGTGTGTTCACATATGTCACATGAGTATGTTCATCAAATGGTTTGGTATGAAAATCAACCAGCTCCAAATTGTGACCCTCCAAAGTAGGTCACTTGGGCAAATTTTTTAGGGGAACTTCTAAGTGTGCAAATCAAAATTTTCAACATGGGTATTCAAAAATTGAAAATTTTGAAGGTGCCATCAGTGGCTCTTTTTGGGGATGTATGCCCCCTATGGGCATATCAGGAATTCAAATCTTTGGGAGAGTAGACCAGGTGCTAGAAACATTAGTGACAAAGTCTTTATTAAAAAAAAAATCACTTGATGGCCCCAAGCCACCAAATGAAAAAAAGGGTATTCAATTCTTACCTCAGTCAAACACCAATTTGTTAAAAGAGCTGATCTCTTTTAATCCATACTTTCCTCTGCCACACTATAGTAACATTGTAACTTCATTCTTGTAAAGACAAGTGTCAAGCTACCTTAGCTTTACTATCACATAGGAACTAAATGACATGGGTTGTATCATTTCCACTCATTTCATTTGTTGATTTTGTGGTGTGTAACAATGCATGAGGATAATGATCAATATCATCTGAAAACATAGCCTCATCCCATTTACTGATTCCCCCTCGATGATCAGGCTTAGAGAAGACATCATCCTTAAGAAATAGTGTACAATCCTTCTGTGTGTCAAGGAAAGAGTTCTCACACATTTGAAACTCCTTCAAATGATTTGCATCAATGTCAAGTGTATCATCATCCCAACAACACCACTTAGTCACATTATTGCATGCCTCAATGTTCTAAAAAAAAGACTCATTAATATCCACAAGTTCACTATCCACATTCAAATCATAGCATTCAAAAGATATTTCAGCATCCCAAACAATATTCTCCACTTCATGTTCATGGAAAAGTTCATCTGTATTCATCATATTACCCCATAAGAAAACCTCAAATGCATAGTCTGATGACTCAAAATTTACCTCTACAATAGATTCCTAGTAGTGAGCATTCCAAACACAAACATTGCTACCAAGAGTATCATACTCGGTATTACCTCCTGCTACATCAACATGAAAATCTGAAGTACAATGTTCATGAGGAAAATTATGAGTTGTTGATATAGAAAACAGATCCTCATATATGCATCCATGTGATTGACACAATCACATTCTTCAAGTGCAAACTCATCATAAAATGTTTCATTAGTTGTACTAGTATTTTTCACTATATTTTCACTGTCATGTACAACTACACCAATGCTATCCTTCTGAAAACATTCAGTGATAACTTCAAATTCAGCAAAAGAAGCAGAAGAAGGTAAAGCATCAAGCAAAACAAGAATTCCTTGTCCATCTTTATCAACATATGCATTCTCCTCATAACCAACTACTTGAACCAATTCATCCACTGAATCTCTTGCATACATATCTCCTTCTTCGTTCATATTGATGCAACAATTACCAGGGCTACCTTCTTCATTGTCAAACTAAAAACCACCAATGGTCTCTTCATTGCAGATGCTTGTGATTGATTTCTTCAAATGAAATCCATTGTACTCCTTGTCACTTGCATCATAACACTGTTGATCATAGATTTCTTCAAAAAAATTGTCCAATTCATATCCATTATCATGTGCAAATAGTGAGGTTTCAGAGATGTTATCCAAACAAGAATTCTTTTTTGCTAGTTGTAAACTTCCATCTACAACACCATTGTTCTCATCATGAAGACATGAAACTTCATAATCAACAGAATCTTCAAATGTATATTCAAAGTCCAGTGAAGAGAAAATACCTTCAGTATCATCTACATAATTGCAACCTTCATCTAATACAAAAAAATATGCTCTCTATTTCTATATTTTCAAAGAAAATAGAAGAAACCTCACATGTTCCACCTATTTCATCATGACTATTATGGCTGCAATCTTCATCTTGGTATATGTCTTCTATAGGTTGTTAAAAAACAAGGGTATCTGCATGATCATCATGGAAAAAGTAGGCCCTTAAGTGGCGATGAAATTCAAAAAAATCAAAGTTAGACAACTTCACATAAAAATTTGAATAAGTTATCTATATTATTTCAAAAATATGTAAGATTAGAATTTGTAGAAAATTGAATGTAGTTTCTAAACTACTAGGTTTATTTATTTTTTTAAAATCTATTTGGTGAAAATTTGAAATTTCAATGCAGCAGTACTTAAATTTCAGGGAAAAAATAAGTAGGTGTCTGTCTAACCACCCTAACCATAATAAAAAAATAATTTTTTTATGAGATTTTAGATATAAGTAGAGGAATCATGTCTCGATGTGATGCATTTTTTTTGTAATATTTTTCCAAGTAAATAATTAATTATGATTTTTTTATTACAACTTTTAAAAAATATAAAAACTCGTATGTATGATCGCCTTAACTTGGTCAAAACTTCATGAAATTCATTTGTTTTTAATCCTATAGTATGCAAAGCATAGAATGTGATGCATGTTTCGGATTCAAAAAATGTGATACTGTTTGAAAGCTATAGATGTTTTTCAATCAACCTATCAATAAGGAATTTAGTCATAATTCAAATAGAAAATGAATAATAATTATTTATTAAATACAAAATAAAGCATAATTTATATTGGTGGAAAGCTAAGAATATCCTTTAAAAATCCTTTTCGTTTCATCAATTTTGTGTAAAAAAAAAATTCATCGGCCACATACCCATCATATCACCACTTTTTGGCCCATCATGATCTTGCACATACCCACAACTTCCTCATCACCTAATGATGTATCATTCTTGTCTTCTAGTATACCATCTGAATCCATTGGACTAAGTCTTGAAAAGTTACCATCACATAATTAGTTAGGAGATTACTTCCATATTTATATATATCATTTCCTCAATTATTGAAATCCATTGATATATGTATTTAAGATTAGGGGGCTTTAAGTGATCTAACATAGTACTTAGACCTGGCTCACAATTCTCATAGAACAAATCAATGCAAAATAGCTCATCAGGTCTTTTTGATTCTGGTATAGCAAGCAGAAATTTCATGTATCTATCATGAAAATCATAAATGGATCCATCCTCAAACCTTTCTATATCATACAATGCATTAATAGGTGACATAAGTTCAACCTTATTTTCAGATTTCTCTTGATATTCTTCTTGGGTATGCAGATTTCTTTCTACAAACAAGCATTCAACATTCACTTCACCAAACTCATCCATGAACAGTTTCTCAAGATTTTGCCATGAACAATTTCCCAAGATTTTTCCATGAACAATTTCTCAAGATTTTTCAATGAACATATAGAATGCATTGGTAAACTAGAACACCAATATTTAGCATTATTTTCACTTGGTGACTCGGATGGGAAAATTAGACTCCAGAATTTCCAACCTCTAGTTAGAAATAATATTTCAAGATTTCAATGAATTTTTCACAAGATATTCTGCAACCAAATTTCAAAAGTTCTCCCTAGAAGAGTTTCCAATTTGCTGGTTCCCAAATCAACAGATGCACTAAGTCCTATAGAATAGTCACTTTCTAATATTTAGACTCAAAGATGGATTTGGCCAATAAGCAAGATTCAGCCAAAGACTGAAATCTCCTTCACTTCCAACTCTGTTAAACCAAGGTGGGTCTCCCCAACAGTATGCTTACACATACTCTTGTGTGCAAAAGTACCCAGTATACTATAAACATATGATTCTCCTTAATTGCTTAATAGACACAATACTCTAAAGGCTTGGATGACCTCTATAGTAATGCCTAATTTAAACATGAGAGATGTTATTCATTAAACTCCTCACACAATTAAATGAGATGATAAGTGAATTTGATTTAAAAAGTGTTGTTTCTCACAAATAGTTTCAAGAAACTACATGCTATGTGCACAAAAAAATAGGCCCTTAAGTGGTGAAAAATTCTAAAAAATCAGAGTTAGGCAAGTTGACATAAAAATTTGAATAAGTTATCTATATTATTTCAAAAAAATGTAAGAATATAATCTGTAGCAAATTGAATGTAGTTTCTAAACTACTAGGTTTTTTTTTCTAAAAAAAATCTATTTCATGAAAATTTGAAATTTCAATGCAGTAGTACTTAAATTTTAGGGAAAATATAAGAAGTAGGTGTCCGTCTGACCACCCTAACCACAATAAAATGATAATATTTTTTATAAGATTTTAGATATAACTAGAGGATATCTCGACGTGATGCATATTTTTTATAATTTTTCCAAGTAAATAATTAATTATGAATTTTTATTACAACTTTTAAAATATAAAAACTCATATGTCGACCACCTTAACTTGGTCAAAAATTCATGAAATTCATTTTTTAATCCTATAGTATGTGAAGCATAGAATGTGACACATGTTTTGGATTCAAAAAATGTGATAACATTTGAAAGCTATAGATGTTTTTCAATCAGCCTATCAATCAAGACTTTACTTGTAATTCAAATAGAAACTGAATAATAATTCTTTATTAAATTCAAAGTAAAGCATAATTTATATTGGTGGAAAGCTAAGAATATCCTTTAAAAACCTTTTTCATTTCATCAATTTTGGGTAAAAAAATGTCGTCAGCCACATACCCTACAAATACCCATCATATTGCCACCTTTTGGCTTATCATGATCTTGCACATGCCCTACAACATTAAGATACCAATGCCATATCCTAGGGTGGAGTCATCCAAACCATGCAATTTAAAATGTAAGATAGAATTCAATCTATCATAATCATACCTATCAGATGATGCATTACACCATCGACATCAACAACTAAACTAGCCATACCTAGCGATCCTAGCACAAAGCTACATAAACCTCCATTTGTGTTACTACAAATTAACCCATTCTTTGGATGAGAGTAATAACATCAAACAAACATATAGAGAAAGACAAGAAGCTAAATAATAACAATATTTGATTACTCATATTCAAAATTTATGCAATGTTAACAATGGAGACAACTAGTTCAAAATAATATGTCATTTGCATTCAACTATGACTATACTATAATTGCATTATTCATTACAGAACTTAGACTACTCCAGAAACCTAAAAGCCAACATTATACACTTGAACCCTTGTTACAAAAATGTTCCCATGAAAACCAAAAAATGTTCAACCTTCTTACAAATGAGAGAAGAGATAGAAGAGAAGACCTAAAACTACATCTGTTGTTGAAATCTAGCATCTTTAGCTCCCTTGATCTATAACTACCTTTTCTTGTTGAAGAAGTTTCAATCTACTCCTATATTCATGCATCTTGCATTTGCTGCCCCTCTAATAGAAAAATATTCCCCATAATGATGACCCTCTTCATCCATGCCTTGCTATTGAAAATATCTACCTTGTGAAAGAATAAAAATCTTCATGATTCTTTCACTCTTCATCTTGTCATGCTTTGTAGATTAAAATATTTTGTCTTATGTGGTGAAAAACCTTTTACTTCACTACACCAAGCTGTAGAAAACCCATTTAACCATTTTCTATTGAACCATAGATTTTTGGATGTAAGGTGCTACGACTCTCTTGTTCAATTAGGGTTTTTCACCTAAAGGAGAGACGTAGACCCCCAAAATATAGGTGGTTCACTATAACTAATGCAAGTACAATGAAAATATTCCTAAATGCAATAATCTAAATGTAATAAACTAGAGAGATAGATTGATTATTTATGCAAAACCTAAGAAATATGAAGTGTTTGAAAACACAGTGTGATATGGGTATGTGCAGGATCATGATGGGCCAAAAAGTGGCGATATGATCCAGTATGTGTAGGGTATGTGGTTGACAACTTTTTTTTTACCCAAAATTGATGAAACAAAAAGGGTTTTTAAAGGATATTCTTAGATTTCCACCAATATAAATTATACTTTACTTTGAATTTAATAAATAATTATTATTCATTTCTATTTGAATTACAACTAAAGTCCTAATTGATGGGCTAATTGAAAAACATCTATAGCTTTCAAACAGTATCACATTTTTTGAATCTGAAACATGTGTCAAATTGTATGCTTCACATAATATAAGATTAAAAAACAATCATGAAGTTCTGACCAAGTTAAGGTGGTTAGACATACGAGTTTTTATATTTTTTAAAATTTGTAATAAAAAAATCATAATTAATTATTTACTTGGAAAAAAATTACCAAAAAATATGCATCACATCAAGACATGAGTCCTCTAGTTATATCTAAAATCTTATAAAAATATATTATCATTAAATTATTGTGGTTAGGGTGGTCAGACAGAAACCTACTTCTTATTTTTTCCCTAAAATTTAAGTACTACTAAATTGAAATTTCAAATTTTCACCAAATAATTTTTTTTTTTTAAAATAAACCTAGTAATGTAGAAACTACCTTAAATTTGCTACAGATTCTATTATACATCTATAGCTTTAGAAACATAAACAAATGAAGACATAACTTAATGAAACTTAATGTGTGCACATGAGAACTTGTTGGAGACTTGAAATGGCCTCTGAAATGCTACTGATGATGGAAATTTTTCCTACAATAACTCATTCACCATTATGGGTGAATTAGTCCTAATTCTTAGAGGTTGTCCTGAAACCTGTTTCAGACAAATGGGTACCCAAAACTACCAAGAACACTTTTTAGGCTTGGAAATGGGACTCATTTGCCACTAACGGCGAATGAGTCCACTTTTGAATTTTTAAAAATCCAAAAGAAGTACCATAAGCCCTCAATATGTACTTCAGTTCTTGACAGTTGTCCACTACTGAAACTCTAATATTTAGCATTGTAATAGACTTTTTGTGGATATTTTGTCGTAGTATACAAGGATATGTCTTCAAAAAAAATTCAACTCAATCCTCAAATATTTCCAAGCCTTCAAAATTCCTAAATCTACAAACACATAAGAAAAGAAGGAGAAATGTTGGATGTTAGGGCATGGGGGTTTTCCTTGGTCAAACCCCTTTTAGATAATTAGACCAAATTGATGAAATAAGGTAATGAAACATGCAACAATGGGATTAATACCTTGCCATGATGATTAGTCTTGAATTTCTACAACAAAAGATGAAGATTCTGCCCTTGAATGTCTAAAGAAGATATCTTAATGACCTAGAATGCTAAAACCCTAGCTTGCTTGACTTGAGGTGGAAGAAAAATGATGAATGAATAATGATGAGATATGAATTAGAGTTTAGAAGTTTTCTTTTATTTGCAATTCACCTTATTTTCCCATTAATTTTATCCCCAAGGCCGACATGGAGAAGAAATAAACTTAGAATCCAAAATTTCTCACTCAAAACTCAAAAATGACCCAAATGGGACTGATTCACCACCTAGGTGAATTAGTCCCATCTGGCAGGGACTCATTTTCCTAGATGGGAAAATTAGTCCCAAAGGGGCCCTCTTGACAGCTGGAATATTGGGGAATGAGGAATTTTAGTTCTTATGTTGATTTCATTAGGTATTTGATCAAATTATTCCTTGGGATGCACAATATGGGGTAATAGGGACCTATTAATGATGATGTAAAGGTCAATTAGGGCTTGGGACACAAAATTCAATGTGAAAGTGTGATTAAATACTTTACAACATTAAAGTAAGGTCCACATAGCCTAGAAAGGCACAACATCCAATGTGAATGTGTATGACACATTAAAACACTAGATTAACATTAAGTTTATTTTAAAAGCCTTCTATATTGATGTGAAAATGTAATTAAATATATTTTATAATGTTGAATTAAGGGAAAATGGGTTTATTAAGTCTAGAGAGGTCTGAAAGTCTTCTACAACACCTTTACAAAACACCAATAAATGCATTTGCAAGGGTCCAAGACCTAATTTGGACGTGTAAAACACCTCACAACACTAAATAAAGGCTCCTTTAAGTCCAAATTATCATCAATTATTACCAAATCAAGCAAGTTGCCTTTTTTCTATGGTACACCTATCTGCTTTCATCTTTACTCTACAACAGAAAATATTTTATTACTCTGTGAAAGCCCTTTTATTTCTTAGTTACCTAGTTGCATTTTATTTCACTTCCAACAAATAATGGCCTCTTGGATAGTGAATATTTTATTTGAACTTCATAAAATTACCCTCCATGCCATTTTTATTTACTTCACTCTATTTTTTACTCAACCTTTAAAAAGGTAAAGGCTATAAAAACCACTTTATTGGACAAATATAATATTTCACCCATGCCCTCTTCAAATACGTTCCCACCAATATTTAAAACATTTCATTCCAAATATTTCACACTTTAACATTTCGCATATGCCATTCACATTTAATTTTATTTTATTTTTAAATGGAAGCTTTTAATAAACTATAATCGAGCAAATAAATTTTACACTTCATAATGGCATCTTGGACAGTGAATATTTTATTTGAACTTTATAAAATTACCCTCCATGCCATTTTTATTTACTTCACTTTACATTTTTTACTCAACCTTTAAAAAGGTAAAGACTATAAAAACCACTTTACTTCCAGAAAAAATAAGATTTTACCCATGCCCTCTTCAAATACATGCCCACCAATATTTAAAAATTTTCATTCCAAAAATTTCACCACTTTAACATTTCTCCCGTGCCATTCACATTTAAAATTTTGTTTTTAAAACAATGGAAGCTTTTAAAAAACTATAATCAGGCAAATAAATTTTACCCGCACCCCTTTTGATTTCACTTTATATTTAAAAGCCTCTTGCTTTCAAAAATTCATTAGGCCCACCCAAGCCCTTCCTTCCAATCCCCTTTCACCCGTTTCTTTCTTTGATAACAATAAAAACTTGCTTGGGCTATTAGGAAAGGCATTATTTAAAACTTTAAAATGAAGCTCCAATCGCTCAAAAAAGGATTTATTAAAATCCATAAATGTTTCCTCCCGCTTCCCCACTGCTCTGGATGATGGTAGCATGTATTTGCTCGAGCTCATGAGCAAACAAAAATTAAAGCTTTAAAATAAATATTTAGCACTGACTCTTAACTATTTAATTCCTCCTTCGCTAATCCCCACTTCCATGTCCTCCTGTGCTGCCATCGACACTTCTCTTTATGGGCTAGTAGGCTAGTGTAGATCCTCCTCTGCATTTCTCCCTCTACATTATTTCTTGATCAAGTTCCTCCACCGTGGCTTTCAAAAATTTGTAACTCCTCTTTAAGAAAGGATGAAGGCATCAAAAATATGCTCACATTATTGGGTCATTTTTTTTTACTATTGACTATGTGTGAAGCCAAGTCAACCTATAATGGATGGGCTTTGTAACTGCAGCCTATGTTTGGCAAAATACAGAATTGTTGATGCCCCCACTCCTGTGCATGTCTTTTAATTTGGAGAATATTTTGTATGAAGATGTAATGAAGCTTTATGCTGGTTGAAGATGTATTTGATAAATACTAGTGAAGAATTCTATAAAAAACTATGATTTTTAATGAATACAGAGAGCATCCCCTACTCAATGTGGATGTAGCCATTTTGGTGAACTATGTTAAAATCTATTTTCTTCTCATGTTTTCTTTTTTGTATTCTTCATTTATTTTTGCTACAAATTCTTCTATTTATTTTTTGTTGTTTTAAAATTCAACAATTGGTATTAGATCTTAGTGAAGAAGCTCATTGTAGACTTGGTTCATTGGGAAATTCGTAAAGAATTTATAGAGCCATGGATGATCCAGAAAAATGGAAGATAGAGAAATTTCTATGTTATAATTTTGGACTATGGAAAGTTCAGATGGAGTCATTATTGATCAAGCAAGACCTTGCACTTTCTTTGCTCAAAAAAACCAAAGGAAAGGGCTCTATGTGGGATGAAGATTGGGAGAAGATGGATCATAAATCTTGTGCAACTATTTTCTTATCACTGTCCAACAATGTTCTCTTTAATGTCTTAGCTGAGATGACCACAAAGGAGTTGTGGGACAAATTATCTTCATTGTATGAGATTGCATCAGCTTCAAATAAGGTATTTATAATGAAGAGATTGTATAACTTGAAAATGTGAGACTTCAGGGGGTATTATGTCAAATCATTTAAATGAATTCAATACATTAGTTACCCAATTAATTTCTATAGATATTAACTTGGATGATGAGATTAAGGCTATTTTATTATTATGTTCCTTACTAAATAGTTGGGAAGGTGTGGTAATGGTAGTGAGCACTTTGGCGGTTGCCAAAAGCAAGTTAAAAATTGATGATGTTGCAACCACTCTTCTCAGTGAAGATATGACAAGGAAACATCAAGAACCTTCTTCCGGTGATACCCTAACCATTATAAGCACCAAAAATAGAGGGAGAAATCAAGAATGAGGAATAAACAAGGATTGTAGAAGGTCAAAATCAGTAAAACAATCAAATTCTAGAGGACGGCCTAGTGCTTGTTGGTTATGTGGGAAACTAGGACATACAAAGAAAAATTGTTGGAACTATAAAATGGCTAAAGACAAGGTAAGTAACAATGAATTTAATGCTATTAATGATGGTGTTTTGATTCTCTCAGTAGGTGACACGACTACAGGTTCTTGGGTACTTGAATCTAATGCTTTATTTTATACTACTTCATGCTAGAGTGCTTTTATCAATTATTAGGAAGGTATGTTCGGAAAATTTTTTCTAGGAGATAACAAGGAATGTGATATTGCAGGAAAGGGTGATGTGTTATTTTCCTAGAGAAATGGTAATAAATGGTTATTGAAGGATGTGAGGCATGTTCCTACACTCCAAAGAAATTTGATTTATGTAGGTCAATTTTATTCTAAAGGGTTCAATGTTAATTTCAGTTTAGATTTTTGAAAAGTAACAAAAGGTGAGTTGGTGCTTGCAAAGGGAAAGAAATTGGGAAGCTTATATGTTTTAGAATGCAACGATGAAGTGGGAGAAACTTTGATAGTTGTGGACAACGGTTCTAAAATTTGTCACAAGAGGCTCGAGAAGATGAGCAAGAAAGTACTTGAAGTTATGCTGCACCGAGGACAACTTCTAGGCCTAAAATACATTGACTTGGATTTGTGTGAACATTGTCTTTATGGAAAACAGATCCAAAGTAGTTTTTTTAAGATAGGCCATGATACTAAAACCACTCCATTGGAACTTGTGTATTCTGATGTATTTGGTCCAACAGAGGTAACATCCTTTGGAGGTGAAAATTAATTTCTAAGTTTTCTTGATGACTGCACACACAAAATTTCAATTTATATGTTGAATAAAAAACCAAAAGTCTTCAAAATTTAAAGCTTTCAAAGCTCTTGTTGAAAATAAAATTAGAACTAAAATTAAATGTCTCAAAACTAATAATGGGGGAAAGTATTGCTCTTTGGAGTTTGACATGTTTTGTGCAAAAAATGGCATTCAAAGAATCAAAGTGGTCCCATTCACACCTTAGGAGAATGGTGTAGCTGAGAGGCTAAATTGAACTATTTTAGAGAGAGCTCGGTGCATGCTCTCCAATGCTAGTTTAGGAAAAGAGTTCTTGGCAGAGGCATGTAACACTACAATCTATTTGACCAATTGAGCTCCCTCATCTTGATTGGACTTTGATATTCCAAAGGAGAGGTAGACTGGAAAAAGGATGTCATATAATCATTTGCATGTCTTTGGTTGTGAATCATTGTGCATATTCTAAAGGAGTAGAGGAAAAAGTTAGATTTCAAGTCCAAGAGATGCATTTTCCTTGGTTACAATGAAGATCAGTTTGGTTTTTTGGCCATGGGATCCCATTGCAGAGAAAATTGTTCACAGCCATGATGTTGTTTATAATGAGAAGGCATTTCTAGGTTTACAAAAATAGAGCACTTCTTCAGATAATTTTATTTAGTTTGATATGTTTGATAATGGATATATTCCTTCTCTTAGATCAAATTCCTCCACCATTACTTTCTCTTCCCCTCTTGTTACCTTGCATGTTGTGCACCTTTCTATACAACTACTTCATCCCTGGGACCCACATCCTACACAACCTAAGGCAGAAGCCATTGTTCAATCATCCTTATACAATCAACCCCATCATGTTTTATATGCCCAACCTTCTATCCTAGATGTGCCATTACAGGCCATGGATGTGCCATTTAATCCCATGGATGCGCCACTTCCTACCATGGATGTTCCATTAAATTCCTTTGATGCACCATTAAATCCCATGGATGCACCACTTCAAAACTTGTATGCACTAGTTCAAACATGAGATGCACCACTTTAGGGTGTGTATGCACCACTTTAACCTGTCGATGCACCACTTCAGCCTTCAGATGCACCATTTCATCCAAACATGGGACAAAACATTGGGGAAAATAAATAGAGAAGGGCAACTTTTAATTATAATCTAGAGAGAGTTCAATCTCAGTTACAAAATTTACATCTTGATGAAGCTCCTCCACTATGAAGATCAACTCATGAGAAGAAGAGACCCTCAAAGTATGATGATTATGAACTTTTTTTGTCCGATCAGGTAGAGCCAACCACATTTAAACAAGCATGTAAATATTTGAATTCAGCCAGATGGATGGACGCTATGAATGAAAAAGTTGAGTCTCCGCGAGTCAATGATACTTGGGATTTGGTTCCCCTTCCACCAAATTGAAAACCTTTTAAGAATAAATGGGTCTACAAATTGAAACAAGAAGATGGAGGTCATCAAATATACATGGCCAAATTAGTGGTGAAAGGTTTTCTCAACAAAAAGGTATTCATTTTAATGATTTTTTTTCACCAGTTGTAAAAATGCAAACAATTTATGTTGTTTTAGGCATGGCAGCTATTTGGGATCTCGAGCTTGAGCAAATTGATGTCAAAGCAATGTTTCTTCATGGTTCTATTGAGGTGGAACTATATATGGAGCAGCCTGAAGGTTTTGTGAAAAAAGGTCAAGAGCATTTGTGTTGTAGATTGAAGTGGAGCTTGTATGGGCTTAAGCAAGCCCCGAGGCAGTGGTACTTGAAATTTGATAGCTTCATGACTCAACAATAGTTTGTCTATTGTGAATTAGATCTGTGTGTTTATTACAAGAGGCTTCCTAATGGTGAGTTTTTTATTCTTTTACTCTATGTTGATGATTTGTTGGTTGCTAGCACTAGTATGTGGATTGTTAGTGCGCTGAAGCAACATTTAGCTCTTCATTTTTCCATGAAATATTTAGGGGCAATGAAGAATATTTTTGGCATGAATATAATTAGGGATAGAAATAAAAGATAACTTAGATTCTCTCAAGAGAAATACATTTATAAAGTTCTAGAAAAATTTAATATGTCAAATGCCAACCTTGTTAGCACACCCTTGGTTGATCACTTCTATCTATCATCAGCCATGTGTCTGAAAACTCCAGAGGAGCAAGAATCCATGAAAAAAATTCCATATTCTTCCATAGTTGGTAGCCTCATGTATGCTATGATTTGTACAAGACCATATATTGCTCATGCAGTGGGAGTTGTCAACAGATTTATGAGTAATCCGGGTAAGACACATTGGTAGGCCATTCAATGGATTCTTCATTATTTGAAAGGGACTTCTAATTATGTTCTATGTTTTGGAGGAAAGGACAAACAACTTCGTGGTTACACTGATTCAGACGTGAATGGAGATTTGGATAAGAGGAGGTCTACTATTGGTTATTTTTTTCCTTTTGTCGGGGCAATGATCAGCTAGGTATCTCACTTGCAACAAGTGGTTTCTCTCTCTTCAACTGAGGCCGAATACATTGCTCTAATTGAAGGAGCCAAGGAAATAATCTGGTTACAATGGTTGTTGGGTGAACTATGGTGTAAGAACTTTGGTTTTCCTTTGTGTTGTGATAGTAATAGTGCCATTCATTTGGCCAAAAATTCTACTTTTCATAGTCGCACCAAGCATATAGAGTTGAGTTATCACTTCATTCACCATGTTCTTGATGAAAGCAAGTTGCAACTACACAAAATTAACACTAAATTGAATATGCCAGATGCTCTGAAAAAAGGTTGTACCTCGAGAGAAGTTGGAATTGTAGAGCTTCTCTCACCATTTTAAAAAAGTGACCTTAGCTTGTTGTGAGGGATATCTCTAAGCATTCTTTTTTACCGGTATGACTTGTCTTCAAGTGGGATATTGTTTACAATTGACTACGTGTGAAGCCAAGTTAGCCTATAACGGCTGGGCTTTGTAACTACAGCCTATGTTTGGAAAACTACATAATTGTTGGTGCTCCCACTCCTATGCATGTCTTTTCATTTGGAGAATCTTTTGTATGAAGATCTAATGAAGCTTTATGCTAGTTGAAGATGTATTTTGATAAATACTAATGAAGAATCTTGTAAAAAACTATGACTGTTAATGAATACAGAGAGATGCTCAATGTGGATGTAGCCATTTTGGTGAACCATGTTAAAATATATTTTCTTATTGTGTTTGTTTTTTTGTATTCTTCATTTCTTTTTTCTACATATTCTTCTATTTGTTTTCTATTGTTTTAAATTTCAACAGTTTGTGACATTGCAAGGACAATTTTATGGCTGCACGCACCAAAAATTCATTCCAAATACACTTAAAAGCTCTACCCAAGCAATAGGATAGGTTAGGGGATGAATTTAAAGCATGAATCATCAATTCTGAGCTCAAATAGACCCCTAAAAATTTTCCAAAAATTCAAAAACGTTATTCATAGTGTCTCAGCCAAAACTCCCTACTCAAATCCAACAGAAATCCATGAGAGATGCCTCCAACACCCCTTCAAAGTTAAAAAAAAAATCAATGAAAATCATTTAGAAGCCTCCCATTGAGCTATTACAAGCTTCTCCTACTTCCTCGTGAGACTTTGTTGCCGTAGCATTAACTTGCATGGGTTGGGGGGGTGACTTCTTTAATAAAGTTTTTAAACTTTATAAAGCTCTTTCTAATGTTTGTCAAATATGATATTTCCCTAAAATTTCTCATGCATTCATGCTTGCAAATTATTTAAAACAATGCAAATGTTTTAAATATTTACATTTTATACTTTAGGAAGTGAGTGAAAATTTAATTTCGACTCCCACTCAAATAGGGAAAATATTGCGAGCAAACCGGGACACCTGAAGCTATGAAATTTTTCTTAGGGACATTATAAATCATTTAGAGCAAACCCATTTCCTAAAAAATTGCATGACTAAGAGATTTCTAGGACCTCCTTTGTAAACTGGTCTGTTGGATGCCTTTGCCACAACTAATATGCATTAAAATAATGCATCATATGACCTTCAATTTTGAAAAAAAATAGATCTAGAGAGGTTTCAGACCAAAATAAGAAATGGGTTGTCCTTAGAATCACAAAATTTGAAAGTTTCCTGAACACCAATTTTGACCAAGTTGCAGTCAGAAGATAATTAAATAACCCATCAACACTTATCTTGAGATACTAAAACTAAGCAGGAATGTAGAAATTTGACCCAAGAATTTAATGCAACAAACGGATCAGGGAAAAATATCCTGGGGCAAAAGATATTAATCAAGAAAGTTGCTCACTCAGACTTTTCTGCAAATGTTCCTATTTAGAACCAATTAAAGCTCTCCAAGTTGCCATTTTGAAAAAATATCAAATCATCTCCTAAGGAACTACCACTGGACACACTAGGTCATTTGGGTATACTGAGTATTTGTGCAAGATTTCTTTCCTTGAATCATCATTCATCAAAAGACATTGAGGGTCAAACTTGACCAACTTGAAACATTCTAAAAATGTAGATGCAAAACAAAGCAAACTCATTTGCTTTTGATCTTGAAAAAATAGCAAATCAGATCACAAGGCTTTGAAACTAGACCAAGGAGCATATGAATGTGGAGAGAATTGAAAGTAACAATCCATTTGTCCTAAAAATCATCCAATTACAAAATATCAACTCGAACAGGAGGCTACCTCGCAAGACAGAGTACACAAACAATAAAAAAGTTTCAAAACCCTCCAACTTTTCTTTTCAAAACACTATCAAACCTCATCATGGGAAGCTGAAAATAGACATGTGTGTTCACATATGTCACATGAGTATGTCCATCAATGGGTTTGGCATGAAAATCAACTGGCTTCGAATTGTGACCCTCCAAAGTAGATCACTTGGGCAGATTTTTTAGGGGCAGTTTTGAGTGTGTTGATCAAATTTTTCAGCATGGGCATTCAAAATTTGAAAATTTTGAAGGTGACATTAGTAAATGTGCACTTGGGAATGTGAAGTAGACTTGAATGAATTCTTAAACACTAAAAAATATGAATTTTTGACCTACTAGTACTCATTCACCAATCTGGGTGAATTACTACTAGATCAGGGTTTGTATACAGGAACATGATTCTAGAAAAAGGGTATCTGAATCTAAGAAAATCCTAAAAAACCACATGTAGTGGGACTCATTCACCACTTCTATGAATCATTCTTGTTCCAATTTTTTGAAAATTCAAAGTTCAAATCTGCACTTGAACACCTACTCTTTTCTCTAAAATTGATTTTCGACTTTGAATTCGTGAAAAGATCTACAAAATAGAATATAGAATTGATTTTCTTATGGGGGTTTGCCTAATTCAACCCCTAGTTTTGTAATTAAACCTTTATAGAAACAATGAAACTTAAATCTAAATGTGAACATAAACCCTAGCCTTAAGTGTGTTTAAGACTAGGTGTGTCACCAAAAAATATAGTTGACATTTTTGTGCTCACTTGAGTCTTTCTTATGGAATTTGGCTTGGTTTTTCCTATATTTAGTGTTGTAATGTGGCCAACACATTCACATTAGGTCTTGGAACCTTGAGAATCATTAAGACTCGTAGGATGTCTTGTAAAAGTGTTGTGAAGTGTTGTAACCTACTTTCACACTTTTCTAGGACCCTTTCATTATAATTCACTTAAATATCCCTTTTTATCACTTACCAAGTCTTATTTCAAAGTGTTGTAAAGAGTTGTATCTAGACTTTTCATCACTAATTCAAACCTTTCTCATGTTTAAATGACCTCTTAATGCACTTTCCGACCATATTTAAGTGTATTTTTTAAGATATTCCCATTAGACCTTATTTAATACACTTTAATTTCTAAAACCCAGTGAAATTTCCCTAGTAGGACCAAGTCACCACATGGGAAAATTAGTCCCATTGGGCACAAAAATCAAATTAATTTTAATTTATTGGCGGGATTTTATTCTCTTACCCTTGAGGTTGGCTTATGATGTGTTATTTTTGGGAAATAATGGAAAATCAAGTGTAATTAAGGGTTTTTCCTCTCATTTTAACCCCCAATCATTCAAGCATTCATATATCTAATCATTCAATTAATTATCAAGCATTCAAGCACTCTAAGCATAATCAAGTCATCTATTGGAGCACTTCATTGCATATCTTCATATTTCAATATCAAGGGTTTGGTAAGTAAATATGGCATTCCATGTTGTTTATTTATCATTCTCTTCTCATTTCATTTCATTTTATAGGGTTTGATTACCAAAGTGGGGTTTGACCAAGGCAAACCCCTATACTCTAACCCTTAACCCTTTTCCACATCTTTGTATGTGTGATTGCAAACTTTGTATGTAGATTTTTCAAAGAGTTTGGTGTCAAAAAGTTGTCAAAAATCCATAAAAGTCAAAAAATCCCTAATTGAAGCTTGGAGACCTCTTTTAGCTTGCTTTCTGTAGAATTAGGATCAAACACTTGTTAGGAAAGAAAGTGCAGACCAAAAGTTATAGAATCCTATTCTGAAATTCCTGAAATTCCTAAGTGGACTAAGTCACCATTTGTGGTGAATTAGCCCCACTGCCAGACCTAAAAATTGTTTTTTACATTTTTGAGTACCCATTTAGCAGATTCTCATTCCGAAAAAAATTCAAAGAAATTGGACTAAATCGCCCAGCTTGGCGTAAGTGTCACAGTCAACATTTAAAAAAAACTCTACAATATTCTAGAGCCTCTCTACATCAGATTCTAGATTCCAAGTGCACCTCTCCATTTCTATTTAATTGTTTCATCATTTACTTGCATTCTTAGGTGTTTTTGCATACATCACTGTGTTTTCCAGCACTTTGCATTTCTTAGGTTTAACATTGATAAATCATTTATTTTTTAGTTTATTGCATTAGTACATTATTTTTAGATACATTTCATCCCTTTTACATTAATATTGAGTGTAGAAATTAGCATTTTAGGCCGATTTCTCTCCTTTTAGGTGAAAAACCTAGAAGAGTTAGAGAAACGTAGGGTGCCAAAATCAGTTTCCACATTTTGGTGAAACCAAATTTTGAACATTTTCTTTTTGATTTCAAGTGAATTTGCATCCTAGGTCTAACTTGCATCAACATTGCATTAGGTGTTGCATTGTTTCAATTGCATTCTAGGGATTTAAAAATTGCTCATATAGCATGCATTTTTGCATTATCTTTCATTGGAAAAAAACAAAATTCTGCATTTTCCTACTGTAGCTGCATCTATGCATCTATAAAACATTAAATTTCATTCAAATTTTCTAAAAAATCATCACTGGGACTAATTCACCACACTGGGTGACTTAGTCCTTCTACACATTTTACACTATAATTTCTAGCATTTTTTGTCCATCTTCTGCATTTTTGTTTTTTGTTATTCAATTTTGTCATACTTTCCAGATTTACTATTTATCATATTTAGTTTCCTTGCATTATGGCTTTTTTCTTTAATAATTTTTGGATGTCATTAAAATCTTTAGTGGATATGTCAAATTGTGTCTTTAGAATTGATCCTTATGACCTTGAGCTTCCTTGTGCTCCTTCAACTCCTCATGAATTTCCTTCTCATGTTGTTGACATCATTGGAGAAGATGATGATAACATGAATAAGTTCTTAAACGAATGTCTTGACAACCTTGAAGACAATGCATCCTTCTATCCATCATGAAACAACAAGACCTTCCTACCGTCTCACCTCTTGATACATTTGGATACCTACATCCTGAAACAAATGAAGGACCTAATTCCCCTCCAACAAGTGGACCTAGTTCCTCTAACCACGCAGCTCCTCAACCATTATATGATAACAAAGTTACAAACTCACGAATCAACCTTGAAGAAACCTATGGAAAAGGTTTTACAATATTAAGCAAACAAGGTTGTGACACAACAACTGAACATGGCATTCATCAAATTTTAGAACAAAGACCAACAACTGAAAATACAATAGGGTTAGGCTATCAAGATCTTCTTCATGATAACAAGCCTCCTATATAATATTGGAGACTTTGTGATGATGGAACAATGATCTTTGATTTCCCCCCAATCCGAATGTTCTCCTTCCTTGTGAACAACCCTTACATGATACCAAAGACAAGGATAATAGGATCCCCTTGGGTCCTCTTCCTCCTTTAATTCATGAAAAGGGTGAATCTAGTAAATGCAAACGACCTTACAAGTTGAGGAAACTCAAGTTTCCTCTCCATCCACCTTCTGACTATGAAAGGAAATTGAAAATCCTTCTAAACATTTAGAACTCATTTAATTACCACCTATGAATAGGTTGGTAATCTATCCTAAAGATGCTAATGTTCCACATTGTGCATATCATTGTGTTCTAGGACATCAAAGAAATGAGTTTCACCAACTAAAAGAAATATTGAGCAAGTATCATTTTGATGGTGTTATTTTCTATCTAATAAATCTTTAAACCATTAATATTTCCCAACATCATGTAATAATTGTAGAATGTTCTCTCCTCACTATTACATGATACTTCCCATCACCTACCTTGGCTCATTCTTGCCCTTCCCTTAGTGGGGGCAAGAATTTGATAGCCTTGTCCTAGTAATGCATATGTTCTTGTCCCCTAGCTATGCTTTTCACCTCCCACTTATCATAACTGGGAATGGGAATCGGTCGATGACTCACTTGATGGTTGACTTGCCTTTGCATTACTAGTATTTTTCTTTCATATATGTGTGTATTGTGTTCCCTAGTAACGTGTTGTTTGATATTCTCCTCTCTTTGTGAAATTCTTCTATTTGTACCTTCATTCTTCTCTATGTTGTACATATTTCTTTTTCCTTTTCACTTTTTTTTTGTGTGTTCATTTTGGGGATGACGTAAAGCATTGAGACACCCTATCTCTCTTCCATGTTGACTCAAAAGGTCTTCCCATTTTATTTTTCACTTTCGCTTGTGTTTTCCTTTTTGGTGATGACACAAAGCGTTGACACACCCTATGTCTCTTCCATGTTGACCCAAAAGGTCTTTCTATTTTCTTTCTTTCACCTTTTTTTTCTGTTTTTCATTTTGGGGATGACACAAGGCGTTAAGACTGAAATGTCTCCTTCATATTGACCCAAAAGCTTCTTCATTTTTGTTTTCTTTTTCCTTTTACTTTGCTTGTGTTTTCCTTTTGGGGATGATGCAAGACATTTGTTGGGTGAAAATTATGTAATCAACTTTTTGATAGATTACACAACTAAGACTTCAGCCACATCTATGTGAGATGTGAATCTCTCCTCTCAAAAAGGGGAGGCACCCTTCTTACTACTGACATAAGTGATAGTAAAACAAAAAATTAATTACAAAATGTACACAATACTTACGAAGTGGGGGGTGTGGGTATGTGCAGGATCATCATGGAAAAAATAGCCCCTTAAGTGGCAAAAAATTCAAAAAAATCAGTGTTAGGCAACTTGATGTAAAAATTTGAATAAGTTATCTATATTATTTCAAAAATATGTAAGAATAGAATCTGTAGAAAATTGAATGTAGTTTGTAAACTACTAGGTTTATTTAAAAATAAATAAAATATATTTGGTGAAAATTTGAAATTTCAATGCAGAGTACTTAAATTTCAGGGAAAAAATAAGTAGGTTCCTGTCTGACCACCCTAACCATAATAAAATGATAATATTCTTTTATAATATTTTATATATAAATAGAGGGCTCATGTCTAGTTGTGATACATATTTTTTTGTAATTTTTTTCAAAGTAAATAATTAATTATGATTTTTTTATTACAACTTTTAAAAAATATAAAAACTCGTATGTCTGACCACATTAAATTGGTCAAAACTTCATGAAATTTAATTTTACTTTTTTTAATCCTATAGTATATGAAGCATAGAATGTGACACATATTTCGGATTAAAAAAATGTGATACCATTTGAAATTTATAGATGTTTCTTCAATTATCCTATCGATTAGGACTTTAGTGGTAATTCTAATAGAAAATAAATAATAATTATTTATTACATTCAAATTAAAGCATAATTTATATTGGTTGAAATCTGAGAATATCATCTAAAAAACCTTTTCGTTTCATCAATTTTGGATTAAAAAAAGTCGTCAGCCACATACTGTACAAATACCCATAATATTGCCACTTTTTGGCCCATCATGATCCTACACATACCCGTGTGTTACGTTCATCCTAATCTCTTTTTTTAGAGAAGATGTTTACAATGCTTCACTGTTGGAAGTTCTTAATTCACAATAACTCTAAACTAACAACGAGCAGTAATGCCAATACCTCTATCTTGTCAAAGCAAAGCGTAGAGGTACTAGAATTGATTAACAATAAACTAGTAAAATAAAAGGGAAAGCTCACGAAGGAACAAAGTCGTTTTGTAGCTTTTTCAAAGGTGGATTTGTGATAGGTATGTCGTTTGTCACGTTAGAAGCACAAAGTCTTCTTAGATGCAACAATTCCTCAAACAACATGAACAATTACAAGCACAAAGTCATGTAGATTATCCAACCAAAGTATCCAAAGAGCATGAACAATTACAAGCACAAAGTCTTGTAGATCATTCAACCAAAGATAAACAAAACACAAATGAAAATCTAAACAAAGAATGTAACACAAAGTTTACATGAATTACTTAGAGTCCTTCAGATTCCATAAGCTAATTACCACCAACTGAGATCAATTCATCAGATTATCGAATCCAAGACAAAGTTTGGTTTGCAATCTTCTTCTTTATTGATCAGATTTCATTCACAAAACATGAACACAAAGTTTCAAAATTCTGCTTCAAAAAGGGTAGCACTTCATTGCAAAATCCTAAAGGATGAATTTACAATAGAAATCCCTCACATTATATAGAAAGAGGGATGAGCAAAATTAGGAATCTAATTGAGAAAATCAAGGAAAGTTAGGTGAGCAATTTAAGGAGATCTCACCTAACTTTGACCAAATTCAAAGTGTAATTTGTTTTCAAAAGGTTACATCTTCGAACTTGGTGTAATTACAATTTACAAAATGACATATAAGATGTCAGGAAATATTTACAAGATGCATAAAGGGATGCACTAGAAATGTCTAACATTGGAGATCAGGAACCTTCTTCATGTTTCCTTGCTTTGGGCGTAGAAGTCTTCATATTTATTCTTGGTCTTCTGCATGAACTTCTCATCGGGACCAACTGTGTAATCCAAAATGGTGTGAATTCTCGTGATCAACCTCATGGTAGATGAGTGAACCTTCTTGCACCTGTCAAGATGTGTTTTTAGGTTATCCAATGTGAGCCTTGTATCACAAATGATGTTCAGTGAGGCTTCTGAAAAGTTTGAACTGTCAATCAACTTCATGATGGATTCCTTGAAGATCTGAGATATTTTTGTGGCCAACAAGAAAATACGATTATCCTCAAGAAGTTGACCTAGTAACTCCTTGATACCTTTTAAAAGAATAGCATGATGTCCTTCGACATCTTCCTACACTTGGTGGAGATCTTCTGTAAGAGATTGAATTACTTGAATTCGATGTTTCAAGGATTCTTTTACCTCAATGAACTTTTCTTTGTTAGGAATTACCCTGACTTCCACTAGTTTACTAAGCTTTACCTGCTTCATCTGTGGCCATGATAGTAAGCATTTTTCCATATCTCTATGCTCCTGGGAAAGTACACTTTTTTCTTTATCAAGCTCTGTGGTGAGCTTGGCCAACAAGGTAGTTTTCTCGTCTACAACAATTATGATCTGAGATTTGTGTTCTATGATCTTCTCAATAAAATCATACAACACCCTACCTTTGGAGGAAAACTTCTCAGCTTTCTTGATAGTTGGGTCCTCAATACTTACCACTATCAGTGGTTGTACATTAGTTGGAGATCCTGCAAGTCTCTTTACAATAATGGCATAATGCTCTGCCCTCTATTTGTACATATTGCAAGCTTGCTCCATTTTATCCAGTCTTCCAGCCAAGATATCCAATGTCACTTGTGCATCAACATTTGCACTTTCATTGGTAACCTTGCCAGGATGGACTTTTCTTACCATGTAGTCCTCCATATTGACATCTCCTTCCTCTTGCAGTGGTATGCCAATTTCTGCATACTTGTTGCCAGTCTTGTCAATGTTCAGCCTTGAGTATACTTTTTCCTTTTTCTTCCCTTTAGCCTTTGGAGGGATTATCTCTTCAAGGTTGAGCTCCTCTAGAGAGATCAATTGCTTCTTCCACTTCGACACTTGAGATATCAGCCAAGCGGGAAGGAAGGAGGTGTGAACTTCTGGATTCACTATCAACTCAGTTTCATCATCACTTCTGAAGTTATTGTCACATCTGAGGTTACCATGGGTATTGTGACAATAGGAGAAGTGGCTATCATCATTGCTCCTATAGACTACACATTGAGCTAATCACGCATTGACTCATTCATGAAATGATTAAATTCATTTTCAAAAGTGATATCATACGTTGCTGAAGATAGGCTAGGAATGGATGATGGAGGACTCGACAATATATCAACCATATGAATTATGCTTGTCATTGAGGGAGTATCAAGGGGGGTTGATGCTGTAGGAATAGTGGATATCTCAACTGCAGGAATGCATGTGGTAGGAATGGGTGATGAGGGAACAAGAGGTGGAGGAGTTCTCGAACTTGGAGGGGTATGAGGAACACTAGAAATCACAGGCGATGACATTCTAGGAATTTCCTCAACTACATTCTCAGGTGAAGATGTAGTTCTTTTTGGATCATGCATGGGTTCTTGTTGATCAGCCTCTTATTTCTCTGATTCTGGTTCACCTTCAAAATCACCTTCAAATTCTTCTTCAAAATCCTCTTTAGACTATTGCCCACTTTTAGAAACATCTTCTGCATCAGAGTCTACTTCTATTGAGTCTTCATCTTCAGTGGATTGGTCACTAGAAGTACCTTCTTCATTGGAATCTATCTCCTTTGGAATGGATATTTTACCTTTAGAGCGAGATGGATCAGATTTCATGGTTTCTCCTTCTGGGACGGACTACATATCTTTCTTGCCAATAGTAAACTTGATCTTGGCACCTCTTCATGAAGAAGTGGTAAAAACCGCTAATTTATTTTTCATGCGGAGTTCTTGCTATCAGCGAGCTTCTGCTTCAGATTCTTCTCCTTCTGAATCTGTTCTAAAAAATTTCATTTCATAACCATGCTTATGTAACCATTCTGCAGTGTTGGCTAGGATTGTCTTCAATCTCTCTCTCATGCTGGTAATTTCTTTCCTAGACCATTGAATTGTAGGCAACGACCTTTTGGAAACATCTTGTTCATCATAGACAACATTCATGATATCACCAAGATCTGTAAAATCCTCTGGCAGGTCAGCAATATCAAGGTATCTGATCTACTGAACAGTCAACCTACAATAATCCATTTTGCGAATGGCTTCTTCATCTCTACAATCAGCCCAGATTTCTTCAAAACAGTACTTGTGATGATGACCCTTTTGTAATTTCTTTCTGACATCCTGGTAATTGAAATCAAACCTATACCTGTAGGTCTTGATTGTCATGATTTGCATCTTAGCATAAATAGATTTGACTTTCTGTACAATTGGGATAATATATCTACCAATTGTCAGTGGGAACTTGAATCCATGCTTGTGTTTACTTCTTCATTCTTTATGCACTAAAATCAGTTGTTTGCACATTTCCTTGAGAACCCACTTATCCAAAAGATAATGTGGCAGCATGTAAGTACAGCTAGTGTAGCACCCTACTCTTAAATAAGTAAACATTGGGAATTGAAGAAATAGGCTTCCAACTTTACTTACCACCTTATAGGCCTCATTAGATACCCTCCACCTCTCGAGAGCTGGATCAAAATTGAAAAGCAAAGGTTCAAAGAAAGAATCAATAACCTGCCTAAAATGATGCAAGCTTTCCTTCAATTCTAGTTGATAGAAGAGTTTATATACATGTACCAACATATGATTCCCTTTTGTGGATAGATCTGGAAATTGTCTCATTACAGCTGTTGCGTACACTAGGTAAGAAGTCATATAGAATTTCAATGTGCAAGGTGCATTGATCAACTACTCATGTATTTCATCACTGATTTTTTTTCCCCAATCAATGTGCACCTTTTGTCTTCTAATAATCCTGATGTATTCATACATCTAATCATGAAAAGTGGATGATTCAGGCAAGCCTTTTACTCTGCTTAAAAATTTGATCATATCTTTGACGTCATCTTTGAAATCACTTCACAAGAGTCCCTTTGGCGATCTAGAAATAGATTGTCTAGGCTTCTTCAACCATTGGGTATTTATTAGGTTTTTAGTCTTGTTGGGATCAACATCAAAGACTTCTTGTGCTTTTTGTATAGAGATATCAGTGCATTTCTCCATTTGAGGAACCTTAAATACAATGTCAATGAAATCAGGATCGAGTCTTAAAATCTCATGCCTAGAAGAATCGATCACACTTCTGCTTTCCCTGATGTAGTGAGATGCCACTTGAAGGACAAATTATGTATTGTGTGTAGCTGTAGGGAACATAGCTACCAAATGTAGGTTATTGTGTACAATTGCTCTCATCGGTTCAAGAAGAGGCTTCATCTCAGTTTGCTTTGCAAAATCAACCAAGTCTTGATGGCCAACCTCTGTGTCTTTTGTTTCTTCTACCTTGGAGAGCACTATAGTCGACAAATAGACACCTTGATATTTATATTTCATTTTTCCCCTTGCTTTTGAAGAAGACGGAGGTTTACTGGCAGTCATCAAGAGTGACTGAATTTTTGATCAATTAACCTTGAATATCTTTGAAAAGAGACTAAAAAGTGTGGAGTCAGAACAAACATTAGTCATTAAATAGCATGGGAGAGTGTGAGGTGAGCAACAATGATGAGCAAGCATGGAGCGGATGACAAGGCACACAAAATGATGCACAAAATGGAAGGAACAAGGTTTGGAATGAAGCTTGCAAGTTTGGAGTACTTCTGGGAAAAAATTATGAAAAGAGTAAGGGCACACTTTTTCAGTGCGCTTACATTTTGAAGGATTTTGGATTTGATGCAAGGGCGCTGAAAAATAGTGCTCCTGCACTTTTCAGTGTTAGAATAAATTTCAAAATGCCAGGGTGCACTTTTTCAGCACCATGACATCTCTCACTGCGAAGTTGGTAATTAATACCTGGGAAGAAAAAATAAATGTATAAGCACACATTTTGGATGCTATTGCATGTGAAGCTTGAGGTTTGGAAAACAATGCACAGTGAGGTTGAAAAACAACGCTTGACTCTTGAGGCTCAAATTTCTTTGTGTGTAGCATTTGTAAAATGTATTTTTGAAGAGGAACCCCCATTACCACGCATTTTGGAAGGACAAACCTACATCTTTATGCCACTATACATTGATGTAAATGGTGATATAGGTAAGCAAATATAGCGATGCTTAAAAAGTAAGGAATTTGGGAAGAGAGAAATTACGCCAAAACAAGCCATGAAAATCCCATTGCGTGAGGGTGCATCAAGAAAATGAGTGGACACAAGATGGATGCATGAAGAAAGAAAAACAATGAGATTAGGATAAAAAGAAACATCCATACATCCTGAAGAATTCTGAAAACAAAGAAAGGAAGAAAAACGTATAAAGAAAATGAAGGTAAGAATAAAAAATGCATATGTAAATCCTAAGACATGCACAAAATAATGAATGAGAATGGAGAGAAATCAAGAAGAACAATTTACCAAGAGAAACGCAAGATTTGATTGAGAGGAACTTCAGATTTCTCAAAAACGTGTTTTGCAGCTTGAGGAGAATTCGCCCAGCATGAAGGAAAGAAGTTGAAGATCATAAACAATGAAAAAGAAACAATAAAACACATTTAAGTAAATAGGAAACTCAAAAACCTAACTCAAGTCGAGCAATTAATTTAGGCGCAAAAAGTGGCATGATGAGCGAAAAATGTAAAACGCATGAAGAAACGTGCAGAGGCAAGAAAATGACTAAGTCTTGATAAAAAGTGTAATAGTGCACTTTCTTAGCACTATTACATTTTGAAGAATTCACTTTCATGCAGGGGTGCTAAAATTCAGTGCCCCTTCACTTTTTATACTTAGCCAATTTTTGGCTTGTGAGCAGGAGCGCACTTTTTCAGTGCAATTGCATTTTTCACAATTAACTAAGTACAAACATTGAGATTTTGCGAAGGGGGTTCTTTCGAAGGTCTTCATGAGGCAAACATAGGGGGATGCTCAAACTGAATGTTTGAGACTTTGGAATGCATTTTGAGGTGGCTTGGAAATCACCCTGTTTTGTGTGCTTGAACTTCATGAATCCTAGGAAATGGACAAGTTTCATAGGGGGGTTATTTGTGGAATGAGCACTGCTATATTCTGTGATAATAGTTGGCTCCTACTAGGGATCTTTCTTCAAACGTTCTTTCAAATGAATGAAGGGAGAATAATTCTAGAATTCAAGTGCCTTTATCCATCCATTGGGCTTGGAGTCAGACGACGATGACAAAAACAAAAATTTAAAACATAAAGACCCAAAAGGACTTAAAAATAAAAAGTATTTACAAACCAACACCAATTACTTTACAGTGTAAAGTGCTTGAGATGTTCCCCACTGTGAGGAAGGGAAAATGGTGTTCTATCTTCATATGCTAACAAGAAACTATTCTCACCATGCAGCTAATGTATTTGGAAAGATCCTGTCCATAGTGAGTCAAATTTCTCATACATACCTTTTGGTTCTCTTCATTTGTCCCACAAGAGAACAAGGTCACCAATTTCAAATTCTCGAGACTTGGCCTTTTTTTCAAAATGCTTCTTCACTTGGTCCTAGTGTTTCACGATGCGGTCAACTACTTGAACCCGGTTTTCTTCCAATTCAGAGAGATACATGATGCGCTTATCAACAGAGTTGTCAAATGTCTCATCCTCACTGGCCTTAGCCACTTTGAGAGCTAGTAGTTCCAAAGTTATAGGAATCTCGACATTCAACCAGTACAAGAATTGAAAAGGAGACATGTTGATTGCTTGTTTTGGAGTTATCATGTCTACCCATAAAGCGTCGAACAAGGCCTTGTACCACAACCATTGATTCTCATCCACCAGCTTGCAGATGATAGTCACTAGATTCTTGTTACTAAATTTTCCCTGACCATTACCTTGTGGATAATAGTCAAAAAAATGTGACAAAGTTATGCCATGCTCAAAAAAAAACTTAGTGATCTCGTTTGATGAGAAGGTAGAAGCATTGTTAGCAATGATCTTGTTCGACACACCGAACCTGGAAATAATGCTTTCTTTTAAGAAATTGCACACCACTTCTGAAGTAGCATGCTTGGTAGGTATCGCTTCCACCCATTTGGTGAAATAGTCAGTAGCAGTCAAGACATAGATATGTCCTACACTCAATGATGGATTAACTGCACCTATGAAGTTGATCCCCCACTACTAGAAAGGCTCTTCAATCACAACAGGTTTGAATGGAAAAGATGCCAACTTGGGTCAGCCGATGAACTGTTGGCACAATTTGCACTTACGTACCCAAGAGTACTTGTCCTGAAAAAGTGTGGGCCAGTAATACTTTGCTCTAAGGATCTTGTGAGTAGTTACCAGTGATGAGAAATGTCTACCACAAGCCAAGTCATGATAAGATTTCAACAATTTTTTTTGTTGTTCCTTATCAACACATCTAAGAAAGGTCCCATCCATTATGTGCTTGTACAAGTTGTACCATAAGACAAAATTAGTTGATTTCAGCTTGATGGTTCTCTTTTCCTTTGGAGTCAAGTGATTAGGGAATTCTCCATATGTGAGGAAATGAGCGATGTTGGAATACCATTCGTCAGTGTTACTAACAAATAGCACCATTGGGAGTGTACTTGGATCCACCTCTTCCTCGTCTGAAACTTCTTCATCCTCTAAAATTTCTTTATTCGGATTATTTTCGGAAATAAGTTGACAAAGTCCATGTCCACATATCAACTTAGTAGGTTTAATTTCTAGATCATACTCCTAAATCTTTCCAATCCAATTGCCTCTTTTTGTTCCAAATTCCTATTGTGTTAGGATAGACTTAATAGTCGAATCTGGGACAAGAACCTTCACATCGCTACTCAGGATGTAGAACCGAAAATGTTTGATAGCTTTGACAACTGTAAAAGCATGTTTCTCCATTTGAGAATATTTCAATTCATAATTCTTTAGGGGGTAGCTCATGAATACAATGGGAGATTCAAAGCCTTCATCTTTTTCCTGTACCAAAATTGTTGAGAGTGTATGCTTGGAAGCATAACTGTACATAACAAAATCTTTGGTATAGTTGGGGTAGACCAACACAAGCGGATGAGAAATGGCCTCTTTAATGTCATCAAACGCCACTTTTCCTTCTGTGGTCTAGTGGAATGTGGCATTACCCTTCATCATATTTACAATATGATGAGTCTTTTCAGCAAAGTCTAGAAGAAACCTCCTTAAGAAGTTTACCTTGCCGAAGAAGGAATGAACAACTTTCTTGCTTGACGGAAGAGTGAGAGATTTAATTTCATTGACCCTTTCCAAGTCAATCTTGATTCCCTCTGTAGATACAACATGACCAAGAATTTTACCTTTTGTCACTCCAAAAGCTGACTTTTTGGGATTTAGGGAAATACCATGCCGACGAAATCTCTCAAGAGTTTGCCTCAAGTGGTAGAAATGCTCATGATTTTGATTAGATAAAACCCTGAGATCGTCAAGATACACTACAATGAACTTACCCATCATGTTGTGGAATGTGAGATCCATGGCATGTTGGAATGTAGCGCCAACGTTGATTAGACCAAAAGGAATCCTTCGATATGCAAAGGTTCCCCATGGCATCATGAAAGCGGTTTTGTGTTTATCACTTGAATTAAATTCAATTTGATTGTAGCCAGAAAATCTATCTAGCATGGAGAGCATCTCGGATCTAGTTAAATTTTGTAGGACTTGGTCCATCATTGGAAGTGGATAATTGTCTTTGAGCGACAATTGGTTTAGATTTTTGAAATCCACACAAATGCGGATTTCACCATTCTTCTTATGGACGGGAACAATATTGGCTATCCATGTTGAATGATGGATAGGGAATATTATCCCTACATTTAGCATCTTTTGAACTTCTGCCAGAATTGTTCCAGAGATCTTGGGGTTGTACTGCCTCTGCTTTTGTTTGTAAGGCAAATCTCCAACCTTGAGGGGAATATCATGTTGTACTTCTTTAGGCTGAAATGACTTTAGATCTTTGTACGAATATGTTATGACATCAATATACTCCTATAGTAGCTGAGCAAACTATCTCCTTTCTTCGTTTGTGCAACATTTCCTAATGTTCACCATCTTGGGGTTAGCTTCAGTTCCCAGATTTATCCGTTCCACTTCATTAGATGAGTTAGAATCTCAGAGTTGCTTTTGATGCGGCGATCATGCTTATCAAAAAGCTTTTCCAAGGATACCAATCCTTTGGGAATCTTATTTCCTTTGAGTTGTAAATATTCTTCGCCTGTAATAGGATCCATATTTTACACAAATTCTCGAGGTGGAGAATCACTGCCTTCAAAATACAACTCATCAAAATTCTCTACTTTCTTCAAAAAGGAAATGATCTGATGATCATCATTGAAAATTTTCCAGTTCTCTGAATTATCATGGACACTTGGGTGGAAAACCAACTCTATGGTATAGGTAGAACCTTGAAAGTCTTTGTGTGGCACCAAGAGCATGGTGGAGATTGCGAGGGAATCAACTCTAGTATTGTATTCTCTGGGAACAACAGAGATATCAAAAGCTTCAAATTCCTCAAAAAAATCCCATACTAGATTATGATAATGCCTAATTCTATCATTCTTTGTCTAATAAAGATTTCTCATTTGACATACTATCAGCTTGGCATCACCTTGTGCATGAATATTGTTTATACCTTTCTTCATTGCAACTTGCATTCCCAACAATAGGGCTTCATAGTTGGCGGTGTTAGTGTTATCAAATTGCAACTTGAAAGAGAAAGGGAAAAACTTTCCTATTGGTGAAATAAAAACCATTCCTACTGTAGAACCAGTTGAAGAGCAGCTACCATCAAATTCGAGCAACTAGACACCATTGGGATCACCAATGCTAATAGTGTCGAAGTCTAAAGCTTCATCATCTAATGAAGATTCACGGTCAGAGATAGAAAAATCACCTGACGACGTCTCATTTGAAGTGGAAGAACTATCGTCATTTTCTAACTCATTTTTGAGTCAAGGATTCACCTACCTCATTTGTTTGTAGATAGTAAGTTCTCACACCTAAGGATTCGAACAAGATCTAAGCTTTGGGATCATCTAATTTGGCAACCGAAAACTCTGACTCTCTTTTAGGAACCAACTTTTGCATCACACCTTTTACTGGTATTCTTTCTTTAGAAATATCCATACTTAGTTCTCCTCCAACATATTTGCAGAAATTGTGTCCAAGGAGGATTCTGTAGGATGCTGGTACATCGGCCCCAAGGACCGTCTTTTTTATTTTCTTCTCTGGGTATGTAACAAATGTGTATTATGCATCTTGCATTTGACTAATCAATGGCACTTGTTTATTCTCCATGGAGAAACAACGGTTGAAAGTTTTGGTCATCTCAAGGCCCAAGGTAGTAGCTACCTTAGCGGGCATCATGTTGTTAGATGCACCAGAGTCTATGACATAATTACTCAGCTTGAAACCATTTACAAGTAGGGAGATGAAAAATGGATCAATGCGTCTGGAGGCAGTTGGAGGGTTAGATACAAGGTTACTCTATGATATCTTGGGTTTAGGAGTAACAGGGGTGTCAAGAGGTGTATCCTGACTTGGGGAAATTATTTTGTCATTTACAAACTTGACAAGCCTATCAAATTGGTTGGGGTTGGCTTTGAGCTATTCAACCTCAGACATTTGAACCTTGGTTTTCTTGGCATGGTCAATAATGTCAAGATCCTGGAAAGAATTTTGTAGGTTGGAAGTCGTAACTTCACTGATTGGTTTTACAAAAGGCACATTGGTCTTTGGAACAAGAGGATTAGCTTTAGGAATAACGTGAGTTGATGAAGGAGAGTGAGGTGTACTTGTGGATTTGCTACTTTCTTGGATTGCCAAGGGAGGGGAGATCCTCTTTTGGTGATCGTTATCGACGACTTTTCTTTTTCAGGGACAACAATAGCTTGAGCTTTATCAAGCTGATTTTGTTGATGCTACGTAAAAATAGCATAAGTATTAGTCACCAAGTCATCATCTTCTTCTTCCTCCACCATTTGCAAATAGCTAATCTTGGAGTCACTAGTCGATTCATTTTCTTCTTCTTGGAAGAGATCAACATTTTCTTCTTTAGGGTATTCTTGTTGCACATAATCATCTTGTTCAATCTCGTAGTATCTTGCAACATTGTTAGCGGGTAGGGCTTCCAGAGCAAGCCTTCCTTGAGGTGCTGGGAGACGATTTTGATTTTTATTGCCAACATAATTAGGGAAAGTCCTCCTAGGGATGTCCTTGTAATTGCTACTGTTGTTATTGTTTGAAACTTTCTTTTTGAGAGACAAGACTTCATTTGCTAGCCTTTGGACCATGGGGTCTATGAAATTTGAGCTGGCACTGGGAGCACTAACATTAAATGCTGAAGACCCTAAGGCTTGCATCCTTTTATTTCTGTTAGTTCCCATCTTGATTTCTCCAACAAGGATCATGTCATCCTCTAGACTGGTAGCCAATTGCTGGGCTACTTCAACATTAACATGATTTTCCCTACGTAAGTAGAAACTCACCTTGGGTAATTGTGTGTTGATGAAGAAGCACTTTAGGTTATGATCCATTGGTCTTGCATCATTTGGGATCTGTGTCACCAAATTATTAAAATTTTCCACAAACTCACACATAGGCTCATGAGCTTCTTTACGCATGGTGGTGTGTTGTTTCAATAAAGTATGTGAATCTTTAGCAGGCTTAAATATTTCTTCAAACTTAGTGTGAAGAGAGGTCCAATCGGTGACGAAGGCATTAGGAAGAGTAAATAACCATTCAAGAGCAACCCCTTGAAGGGATTCAATGAACAATCTTACAGAAACATCTTCATGCTAAATGTCAAGAACGCCACAAATGATGTAGAATGTCAATATGTGCTCATCGGGATGTTGTTTGCCATCACCTTGAAACTTTGGGAGATGCTTCCTAGATATGCGCAACAGTTCATGGAAAGGTGCGGCCAAACAGAGGGGACCAAAAGCATTTCCCCATGGTTTTGTAGGTGGTGCGGCCATAACTAGTTGCACAGCAGGTACCTGAATGGGACGTCTATGGTAAATAGACCAAACACTTGGGAGAGGAGATCTTTGGCTACGTGGAGGGTAGCTTATAGCATGTTGCAATGGTGACCTTACTCATGGGAAAGTAAATGGAAAATCAAAATGCAGCAACTCTTCAAAAAGTGGATCTACTACTCCTTGAGCTCTCAATCCTCGTGTATATATCTAGTCTGCTAGAATGTAGATCTGAATAAGATGGATATTATAAAGTGACAATATACAAAAGAACAACAAGAAAGAGGAAACTTATGTACTTCAATCAAAAGCATGAGGCTTATATTGCGTATGTCGTTCCCCAACGGAGTTGACAGAAACCTGTTGGGTGAAAATTATGTAAATGGATCTTCAATAGATTACACAACTAAGACTTTAGCCACAGCTATGTGAGATGTGAATCTCTCCTCTTAGAAATGGGAGGCACCCTTCTTACTACTGATAAAAGTGATAGTAAAACAAACAATTAATTACAAAATGTACACAATACTTACAAAGTAAGGGGGTGTGTTACATTCATCCTTCTCTCCTTTTTCAGAGAAGACGTGTACAATGCTTCACTGTTGGAAGTTATTAATTCACAATAACTCTAAACTGACAACAAGCAGTAATGCCAATACCTCTATCTTGTCAAAGCAAAGCGTAGAGGTACCAAAAGTGATTAACAATAAACTAGTATAATAAGAGGGAAAGCTCACAAAGGTGCAAAGTCATTCCGTAGCTTTTTCAATGGTGGATCTGTGATAGGTATGTCATTTGTCATGTTAGAAGCACAAAGTCTTCTTAGGCACAAAAATTCCTCAAACAACATGAAAATTTACAAGCACAAATTCTTATAGATTATCCAACCAAAGTATCCATAGAGCATGAACAATTACAAGCACAAAGTCTTGTAGATCATTCAACCAAAGATAAACAAAACACAAATGAAAATCTAAATAAAGGATGTAACACAAAGTTTACATGAATTATTTAGAGTCCTTCAGATTTCATAAGATAATCACCACCAAATGAGATCAATTCATAAGATTATCAAATCCAACACAAAGTCTGGTTTGCAATCTTCTTCTTTATTGATCAGATTTCATTCACAAAGCATGAACACAAAGTTTCACAATTCTACTTCAAAAAGGGTAGCACGTCATTGCAAAATGCTAAAGGATGAATTTACAATAGAAATCCATCACATTATATAGAAAGAGGGATGAGAAAAATTAGGAATCTAATTGAGAAAATCAAGGAAAGTTAGGTGAACGATTTAAGATCTCACCTAACTTTGACCAAAGTCAAAGTGTAATTTTTTTTTCAAAAGGTTACATCTTCGAACTTGGTGCAATTACGATTTACAAAAAGACATATAATATGTCAGGAAATATTTACAAGATGCATAAAGGGATGCACCGGAAATGTCTAACACTAGAGATCATGAACCTTCTTCATGTTTCCTTGCTTTGGGCATGAAAGTCTTCATATTTCTTCCTGGTCTCCTATACGGACTTCTCATCTGGACCAACGATGTAATCCACAATGGTGTGAATTCTCATGATCGATCTCATGTTAGATGAGTGAACCTTCTTGCACCTATCAAGATGCCTTTTCAAGTTATCCAATGTGAGCCTTGTATCACAAATGGCATTCAATGAGGCTTCTGAAAAGTTTGAACTGTCAATCAACTTCATGATGGCTTCCTTGAAGATCTGAGATATTTCTATGGTCGGTAGTAAGATATGATTCTCCTCAAGAAGTTGACCTGGTAACTCCTTGATACCTTTTTCAAGAATAACACGATGTCCTTCAACATCTTCCTACACTTGGTGGAGATCTTCTGTAAGAGATTGAATTACTTGAATTCAATGTTTCAAGGATTCTTTTACCTAAATGAACTTTTCTTTGTCAGGAATTACCTTGACTTCCACTAGTTTACTAAGCTTTACCTACTTCATCTGTGGCCATGTAAGCAAACATTTTTCCATATCTCTATGCTCCTGGGAAAGTACACTTTTTTCTTTATCAAACTCTATGGTGAGCTTGGCCAACAAGGTAGTTTTCTCGTTCGCAACAATTATGATTTGACAGCCGTGTTCTATGATCTTCTCAATGAAATCATACAAGACCCTACCTTTGGAGGTGAACTTCTCAGCTTTCTTGACAACTGTTTCCTCAATGCTTACCACTGTCAGTGGTTGTGCGTTAGTTGTAGATCTTGCAAGTCTCTTTACAATAGTGGCATAATGCTCTGCCCTCTATTTGTACATATTGTGAGCTTGCTCCATTTTATCCATTCTTCCAACCAAGATATATAATGTAACTTGCGCATCAACCTTTGCACTTTCATTGGTAACCTTGCTAAGCTAGAATATTGTTACCATGTAGTACTCCATATTGACATCTCCTTCCTCTTGCGGTGGTATGCCAATTTCCACATACTTGTTGCCAGTCTCGTCAACGTTTAGCCTTGAGTATACTTTTTCCTTTTTCTTCCCTTTAGCCTATCTCTTCAAGGTTGAGCTCCTCTAGAGAGATCATTTGCTTGTTCCACTTCGACACTTGAGATATCAACCAAGGGGGAAGGAAGCAGGTGTGAACTTCTGGATTCACTGTCAACTCAGTTGTCATCATCACTTCAGAAGTTATTATCACATCTGAGGTTAACATGGGTATTGTGATAATAGGAGAAGTGTCTGTCATCACTGCTCCTATAGACTGCATATTGAGTTGATCACGCACTGACGCATTCATGAAATGATTGAATTCATTTTTAGAAGTGATATCATATGTTGCTGAAGACAGGCTAGGAATGGATGATGGAGGACTCGACAATATATCAACCATATGAATGCTTGTCACTGAGGGAGTATCAAGCGGGGTTGATGCTACAGGAATAGTGGATACCTCAACTACAAGAATGCATGTGGTAGGAATGAGTAATGAGGGAACAAGAGGTGGAGGAGTTCTTGAACTTGGAGGGGTATGAGGAACAATAGAAATTAGAGGCGATTACATTCTAGGAATTTCCTCAACTACATTCTCATGTGAAGACGTAGTTCTTTCTTGATCATGCCTAGGTTCCTGTTGATCACCATCTTATTTCTTTTATTCTGGTTCACCTTTGGAATCACCTTCAGATTCTTCTTTAGAATCTGTTTCTGCTAATTCTTCATCTTTAGCGGATTGGTCACTGGAAGCACCTTCTTCATCAGAATCTATCTCCTCTAGAATGGATTTTTTACCTTTAGAGCGAGATGGATCGGATTCCTTGGTTTCTCCTTCTAGGACGGACTATTTATCTTTCTTGCCAACAGTAAACTTGATCCTGGGACCTCTTTGTGAAGAAGTGGGAACAACCATTGATTTATTTTTCATGCAGAGTTCTTATTATCAGCGAGCTTCTACTTCTGATTCTTCTCCTTCTGAATCTATTCTAAAAATTTTCATTTCATAACCATTCTTATGTAACCATTCTGTAGTGTTGGCTAGGATTGGCTTCAATCTCTCTCTCATGCTGGTAATTTCTTTCCTAGACCATTGAATTGGAGGAAATGGCCTTTTGGAAACCTCTTGTTCATCATAGACATCATTCATGATATTGCTAGGATCTATAAAATCCTCTCGTAGGTCTGCAATATCAAGGTCTCTGATCTACTGAACAAACAACCTACAATAATCCATTTTGCGAATGGCTTCTTCATCTCTACAATCAGCCTAGATGTCTTCAAAATGGTACTTGTGATGATAACCCTTTTGTAATTTCTTTCTGACATCCCGATAATCAAAATCAAACCTATACCTTTAGGTCTTGATTGTCATGATTTACATCTCAGCATAAACAGATTTGGCTTTTTGTATAGTTGGGATAGTATATTTGCCGATTGTCAGTGGGAACTTGAATCCATGCTTGTGGTTACTTCATTCTTTATACACTAAAATCAGCTATTTGCACGTTTCCATGAGAACCCACTTATCCGAAGGATAATGTGGCAGCATGTAAGGACAAGCAGTGTAGCATCATACTCTTAAATAAGTAAACATTGGGAATTGAAGAAATAGGCATCCAACTTTAGTTACCACCTTATAGGCCTCATCAGATACCCTCCTCCTCTCGAGAGCTAGATCAAAATTGAAAAGCAAAGGTGCGAAGAAAGAATCAATAACCCGCCTAAAATGATGGAAGTTTTCCTTCAATTCTAGTTGATAGAAGAATTTTTGTACAGGTACTAACATCCGATTCCCTTTTGTGGATAGACTTGGATATTGTCTCATTATAGTTGTTGTGTACACCAGGTAAGAAGTCATATATAATTTCAATGTGGAAGGCGAATTGATCAACTACTGATGTATTTCATCACTGATTTGTTTTCCCCAGTTAATGTGCACCTTTTGTCTTCTAATAATCTTGATGTATTCATACATCAAATCATGAAAAGTGGATGATTCAGGCAAGCCTTTTACTCTACTTAAAAATGTGATCATATCTTTGATGTCATCTTTGAAATCACTTCGTAAGAGTCCCTTTGGCCATCTAGAAATAGATTATCTAGGCTTCTTCAACCATTGGGTATTTATTAGGTTTTTAGCCTTGTTGGGATTAGTGTCAAAGAGTTCTTGTGCTTTTTGTATAGAGATATCAATGCATTTCTCCATTTGAGGAACCTTACACACAATGTCAAAGAAATCAGGGTTGATTCTTAAAATATCGTGCCCAGAAGAATCGGTCACACTTCTGCTTTCCTTGATGTAGTGAGATGCCACTTGAAGGACAAATTATGTATTGTGTGTAGCTGTAGGGAACATAGCTACCAAATGTAGGTTACTGTGTACAATTTCTCTCATTGAGTTAGGAAGAGGCTTCATCTCAGTTTGCTTTGCAAAATCAACCAAGTCTTGATGGCCAACCTCCGTGTCTTTTATTTCTTCCACCTGGGAGACCACTATAGTCAGTAGATAGACACCTTGATATTTATATTTCATTTTTCCCTTTGATTTTGAAGAATAAAGAGGTTTACTGGCAGTCATCAAGAGCGACTAAATATTTGATCAATCAACCTTGAAGATCCTTGAAAAGAGACTACAAAGTGTGGAGTCAGAACAAACATTAGTCATTAAATAGCATGGGAGAGCGTGAGGTGAGCAATGACAATGAGAAAGCATGGAGTGGATGAAAAGGCACACAAAACAATGTATAAAATGGAAGGAACAAGGTTTGGAATGAAGCTTGCATGTTTGGAGTACTTCTAGGGAAAAATGTGAATAGTGTAAGGGCGCACTTTTTCAGCACCCTTACATTTTGAAGGATTCTAGATTTGATGCAGGGGTGCTGAAAAACAATGCTACTGTACTTTTCAGTGTTAGAATAAATTTCAAAATTCTAGGGCACACTTTTTTAGTGCCATGACATCTCTCACTATGAAGTTGGTAATTAATACCTGAGAAGAACAAAATGAATGTATAAGCGCACATTTTGGATGCTATTGCATGTGAAGCTTGAGGTTTGGAAAACAATGTGCAGTGAGGTTGAAAAACAATGCTTGACTCTTGAGGCAAGAATTTATTTGTGTGTAGCATTTGCAAAACATATTTTTGAAGAGGAAACCCCCTTACCACACATTTTGGAAGGACAAACCTACATATTTACGCCACTATACATTGATGTAAATGGTGATAGAGGTAAGCAAACATAGCGGTGCTTGAAAAGTAAGGAACACGGGGAGAGAGAAATCATGCCAAAACGAGCCATGAAAATCCCATTGCATGAGGGTGCATCAGGAAAATGCGTGGACACAAGATGGACGCATGAAGAAAGAAAAACAATGAGATTAGGATAAAAATAAATGTCCATACATCCTGAAGAATTCTTAAAATGAAGAAAGGACGAAAAATGCATGGTAGAAGAAAAATGTATGAAGAAAACGATGGTAAGAATAAAAAATGCATATGTAAATCCTAAGACATGCACAAAATAATGAAGGAGAATGGAGAGAAAGCAAGAAGAACAACTTACCAAGAGAAAACGTGAGATTTGATTGAGTTGAACTTCAAATTTCTCAAAAACGTGTTTTGCAGCTTGAGGAGAATTCGCCCAGCATGAAGGAAAGAAGTTGAAGATCATAAACAATGAAAAAGAAACAATAAAGCACTTTTAAGTAAATGAGAAACTCAAAAACCTAACTCAAGTCAAGCAATTAATTTAGGCGCAAAAAGTGGCATGATGAGCGAAAAATGTAAAACGCATGAAGAAATGCGTAGAGGCAAGAAAACCACTAAGTCTTGATAAAAAGTGTAATAGCGCACTTTTTCAATTCTATTACATTTTGAAGAATTCACTTTCATGCAGTGGCACTAAAAATCAGCGCTCCTACACTTTTTATACTTAGCCAATTTTTGGCTTGTGAGTAGGAGCGCACTTTTTCAGTGCAACTACATTTTTCACAATTAACTAAGTACAAACAGTGAGATTTTGTGAAGGGGCTCGTTTCGAAGGTATTCGCAAGGCGAACATAGGGGGATGATCAAATTGAATGTTTGATACTTTGGAATGCATTTTGAGGTGGCTTAGAAATCACCCTGTTTTGCGTGCTTGAACTTCATGAATCCTAGGAAACTGACATGTTTCGTAGGGGGGTTATCCATGGAACAAGCGCTGCTAGATTTCATGATAACAACAATGAGATGGCAATGTCTCTTCCATGTTGAGCCAAAATGGATTTTATTTTTCTTTTGTTTTCACTCTATTTGTGTCATTCTTCTAGTTCTATGTGTATTTGGGGAATGATAACAGTTTGAGCTCTTTCATCAGCACATTGCAGCAATGAACAAACTAACCCCAAATCCATAGATCCCTTATCTGTTTGGTGTGTTCCTTTTGGGGCCAACCCCTTTTTCTTTTGTTTCTTTTTTTCACATGACGCACCCTTACTCGGAAACATATGACTTGGCATAGCAGATTTCCAAGTTGGCTCTCATGTCATGTTTTTGTTTGCATTTTTCCTTCGCTACTTTAAATTAATTGCTCACAGAACAATGTGTAGCGATTCCTTTAAAGTGGGGGCATACATTGGCATTAAATTCTTTTTTCTTTTTTTCTTTTCTTGGTTCTTAGTGCAGCCTTGTTACTTTATATGATGTGTTTGTCACTTTTTGGATGACATTGGGTGTGATGTCCTTTGTAAGCATGATCTATCTTAGCATATTAAATTCCTCTTGGTGGTTTGATTCGATGCACTACATCCCCTAAGTTATGAATATTCTATTCTTTGGTGAGTCCTCTCTTGGAGACATTAGACACAATGTTCTCTAAGTTATAGACCTCGAATGAACTTAACAAGACTCCTTTGAACATTTTTTTGCATGTTGCATTTTTTATTTATATGCCCACCTTGCATAACATAGCTTGCATACCTTTGGTTCCATTACATTTGTTCATGAGTTCTAAGCACATGAAGCTTTGCTTGTGTCATGAAGCACGAAACAACATTTTCCTTTGTGGTGCCTTACTAAAGTTATCAAGAGGCATAACTTTGATATGGTTGAGCAAGAAGCCCATTCCAAGGCATGAATTTTCCCCATAGCCACCTACTTGTGTGAGTACATACCAACTGTGAGCATATGTTTCTCACCTTTTGGGCCTTTTCACCATGTAGACAACTAGAAGTTATGTGGCCCCAAAGTGAGTATACTTGAGCCTTCTCACCCAGCAGACTGTCATGAGTTCTATCACCCCAGAGTGAGTAAACATTTCTTTTTCCAAACAAACAAACTAGATCTGATCCACAATGGGCTAGAAAAATGATCGAAGATTTCTTTCATCCTTTTTTTCATCATCTTCATGTGTGTTCCTTTGTTTTTATGTTTTTTTTTCCATGATATCATGATCCTAGGGGCTTGATCATCCTTCTTGATTATTTTTGTCTCATCTTACTAGCATGAGTACATCTAGATCCATCTTGATGTGCATGTTGGGCTACTTTAGTGCGAGCTTGAATCAATTTCATCCTCTCACTAAAGTGGGGGCTTAATGTGTTGCCAAAATATGTATAGTTGACATTTTTGTGCTCACTTGAGTCTTTCTTATGGACTTTGGCTTCAATTTTTCCTAGATTTAATATTGTAATGTGGCCAACACATTAACATTAGGTCTTGGACCCTTGAGAATCATTAAGACTTCCAGGATGTCTTTTAAAAGTGTTGTAACCCACTTGCACACTTTCCTAGGACCCTTTCATTATAATTCACTTAAATATCCCCTTTTTATCACATACCAAGTCTTATTTCAAAGTTTTGTAAGGATTTGTAACAAACTCTTACGCTTTTCTAAACTTGTCATCACTAATTCAACTCTTTCTCATGTTTAAATGACCTCTTAATGCACTTTCCAACTATACTTAAGTGTATTTTTTAAGATATTCCTGTTAGATCTTATTTAATGCACTTTCATTTCTGAAACCCAGTGAAATTTCCCTGGTGGGACCAAGTCACCACTTGGGGCGACTTAGTCCCATTGGGCACAAAAATCAAAATAATTTTAATTTCTTGGCAGGATTTTATTCTCTTACCCTTGAGGTCAGCCTATGATGTGTTATTTTTGGGAAATAATGGAAAATCAATTATAAATAACATTTTTTCATCTCATTTTAACCTCCATTCATTCAAGTAATTATCAAGCATTCAAGCACTCTAAGCATAATCAAGTCATCTATTGGAGCACTTCATTGCATATCTTCATATTCCAACATCAAGAGTTTGGTAAGTTTATGGCATTGCATGTTTATTTATCATTCTCTTATCATTTCATTTAATTTTATAGGGTTTGATTACCAAAGTGGGGTTTGACCAAGGCAAACCCTATACTCTAACCCTTAACCCTTTTTTCCCTCTTTGCATGTGTGCTTGTAGACTTTGTATGCAAATTTGTCAAAGAGTTTGGTGTCAAAAAGTAGTCAACAATCCATCAAAGTTAACAAATCCCTAATTGAAGCTTGGAGACCTCTTTCAGCCCATTTTCTACAGAATTAGGATCATAAACCTACTAGAAAAGAAAGTCTAGACCGGTTCAAGCTACAAAATTCTATTATGAAATTCCATAAATTCTCAAGTGGACTAAGTCACCATCTGTGGTGAATTAGTCCCACATCCAGGCCTAAAAAGTGATTTTTACATTTTTGAGTACCCATTTGGAAAAATTTCCCTAAAACTAGACTAAGTCACCCAGCTTGGTGTAATTTTCCCATTCAACATTTCTAGTCAACTTTGTAGGATTCTTGAACCTCTCTATATCAAATTCCAGATTCCAGATGAACCTCTCCAATTCTATTTAATTCTTTCATCATTTACTTGCACTCTTAGGTGTTTTTGTATACATCACTATGTTTACCAACACTTTGTATTTCTTAGGTTTAACTTAGATAAATCATTTCTTTTTTAGTTTATTGCATTAATACATTACATTTAGATACATTACATCCATTTTACATTAATATTGGGTGTAGAAATTAGAATTTTTGGCCCATTTCTCTCCTTTTAGGTGAAAAACCTAGAAGAGTTAGAGAAACCTAGGGTGCCAAAATCATTGTCCACACTAGCAAATATGAAACATAATGAAACCCTATTCCAATATGTAAGAATGAGATGCATGAATGAAATATAATAATGAAAAAATCATTGTGAGAGATCTCTAATCACCCAAATGAGCCTCAATAATGCTTGTACCTTCCTTAGGTTGAATGTAGAGTGATAATGGAGGATGTAATCACTTAGGAAACAAGTCATTAGGCTTGGCTTCATGGCTAGTTGCATCTCCCCAACCTAGAATCCATCATGATTCACCATAGACAACCATGATCAACCCTTGACAATGCTATATCTTGAATGAAAGTGAGCTTAAAGACATGCAAAAACACTCTAATGCTACTCCAAGACTTCAACTTTTCCTTCTTTTGAAACTTGAATGCTCTTGTGAAAGAATTCTTGAAGAGTTTGAATGCTTGGATCTTGAAATTGCTCTTGAAAATTCTTGATTATATGAAAAAATGACTTAGGAGCTTGCTTATATAGGAATTAATGCCTAATTTACTATTATCCGGATCTCAAAAGTCAACATCAACCAAAAATTTGAATTAAAAAGGTGATTTTCCTGCTCAAACCCTAAATAATCCCCAAATGGTACTCATTTTCTCAAGGTGATGAATGGGTCCCACCCTAGATTTCCCAGGGTGGGTTTTTGGAATTTTTGATGTTTTAAATGATTTTGTGAGATTTTTAGCTGAAATAAGCCTCAAGGTCTAAAATAATGGGTCTTAGGGGCCTATTAATGATTATGTAAAAGGTAATTAATGCAAGGGTACCGAGATAGGTCCAAATTAGGCAAGGAATTGTACTATCTCTAAGAAGGGAGTATAAATTTTGTTGGGATGTTTAGTCCCCACTTTAGCACCCATTTGACTCTACATGCATATGAAAGCTAAAGGACTCTAAACAATACATTTTATTTCATAAAAGGAAACTCATACGGGAGAATGAAGCCCCCACAGTAACTATCTACAAAACCACAATGTTAGGAACCGCATCCTGCAACATGAATTCATTAGTTGTCCCAAAAATCTTCTTATCTAACTTCTTCTATAAATCAAGTTCAAGGGAAGATGTATGCCCCCCTTGATTATGCTTGCTTTACAGAGGTGGAATCAAGGTAGCAATCTAGCCACATTGAATAAGGTCAGTCATATCATAGGGTATTTACAACTATCATACCACATGATGATAGACATCTGATGAGGATGGGAGAGGAATCACAATTCCAATGAAACAAACGTCATAAAAAATGGAACCATCTAGCTCCCATTATGTTAATTCGAATGAAAGGAAAATTTTATCCCTAATAGAGTAAAAACCCTAATTTTAACTTATATGAGTAAAAAGTGAAGTAATTTCTAACCATTTTTTCATTTACCTTCTTGTAGCTTGACTTTGGTGAAGGGTGATTGAAGATGTCGAGCCGATGAGATTATGCACCTCTGAGACTAGACGTCCTACAAGATCAAGTAGCCTACAACGAGCACCATTATAAGGTGAGTTGATTTTTCTACCTTAGCCTTGTCCTTACACATTTATTTTATGATTTGTATGCATTTCTAGGTTAATTTAGGGCCTTAGAGAAATTTTTTGTAAAGCATCCCTTTTTTTCTCAAAGTGTCCCCTTTTTCTGCGAAGTGTCCCCTTTTGTCACAAAGTGTCTCGTTTCTTCATGAAATGTCCCAAAAGGCGTCTAAAGTGTCTCAAACTCTTAGAAAAATACACTAGAACAACTTTATTTCACTTTTTTGATTGTTGATGTAAAGATTTAAGATTTTAGAATGCTTATAAGATATATTTTTTCTTTTATGTTAGATTCCTCCCCGTTTGAGGCAACATCTTGGTGATAGAAAAATTAGTCACCTCTAAGACCTAGCCCCCACACTTTCAATAGAGGACACATACATATTGCAAAATCAATGGATTGTATTGGGCATACCTCATTCCCCCCATGAGGTACCATGATGCTATGTTTATGGCACTGACAAAGTGGTGGAATGCAAACACATGCATGTTTCATCTTCCAATAGGTGAGATTACCATCAAGTTAGAGGATGTCCATCACATACTATGAGTTCCAATTCAGGGTGAGAGGTTACATTTCCTAGTGTATCGGTCATTTCAGGAGATGAAATACGATGTGTTGTATTTCCTTGTGTGCCATAGAAAAATGGTCCCTTGTCATTGTCATGGCCTTTTAGGTCTTGTTTCATGGTGTTGGAACTATGTTGCTCTGATTTTATGTTGTAACATGGCTTGAACATGCTTATTTAGGTACTATAATTCAAATAACGACATCTTGTGAAGGTGTTGTGAAGTGTTGTAAGACATTTATACACTCTTCTAGACTCTATTCATCACAATTCACCTAAAAACCACCTTTTCATCACTAAAAAAGTCCTATTTTGAAGTGTTGTAAAGTCTTGTAACAAACTTTCACACTTTTCTAGGCATATTATCACTATTTACACCTTTCTCATGCTTTATTTGGCCCCTCTATGCTCGCATAATTAAGTGTATTTTTCTAAATTATCCCAACAAACAACATTAAATACAACATTCTTCTCAACACATGTTTCTTGGTCCTAGTTGGGACCCATTCACCATGGGTGAATGAGTTCCCTTTGGCCCCACATTCAAAATATTTCAAATTTTCTTTCAGGATTTTATTGAAAATAACTTGATGTTAGCCTATGATGAGGTATGAACAAATACTAAGGCAGAAGAATTGTATAAATAAGTTACTTTCACCTCATTTTACATCCTCTAACATTCACATATCATATTCAAGCAATCTCAAGCATTCAAGCATTTTACATCATCTTTTCAAGCATTATTCAAGCACTTTGAAGCAACCATTGACATTACTTCAGACTTGTAACCTCAAGGGTTAGGTTAGTTAATAGCACTTGCATGTTATTAGTTTATATTTCTCTTCCATTTCATTATCTTTTCAAGGATTTAATTACCAAAAGTGGGGTTTGACCAAGGCAAACCCCTATTCACTAACCCTTAATCATTTTCCCCTATTGCATGTTGGTTTGCAGCTCTTTTTATGCAAATTTAACAAGCTTCTAGGTGTTGAAGATTGATTTCCAAGTCAACTAGGTGCTTCGAGTCAACTTAAGTCAATTTCAAGCTTGGAGAGAGTTATTTGTCTATTTTCTACAAAACTGACTTCGACAACCTGACAAGCAGACAATTCCATCTCTAGTGTTGCAAATTTGTCTCCCAATTTTTCAAAAATTTGGGAGAGGATTGATTCACTACCTGTGGTGAATGAGTCTCACCTTAGGACTGAAAATATAATTTTTTTTAGATTCCAGATCCCGACAGATAGAAACTAGCTTTTGACACTTTTCACTAGGAGGACTGATTCACCACCCTGGGTGAATGAGTCCTACTGTGAAAAGTCAGTGAATTTAGCTAGCATCCCAAACATTCTAGGTTCATCATAATTTTCCCAAGTACACTTTGATTTATCCCATCTCTTTCTGTTCTGCACATTTCATTCATTTTCTTCATTGTTGGCATATCATAATGTGTTTTCAAACATAGTTGTAATTGCACTTTTACATTCATTTTCAATCATTCAAATTATTCAATTTCATTTAGTTACATTCATTCACATTAAACAACATTTCATACATCCTGATTTGAGTGAATCATAAGAATTTTTGGCCCTATCTCTCTCCTTTTAGGTGAAACCCCTTAGAAGTGCAAGAGTAGCATTAGGGTCCCAAAAATCTATGTTTCATTTTGGTGAACCTGATTGTTGAACACTTTGGATTTCTAATTGTAATCACATATTGCATCTTAGTTTCCATTTGCATTAGCATTCAATTAGGACATTGATTTGTTATTGCATTCTAGGACTTTTCATTTTGCATTAGTGAAAACTTCATTTAGATTTCATTTTTTGCATTACATCTCATTGAAAAAAATCTAAATCTTCATTTTTTGTCTATAATTTCATTCTATAGAGCATTTAAATCATCCTTTAATTTCTAAAAAACACTAAAAAACTTCATACTAGGACTCATTTGCCACCCAAGGCAAATCAGTCCCGATGCACTTTTTTATCAGCATTTCTAAAATTCTTCTGGAATTTTTTTGCATTACTGCTTCTTGTTCCTGCATTTTTTTTTCATTTACATCTCTATTTTTAATAAATTCATGCATCTTTTTTTATTTACATCATGGCATTTTCTTTCAATAAGTTTTTGAATTCATTAAAATCATTGGTAGACATGTCCAACTATGCCTTTGGTTGTGACCCTAATGACCTTGAACTCCAATGTATGCTCCTCCAACTCCTAATGATTATCCTCCTAATGAAGTAGACATCATTGGAGAAGATGACGATAGCATACATACAAGTTATACAATGATTGCCTTGACAACCTAGAAGACAATGTAACATTTTATCCATCTATGAGATCACAAGATCTTCCTACTATTGTACCTCCAGATCACTTTGCATATTTAAATCCTAAAATCAATCAAGGACCTAAGGTTCCTTCCTCAAATGGACCTAGTTCCTCTAAACCACCACAATCCCAACCATTCTATGAGCACAAAGTCACAAACATTCCTATCAGCCTTGAGGAAACATATGGTAAAGGATTCACTATCTTAAGTAAACAAGGTTGTGACATAAAACATGAACATGACATCCATCAACTTCTTGAACAACAACCAACTGAAGCAAACACAATAGGACTAGGATATCAAGATCCTTCTCATCCTGAGAGACATCCTCTTCAACCTAGGAGACTTCTAGATGTTAGAACAGTGATCTTGAAGGCTCCTCCTAACTTAAAAATTCTTCTTCCACATGAGGAACCACTATCTCCTTCTAGTGATATAGATATTAGGATCCCTATGGTTCCTTATCCTCCTTCTATTCATGACCAAGGAGAATCTAGCAAATGAAAATGACCATACAAATTGAAGAAAATCAAGTTTCCTACATGTCCTCCACCCAAATGTGAAAGGAGACTTCAATTGCTTTTACCACCTATGAATAGGTTGGTTATTCATCCTAAAGGTTCAAACATACCCTTTTTCAAATATCATCATATTCTTGGTCATCAAACAGAAGAATGTTGGATATTGAAGGACATATTGGATAAGTATCACTTCACTGATACTGACTATTTCCCTGTCATACCTTAAAGAAATCACATTCTCTTCTTCATTCCATAGTTCCAAAATTCCCTATTCTCACTATTGCATGATTCTTTCCCATCACCCACCTTAGCTCATTCTTGTCTTTACCCTTTGTGGGGGGGAAATCCATTGTTAGGCTTGTCCTTGTAATCCATTTTCTTTTGTCTCTTAACCATGTTATTCCTTTTCCACTTAACTATTCAAGATTGAGAAACCAATAACTTAGTTAATGGTTGACTTATATTTGCCTTACTTGTCCCTTTTTCCTTTTTGTTTTCATTTGTGTATTGTTTTCCCCCGTATCGTGCATTTGGTGTTTCCTCTCTTCGTACACTTCTATTCATACCTCTATTCTATTTTTCGTGCCATGTCTTTTTCTCTTTTTTTTGTGTGTTTTCCTTTTGGCAATGATGCAAAGCATAGAGATGCCCTAAGTCTCTTCCATGTTGACCCAAAAGGTGCTTGTCTTTTTCTCCTTTTGTTTTTTTTTTTACTTTTGGTGATGACACAAAGTGTTGAGATGCCCTATGTCTCTTCCATGTTGACCCAAACTGTTTTTCTTGTCCTTTTTACTTTGTCTTTTCTTGTGTTTTTCCTTTTAGGGATGACACAAGGAATTGAGACCAAAATGTCTCCTTCATGTTGACCCAAAATCTTTTTCATTTTCTTTCACCTTTTCGTTTTCTTTCATTTCGCTTGTGTTTTCCTTTTGGGGATGATGCAAGGCATTGAGACCACAATGTCTCTTCCATGTTGACTCAAAACAGACTTTATTTTCCTTTTGTTTTTTCTCTCTTTGTGTCATTCTTCTAGTTTTATGTGCTTTCGAGAATGATGACAATTTTGAGCTCCTTCATAAAAAAATTGCAACTATCAACATATTGACCCCAAATCTATAGATCCCTTATTTGTTTGGTGTACTTTTTTTCTAGGGGGAAACTCCCTTTGTTTTTCATTTTCCTTGACATGATGTAGCCTAACTTCAAAACATATGACTTGCCATAGGGCTTTTCGAGTTGGCTCTTGTGTCTTGTTTTATTTTTTCTTTTTCTTTTCTTCTCTACTTTCAACTAATTTCTCATAGAACCAGTGTAGCAATTCCTTTAAAGTAGGGGGAATACATTACCATAATTCATTTGTATTCTTGGTTCCCAGTGTAGCCTTGTCATTTTTGTGATAAGTTTATCACGTTTTGGATGACATTGGGTATGATATCCTTCATAGTTGTGATCTATCTTAGCATATTACATTCCTCTTGGTGGTTTGATGCAACACATTGCATCCCCTAAGTTGTGAATCTACTATTCTTTGATTGGTCCTCTTTTGGAGACATTAGACATAATGCTCCCTAAGTGACTGACCTTGCATAAATTAAACAAGACTCCTTCGAACATCTTTTCACATTTTACATTGCATTTTACATTTTTGCATTTCCTTTTTGCCACCTTGCATAACAAAACTTGCTTGACTGTGGTACCTTTCTTTTTGTTCATAGCATTTTTTCCTTGTGACACCTTGTTAAAGTTATCAACATGTATAACTTTGGCATGGTTGAGTGGGAAGCCCACCTAGCAGCATAACTTTTCCCCATAGCAACCTTTTGTGTTTGTGAGTGCATACCAACTAGCGCATGTATCTTACCTTTTGGGATTTCTCACCCCATAGACAACTAGTTCCATGGCCCCAAAGTGAGTATACAGTTGGGATTTCTCACCCCATGAACAACTAGTTTTGTGGCCCCAGAGTGAGTACATTTGGTCGTTCTCACCCGGTGGACCATCTTGTGTTTTGTTGCCCCAGAGTGAGTATACGCATTCTCTTTTAACCTAGATATTATCCAAAACTAGTTGGATTAGTGATCGAAGCTTCATCTAATTCTCAACACTTGTGTGTTCCTTTGTTCTTATGTTTAGTTTTCCATGGGATCTTCATCCTGGGGGCTTGATCATCTCTCTTGATCGTTGTCATTCCATCTTGCTAATGTAAGTGCATTTGAACCCTCCTCTCGATGTTCATGGATACTTTAGTGTGAGTTTGAAACAAGTTCATCCTCTCACTAAAGTGGGGGCAACATGTGCCATAGAAAAATGGTCCCTTGTCATTTTCATGGCCTTTTAGGTCTTGTTTCATGGTGTTGGAATTATTTTGCTCTGATTTTATGTTGTAACATGACTTGAACATACTTATGTAGGTACTATAATTCAAATAACGATGTCTTGTGAAGGTGTTGTGAAGTGTTGCAAGACATTTGTACACTCTTCTAGACTCTATTCATCACAATTCACCTAAAAACAACCTTTCATCATGAAACAAGTCCTATTTTGAAGTGTTGTAAAGTCTTGTAACAAACTTTCACACTTTTCTAGACATATTTTCACTATTTACACATTTCTCATCCTTTATTTGGCCAGTTTATGCTCTCATATGCTTAATTAAGTGTATTTTAGCATATTATTCTAATAAACAACATTAAATACAACATTCTTCTCGACACATTTTTTTAGGTCCTAGGTTGGACCCATTCACCATGGGTGGCAAATGAGTCCCTCTTGGCCCCAAATTCAAAATATTTCAAATTTTCTTTGGGATTTTATTCAAAATCACTTGATGTCATCTTGTGATGAGGTATGAATGGATACTAAGGTAGAAGAATTGTATAAATAAGTGACTTTCACCTCATTTTACATCCTCCAACATTCACATATCATATTCAAGAAATCTCAAGCATTCAAAAATTTTACATCATCTTTTCAAGAACTATTCAAGCACTTTGAAGCAGCCATTGGCATTACTTCAAACTTGTAATATCAAGGGTTAGGTAAGTTGATAGTGCTTGCATGTTATTAGTTTATCTTTCTCTTCCATTTCATTATCTATCCAAGGGTTTCATTACCAAAATTGGGATTTGACCAAGGAAAACCCCTATTCACTAACCCTTAATAAATTTTCCCCTATTTCATGTTAGTTTGCAACTATTTTTATGCAAATTTGACAAGATTTTAGGTGTTGAAGATTGATTTCCAAGTCAACTAGGTGCTTCAAATCAACTTAAGTCAATTTCAAGCTTGGAGAGAGTTATTTGTTTGTTTTGTACAAAACTAACTTCAACAACCCAACAAGCAGACATTTCCAAATCTGGTGATGTAGAGTTGTCTCCTGATTTTTTAGAAATTTGGGAGAGGACTGATTCACCACCTGTGGCAAATGGGTCCCACCTTAGGACTGAAAATCTGAATTTTCTTAGATTTTGGATTCTGACAGATAGAAACCAACTCCCGACACTTTTTCACCAAGAGGAGGATTTATTTGCCACCCTCGGTGAATGAGACCCACTATGAAAAATTAGTGAATTTAGCTAGCATCCCAGATATTCCAAGTTCATCATACTTTTCCCAGGTACACTCTAATTTAGACCATCTCTTTCTACTCTACACATTTCATTCATTTTCTTCATTGTTGGCATATCATAATTTTTTTCAAACATAGTTGTAATTGCACTTTTACATTCATTTTTAGTCATTCAAATTAGTCAATTGCATTTATTTACGTTCATTTACATTAAACAACATTGCATACATCCTGATTTGAGTGAATAATAAACATTTTTGGCCCCATCTCTCTCCTTTTAGGTGAAAAACCCTAGAAGTGCAAGAGTAGCATTAGGGTCCCAAAAATCTATGTTTCACCTTGGAGGTCCAATTCATGATATTATCGTGAGACCATGGATTGATCTACCAATCTTGCTATATTTGTGGGCCCCATTTGTTACATGGATTATGATGTTCACTATAGCACTAGTACTCATCCTTGATGGTCGGGGAGCACACTTAGAGGGAGGAGTAGTACATATGATTTGAGGGATGGCAGAGCATAGGATCATGTACACTTGGGGGTGCACCATCCTTGTGCACTTATATTATGATCTTTGGTAATTTTAATTTTGTGAGATCAAAACTATGCTACACTATACGCTGCTATAGGAGTGGTACCTGAAGCATATCACGTGCACTAGGCTGATAGGATTTCCATGCACATCAACCCTATGCTATCCTCACATATTTAGCTATCCCCTAAGGCGGCTATAGCAGTATGGTGACTTTCATTTTTGGAGAGTCTAATTCGACCGACTGGATGAGGAGGAGATCATATGGAGACCCTCCAACTTGTAGCACACTGGACATATGAGACTCATCAAATGAAGAGATTATAGATGGAATTTTTTTTGATAGGAAAACACAATTACATAGTATGACCTTTCTATTGTGATCGCATCATGTGATATTTTGGATAGGTCCAGATATCACCCATGGAACGACCTTGTTTTAGGAGATCAGTATGGAGTGCCTAGAGGCCTGATGATACTAGATGGTTCACTATCGACGATGTCGTCTATAGTGACTTCGATGATGATCATCATGATATGCCTGTGGTCTCTGACACTAATGATTTTGATACAATAGATGCCTATGAGGAGTGGTGGGAAGTAGCATGGCTGACTCCTGTAATCTCAGTGGATGAATTTATAAGTGATGCACAACCACTCCCAGATTAGGGAGATGAGGATGAGGATAGAGCTAAGGAGATACACTTTAGGGTTGTATAATTATTCATAGATGTGATAGATGAGGAGTATGGAAAGGATACAAAACCTAACTATGATGGGTAGGAGGAGGAGGATGAGGAGGAAGATGAGGAGGACAAGGAAGAGGAGCAACTGATGAGTGAGATTGATGAGGTAGTGGATGAGGATCCATTGGGCCACAAGTGGGGAGAGCCATCTCCCATTCATGTTACTAGATCCCAATCAACAACTATAGTAAGCACCAACACCTATAGTCATGGAGAGGCTAGCATATTCTCCATGCCCACTACACATGATAAGGCTCTCTTTACATAGCCAACCAGAGAGCTTGGTGATGATATTTTATTCACTTCTATGCTTTATGCTTATGATTTATGTTTTAATTTTATGTCCATATTATATCATGATGTATACTAATTATATTTATGATTTCTATCTTGCAAGAACTATGAGAGACCTTCATGATCTCTATCATCAAGTGGTTGTTGAGATAGTTCCCCCATCAATCTACGAGGAGGATATTAATACAAACTATGTTCCCCTACCCATCGTGGAGTGGGATCTAGAGTTGTTCAGTCCATATATCAAACTATAGGCAACATATGAGAGTCTCAGGAGGTGCATCCATCGAGCCAAGGTTTCCCAAGATGCTTAGTCATCTCAAGCCCCAACAGAGGTTGAAAGACTTCAGTCGAAGGTGCCTAGACTATAGGTGGAGGGCGATCAACTAGCAAAGGAGGGTTGGGAGGCCCTTGGATAGGTATGGGGTTTATAGTATGATTTGAATGTACTTGATGACTCGTGATCATGATCACATACCAATGTCTCCTAACAAATCACCTCTAGATATACACGAGCACCAGATCTTGAGGAATCTAGTAGTCACAGACCTAATTAGCATTGTATATACTAATGACATGTACAAAAAAAATTGATATATATATGATCATTTGATGTTTTGTTATTTATGTTTATGCGTTAAATGTTAAATGGCAATGTGATTAATTAAATAATCTTTGTATTGACTATTTAATGAATTTCTCTATGATCTAACATGTTTTATGTGATCTAATTAAAACTTATTCTAGTTTCTCTTAGATGCAACATTGTGATTAAGTATGTTATATTCTAAATCAAATGCACCTATGATCTAATTAAAGAACACTAAATGCATATAAGGATCTAACCTAACATAACACACAAGATTATCTTGAATAGCATGAACCTAAACTAACCATCTAAAAGTTAATTTAAATAATTACTTTTTATTGAAGACACACAAATAATTATTTTTCAAGAATGATACAATGCGAGAGTGCGTATAACCTCATCTAATAACTCTAACACCATTGCTTTATTATTCACACTATTCAAGACCATTAAACATATTACTAGCGCAAATGAATGGAATTTATAGGTTCTTTAAAGCGTGTTCCATATAATTCTATTAATGTGTATGCACCAGACCCATAGCTTGTATTAATTAGATAAGGTCCTAACCAATTAGGGATGAATTTTCCTTTATCATTCAGGTCAGTATTGATGTTACGTTGATTCTCATATAACAAAAAATCACCTTTATTGAATACATGAGGGATGGAATTGTCATTGTATAGCTATGTTTCCTTCTCTTAAAGTAAGCGTGAAGGTGCTCGAGAGTGTTCATATGCATTGTTAATTGATCATTTCAAGTTGATGCAACTGTTGTTCCTTATAATTATTGTCATTAATAAGTCCTTGAAGAGAAATTCTTAATGTAGGAATGTCTAACTCCAAGGGAATTATTGCCTCGATACCATAGATGAGGTTATAAGGTGTATTCCTTATGGATAATCTTATATTTGTTCAAAAGGCCATTAGCATATATTTTAACTATGTGTGTCAATCCTTATTATGTTTGCTAACAGTTTTCTTTAAGATTTGTTCAAGGGTTCTATTAATTGATTTGGCTTGACCATTAGATTGAGGATAGTAGGGTGTTAAAAAGCAATTTTTTATGTTAAATGTTTCTAAGAACTTCTTCAAGTCATTATTCTTTAATGGTGTGCCATTGTTAGAAACTAGCATGGAAGGAAGTCCAAATTGTGCAATAATGTGTTCCAATATGAAACAACATATCACATCAACTATTGTTGAATGAAGGGGAATTGCTTCCACCCACTTCATCAAGTTATCTATTATCCATAGTGATTATGAATGTATGTCCAGTAGAGGAAGGTGGTGATATTTTTCCAATGATTTATAAACCCCAAACTACAAAGGGTGAGATGGGAACTTGAGCTCAAAATTTAGAGGCGGGAGCATGAATCAAATTGCTATGTTCTTGACATTTGTGACATTTTTTTATGTATGCAAAGAAATATTTTTCCATATGTCTCCAATAGTATCCTATGTGGATTATTTTTTGAACTAATGTTCTTCCTCCAAAGTGACCACCACAAGCACCTGCATGAGCTTGTTCAAGTGTTGTGGGTATTTCAGATTTTTTTAGGCACCTAAGTAAGAGACCATAAAACAATCTTTGATACAACACATCAGCGAGAATTATATACTTAGATGTGATATTTATTTAATCAGGAAAGATACCATCTTTCAAATAATTGAATATCATATCATACCATTCACTTGAGTCTTCCATAGTTGTTGCTAATACTTCTTCTGGTTTATCTTCAATTGATGGTTTCATATTGTATGCACAATGAAGGTGAAGTCTTTTAAAGGAACTTGAGGAGATATAAGGGAAGTTGCACTTGCCATTGATCTGCATGCCAATTATCTTTTCAAGGGATGTTGTCAATGGTAAATTATTCAAACTTCTCTAATAAATTCATTGTAAGATCCTTGTATTTTGATAATTTGTCATGCTTCTCTTGATATGTTCCATTTATTTGTTTAATGACCAATTTTTAATCCAGCGAGGAATGCTTCATACTTAGTAGTGATGTTTGTACATAAGAAGTTTAATTAATATCACAAGTGAATATGCTCTCCCATAGGCAGTGTTATAACCCCTACACTAGAGCTAGTTCTACACTTAGATCCATAAAAATATAATTCCCATGTATTAGCTTCAATTTTCAACACATTATCATCAGGGAAAGAATCATTGCTAGGTAATGCTAAAGGAGGAGCATCAACTAGTTTTCTAGTCAAGGATTGGCCCTTAATTTCTTTTTGTGAAACAAATTTAAGGTCAAACTCAGTTAAAAACATCACCCACTTAGTAAGTATCCTGATAATTCTATTTTAGTGAAAATATGTCATAAAGGATAAAATTTCATCATCACATGCATTTCAACATTCAATAAGTAATGTTGCAACTTACTAGTCGCAAATACAAGAGCTAGAAATTGTTTCTCTATCATTGTGTATCAATTCTCATAATCAATGAAGGTTCGTCTAATGTAATAAACATGATGTTATTTACCCTTTTCATCTTATTGAGCCAATAATGCTACAAGAGCATGGGATAATGCCAATGTATATAGGATCAATGGTTTGTTTTGCATAGCAGGTTCTAAAATAGGTGGAGTGGCAAGATATCCTTTCAAACTCTCAAAAGCCTATTTACAATCCTCACTCCAATCAAAATGCACATCTTTCTTGAGGAGATGTGTAAATGGTAATGTTTGATCCACTAAAGATGCTACAAAATGATAGATAGCTTGGATTCTTCCTTGTAAGGTGTGTAATTGAGAGATGTTTCTAGGAGGTGGCATGTTAACTATATAGCATCAATTTTCTTTATGTCCACATCAATGCCTCTGTGAATATGATAAAACCTAGAATTTTTCCGCTATCTACACCAAAGACACACTTTTTCAGATTTAATCTCATGTTGTATTTTCACATTCGACCAATTTCTTTTCTAAGGGCATTCACATTGTCTTGTCTTGTTAAATATTTTCCTAAAATATCATCAAAATACTCTTCCAAAATATTATGTATGTAATCATGAAATATCTATGTCATTGCTCATTGATATGTTGCACTCGCATTCTTGAATCCAAAAGGCATCATTACCCAAAAAAATGTTCCACAAGCCGTTGTAACTGTTATTTCATATTGGTCTTGAGGATTGATAAAGATTTGATTTTACCTAGAAAATCCATCCATGAATGACAACAAAGCATGTCCAACAATTGAGTCTACTATCATGTCAATATTAGGAAGGGGAAAGTCATCTTTTAAAGATGCTTTATTCAAATCATGAAAGTCCATACACATCCTAATATGATTGTCAGGTTTTCCAACTATGAGAATGTTTGAGATCCAAGGAGAATAATCTATAGGTCTTATAAAACCAGCTTCAAGGAGCTTTTCAATCTCATCTTTAACTAATCAGGCTATCTTAGGGTTCATATTTCGAATCTTCTGTCTAACCAGATTAGCATTTTTAGCGAGAACTATTTTGTGTGTTACAATCTTAGGTTTAATTCCTAGCATCTCTGAATAATTCCAAGAATTTTATTTGGGAAAGTCACGAAGTAAAGTTGCATGGTCTTCTCGTTTCATCATCGAAGCCCTTTCCTATCTTAATCACCTTTTCTTCATTATTAATATCCATCTATATGTCCACGATATCTCCTAAAGGAAGCACATTTTGTTTCAGAAATTTAGGGTTGTATTCTTCTTTGTTCATGTCAAATTCACTACTTTCTTCTTCTCCATATTTTTGCTTGGTACTAATCATAGCACATGTAAGAGCTGCCTCTTTTTAGGAGTGAATGGTTTGTCAAAAACTCCTAGCATTTATTTCAAGGCTTCATCATCTTAAAAAAACTCCAATGATTCTTCACAAGTTGTATCAATCAATTCCAGATGCTTCAAGGTGAGAGTTATTTTAGGATTACTCATGATGGTGTTGATGATTAGCGAGGGTCTTTACCTAAATTCTTTTTGTTGCTTGCATAATCTTAAAAGGGAAATATCCTAAACCACTTTTTGTCTCTTTTGTATTATGTTCTATAGGAACACAAATACCTTGTTCTTTCTTACCACATCCTTTTCCACTATAACCAATTTGTTTCATGAACTCAGAGCCTTTTTCATAAAGTCTTTCAATTTCTTTCCTCATCAAAGTTTGTTGTATAACTTATGTCTCCTTCTAGAGTGACTAAGGTAGATTCTAGTGATTGTTCTTCTAAATTCTACATTGACATTACCATTGGTTTTTTTCTTTTCATCTTCTTTATTTGTGATTATGAACTCTCTATAAATGAGGGTGTGAATTGTAAGGAACCTCAATCATTGTCCAATAATTTTGACACTTTTTACATCTCTTATTTTCCTCTTTCATATGTTCTATGTTTAATGTTGGAATTAATGTGCTTAGATTACTTTTCCTTCCTTTTTAAATTTGTAAGAAACTTTTAGGATTGGGGTCTATTTCAACTTGGTATATTTTTCTCCAAATCAACCTATTTCCTTGTAGCACTGGGAACCCACTAAATCGGGTGTAACTAAACTATGTCCTTCTTTCTTACCAATACCTAAACCATTTCAAGGATCCATTTCAGTGGTCAAAAACATATCAAAAAACCACTACTAGTTACTTTGAGACAACTTCACCAAATCAGGTTTTTTATGCCCTTTAGGCCTCAAATAAGCCCTCTTTTACAAAGAGACTTATCTCTAAACTTTCCCAAACCATTTGTAACCTAGGGGAAGAAATCATCACATGTCAAATCCCAAGAATCCACAATTAGTTATCAGAAATTCACTCAACCAAGTGCCAAACTCAAACTCCCTCACTTATGGCCACAAATCTAGGGTTTTATAGGAAATCCCATTACCAATCTCCATACAACCTTTCCAATACCTTAAAAAAGTCTAAAAACCTCTACAAAAGCTTAATAAAACCTGAAACAATGTTTTCCCAACACAATTTGGACTTTGGCATATCAAAACCTCACCATTTCAAGAGTAAATCACATTTTTCATCCCTAGGGCATCATGCCCAACTCAATAACTGACATCCACTGCACTAACAAATCTTGTAACCACCTAACCCTATAATAACAATCCCATCCACCTAATTATAGTAATCATAGAAGGTGGAATGGGTTTTCAATTTATTATCTTAACCACAACCCCTTAAAATAGGGTAACCAGGTTAGTCACAGAAAATTTGAGATAAAATGCCTCAAAACCAATATAAATCACTCAAATGAACTGAAAATACTAGTTAACACATGCCTTGAATTAATTCCATAGATTTCAAAGAAAAAAACCCCTGTACGGGATCATACAAGTCTCCACAAGAAGGGAAACTATAGAAAAACTAGGTAAAACAATGCTACTTCAATTGTTATTGTTTCAAATCTTCAAAAATCAAACTTACAATGATGCCTTCCTATTATTTATGAATTTTCCCTCTCAAATCAGTTGTTTAACTTCCAAAAACTTCCTTTTGAAAAAACTCGACCATTGAACTTCCCTTTTACAACTTTTTCCAATTCGGCAACATTGCACAATTAGCAACTTTTCACATTTTACACTTTTTTTTGAAGACTTGATCTTCTAAACTCTTAGAAAACTAAACATGAATAAAATAGGAATAATTACAATATAAAATTATCTCAAGACCTTATTTTATGCAAAGCTTACCCAAAATCTAAAGCCTAGACAACAACTTCAAAAATTGACAACTTTTCAACAATGGTGCCTATGCACCAAGGACCCTTGGATCTAACTTAGCAACACATTAGAAGCTTTGTTATTCCTACCATATTACCCTGGAAAGAAGCATGCTCACTCGACTGCCACTATTAGATTTCAAAATAGCTTGTTTGTAAGATTCCATCCACCCCATTATTTTCTACCTTGTTTGCCTCCAAATTCACTTCTCTATAGGTGTGTTTTACCAAAAATATGCTAAAAGAGCTCATCAATTGGATAGGCTCCCCAGTAATAGTTGCAACTTCTAGTTTTTCAACATTCCCAACTTCAAGGCCTACACAACAACCATCGAGTCACCTTCTACTACAATTTGATCTAGCCCTAGTTTTCTGTATAAGTGTAGACCCCCAATGAGGTCATTCAACTTAGTCATAGTGTTGGTTCCCTTTGAAATTGGTATGGAATGCACTGCAAGAACTCTTCTCATCCAATCTCTAACAATGCAACCCACTTTGGAGACACTCGGGTTTCCTCTCTACAGGAACCGTCAAAATTCATCATGCGCCGACCAATCTATGGTTGACACCAAACTACGTCTTTCTTGTTGTCATTTCTCTCACCCCTTGAGAATATGCTAGGTTTGGAATATTCAAACCATACCAGGCCTTTCTCATCTATGTATTATAGTTGGTGATTTTTTTCTTATCAAAATTTTCCTAGGGTACTCTACTATTTGTTACCTCAACGATCGTTGCCTCCAAACAATGGGTGAATTTTGGAAAATCTCTAGCCATATCAATAAGCAACCTTTGATTCCTTTCTTTCCAAATATCCCACAGTACTATAGAGGGAAAATTCCACCAAAGCACACCAAAAAGGGAACCCTTCTTGAGTAAAGGACAAGAAGAAAACAATGATCAAATATCATTGGGTAATTCCCCCTGCCACCCAAGTTTGGTGCATAGCCACCTACAACATGTCGGTGAGAAAGGACATATGATCAGGAGATGGTATACATCTTCCTCAATCCCTTTGAAAAAAAAAAAATCTAGAGGGGGGTATGTGCAGGATCATGATGGGTCAAAAAGTGGCAATATGATGGGTATGTGTAGGGTATGTGGCTGATGACTTTTTTTTTACCCAAAATTGATGAAACTAAAAGGGTTTTTAAAGGAGATTCTTTCCACCAATATAAATTATATTTTACTTTGAATTTAATAAATAATTATTATTCATTTTCTATTTGAATTATGACAAAAGTCCTAATTGATAGGCTAATTAAAAACATCTATAGCTTTAAAATAGTATCACATTTTTGAATCCAAAACATGTGTCACATTCTATGCTTCACATACTATAGGATTTAAAAAAGAAAAATTAAATTTTATAAAATTTTGACCAAGTTAAGGTGGTCAAACATATGAGTTTTTTATAATTTTCAAAAGTTTTAATAAAAAAATCATAATTATTTATTTACTTGGAAAAAAATTACAAAAAAATATGCATCACATCAGGACAAAAGTCCTCTACTTATATCTAAAATTTTATAAAAAATTATAATCATTTTATTGTGGTTAGGGTGGTCAGACAAACACCTACTTCTTATTTTTCCCCTGAGATTTAAGTACTACTGTATTGAAATTTTAGATTTTCACCAAATAATTTTATGTTTTTAAAATAAACTTAGTATTTTAGAAACTACATTCAATTTGCTACAGATTCTATTCTTACATATTTTTGAAATAATATAGATAACTTATTCAAATTTTAACGTCATGTTTCCTAACTCTGATTTTTTGAAAAAATTTCCACTTAAGGGCCTATTTTTTCCATGATGATCCTGCACATACCTACGGCCCCGAATATCCCATTTTATGAAACTTATTTACTGTCAAGATCCTTTCCTAAAGAATTGTCTAGGAGAAATTAATAGCTTTGGGGAGATAGAGCTTGTTCCAACATGTAGGTGTAGTGGTAGTTCAGATTTATCCTCAACCTTGTATTGCAGCTCATAGCCTTCTTTAGTCTTATACACCCCTAAAGACAAGCTATTCCACACCAATCTATCCTCCCTAGATCTTACTATTATCTTTCTCCTATCCAACAATTTAGATAGCCTTGTAGCCTCCATCTAAGGAACCAGTAGACTTGACATGTCCTTATGAACCCACACAGAATGACCATCCAATTTATTTTCATGTAATATCTCACTCTAAGACCCCAAATTTGCTACAAAATATTCTTTTTGTGGACCAGCTCCAAACAACTATCAATGCTTGGGATGCCACCCTAAGAATCTTCCCAAAAAAGCATCATTTTTCCATTGTGGATGTCCCAAGAGAGTTGATCCAAAATAGGAGGTTGACACGCTCTCATGAAATTCCATATTTCTACAAGTATAGAAATCCCCTCAATATACTATAGAATTTAAAGACTAAGACAATAATGTAGAAAAAAAAGAGATTGTTCATGTCAAGTGCTCCACCAATGTGTGAAATATCCTAAAGCATGAACAAGGACCTATGAGGTAATATCAAATAATCAACATACAAAACCAATACCAATATCTCATCATCATGTCTCTAGATATACATTTGGAACCCTAAGTGATAATAAATGAAACTAGAAGAAATCAAGAAACCATCATCTTATCCTACCAACCCCAAGAAGCTTGTATGGGACTGAATAATGAAAAAAATAATTTGATGTTCATTATTTGGTCCCATACAAGCTCCCTTCAAAATACCATCCTTACCAAAAAATAAAACATTTGAATTCTCCTCTTTAATTATATTGCTTCCCTTTTCAATCACTCAAGTCTTTTCTTAATAAGAATTTTTACTATTAGTGAAAATAATACCAGTTGGTGGAATCATAGGAATATCCTTTCTAATCCATTTTTCTTATTTCTTAGGTAGTGTTTGCATAGGATGGTTTTTCACTTAGTGAACCATCACATTTTGATTCATTATCCATGTAGTAATTTTATTGGAATCAAACACTAGTTTTTTGTAATATTGGCTTATTTTGTAATGTAGTGGAACAAATGACAAGCTATGCTTAGCTTAATCATTTATTGTTAGGGTTAGAAGGAAAATATCTAACAGTTAAATGCAGATTTGATTAATAAAATAGAGAAATAAAACACACAAAAAATTATAGCAGAAACAAGACAACACGGAGAATTTAATGTGGTTCACCCAATCCGGGCTACATCCACAAAAATGCAGCCATCCAATGATTTTATTATCCAGTGCAAAACATATTTCAATCTCACGAATAATCACCTTTTTATGCATACTATAACCCCCATCCCAACCCCTTATAACAAGCTTTTTAGAAGCTTCTAGAATTAGGGTTTTACAAAGTCATTTTTTTTCTTTTTCATTGATTTTTCCTTTTTTGGTGATGATGCGAAAAAAAAGGAATTTTTTTTCTCGAGGGCTACCACCCTCGGACCCCAGTGAGGATACATGTTGGGGTGTACAATATAGCATGATCAATCACCACATACCAACAATCTCTCACTTGGAGACTAATCAAGCTCCACCCCAACACAATCTCCCACTTGGAGACTAATCTTGGATGACACTACTACACTTACAGATCCCACTGGAAATAAGTACCTTAGACCTTGTTGCTTTTTTATACCTGAATTCATCCTTGAAGGCCAACTGAAACTTAAGAGGAGCTCAACTTCTCCCTTGTCACCACCTTCGTAAACATATCCACTAGATTGGCATCTGTATGTATCTTGTCCAGCTTGACATGTCCATCCTCCAACACTAACCGAATGAAATGATATCTCAATTATATGTGTTTTATTTTAGAGAGCAAGGAATAATTCTTTGCAAGATGTATAGCACTCTGGATTTCTATAAACAAGTAATTTTTAGCCTATTGTTTTCCCAACTCTTCCATGAAAAGTTGTAGACATATCATCTCCTTTTCCACCTTTGTTGTAGTGACATACTATGCCTTTGTGGTCAATAAAGAAACCACCTTTTGTAACTGATAAATCCAACTCACTAGTGTCCCACCAATTATAAATACATAACACGTGGTACTCCGCCTGGTATCAATATCCCCTACTAAATCCAAGTCAACATAGCCTTTTAAATTAGTATTAGAGCCCCCAAAACATAAAAAATTATTGGATGTACCTCTCAAATACCTAAGAATCCATTTTACCACATTCCAATGCTCAACTACAGGATGACTCATACACCTGCTAACAACTCCTACAACATGTGCAATATCTGGTTTCATGCATACCATGTCGTACATTAAAATGCCTACAGCTAAAGCATATGGTACCTTGGACATTTTTTCTTCCTCTTCTTGTGTCTTTGGACACATATCCTTAGTTAATTTAACATGACTAGGCAATGGTGTGCTGACAGCTTTTGCATTTTCCATATGAAATCTCTGCAACACCTTCTCAACATAATCATCCTGAGATAAAAACAATTTTATGTTTTTCCTATCTCTTGTAATCTTCATACCAAGGATTTGTTTTGTTGCCCCAAAATCCTTCATAGCAAATGAATTTTCTAACTATTTTTTTAACTCCCTTATGTGATCCATGTTAGACCCCACTACAAGCATATCATCAACATATAAACATAAGATAATGTAGCTATCATCATCTAACCTCGTAAAATAAACACAATGGTTTAAATTACACCAACTATACCCTTGCTCAACCATAAAACTATCAAATTTAATATACCATTGCCCAAGTGCTTGCTTCAAGCCATATAGACTTTTCTTCAATCTGCACACAAGTTTCTCCTTACCTTTGACCTCAAATCCTTGTGGTTGTTCCATATATATTTCCTCTTCCAAATCACCATGGAGAAAGGTTGTTTTAACATCAAGTTGTTCTAAATAAAAATATTCAGCAGCCACAATACTTAAAACAATATGAATAGAAGTCATTTTAACAATATGAGAAAATATTCCATCAAAATCAATACCCTTTTTTATGTAAATCCATTTACAACTAATCTGGCTTTAAATCTTTTCTTACCTCCATCCTCCTCTTTCATCCTATAAACCCATTTTTTTAGTAAAGCCTTTTACCTATAGGCAACTTGCATAATTCCAAAATCTGATTTTTCTGCAAGGAGCCCATTTCTTCTTCCATTCCATGCTCCCACTGAACCTTGGTATCCACCTACATAGTTTCACCATAACATTCTAGTTCACTAGCATCAGTTAATAAAATAGAATACAAGGAGGGAGAAAATATTTTTGGAGGTATACTTATCCTTGAAGATCGTCTAACATTCACTGGAGTTTATGGTATTTGTTGTTTTTGTTGTTGTTGCAAAACATGAGGAACCACTGGAACATCGCTATTTGGTGTATCATCCAACAGTACATTATCATTTTCTTTCTTCTAATGTTGATGCTTCTGATCTTTGTACAACACTTTCTCATTAAATATGACATCCTTGCTTCTCACAATTTTTTTATTTTTAAAATTCCAAAGACTATAACCAAATTCATCAATGCCATATCCAACAAATATACATTTCTTTGATTTTTCATCAAGCTTGGTTCTATTTTTAGAATCTACATGTGCAAATGCTTCACAACCAAACGTCTTGAGAAAAAAATAACTCACCTTCTTACCTATTCATGCTTCCTCTCGAATACCACAACCCAAAGGATTAGAGGAACCTCTATTGATTAAATAAAAAATAATGTTTACAGCCTCTGCCCACATGTTTAGGCCCAACATTGAATCTCATTGTTTGTGTACGCTCCATTATTGTTTTGTTCAAGCACTCAGCCACTCCATTTTCTTGTGGAGTCCTTGGAACCATTTTCTTCCTATGAATACCAGTAGAGGAATAATAATCTTCAAACTCTTTGCTACAATACTCACCACCATTATCAGATCTGAGACATTTTAACTTTTTACCTCTCTCATTCTCAACCAAGCTTCTCCATTTCTTAAAAGTTTCAAGTACATTAGATTTTTTCCTAAGGAAATAAATCTATACCTTCCTTGTTGCATCATCAATAAAGGTGAAATAATACTAAGATCCATCAAGAGAAGATACTTGAGTTGGTCCCCATACATCTCTATGCACAAGCTCCAATTTCTCGTCTTTCTTGTGCTTCCCATCTTTGAGAAAAATAACTCTCTTTTGTTTAACATACACACAACTTTCACAGAAATCCAAATTAACACATTTCAGACCTAGTAAAACATTCTTTTAATGAAGTACATTCATACCTTTTGCACTCATGTGCCCAAGTCTATTATGCCACAGTGCTGATTCAAAATTCATACCAACTGTTTGATTTTTTGCCTATTGAATTGCAGTAATTGTTCCTAAACATTGATTTTTATCTACAATAGCTAAAGTAGAAGGAACAATATGACCTGTACAAATATATAAGGTGCCTACTTTCACACCTTTTGCTACTGCTAAGGCACCTTTTGCAACCTTCCAATTTTTATCACTAAATGTAACAACACAACCTTCATCATGTAGTTGCCCTTCTGAAATTAAATTTCATTTTAACTTTGGAATGTGTCTTACCTCATGTAATAGCCAGTGATTCTCATTCTACAACTTAATCTTAAGTCTTCCCTTTCCAACAATCTGATAGGGTTCGTTATCTCCCAAATAAATCAGCCCAAAATCCCTATAGACCTAATCAAGAAAATAACTTCTATGGGGTGTAGCATGAAATGAAGCCCCTAAAGCTAACACCCAAGAATCATCAACATTATCAAAAGAAAGAATCAAAGCATCCTCATCAATTTGTTACTTACCACATTTTCCTCTTTATTGCCTTCCTTTTTGTCTCCTTTATTTTTTTGAGACCAACAATCTTTCTTTAAATGACTCAGCTTACCACAGTACCGACAACCCCTCTTGTCTCTAGATTGGCACCTTTTTTCCTTTGATTTTTCTCATGACTTCCCACGACTTCCAGAATTGTTTCCTCTCCTTTTTTCTACCCTTGCTTTCTGCATTCAAAACACTTCCTGACGTGGATGTTCCACTTGATATTTTCCTACGAATTTCCTCACTCAAAATAACACCAACAACATCATCAAATTTCAATGTATTCAAACCAGAAATAGAATTGCTAACAACCATTACCAAGTTATTCTAGCTTTTTGGCAAAGAACACAGAATCAGAAGAGCCCTAACTTCTTCATCAAAATTTACAGAAGCTAATTGACTGGTAACTATATCAAACTCATTTAAATGATCAACAATTGACCCACCATCTACCATTTTCATATTAAATAAACACTTCATAAGAAATACCTTATTCGAAGAAAAATGATTTTCATATAACTTTGCCAAGGTTTCCATCAACTCTTGAGTTGTCTTTGTTGTTGTAATATTGAATTGCACTGATTGTGCCAAGCATAAACGAATGGCTCCCAATGCCTTTATGTCCAAAAGATTCCATTCCTCATCACTCATTGCTATCAGTTTCTTGGTTTTTCCTTCCAACCACCGCCATAAATCATTTTGATAAAGATAATCCTCTATCTGTATCTTCCATAACTGATAGTTCTTCCCATCCAATTTATCTACCTTCAATTTACCCTAGTCTGCCATTGATCCCACTTAATCATGAGACTTCCACTCAACCATGAGACTTTCCTACAAATAATAATCGAACACAACCTGACTTTGATACCACTTGTTAGGGTTAGAAGGTAGATATCTAACAGTTAAATACAGATTTGATCAATAAAACAGAGAAATAAAATACAAAAATTATAGCAGAAACAAGGAAACACAAATAATTTAACGTGGTTCACCCAATCTGGGCTACATGCATAAAACCGCAGCCATCCAATGATTTTATTATCTAGTGCAAAACATATTACAATCTCATGAATAATCGCCTTTTTCTACATACTATAACCCCCATCCCAACCCCTTATAATAAGATTTTTAGAAGCTTCCAAAATTAGGGTTTTACAAAGTCTTTTTTTTTTCTTTTTCAGTTATTTTTCCTTTTTCGGTGACCACACAAAAAAAATTGGAAATTTTTTTTCTCAGGGGCTACCACCCCTGAACCCCTGCCCGAGGCCCGGCTTAGCCCTAGACCTCAGCAAGGATACATGTCGAGGTGTACAATATAGCATGATTAGTCACCACATACCAACATTTACCATATTTTATTATTATTATTTTCCTTTTGTCTTTGTATTATCTTTGATACATATCATGAATATTCTTTTCCCTTTCATATGGACTTGGGAGTGGGATATAAGTACATAAGAAGTTCATATGAATCTTGTGTAATTTTTACAACTCTGCCTTCATAAAAAACTAGTCCAACTAAGGTCTACCAAGTAGTATAGAAAATATATTAGTATAAGGAATAACATATATCAAATTTTTATACTTTCTTAGATCCAACCTAAGTGGTTATGGTCACTCTAGTCTAATGTTAATTTATTTACTTAAGAGTTATTTTTTTAATTTTTATTACACTTGTATTTTCTAAATTTACCTATGCAAAAATTCTTACACAATCAAATCCAAAAACTAACTAGCAATAATCAATATGGATTGTGAAAACTTGGTATCATTAATTTATTGCACCTTTTTTTTAAGCAAAAGGAAAAAGCTATATATTATACTATATAAAAAGATAAATTACATAAGTAAGCCAGTACAAACAAAATCTAGCTAAGGCATAAAACATTACATATTGTTTTCATAGATATAGTGCTGAAAATGTATCAACATATATCAACCTACTCCTCCATATAACATATCTCCATTGAGTTCTGCCCTTTTTGCTCCTAGTTTGGAGACTCTCCATGATAGGGACAAGGTTGGATTGAGTCAATCACTGGCTCAATGCTCTGGGTCTCCAAAAGATAACCCTTGGTGTTTCTCTCCACCACTCAACCTATAGGTCCTAAAGGTTATTAGGCACCCCTGGTCACTTGCCAACCCTGCTATCAATTCAAGTTTGTTGCTACCAAGCAATTCTTGGTGCTTTTCCACACATTCTCCATCTAACCCTTAAGCCTTTTAAAGACTAGACAATCTCTAAATCCTCCTAACTTTCTTGCAGGGGTGTGCATAAGTTTCCCTGACTTCAAATGGTCTACGAAAGGTTCTTGTCCAAGCACAAATCTCCTTTCTTCTATCACTACCACCATACCCTAGGTTAGGGTTTTAGGAGGGCTAGTAGCCCATAAGCCCTATTAGGTCTCTTAGCCCGGGGTTTTAGTTTAGTACTCCTCCCTGCTCAGTGAATACCATAACTTCAAAGAAAGAACCTTGGCTAAAATTTGGAGCATTTCAAGATTTTTTTGGTTTCTGACCTTCTCAGGTTGTACACAGGGCTATCACTATTTTTTGAGAAATTTAGGCCTTTTTAAGCCTTTTCTTGGACACACAAAGGACTGTCTTCTTTCTCCAGCACCAAATGATTTGGTGATGACTCCTACCTCTTGTCAGAGCTTTGTAAGGTCCCCTGCAATCACTGCACACATTTTTTCAATGGAGATGCAACACCCCTACAATGTAGGAACTAATTTTTCACTGTCTTTCCCTAACTGGGTGTTAGCCAACTTGCCTAGGGAAAGCTTTTTAGCATGCTACCAACACTCTTAAAAACTTTTATATTTATATAATGTACAAGGAAGGAATCTAGCCTTGTTTCCATAGAACCCATACTTCTTGGTACGGTTAGAAAACAAGCTAGAACTCCATTTTTCTGAGATTATCAGTCAAAATAGCAACAGACAAGAAAACACAGAATTTTTCAAATTAGATGAAAGCAATGGAAAACTATCTATAAGTGCCACAAGAAATGATTAAAAAGGATTATTTACATGCTAACTAACAAACAAAAGTCTTACTCAATCCATCAAGATTGTTGTCACGCAATCAAGAATAGAAAACCAGATTTTTCAACACAAAAATTATTATTTCTTGCTTGTTCTCATAAAAATTGCCAACATCAAAAGTATCTAACCTCTTCAAAGGTCGAGAACCACCTTTTAAAATGATTATAAAATAGTTAGGTTTTCATTTTTCGCCTAAGAATGGCCAAAAGCATGTTGTTCTAAAACACAGTGTGTTTTGCAATTTTTGACAAAAGCTTAAGAATCAACCACAAAAAGGATTCCCAACTTATTTAAATTTTGACCTAAGAAACAAAAGGTCCTCAAAAACAATTTAGATGGTGTTAAAATACCTTTCACAACAAAATAAAATTGATTTTAAAATAATACTTCAAAATATGCTTGCACTTTGGCAGGTGCTCTTGCACCATTCTCCCCCTCTCAGCACAAATATCAAGGAACTTGAGGTGATATTAGTGATAGATCAATTCATATCTTCTTAAAATTAGATTCATCAACCCAGGTAGCCTCTGATTCATGTTTGTTCCTCCACTTGACAAGGTGCTCCATGTATACCTTGTGTCTTGTAGCTTTCTTCACTCTGGACTCCAAGATCTTCTCTGGCTAAGGTTTCTCTTGATTAGGAAGGGGTATGTTACTGATATCCTTAAATATCTCTTGACTATTATGAGCTTCATCGCTTACTATCCCCTTGTACCTGATCAAATCAGCAACGTTAAATACTGGAGATATACCTAAATCTGGTGGTAGTTCTACCTTGTATGCATTCTTCCCATACTTAGCTAACACCTTGCATGGTCCTACTCTTTTCATCTACATTTTGGTTGACATTCCCTTCTGCAACCTTGATTTGTTAATATGAACCATAACATAATCACCTACTACAAACTGCACATCTCTCCTTGACACATCAACTTTATCTTTCAATTTTTGTGTTGCTGTTGTGATTGTCTTCTTAACCTGCTCATGAATCTCCTTCATGGTCTGAGTGAAGTCTTCTACATGTCCACTCCTATTCTCCTGAGATCCAAGGTCTCTAAGTTCACAAATTCCTCTTGGGTGCATCCCATACACAACCTCAAAAGGACTTTTTCCTGTGGTTCTATTTACACTGTCATTATAAGCATAATTAGCTTGAGAAATCACCACATCCCATGTATGTCCATATTCTTTAGTCAAGCACCTCAAAATATTACCTAGCACTCTGTTAACCACCTCTATTTGACCATCGGTCTGAGGATGGGAAGCTGATCCAAATGACATATTTGTTCCCAATCTGCTCCATAGTGTTTTCCAAAAATGGCTCATGAATTTCACATCCCTGTCTGATACAATGCTCAATGGCAATCCATGGATTCTTACAACTTCCTTGAAGAAAAGATGGGCAATGTAACTTGCATCATGGGTGGTTTTGCAAGGAATGAAGTGACTCATCTTGCTGAATCTGTCCACAACTACATAAATACTATCAAATCCTGCCTTAGTCTTGGGGAGTCCTACCACAAAATCCATGCTCACACACTCCCATGGTCTATTTGGAATGGGTAAGGGTTGATACAAACCTGCATTATTGGCTCCCCCTTTGGCTTTCATGCAAACAACACACCGCTCCACATATTTCCTAACATCTCTTGCAAACTTAGGCCAGTAATAGAACCTTGGACTAGCTCTAAAGTTTTGCTAATACTAAAATGCCCACTAAGATTGCCATTATGTTTCTCTTGGATCAGTTTTTCCCTCATTGATCCTCTTGTGACACATAACAGATTACCCTTAAATAATAGTCCATTTTTCAATGTATACTCAACATATTGACTATGAAAATGATTCTCAAAATCATAGCATACCTTGTAGGCTTCTAAGAAATCTTCATCCTCACCATAGAGGTCTTTGAAACTCTCTAATCCAATGCTTTTCAGCTGTATCTCCTACATTGTCAACATTCTCCTGCTTAATGCATCTGCCACCTTATTCATTTGTCCCTTCTTATGATTGATGGTAAAAGTGAAAGCTTGGATGTATTCCATCCATTTCAAGTGTCTATTACTCAGCTTCTCTTGGGTATTGATGTAACTGAGTTCCTGGTTATCTATGAAAACCACAAACTCTTTGGGCAATAAATAATGCCTCCATTTCCTAAGGGACTGCACTAAAGCATATAGTTCTAGATCATAGGTAGAGTACTTTTGCTTGGCTTCATTGAGTTTTTCACTAAAGAAGGCTACAGGCCTACCTTCTTGACTGAGTACTCCTACTGCTACTCCACTTGCATCACACTCAACTGTGAACAACTTATCAAAACTAGGCAATAACAAAATTGGTTGAGTTGCCACTTCTTGTTTCAACTTTTCAAACCCTTTATCGGCTTCTTGAGTCCACTTAAGCTTTGTTTTTAAACCACCTTTAATATTATCTAGCATTGGTGCACATATACCACTAAAATTCTTGATGAATTTTCTATAAAAATGAGCTAAACCATGAAAACTCCTTACCTCTATTGTTGTGGTTGGTGTAGGCCAGTTTAGGATGGCTTCCACCTTGCTTGGATCCATCTTCAACGTTCCTTGGGATACTACAAAGCCTAGATACACAAGTTCTTGTTTGAAGAACTCACACTTCTCAAGGTTAATTTCCAATTGCTCTTCTTATAGCCTTTTAAGTACCATCTCCACATGTTTCAAATGTTCTTCTACTGTCTTGCTGAAAATCAGTATGTCATCAAGGTAAACTACTACAAAGATTCCTGTGAAATCCTTAAGCACTTCATTCATTAGTCTCATGAACGTGCTAGGGGCATTTGAGAGGCCAAATGGCATCACTTTCCACTCATACAAGCCATCATTTATCTTAAAAGTTGTCTTCCATTCACCACCCTCCTTGATTCTGATTTGATGATACCTTCTCTTAAGATCTAACTTGGTGAAGAATTTTGCACCTCCAAGACAATCCATCAGGCCTTCAATTCTAGGAATAGGGAACCTATACCTATTTTTTATTCTATTAATTTCTCTAGAATCAGTGCATAATATCCACTTACCACCTTTTTTTGTTGCCAAAACCACTGGGACTGCATATGGACTAATACTCTTTTGAATCAAGCCTTGATCCAACAACTCCTTCACTTGTCTAGCCACTTCAAGATTCTAATCTGGTGTGAGTTTGTATGTTGCCTTGTTAGGCAGTGAGGCTCTAAGTATGAAGTCAATTTGATGACTTATTGCTCTCTTTGGAGGTAGTGTTGCAGGTGTACCATCACTGACAATTTTCTTGTACTTTTCTAGCAGCCTTTGAACTATTTTAGGTATGACTGTCTTCTCAGCCTTTTCTTCCTCTTTGGACTACATTAGGACCACATAACCTTCATTCCCTTGGTGTAGATCCCTGATGAACTCCTTGCCACTACTCAACATAATGTTAGGTACCTTAGATTGCCCCTCATCATCCTCAGTCAATGACTGCAGCTTGAAGGTTCTTCCATCCTTCTTGATTTCAATGGTGTTCTCCCAAAACCAAAGGGGGAGCCAGTAATGCAGGTTTGTATCAACCCTTACCCATTCCAAATAGACCATGGGAGTGTGTGAGCATAGATTTTGTGGTAGGACTCCCCAAGACAAAGGCAGGATTTGACAGTATTTATGTAGTTGTGGACAGATTCAGCAAAATGAGTCACTTCATTCCTTGCAAAACCACCCATGATGCAAGTTACATTGCCCATCTTTTCTTCAGGGAAGTTGTAAGAATCCATGGATTGCCATTGAGCATTGTATCAGACAGGGATGTGAAATTCATGAGCCATTTTTGGAAAACACTATGGAGCAGATTGGGAACAAATATGTCATTTGGATCAGCTTACCATCCTCAGACCGATGGTCAAATAGAGGTGGTTAATAGAGTGCTAGGTAATCTTTTGAGGTGCTTGACTAAAGAAAATGGACAGACATGGGATGTGGTGATTTCTCAAGCTAAGTATGCTTATAATGACAGTGTAAACAGGACCACAGGAAAAAGTCCTTTTGAGGTTGTGTATGGGATGCACCCAAGAGGAATTTATGAACTTAGAGACCTTGGATCTTAGGAGAATAGGAGTGGACATGTAGAAGAATTCACTCAGACCATGAAGGAGATTCATGAGCAGGTTAAGAAGACAATCACAACAGCAACACAAAAATTGAAAGATAAAGTTGATGTGTCAAGGAGAGATATGCAGTTTGTAGTAGGTGATTATGTTATGGTTCATCTTAACAAATCAAGGTTGCAGAAGGGAATGTCAACCAAAATGTAGATGAAAAGAGTAGGACCATGCAAGGTGTTAGCTAAGTATGGGAAGAATGCATACAAGGTAGAACTACCACCAGATTTAGGTATATCTCCAGTATTTAACGTTGCTGATTTGATCAGGTACAAGGGGATAGTAAGCGATGAAGCTCATAATAGTCAAGAGATATTTAAGGATATTAGTAATATACCCCTTCCTAATCAAGAGAAACCTTAGCTAGAGAAGATCTTGGAGTCCAGAGTGAGGAAAGCTACAAGACACAAGGTATACATGGAGCACCTTGTCAAGTGGAGGAACAAACATGAATCAGAGGCTACCTGGGTTGATGAATCTAATTTTAAGAATATATGAATTGATCTATCACTAATATCACCTCAAGTTCCTTGATCTTTGTGCTGAGAGGGGGAGAATGGTGCAAGAGCACCTGCCAAAGTGCAAGCATATTTTGAAGTATTGTTTTAAAATAAATTTTATTTTGTTGTGCAAGGTATTTTAACACCATCTAAATTGTGTTTGAGGACCTTTTGTTTCTTAGGTCAAAAGTTAAATAAGTTGGGAATCCTTTTTGTGGTTGATTCTTAAGCTTTTGTCAAAAATTGCAAAACACACTGTGTTTTAGAACAACATGCTTTTGGCCATTCTTAGGCTAAAAATGAAAACCTAACTATTTTCAAAGCATTTTAAAAGGTGGTTCTCTACCTTTGAAGAGGTTAGATACTTTTGATGTTGGCAATTTTTATGAGAACAAGCAAGAAACAATAATTTTTTTGTTGAAAAATCCGGTTTTCTATTCTTGATTGTGTGACAACAATCTTGATGGATTGAGTAAGACTTTTGTTTGTTAGTTAGCATGTAAATAATCCTTTTTAATCATTTCTTGTGGAACTTATAGATATTTTTCCATTGCTTTCATCTAATTTGCAAATTCTGTGTTTTCTTGTCTGTTGCTGTTTTGACTGATAGTCTCAGAAAAATGGAGTTCTAGCTTGTTTTCTAACCGTACCAAGAAGTATGGGTTCTATGGAAACAAGGCTAGATTCCCTCCTTGTACATTATTTAAATATAAAAGTTTTTAAGATTGTTGGTAGCATGCTAAAAAGCTTTCCCTAGGCGAGTTGGCTAACACCCAGTTAGGGAAAGACAGTGAAAAATTAGTTCCTACATTGTAGGGGTGTTGCATCTCCATTGAAAAAATGTGTGCAATGATTGCAGGGGACCTTACAAAGCTCTGACAAGAGGTAGGAGTCATCACCAAATCATTTGGCGGCTGGAGAAAGAAGACAGTCCTTTGTGTGTCCAAGAAAAGGCTTAAAAAGCCCTAAATTTCTCAAAAAATAGTGATAGCCCTATGTACGACCTGAGAAGGTCAGAAACCAAAAAATCTTGAAATGCTCCACATTTTATCCAAGGTTCTTTCTTTGAAGTTATGGTATTCACCGAGCAGGGAGGAGTACTAAACTAAAACCCCGGGCTAAGAGACCTAATAGGGCTTATGGGCTACTAGCCCTCCTAAAACCCTAACCTAGGGTATGGTGGCAGTGATAGAAGAAGGAGATTTGTGCTTGGACAAGAACCTTTCCTAGACCATTTGAAGTCAGGGAAACTTATGCACACCCCTGCAAGCAAGTTAGGAGGATTTAGAGATTGTCTAGTCTTTAAAAGGCTTAAGGGCTAGATGGAGAATGTGTGGAAAAGCACCAAGAATTGCTTGGTAGCAACAAAATTGAATTGATAGCAGGGTTGGCAAGTGACCAGGGGTGCCTAATAACCTTTAGGACCTATAGGTTGAGTGGTGGAGAGAAACACCAAGGGTTATGTTTTGGAGATCCAGAGCATTGAGCCAGTGATTAACTCAATCCAACCTTGTCCCTATCATGGAGAGTTTCCAAACTAGGAGCAACAAGGGCAAAACTCAATGGAGATATGTTATATGGAGGAGTAGGTTGATATATGTTGATACATTTTCAGCACCATATCTATGAAAACAATATGTAATGTTTTATGCCTTAGCTAGATTTTGTTTGTACTGGCTTACTTATGTAATTTATCTTTTTATATAGTATAATATATAGCTTTTTCCTTTTGCTTAAATAAAAAAGTGCAATAAATTAATGATACCAAGTTTTCACAATCCATATTGATTATTGCTAGTTATTTTTTGGATTTGATTGTGTAAGAATTTTTGCATAGGTAAATTTAGAAAATACAAGTGTAATAAAAATTAAAAAAATAACTCTTAAGTAAATAAATTAACATTAGACTAGAGTGACCATAACCACTTAGGTTGGATCTAAGAAAGTATAAAAAATTGATATATGTTATTCCTTATACTAATATATTTTCTATACTACTTGGTAGACCTTAGTTGGACTAGTTTTTTATGAAGGAAGAGTTGTAAAAATTACACAAGATTCATATGAACTTCTTATGTACTTATATCCCACTCCCAAGTCCATATGAAAGGGAAAAGAATATTCATGATATGTATCAAAGATAATACAAATCCAAAAGGAAAATAATAATAATAAAATATGGTAAATGTTGGTATGTGGCGACTAATCATGCTATATTATACACCTCGACATGTATCCTTGCTGAGGTCCAGGGCTAAGCCGGGCCTCGGGCGGGGGTTCGGGGGCGATAGCCCTTGAGAAAAAAAAAAATTGATTTTTTTTGCGTGGTCACCGAAAAAGGAAAAATAACTGAAAAAGAAAAAAAAATGACATTGTAAAACCCTAATTTTGGAAGCTTCTAAAAATTTTATTATAAGGGGTTGGGATGGGGGTTATAGTATGTAGAAAAAGGCGATTATTCATGAGATTGTAATATGTTTTGCACTAGATAATAAAATCATTGGATGGCTGTGGTTTTGTGCATGTAGCCCAAATTGGGTGAACCACGTTAAATTATTTGTGTTTCCTTGTTTCTGCTATAATTGTTTGTATTTTATTTCTCTGTTTTATTGATCAAATCTATATTTAACTGTTAGATATCTACCTTCTAACCCTAAAAAGTGGTATCAAAGTTAGGTTGTGTTTGATTATTATTTGTACGAAAGTCTCATGGTTGAGTGGAAGTCTCATGATTAAGTGGGAGCAATGGCAGATGAGGGTAAATTGAAGGTGGATAAATTGGATGGGAAGAACTATCAGTTATGGAAGATACAGATGGAGGATTATCTTTATCAAAATGATTTATGGTGGTGGTTGGAAGGAACAACCAAGAAACTGATAGCAATGAGTGATGAGGAATGGAATCTTTTGGACATAAAGGCATTGGGAGCCATTCGTTTATGCTTGGCACAATCAGTGCAATTCAATATTACAACAACAAAGACAACTCAAGAGTTGATGGAAACCTTGGCAAAGTTATATGAAAAGCCTTTTTCTTCGAATAAGGTATTTCTTATGAAGTGTTTATTTAATATGAAAATGTTAGATGCTAGGTCAATTGTTGATCATTTAAATGAGTTTGATATAGTTACCAGTCAATTAGCTTCTGTAGAATTTGATGAAGAAGTTAGGGCTCTTTTGATTCTGTGTTCTTTGCCAACAAGCTAGAATAGCTTGGTAATGGCTAATAGCAATTCTATTTCTGGTTTGAATACATTGAAATTTGATGATGTTGTTGGTGTTATTTTGAGTGAGGAAATTCGTAGAAAAATATCAAGTGGAACATCCACGTCAGGAAGTGTTTTGAATGCAGAAAGCAAGGATAGAAAAAAGGAGAGGAAACAATTCTGAAAGTCGTGGGAATTCATGAGGAAAATCAAAGGACAAAAGGTGCCAATCTAGAGACAAGAGGGGTTGTCGGTACTGTGGTAAGCTGAGTCATTTAAAGAAAGATTGTTGGTCTCAAAAAAATAAAGGAGACAAAAAGGAAGGCAATAAAGAGGAAAATGTGGTAAGTAACAAATTGATGAGGATGCTTTGATTCTTTCTCTTGATAATGTTGATGATTTTTGGGTGTTAGATTTAGGGGCTTCATTTCATGCTACACCCCATAGAAGTTATTTTCTTGATTATGTCTATGGGGATTTTGGGCTGATTTATTTGGGAGATAACGAACCCTATCAGATTGTTGGAAAGGGAAGAATCAAGATTAAGTTGTAGAATGAGAATCACTGGCTATTACATGAGGTAAGACACATTCCAAAGTTAAAATGAAATTTAATTTCAGAAGGGCAACTACATGATGAAGGTTGTGTTGTTACATTTAGTGATAAAAATTGGAAGGTTGCAAAAGGTGCCTTAGCAGTAGCAAAAGGTGTGAAAGTAGGCACCTTATATATTTGTACAGGTCATATTTTTCCTTCTACTTTAGCTATTGTAGATAAAAATCAATGTTTAGGAACAATTGTTGCAATTCAATAGGCAAAAAATCAAACAGTTGGTATGAATTTTGAATCAGCACTGTGGCATAATAGACTTGGGCACATGAGTGCAAAAGGTATGAAAGTACTTCATTAAAAGAATGTTTTACTAGGTCTGAAATGTGTTAATATGGATTTCTATGAAAGTTGTGTGTATGTTAAACAAAAGAGAGTTATTTTTCTCAAAGATGGGAAGCACAAGAAAGACGAGAAATTGTAGCTTGTGCATAGAGATGTATGGGGACCAACTCAAGTATCTTCTCTCGATGGCTCTTAGTATTATTTCACCTTTATTGATGATGCAACAAGGAAGGTATAGATTTATTTCCTTACGAAAAAATCTAATGTACTTGAAACTTTTAAGAAATGGAGAAGCTTGGTTGAGAATGAGAGGTAAAAAGTTAAAATGTCTCAGATCTGATAATGGTGGTGAGTATTGTAGCAAAGAGTTTGAAGATTATTATTCCTCTACTGGTATTCATAGGAAGAAAATGGTTCCAAGGACTCCACAAGAAAATGGAGTGGCTGAGCACATGAACAAAACAATAATGGAGCATACACAAACTATGAGATTCAATGTTGGGCCTAAACATGTGGGCAGAGGCTGTAAACATTATTTTTTATTTAATCAATAGAGGTTCCTCTAATCCTTTGGGTTGTGGTATTCGAGAGGAAGCATGAATAGGTAAGAAGGTGAGTTATTCTTTTCTCAAGACGTTTGGTTGTGAAGCATTTGCACATGTAGATTCTAAAAATAGAACCAAGCTTGATGAAAAATCAAAGAAATGTATATTTGTTGGATATGGCATTGATGAATTTGGCTATAGGCTTTGGGATTTTAAAAATTAAAAAATTGTGAGAAGCAGGGATGTCATATTTAATGAGAAAGTGTTGTACAAAGATCAAAATCATCAACATTAGAAGAAAGAAAATGATAATGTACTGCTGGATGATACACCAAATAGCGATGTTCCAGTGGTTCCTCATGTTTTGCAACAACAACAAAAATAACAAATACCATAAACTCCAATGAATGTTAGACGATCTTCAAGGATAAGTATACCTCCAAAAAGATTTTCTCCCTCCTTGTATTCTATTTTATTAACTGATGCTAGTGAACTAGAATGTTATGGTGAAACTATGTAGGTGGATACCAAGGTTCAGTGGGAGCATGGAATGGAAGAAGAAATGGACTCCTTGCTGAAAAATCAGACTTTGGAATTATGCAAGTTTCCTATAGGTAAAAGGCTTTACTAAAAAAATGGGTTTATAGGATGAAAGAGGAGGATGGAGGTAAGAAAAGATTTAAAGCCAGATTAGTTGCAAATGGATTTACATAAAAAAAGGGTATTGATTTTGATGGAATATTTTCTCTTATTGTTAAAATGACTTCTATTCATATTGTTTTAAGTATTGTGGCTGCTAAATATTTTTATTTAGAACAACTTGATGTTAAAACAACCTTTCTCCATGGTGATTTGGAAGAGGAAATATATATGGAACAACCACAAGGATTTGAGGTCAAAGGTAAGGAGAAACTTGTGTGCAGATTGACAAAAAGTCTATATGGCTTGAAGCAAGCACTTGGGAAATGGTATATTAAATTTTATAGTTTTATGGTTGAGCAAGGGTATAGTTGGTGTAATTTAAACCATTGTGTTTATTTTAGGAGGTTAGATGATGATAGCTACATTATCTTATGTTTATATGTTGATGATATGCTTGTAGTGGGGTCTAACATGGATCACATAAGGGAGTTAAAACAATAGTTAGAAAATTCATTTGCTATGAAGGATTTTGGGGCAACAAAACAAATCCTTGGTATGAAGATTACAAGAGATAGGAAAAACATAAAATTGTTTTTATCTCAAGATGATTATGTTGAGAAGGTGTTGAAGAGATTTCATATGGAAAATGCAAAAGCTGTCAGCACACCATTGCCTAGTCATGTTAAATTAACTAAGGATATGTGTCCAAAGACACAAGAAGAGGAAGAAAAAATGTCCAAGGTACCATATGCTTTAGCTGTAGGCATTTTAATGTACGACATGGTATGCATGAAACCAGATATTGCACATGTTGTAGGAGTTGTTAGCAGGTGTATGAGTCATCCTATAGTTGAGCATTGGAATGTGGTAAAATGGATTGTTAGGTATTTGAGAGGTACATCCAATAATTTTTTATGTTTTGGGGGCTCTAATACTAATTTAAAAGGCTATGTTGACTTGGATTTAGTAGGGGATATTGATACCAGGCGGAGTACCACAGGTTATGTATTTATAATTGGTGGGACACTAGTGAGTTGGATTTATCAGTTACAAAAGGTGGTTTCTTTATTGACCACAAAGGCATAGTATGTCACTACAACAAAGGTGGAAAAGGAGATGATATATCTACAACTTTTCATGGAAGAGTTGGGAAAACAGCTTATATTCAGCCATGTGACCTTGTAGGGACTGTTATGAGGTACCTTCTACAATTTTAACTTAGTTATTACATCCTCAGAGATGATATTATCTGTAGAACTAGAATCTACAATGACCTTGCATACCTTTCCAAATATCTTGCACCTTGCTCTAAACAAAGCTCTCCTTTGCTTGGGTTCTTCTTTTACTGGTTGTCTAATCAAAACCCTGTTAAACATCATATTTTCTCCTACTTCTGATTCTATATGACTGATCTCAGGTGATTTGATACTCATGGTGTCCTCTTGTGCATAGGCCACTCTCTTGTCATTGCTTGAAGAAGAAGCTTTCTATGGGAATTTATAAGCTGTATGACCTAGCTGATTACAGTGATAACATTTCATGGTGGCAAAGTAAGAGTTACTTCTGCCTGCTCCTCTTCCTCTGTTTGAACCTCCTTTTGGTCCTCTTCCTCTATTAAATCCTCCTCTTGATGATTTTTCACCTCCATTCTTAGTAAGCTTAGATTCTCCTTGGTTTCTTTGATCATTACCTCTTCCTTGGTAACCTCCACGTTGTCCTCTTTGATCTCTACCTTTTCCTTTTCCCTTAGAGGACTGATCATGCTTCCTTTTATTCCTCTCTTCAATCTTTATAGCCAGCTGATAACATTGATGGACTGTCTTGGGGCTAAGTAAAGCCATCTCTTCCTGTATGTTCCACTTCAAGCCATTAAGGTACCTAGCCACTTTCAGGCTCTCATCTTCTGCCACATTTTATCTCAAGCAAAGCTTTTGAAACTCTTCAGTATAGGTGTTGACATCTTGATCTTTCTACCTTAGACTCTGCCTCTTCTTGTGAAGTTGGATCTCATAATCATCTGGCATATAGGCTTCCTTTACCTTAGCAACCATTCCTTTCCAAGTTGATATGGGCTGCTTGCCTTCTTTCTCCCTTTCAGTCTGAACAAACTTCCACCATGTCAAAGCTGATTCTCTCAACCTTGATTTTGCAACATTCACTTTCTATGCTTTAGTGACTCCATCACATTCAAAATGGTTCTCCATGCCATCTATCCAGTCCATGACCAAATTAGGATCCATCTTTCCACTGAATAACGGTATGCCCTCAAGTCCTTTTCCACTCAGGGCTTTTAATGCCTTCAAGAAAGGCTCCTCAGGTCCAAAACAAGATCAGGTTCAGGGACTTTGTCTTCCTCTGCAACCTCTTCTTCTTTTGGCACTTTACCTTCCGACCTCACCTTGTTCAATGCTTCCTCAAGTTGCTCTATTCTTTCTTTTAAAGACTTGTTGTCCTCTTCTTGCTCTTCAACCATCTTGGCTAACTGTGCATTTGTCACCATGTTGGGCATTTCACTTGACTCAACTTCTGACATATAAGCTACTTTCCCAAATCTTTAGCTGAGCTCTGATACCTATCTGATAGGGACAGGCTTGGATTGAGTCAATCACTGGCTCAATGCTTTGGGTCTCCAAAAGATAACCCTTGGTGTTTCTCTCCACCACTCAACCTATAGGTCCTAAAGGTTATTAGGCACCCCTGGTCACTTGCCAACCCTACTATCAATTCAAGTTTGCTACTACCAAGCAGTTCTTGGTGCTTTTCCACACATTCTCCATCTAGGCCTTAAGCCTTTTAAAGACTAGACAATCTCTAAATTATCCTAACTTGCTTGCAGGGGTGTCCATAAGTTTCCTTGACTTCAAATGGTCTAGGAAAGGTTCTTGTCCAAGCACAAATCTCCTTTCTTCTATCACTGCCACCATACCCTAGGTTAGGGTTTTAGGAGAACTAGTAGCCCATGAGCCCTATTAGGTCTCTTAGCCCGGGGTTTTAGTTTAGTAGTCCTCCCTGCTCAGTGAATACCATAACTTCAAAGAAAGAACCTTGGCTAAAATTTGGAGCATTTCAAGATTTTTTTGGTTTCTGACCTTCTCAGGCCGTACACAGGGCTATCACTATTTTTTGAGAAATTTAGGGCTTTTTAAGCCTTTTCTTAGACACACAAAGGACTTTCTTCTTTCTCCAGCCACCAAATGATTTGGTGATGACTCCTACCTCTTGTCAGAGCTTGTAAGGTCCCTCGCAACCACTGCACACATTTGTTCAATGGAGATGCAACACCCCTGCAATGTAGGAACTAATTTTTCACTGTCTTTCCCTAACCGGGTGTTAGCCAACTCGCCTAGGGAAAGCTTTTTAGCATGCTACCAACACTCTTAAAAACGTTTATATTTACATAATGTACAAGGAGGGAGTCTATCCTTGTTTCCATAGAACCCATACTTCTTGGTACGGTCAGAAAACAATCTAGAACACCATTTTTCTGAGATTATCAATCAAAACAGCAACAGACAAGAAAACACAGAATTTGCAAATTAGATGAAAGCGATGGAAAACTATCTATAAGTGCCACAAGAAATGATTCGAAAGGCTTCTTTACATGCTAACTAACAAACAAAAGTCTTGCTCAAACCATCAAGATTGTTGTCACACAATCAAGAACAGAAAACCAGATTTTTCAACACAAAAATTACTGTTTCTTGCTTGTTCTCATAAAAACTGCCAACATCAAAAGTATCTAACCTCTTCAAAGGTCAAGAACCACCTACAACACTTAGAAAATAGTTAGGTTTTCATTTTTAGCCTAAGAACGGCCAAAAGCATGTTGTTCTAAAACATAGTGTGTTTTGCAATTTTTGACAAAAGCTTAGGAATCAACCACAAAAAGGATTCCCAGCTTATTTAAATTTCAACCTAAGAAACAAAAGGTCCTCAAACACAATTTAGATGGTGTTGAAAGACCTTGCACAACAAAATAAAATTGATTTTAAAACAATAATTCAAAATATGCTTGCACTTTGGTAGGTGCTCCTACACCACTCCACACACCAACTGTGGAATTTGAGGATTAGAAACATGGATGAATATGGGGTGCCTTTCATGTGATAAGAGGAAGGTGATTGCATGGAAAAGCCAATGTCATTTACATTGTGATTGAGAGCTCTATACAAGAACATATCATTACTCATTTCAAATGCATGCTTAATTCCATCATACATATACATGAAAAACCCTCTTATGTAGAAAAATATGCCTGGGAAATAAACCCCCTACATAGTTTCATCCTCTATAGAAATCATATGCTTGGATGCTTCATAGCAGCACATCATTATCTAGGAAAATCTCGTTAACAACTTATTTTTCTATATGTTGCACATAAACAAAAGATTGCAACAAATCCACTATTTTTGAAATGAAAATGGAGAGAATTTATGATGGAAAGATCAACCTTTGAGCTTGTGGATGCAAAATTTCCTCTCCGATGATACATTTGATACACTGGATGATACTCAAATAATGGAATTTGAAGACCTCCTTAGTTCATTTTGCCCAATAAAACCAACCAAACAAACAATTAAATAAATAAACAAACAAACAAACAAAAAACAATTAAAAACATCGAATATTTATTATTATATTATAACATATTATGTAATTTACTATAAACTATATAAAACAATATTTTATATTTTACTCTCAAATAAAATATTATATTTAATCTTATATATGAATTTTATTTTACATTGGAAAGAACATAATTCATAATATTTACTTATATTATAAGATATTATGTAATTTAATATTAACAATATTTTTATATTTTACACTAAAATTAAATAGTGCATTTAACGAAATATATGAATATGAATTTTATTAAATAATTTTATTGAATAGAAACGTAAGTTATACCCACATAAAAAGACTGAGGTGTACACTTTTAAGCCTCTAATTTATAGGCCTCTTCTCCCTTACTTCTACTCACCGTATACATGTGGGATTAAAAATACTTTGCATCAAAACAAATATATCCTTTCGGGCAGCTTGAGGATGGAAAGCTGGAAACGAAGAGATCTGGTTACCTTCCATAGTCGCTGCTGAAATTTTCCAGACACAGTGGAGGACTGCAGATTTTATAGCTCCTAACGGTGGAAACGGCAAATTAAATCCTTCCAAATGGTAGATGTGAACGTGAATAGGAACGGAAAGAGCAAATGCGGAAACAGAAACGGAAACGGTGGACGTGAACAGGCAGAGGTAAATGAGGAAAAGGTACTGTTTAAGGGGGCTGTGGGCCCGGCCACACCCGGCCGCATAGAAGCACTATTGAAGGTGCTGTCTCTTTTGTATAATATGCGCGTCTATGTCTACATGGCCTGTTTGAGCGGGGTGGACGTCGAGGCAATGAGAGAGCCATCCACACTCCGGACAAATATCACATACGACTCATCGAAGAAAGATTTCGTTTGAGGCGCAGATGTACGTATTTAAAAGAGGCGTGAGACTTGTTGGACGTCCTGATTTCTATAAAAGACTCCTCTGACGGGACTTCCTTGCTCACTCTGGAAGAGGTCAAATCTCGAGTGGCCGTAATTATCACAACTAGTATGCCGCATCTGCACATATGGCTTCACGTGCACGAGCTGCCCAGAGTCTGTCTCGTCTAGTAACCGATCTTTGGCCACAACTTTGCCGATCTCCTTCAAGGCTTCTTCCATTATCTCCGGCTGCAACAGCATCTCACCGAATGCCGACAGAGGATTCTTGTAGAAATCAATACATCCAACAAGTTTTTTCTCTTTCAACGAATTTTGACTTGTTTAGATAGTTCATCTGAGAGATATACGAACCATCTCGAACATAATTTCGAATTAACCATTTCAACTCGTCAAACTTAGTATAGACTTTTTAAACTTGTCCATCCACACCTCACACTAAATCTTTATTTGATGAATGGTATGTACTTGTCCACTTCATGGTTCTCTCATTGCCTCTGATATCCAGCCATCTCAAACATGTCATATAATCCGAGACATATTATATAAAAGAAACAACACCATCAATAGTGCTTCTAAGTGCTCCTCCTCATCTTCTCCGGGTCCTCCATCCTTGTTACCACCATTTGCAAAGTAGCGCCTGTTGATGACAAGTGGCTCACAGTATTTCTGATGTTGAGGAAACCACTTCCAAAGTTTCGATTTCAGCAGTTAAAGTTTGTATGGCCTTCTTAGATAACCCACATTGCAGCAGATCCAATTTTAAAAGATCTAACCATGTATTCATAAAAGTCACTGGCCACGTTAATACAATATTTGCAAAACTGATAGCCAGGCTAGTAGACATTATACACATATGCTCTGACGATTCCTCAACCCACTCGCTATGCCTGAGAAGAAATACAGGAAAACACATTAGGCGTCGCTATAAAATACACAATCTATCTAAATATAAAGATTCATAGATTTATAAAAATAGCCTTTGAGAATTTTATTTAGAAAGGTCAAAGATTACAACTAAAACATTAAAAGAGATAACTGAAAAATAGGAGTGATTGTTATACTTTTATAAAATATTTAATTTTTTTAGTCTTTTTTTGGGTTATAATGCTTCCAAACAGAAGGTTTGGTCTTCTTTTATTTAATATATTAAAATTATTAGAAAAAGTGTTCTGAATTTTTTAATCATGGTTTGATTTTCTTAAATTCTGCAGAAAATATGAATACATTAAAATGGTAAAGTAATGCATATATGTGAATTAGATATAGCTCAATTTAAGATATAGGCATCTAAATGGTTGTAGAGAAATACACAAGTGAGAAAATAATATTTTTTTCAAGTAATGAATATGTACTAAAGATAGATGAATGTTAAATTTGTTGGATCAACTTGTGCTCTCTAGAAAACTGGTCTACTTATTTTCACAAAATTTGATAAAATAGTAAACATGATGGTTCTTGACCACTCACCCATGTGTTTGGAAACATAACTCTTGTTAAATTAATTTCCTAGTATGCTAGATTTTATTTAGGTTGTGCTTATGTCAATTTAATTCATAGTTCCACCAAGTCTTGGGGACGGGGACGGGGGGACGTAGGGACTGTCTCGGGCTGGGACCTAAATGAATGGAGGGACGTATGGGGGACATGCAAGGGGCAAGGGGACGGTGTGCTGAAATACATATAGTACTTGAAAAAATAGCTATAAAAAGATGTATAACTGTAAAAGCCTAAGGAATAAGTAAATTTTAGAGTTTAAACACATTGCAATGATTTCATTGAACTAGTGAACATTGAAACAATGAAAATTAAAATGAAAATATACTTGTAACTTGTAAGTTGTAAGTTAATAAACATTGTGATTGGAATGAGAACTAGTTGTTTCATAATTTGAATTTCAAAATTTCATAGTCAGGATTCATAATTACAATCAAGTATCAAGTTATCAACACAACAGTGTTCAAACTTCAAACTTCAAAAACAAAATAGACTAAAATTACTAAATAGTAAATACTAAATAGCTAATGGCATGATGCCTCTAATGATCTAATCATCTCCAACTCCAAGCTCCATGCCAATCTCCTCATCATCGGAACCATCGGATGAGGACCCCAAATGCTCAAGCTCATCTAGACCAATACCAACCAGCCCTGTCTGTGTAGCATCCTCATCTATCTGTGCTGGCTCTTCTGGCTCTACATCCCATCTGTCTGCTGGACTCTCCTTGTATGTAGTTGTGCTGTGATCAATGAGACGTAAGGCACTATGGACAGCCACAAGCTTCTCTGCCCTCCTAGAAGTGAGCCTATTCCTCTTAACAGAGTGGATGAAGTTATAAGCGGACCAGTTCCTCTCAGAAGCAGAAGAACTAGAAACCTGGGACAACAAACGAATGGCTAGAGTAGTAATCAAAGATCTAGGCCCATGCATAGTCCACCAAAACTTGGGGTCCTCCTGTGACATAGTCTCCAAATCTACTTTGGCTGCCTCTGAATATCCCCAAAGAGTAGCAAATTTTGTCCACTCAGTACGAAACAAGCTGGCCTCTATAGGATCATAAATTTTGTCAATGGCCTTCATGAACCCTTCCTTCACCTCAACATCCTCAATAGGTGTCACTCTACCGGGACGTGGCACATACCACTTTGGGTTCAATGCGTAGGCAGCCATGTGTAAGGGAGTGTTGAGTTTCTCCCATCTATGCTGAATGATTGGATAAATATGCTCGGTGTAGAATTGCATTGTGGGGTCCTTCTCTCGCACTTTAGCCTTCATTTGATCAAGCATGGAATCAATGCACTCGTATACCTCTCCAAGGGAAGGTGCATTAGAATCCCCAAATCTAATAACTTTGAAGACTGGCTCAATGATGGAGACAATATATTTGGCATCAGCCCAAAAAACATCATTCTTCACCACCTCCTTAACCCTCAATCCCTGCTGTGTCTTCGACTCAGGCCATCTGTTCCATTCTGCTGTCATTACCATTAGTTGCAATGGCTCTTGCAACTCAAGCATCCTCTCCAAGAGAATAAAGTATGATGCATACCGAGTCTCTACAGGCTTCAGGAATTCCTTCTTGGAGAAGGACCTGAAAAGTGCATGTGAATGATGATGGTTGCAGATAAACATCTGCACATCTCTAGCATCACTGACAATAGATTTGATCCAGCTGATTTTACCCATGTCCTTAAGTGCATTATTCATAGCATGCACACAACAAGGAGTCCAAAAAATATGTCTATAGGCTGCCTCAATCAACCTCCCTGCAGCTCTGCACACATGGGCCACATCTGTCACTACCTGCACCACATTTTGTGGCCCAACCTCCTCTACAGCATCCTTGAGGATCTGAAACTGATAATGGGCATCCTTGCTATGCCCTGAACAATCAATAGCCCTAAGGAAATAAGGGCCCGCTACAGATGTGATGATGATATTGATGAGTGGACGATGCCTAATGTCCGTCCACCCATCCATGACTATGCTGCATCCACTTGTGACCCAGGTTCTCTTCATCTTCTCCATCAAAATATTAATCTTGGAATAGTTTTGATCCAAGATTGTTGTCCTCAATTTATTCTCCCCTGGTGGCACATATGATTGTCCTGCCCTTATTATTTTTGACACAACTTCCTTATAATAAGGAGAGCGAGCCACGTGGAATGGAATGCCATTGGCAAAGAAGAATTTACCAATGGCATCATCTGCCTCATCCTTTGCCTGCACATTGAATAAACTTGCTAAAGGTTGTGAAGATGCCATCTTACGTTTCCCCCTAGGCTCTGCTGCACTTGAACTGAACGGATTTGGTGGCCTTTGACTCTGTAAAGTAGAAGTAGACACTGCTGAAATCTGATCACCCATACTCTTATGTTGCAATGTAGCAGATGTAGGCACTTCATCCTCATTACAACCCCATAATTTTAAAATTTCAGTCCTGTACTTCAAATTACTTGCCACAGCTTTGCATACATCTACACCTTTGCCTCGAACAAGAAGAAAATGTGCATTAGTTCTTGTAATGCTGCCAAACCATGTAAGCTCACACATGTGACACTTCCATAATCTAGTGCCCCCAGTTGCCCCAGGCTTTGCTGCTACCTTGGATGCAAATTGTTTTAAAGGTTTATTTGGATCAAAGGGGCCCTTGGCCCATTCTTGAAGGAGTTCTGAAGGGCAGCTATTATTTTTACTACCAATGGAACTTGTGGTAGTTTGAGTATTTGAGGCTGAGCCATGTTGTACTTGTGGTTGAACTTCACCCTTAGCCTCCCCTCTTATTTGAAAGTCAGGATCATCTAATGAATCATTTGCACTTTGAATGTCTGGTTCATCATCACTTCTGTTGTATGACTGTGAACTCATTATGATGATGATGCTGCAAAAACAATGTTAAAAAATAAAAAATAATCAGACCTATGATGTAAAAAAAAAATTAAAAATCAGACCTATAAAGTGGAAGCAAAGGCAAGGCATGTGAACTGTTTGATAGAATGTTGAATGCATGAAAATGTGGAAGCACAGGCAAGGCATGTGAACTGTTTGCTTTGCAAAATGTGGAAGCACATGCAAGGCATGTGAACTGTTTGACAGTCACAGAATTGAACTGTTTGACTGAAATTAAAATGAAAATGTGGAAGCACAGGCAAGGCATGTGAACTGTTTGATTGTTTAATTTTTTTTATAAATTTATTATGCCTCTTGGCTCATTGTGCTCTACAAAATGTGGAAGCACGGGAAAGGCATGTGAACTGTTTGACAGAAAATGTGGAAGCACAAGCAAGGCATGTGAACTGTTTTACTTGCTCACCATGCGGTGGTGGTTCTATTATTATGTTTGCACTTGTACACTCTTGTTTTTTATTTTGGTCATCCACCACTATATTCGTGATTGCTACTCTCGATTGTGGCATACTGTATAAGAGATCTACTATTCTTAAAGGTATGGTGGTTTGTAACAACTTGCAATATTTTTATCAGATTCCAATTGTGTAGAGATACTTGTTATTTCATTGAAACTCCTTTGTTCCTTCGCCATGGCTTGTTCTATTTTCGCCTTTGCTTTTTGGAGTCTACCTTTCTCTGTACAAGGGTCTAGATATGTAGTCTTCTTGGTTTGTGGTCTGGTGACAACTAAAACTACCTTATCTTGTCCTTCCATGTCTATCATGTTAATGTTTCCTTTTTAAGGATAGTCTATCTTCATGGTTACCTAGTTCGCACCACTTGCATAGCACTCTTGCGTTGTTTTGATCACTTTGACATTCTCTAGAAAAATGTAACATTCATTGCCTTTTTAGCATTGTATAAAGGGTCATCCTTTGGCATCGTACTAGAGTCTACTTCTCACCCCACTATTATTGTTAAATAGATTATTGTTCCCTCTCATGTTATGGTATCCACTAGTTGATATTGTTGTTCTATTGTTTTGGAGACATATTTGGTGGGGTAGATTGTTCACCTTGTGTAAAGAACACTTGTGTGCTTCTTATTTTTAAGTTGTGTGGGCACTCCTTGATAGAATGCCTAAGAACTTGGCAGATGTCAATTGTTTTGGTAGTTTATTTTAATATGATCCTCATTTTTACATTTAGTAAATCACAGGTCCTTATTTTCTTTGTTGGTTTCTTTCTCCGCTTTCAGTTCCTTCATCATTCTCATCATATCCCTTCTCAAGGCTTGGACAATCTTAGATTCATTATGACTACTTTCGTTTCAACTCTTATCTTCTTCTACCTTTCTCTTTCCTCAAGAACATGTTTTATCCTCACTCTCCATATCCATTGCTCAATTATAAGCATCAGCATAGGAGAGTGGCACAACTTTCATCCTTTTCCTTGGTGAAGAAATTAACCCTTCAATGAACCAAAGTAGCAGTTAGTCACAAAATCAAACTTCTATGTTGTTTTACTAGAGATAAGTTTTTCAAAGTTCTGAAAATAAAAATTCAATCAACAAAAAATAAATACATTAGAAACAACTAATAAGTGTTCAAATCTTTGAATTCAAGAAATTTCCCATCTAAGAACTTAGATTTGAATGGTTGGCACTTAATGAGAAACAAATAAACCAAAGTAGCAGTCAGTCACAAAAAAAAATTTGCGTTGTTTGAACAGAGATAAGTTTTTCAACACTTTACAAATACAAAGTCAATTAATAAAAAGTAAACACATTAGAAACAACTAATAAGTGTTCAAATATTGAAACAAGGGTAGATAATAAAGAACCAAAAAAAATTCATAAAAAAATCTGCTAATGGTCCTTAAGTTGGAAGTTCACAAATGATAAGTATTTCACAGTTCTAAAAATACAAAGTCAATTAATGAAAAATAAATACATTAGAAACAAATAATAAGTGTTCAAATCTTGAAACAAGGATAGATAATAAAGGGCCAAAGAAAATTCATAAAAGTTCCAGTTAATGGTTATTAGGTTAGAAGTTCAAAGGATATTTCCAGTCTAAGAAACTAGAATTGGATAGATGGCAGTTAGGGAGAAACAAATAAGCACTGCTAATGTAACTGCCAGTCACAAAATCAAATTTATATATTGTTTCTAGAGAGATAAATTTTTGAAATTTCTAAAAATATAGCTTAATTAAGAGATCCAGCTTACCTATCAAGCCAACAAATTGGACCACTAATCACCCTCATCAAGGTGCTCTTGACTGCTGACTTCCATGCAAATGGGAAGGACCCACCCTGTGAAAAACATTACAAGATGGTCATGCAGTAGGCATTCTGAATAAACACCATATTTTAATTTCTAAAAGTAGAAAATCTTAACGCTGAATTTGACAATAATCACAATATCATCTAAAACTTTGAACCAGATCATTGTCTGTGCCAAGAGGAATAATTCCAACCGGTGTGATTGGTTTTCTGTTTTCCACATTAAGCTCCCTAGTGCTTCCCAGAACCCATCCCACAAACCCATCACCATCTGCTACCTACCCAACATTGACAAACTCATACGATATTTATTCATCCTTGGATGCCAAATTTGTTCCAACTAAATACTTGATAAATTTAGCACCTTAACAGGCTATCAAGAATCATACGAAAAGTTGTCCACACTGATCTACTTACCACAATCCATATTCTTTTACGGATTTCTTGAGCACAGGGGTCCCCAACGCTGGCCAATTTCTCCAAACAACCCAGACCATGGTGAAGGAAATCTGAGGGTTTAACATTTGACAGGTCAAAGACCTGTCCAAACAAAAATAACACATGGAATAAATCATGATAAGTTGTTCCAAACTCTTCATTCTATGCATTTGCTTGGCAAGTGCCCTTTAGAACAGATCTGCAAGTACTATGGCTTATGTCTTCTTGTTAAGTGAACCATGTCTTATACTATTGTATCCTTAGGCATTTTACCCCAAGAATAAGAGTTGAGAGTCTCCAATATGGCACTAAGTACTTAATGTCACCCTATGTCCAACACAGATAGTTTCAACAATTTTGCATCTTCTTCCGTTGCCATTGTTTTCAGTTCTTGTTTCTTGTTTCAGGTGTTAGTGATTCAATTGCAGGAGGGAAATTTGGTGACTGTGTGGGTTCGAACTCGGAACATACGGAGGACTCAAATTTTGAAAAAGGAAAGTTGAGACACTCGTGAGCGTTCGGAGGATGTAAATAGGAATCCTACGTGGCAGTAGTACAGCTGGGCTAGCTTATAATAGCTATCGTTCTTTTCCCTTGTTTTGGATTTTCAGGTTTTAATTGGTCGACGAAATATATTTTATTCATTATATTATTTTTTCATCATGCATGATATGTGAAGAGGATCATTTTTATTGTGACATCATTTTTGTGTATAAATATTATAATGTATCAAATTATATATATTTATTAATTTTTGGAATGTAAATATGAGGATTTTTAAATCATGGAAGCAAATTTCAAGTTTATAAGAAGGGAGTTTTGTAGGAAATTTTAACCATAAAAGATGAGAGAGAAGGTCGAGCAAGCAAACATATCAATCCACAACTAATCTATCATTATCTTAGAAAGATGCTCACTTCCATTGTGACAAAATCTTCATTGGCATAAAGATCAAGGTATATTGGACTATATATGTTAATAGCTTATTATGGTTTTGTGTTAATAGCTCCATGTCCATCACTTTGATTTGGTTTTTTATTACAACCCATAATAGTTGAGTAGATTTATATTTTTGGTAAAAAATAATGCAATGGGAGCAGTCCCCAAAGCCATAATTTACTTATAATTTTCTTAATTTAGTAATATATTATTATAAATCTAAATATTAAATTAATAAAAAGAAAAACAAGTATATAAAAAATTATAACTATTATTATAAAATTTTGCAATGAAATATAGATGTCACTAATATTTTAGTTATTAAAATTGTTAAAGCAAAATGGTATAATCTCAATATTATGATTAATGTTGTTTTATCATAAATCTTATGAATTTATATATTGTTATAGTTATTTTGATAGATGTTCTATAGTAGCCTCATAAATACTCATGTCAAAAAAATAAAGCATAATTTACACATATTTTTAAAAAAATCATAAAATTAAGTAAATAAATAACTATTAAGTAAATAAAAATAATGCTTTAGTAAACAATGCAAAAGAGTATAGATATCTTAAATACATCTATCCAAACAACATCGAGAAATATTAGTTTACAACTATTATATTTACTTAAGAATTATTTTATTTCATTTACATTTTTTACTTTATTCTTATTTGAAAAGCTATTTTTATTTACTTAAGAATTATTTTATGCACGAACCATTCACTATTTCTTATGGAGTAATGGTCTCATGCATCTAGTGAGTGGATGAATAACTTAGTTGATGTTGATTTAAAAACCATTCATTATGTGGAACCATTGTGCAAGTGTATCTAGATCACTACCTTTTCTTATATAGTGGCATCCTCATTATGTTGGGAAGACCTAGAGGTACCAACACTAAAAGTGGGACTTGATGTACTCTCTCATAGTCATGTCCTTATTACACTTGGAAGTCCCTAGGGGTGCTCATAAAAATTGGGACTTAGTGTGCATTGGGAATGGTTTGGTGATGTACACACTTACTAATGACTTACAAATGTGAAGTTGGAAGGATTTTATGAAGCTTAGGATTCAGTGAAGATAAAAAATAGTCATACTTCTATCTAGGAACCAGTGAAGATCTAAAGTGTGTTGGTATGGTAGCTATCTAAAATGAATTCTTAACTAGATCCATGATTACAAACAATGAGAGAAGCTTGCCCCTATACTAGGGTGCTAAAAGGAGTGGGTGTCGTTGAACTCGTGTGTCCTTGTTGAGAGAAGTTAGTATTTCTACACAAAAGATGGAATTTAGAGTAGTGCATAGGGTCAAAAATAATAATATAGAATATCATTGCACCACTTGAAGTGGATCATTGGCGCAAAATGTTGAATTTATCATTGTTTAGGATTGCATTTAGTGTTATTAAGGAGTGCTTTGATGTGACTATTGTTTTTCAACACATGCCTAGTGTAGTCAAACTGAGAGATCAACTATTAAACACAATTTGTAGAGGCTTTATGTGCTTTTTTCTTGAGGAGAGTTGAGTGATTTTTATTCATGCAAGGATGCTTTATGTTATGAGTGCATAACTATAGAGGCAGTGTTTTTATAAATTTATGCATGGGAATAATCAAATATTTTTGAACAGATTATTATGGTTTATGTGGGTTGCCCATTGAAGATGTTATTTCTACACTAGTTGGAATAGTGTAGATTTTTCTCTTGATAATGATTTATGAGAAAAAATTGAAGCCACTCCATGGTGGTTTATAGTGTGAATTATTGTAAAATCCTTTATATACCCAATAATAGAGGATGTATGTAATCAATATATAATTTTCTTGAGGGTGTTGGTTGCATGAATGAAGGTCTAGAACTTTTAGTTGTTCTTGCATGTGTGCATAATTAAGGGAGAAATATTTCAAAATATTTTCCCCTAACTTTGCTTGTATCTATAAAAGAGATAATAAGGGAGCATTTAGAAACACATAGAGCTCAATGTAGCTCTTCTAGGTAATAGATGTTAATGTCCTTGGTTGTAGTGAAGCAAATAAGGACTAAGGAACTATATTACAACTCTATGAGTGAAGCACATGTCTTGGAAATATTATTTTTATGTCATAGAGATTTGATCTCCATATATAAATAATTAATTTCTTCCAAGGATAATAGTTGAAAGTCCCTTCCTTAGGAAAAGATTGACTTTACATCTTCTTTTTTGTGTCATGGTGTAAAGGAGGATGAGAGTGCCAAGATTCCTTGAACTTCAATAAAGGTGTTTGATAATAGTCCACATGATATTGAGCCCTTATACTTTGATACTAATTATTTGATTTTTATTTGAGATTTAAGGACACCTTCTCATATAGGTAAAGTTATGGCTAGTCCATTGGAAAGAAGTTTATTACCAATGGAAAGCTTGAGTTGTAAAGGAAATCTTATATAATGCTATGGTTGAAACAAAATAAAGAGTTATTTGAGCCACTTTAGGCAATTTTATTTTGGTTTTACTAAATAGGGGCCAAATTGAGGAAGTGTAAAACAAGTAAAGTTAGCTTACAACATACACCACAATTTTCTTACCATGATCATTTCACAACCTACAACATGTCTTAACAATGTCCTAGATTGTTCTTGAACAACACTAGAAAATATCTTGCCCATTTGTGCAATACATTAGAAAATCAACTTAGATGGATGTCAAATTCCTACTAAAATATATTTCTAGAGAATAATGAAAAAATCAACCTAAAGGTTTTATGTAAGTCGTGAGTTTGAATTATTGCATGAGCAAAGATAGTGCTCACTTTTAATCTATTATGGCATGCATGGTGCTTTGATCATGCTTGACTATGCCATTTGTAGGAGTTATTATGTTATTTTGAGAAATAAAAATGACATTACTAAAATTGTTCCACAAAAATAATAATTAAGTAAAGGGAGGAAATATAGCTTGAGACATCTCCTTCACTTAAAAATATTTAACCAATGAATAAAATACATATTTGATGATTTTTTAATTAATCAAAATTTAAGACTCAATTTATTTTAAAATTTGAATTAATTAAAATTAGTCAAATAAATATCCAATAGACCAATAGACAATATCTTTACTTATGTGGAGCACCATTCTTGGCCCCTATAACCACCTTATGCCTCCCCTCCCAAAAAAAAACTCCTTAAATTTACGTGAATCTTCAAACATTAAAGGTGCTTATCCAATCCAAAGAGTTTGGAATGCATTCCATAGAGCTTAGAGTGCATGTACACCATCCCTTACAATATTTTTGTATAGCATCCCATACAATATTTTTGACAAGGAAATTTGTGCAAGTTTAATCTCTTGCCTAAAAACTTAACATTAGAGTCAATCATATACTAGAAAAGGGAATTTTGTTTAGTGCCACGAATATAAAAGGTAATTTTCACCCAAAGAAAAACATTATGTCCTCCACAATAGATTTTTGTTTCTAGCAATTATGATTTTCATAGTGGAAGTTGATTAAGAAAAGTGAGATGTGCTCATTTGCTAGACAACCATTTATATTTGTATGTTTGCATTTTTGTTATAATTGTGTAAATATTTTTAGTATTAATATTTTGAATCATATAATATTAAGGAATATCAAGTTGAAATTGTGAAAATATCATCTTTTAATTATTTATATTCTTATTAAATATATTAAATTATAATAAAATTTTAAATTTACAAATTAATAATTAGTCGATAGGCTACATAGAGTGTGATATTTGACCTTGAAACAAGTCTCACACCTCCAAACCACTATGGAGTTGTCGGAAAACAAGTTTCAATAGTCGTTTAATGGTAAACCAACTATCGTTTAATGGTAAATGCCTCTAAAATATCATGTAAAAGCCTCCAAAATCTCACTTATCACATAAAAGCCAAATAAATATTGATTTGACAATTGAATTGGAACATTCTATTTCCATTTATAGTATTTTTTTGTCAATTTGATGGAAACTTTTTTTTTCGTTTGCACTGCTTTATGAGATAATACTTAATTTCTTTAAAGAAAAAATCTAGATAAATATCTAAGTTTACTTCATTCCATTATTTAACATTATTGTTTGTTTAATCCAACCACATGCCACTAGAATTTTCATGCACAAACATGTACTCTCTAACATCTTAACATACATATAATTTTCTATTGATGTAATCTTTGAACCTCCTTTAGATGCAAGTACTAGTATTTAAAATATGTAACATTTTATTATTAATAAAAATAAAAATGTTATAAGATATTTTTATTATTATTACTTTTTAAAATAACTATATCATTTTTATGCAATTTGAGACTTATGAATCTAAATTGAGATCACAAATCTAAACTAATACTATTTTAAGTGAAAGTTAAAAATTAATAGATACTCATTTGATCAATATCTACATTTATGAGACCTCTAAAATTAGATATTCTTTCAACCAAAATCTATTTTTTCAAGACCTCCAAAAAAATATAACACAATTATTACATGGAACTAAACTTTGGATTGCAACAATGACTAAAATCTATTTAAGTGATTGTTTAAATCTGCTTTTCTAAATTCACGTGATAAGATCTTTTCAAATTTGGGTTTCCTTGTTTGACTAGTATTTGATTTTATGATTGAAGGGTGTGTGTTTAATGATGAAAATTCTAGTATCAAACTTAAATATGTTTAGGAAATGGGATCTCTATATTAGGTGAATGTATCATACTTTGTATTGGTCTTGTTCTCTATTTGGACTTGAGTCGAGTGATTTAGTTTAGATCAATGGTAGTGTAATTTTCCTATGACTCTAGGTTTGACCCTATGCAATTATATAATTTTCTTCTCTTTTATCCCAATACATATTTGTTTGTTGTGTTGCTTTTGTTGATAAGAGTGCTAACAGTATTTAAAAATACCTTACAATAGTTCTTTTTTCTTCACAAAGAGGTAAGTTCTCCTACATCAATCATGAGAAATATGTATAAAAGTTTAAAGACATCATATAAGGACCCTAGAAGATGCATACATATTCTTTACTCTTTTAAAGCACCAAATCAAAGTGTGTCACTATTGATTGCTTCTTTAATGCTTTGAAATACATTCAGATTAATATTTTCTTGTATGATTAAAATGAGCACATTGAATGCCTTTAAACACTAATTAGTTAGATTTTAATTTTTCTAATTTAGTTAGTTTCCAATTTCTAATTACTTAGTTTCTAAATTTTCTAATTTAGTTAGTTTTCAATTTCTAATTAGTTAGTTTCTAATTTTCTAATTTAGTTAGTTTCCAATTTCTAGTTAGTTAGTTTGTAATTTTTCTAATTTAGTTAGTTTCCAATTTCTAGTTAGTTAGTTTGTAATTTTTCTAATTTAGTTAGTTTCCTATTTCTAGTTAGTTAGTTTCTAGTTTTTCTAATTTAGTTAGTTTCCAATTTCTAGTTAGTTAGTTTCTAATTTTTCTAATTTAGTTAGTTGCCAATTTCTAATTAGTTAGTTTCTAATCTTTCTAATTTAATTAGTTTCAAATTTCTAATTAGTTAGTTTCTATTTTTTCTAATTTAGTTAGTTTCCAATTTCTAATTAGTTAGTTTCTATTTTTTCTAATTTAGTTAGTTTCCAATTTCTAATTAGTTAGTTTCTAATTTTTTTAATTTAGTTAGTGTCCAAATTCTAATTAGTTAGTTTTTAAGTTTTCTAGTTAGTTTTTAAATTTCTAACTAGTTTAACTTTTAAATTTTCTAATTTATTTAATTTTTAAATTCCTAGTTGAGTTTAGTTTTTTAATTAATTTAGTTTTTAAAATTAGATTAATTAGATCTTACAATAAATGTTACTTTTTTCTTTTAGTTTAGTTTCTTTTTAATTTCAAGGCTAATTTAGTTAAGTGGGTTTCCTTTGCAGGTTCGTTTCACAGAGATTTAAAATCAAAACATACACTTGTCAAAGAAGGGAGGCATAAAATTACTAATGAGATTTTGATGTAGGGCATTCATTGAAGACTTCATTTTGAAATTGATTGTCTTTTAGATTAGAAAACATTTCAATTGGTGCTTTAAAATGAACAATTGTCTTCTCTCATGTAGATTTAACTAGGAGGGTAAATAACACCATGTCTTAGTGTTTGAAGAATGGTAGGTATTATATTCTCACCTTGTGCAAACTCGATGATTAGAAAGCCAGATCCATTTGTTTTTGTGTTTATACCTTAGAGGGGTCTGCCTCGCAAGAGGGAACGACTCCAACCAGTTTTTTGCTCAGGTCGGTATATAAAAGGACGAGACTAAACTGTCGAGTCCTCATGGTATGTAGGCCTTCGTTGTACAATTCCATTTGAAAATGTAAGAGCTGAAGATATTAGCTCAACACCCAAGACCACTTGCAAAAACAATGAAAACCTTCTACAAGAGAGTATGCAAGAATGAGATTTCTTCATATTAAGACCTATCAAACAATGAGGTATGAAGTATGTTATAAATGAGTATAATCACCTTCCTTAAATAGGCAAGGTTGAAATGTAGTAATGAACATGATGTTGAAAAATGTCACAATCATATGACATGAGATAACTAACACACTAATCACCTAGGAAATGATGCATTAGCTAGATAAGATAAGTTCTAGAAAGGCCAACTAAGACTTCTAGAAAGAATATTATAACCTAAGTAAACTTATGTAAGTGTAATTAAATAATTAATTACACCAACAACCCCCATAAGTGCAACTTAGGGAGAAGATTATTATGCAAAGATGGGTCCCGGCTACTAGGCCATGTTAAGTACCCATGTACAAATGCAAAAGGAAATCTCTAACAACCAGAGAAAAGGAGAAAACCCAATGGTATAAAACTCCTCTCCAAAAGAAAAAAAACACGTCAAGAAGGATGGAGGACTCCATGATACCCCCCAAGTACACTATCTATCACATATATATATTACAGAAGCCCCCCCATAGGAGGGAAAGAGAGAGACTATGTAGCCCCCCCGAGAATATGTGATTACCTAAAAAAATGGTAAGTGTCTGAAGACAAAACATGATCCAGTGTCGAAAAATAACTTGTCTCCCTTTCAGAAGAAACAAAACCAACTACAAGTGTAGGAATGCTTCCCATTACAGATAGGAATTGAAGGAAAGAAGCATGAATATGGATGATGATAATGTCTCTAAAATTTTCTCATGTGTTTCCTTTGCCACTAAAGATGAACATGCCACTATTAAATCAGGTACATGCCCAATTAATGTAGAAGGTGACAAATCAAGACTATGCGGAAAATGATGTTGAACAAGATCCAAAGACTTGGATGGTTTAACAAAAGTTATGCAATGACTATCATCAAAGAGGAGAGTTAACCCCTCAAATGTGTCCTCCAAATCCAAAATTTGAGACTCCACAAACAAGGATGCAATGTTTGATAGATAGGAATCCCAACCAGGAAGACAATAATATATTGATTATAATGAATCATTGGACATACTCAATGACTCATCACCATGAGGATGTTCCTGTTGAATAGGAATGATAGGAATCTCAATCAATGACTCTGCACAAGGAATCACTAAAGGTGAAGATACATCATTTGTCTCTAATGGAGAAGAAGCATCTGAAGAACCCTTTTCAACCTCTTCGAAAGATTCAAAGCACTCCAAACAATCAAACTCTTCCATAGTATCACCATCATAGGGTATCTTGTCTGAAGAATGAAGGGACACATGACATTCTAAAACTGAATCATCTGGGAATGGTGGAGTATCAGGATCACCATATATCTCCCAAAGCTTAGTCCAAAGAGTATGAGGACAATCATGATGATCAATACCTTTCAAAATGTCATCATCAACATGCATTGCAATAACCCCTAAAACATTGTAGCTATTGCGACTCCAAGCAAATTTTTGAATACCTTGACCTGGATGGGGAACAATACCATACAAATGTGGCAACAATTCAATAGATTGGAGATGATTTATGATTCCATATCTCCATTGTTTATAGTTTCCCTTTTGCAACATAATAAAAAATAGTTCAACGCATTTGTAAGTATTGCATTGCATTTTCATTTACGGTAGAATTTTGTATGCATAAATGTAATTAGTCGCATTTGATTTAGACTCGCATTTGATATTTCTATATGTAGTTGTGATTTAAAATGACACATGTGAAGTTTAATGATGCATTTGCAAAATAAAATGACGCATTTGGTTTCTTGTAACACAATTGCAAAGTAATGATACATTTGCATAGCATTTGATTTTTTCACTATGCATTAGGATAGGTGATTGATTCTGACATGAGGCATGTATAATGCCATTGCATGTTGTTTTGGACCCTGTGTATATGCGAGAGTCAAGACCACTGACTTTTTTCTTCTGGGATAGATTGTAGAGCGCAGAGAAATGGTTCTTATGGCATTTGGGTCTCCACCATGTGACAAAAATGCCCATCATTTGGGAAAACCAGGGTCTACTGATGGCGTTATGCAAGCAGTGGCACTCAAAGACCTCTTCATTTCACCTGCCTACTGGAGAGGCTACAGTTACTTTGGGAGGATGTCTATAGGATTCTAAGACTTCCTATTAGAGGAAAAATTTATCTGTCTCTGTGTGAAGAAGTTGTGGAATTCTGGCTGCTCGTCTTTTGTCAATAACGCTGCAAAATAAACCAGTTGAGGATTCTCTTTTGTGCCTATGTTGACTTCTACTAATTCTTCAACAAAAATGGGTGACTTTTCCTATGCAAAGGGGAGAATTTTCAAACCTCCATCCTTAGGTGCCTCAGAGAGGTTTTCACCTTTAGATGCATCCTTTATTTTTTCTTTTTCATTGTCTAGAGGCGCCTTTCAATTTTCACCTAGAGACTCATCTTTTTTATCTTTTATTATTTTTCTCATTTTTGCAACTAGAGGGTTGAAACACCTCCCAAAATACATTTTGTTGAAGTCAATGGTAAAACTAACCTTTAGATCACCATTAGGTACATGCCTTTTGACCCCAATCTCAGAACTCAACAATCGCTTCATCATTCTAAAAAATGTCTAAGACGGGTGTGTCTTGTTGGTCCCAATCAATGAGTTGCGGATAAACTAAGGGCATGTCATCATCGTTGTTGTCAAAATTCAACTGAGTCAAGGTAAGGAATGAGTTGTTCATATGGTCACAAAAGTTTTGTACCAATTCCTCTTTTCTCTTTTGCTTAGATCTAGGTGGATTTGAGAAAATTCCAATGCCATATGCCTGGTTATCTCAAACAGCATGCATCAGTTGCTGCAGTAGGATCAAGAGATTCCCAATAGTAATGTTTAAACCATTCCCTCTTTGACATATTTTGAGACAGAATTTAATGATTTGTGAGGATTTCCCAACATTGTCAAGTTCTCCAAATAGATCGCTGTCATAGTTAATGGAAGATAGTAACCCACCTATATTCGCTTGAGTTGTGAGTCATGCAGATATAGTCAAATGGTTCAGAGATGTATCAATATCGCTTAAAGCACTTACTTTGATTAAGGTGATGTGTACTAGGAACGCAATATGAATCGATTAAAACCCAAGTCTAAACCTCTTTTGGCCAATCAGAAATAAAATTAGTTCAATCTCCCCATCTTACCAGTCGCCCAACTATTAGGGACAGTGGTGCTTTGTAAAGCTTTGTCTAAAATAGATCAATGCTCAAGGGAGATACATAACAGTTCCAAGATGGAGATTTGGGTAGGGGTCTTCCCTAATTGATCAAGTAAGTTATAGTGCAACTTGGAAGTTTGTGTCATTTTCTGTGATGGAAGACCTTAGATAGTGATCTTAGTACAATGAGTGTTGACAACACACTCGAGAGTTATATTGATGGTAATGGTATTGATATTCTCATTGGCGGCACGAAGGTGATTAATGATTTTTCCACTATTATAATCATGCTTGATATTTGCATAGTTGGCCAACATATTGGTTTTGTTACTCAAATTGGGGACATTTCCTTTCCCATGGTCATGTAGTGGATCAAAAAAGACTTGCTGATTAGTGTTTGATGACTTTTGTTTTTTTTCGCTAACTTCAATAGTTCTCTTTTCGACAATCTATCTTGTATGATATTTTTTAGTTGGTGAAAATTTTGTAGGTTATGTCCCTTAGTTCTATGATAATCACAAAAAGGCATTGTCATCCCACCAAACTAGCTTAAATTTTCTTGGATACTTTTGTCTTGGCTCTTGAAGTTGTAAAATATTGTGTTGCAATAGTTGTTTGAATACAGACTCGATGGGTTCCCCTAAGGGAGTGAACTCACGTTTTTGAAACATCCTCTATTGTTGTGGATGTTGAGTATTTTGGACCATGTTGGGAGGTTGATTGACAGCGTTTTAAAGCATGTTGGAAGAAGAGTTAATTCCTCGTAATGTGATGATTGGTCCTACTTGTACAATTTTAGCATCAACCACCCTATCATTGGTAACGTTTTTGTTCTAAGAGCAAAATCTATTTCTATCATTGGGGTTGTTTTTCACTATTGGATTTATGTTGGATGTGGGTGTCTTAAGTTCTCCTTTTTCAATGAGATCCTTTTCTATTATAACCCCTTTTTCCACTAGTTCTAAAAAGGATGTGCAGCAATGTACCCTTAAGTTACTCCTTAATTTTGCATTAAGATTTTCCTGGAACATAGTGACTTTTTGTTTTTCAAGTATCTCGACAGGACACTGGCTGACTATAGTCCTCCATCACTGGAAGAAAGTGATGAAATTTTCTCCTTTGTCTTCTGTTGTGTGACACAAGGTTGCTATATTTATCTCATGGTCTATGTTGAAGGAGAATTACTCAACAAATTTCTTAGACAGTTCACCCCATGATTTGATGCCATAGTCTAGACCTGAAAACCACTTGAGTGCAATTCCTACAAAACTTCTTGGAAATAGTCTCATAAGATATGTGGGGTCATAAGCGACATCTATGCACATGGTAGAAAATTCCCTTATATTTTCTATCAGATTTTGTTTGCCATTGTACTTAGGAAGATTCAATATGACATACCCGTGAGGGAAAGGTGTCATGTACAATGATTTATCAAAGGGAAATGGGCATATGTCCTTTGTTGAAAAGGTTTTCTTAGTTGACACCGCCATGTTATCCATTTGTGTTTGTAGTGCTGCATTTGTGTTTACAAGACATCAACCTGGGTTAATGATGTGTTGGGTGGATTATGCAGATCTATGTATGTATTCTGAAATCTAACATCGTGTGATGGGTTTTGATTGAATGTTGGTATTTGATATGGATTTGGATTTGGAATGTTGGTGAATGTGTACTGATTCAGAATCTTTTTGAATGGGTTTTGACTTGGAATCCGTGAGAATGGATTATGATTTAGAATATGTGTGAATGGATTCTGACTACCAATCTAGGAGAATGGATTTTGTCTGCCAATCTGGGAGAATGGATTCTGATTGCCATATTGGAAAGAGGGAATTCCTCCTATCTGTGTATTTTGTGGTATAGTACTAGTGACATGAACACTAGATATGGTTGTTGAATGCGGTATGGTACCGGTGACACTGACATTTGGTGTAGAAGCTAATGTTTTTGATCTTTTTTTCCCAATAAGAGGACCAAAGGGAGTGGAAAATGATGCCCTTACAGTGAAATTAAATCTCGATGTCATGCCATATGTACTGAATGAAGACGTATGGACTGTCGTACTCTATGTAGGTATGTTAGATGGTATTGTTGTACTAACCTAAGGTATAGAGGTACTAGCAGTTATTGTATTTTTCCCTTGTGTAGGTTGAGTTTGTAAGGTGATAATATCAAATCCTGTAGGTAAGGTAGCACCTTCAGCTAACAATTTGGATAAGTAGCATTGGTGATCATTTGCTAGATACTCATCTACAAAAGAGGCAAACTTAGGGTCTTGTGCAACAACCTCTATGTCTTCTGATCTAATGTGTCCTTGAGGGTCTCTAGTGGTGAATTTCTCCAAAAAAGTCCTATGAGGTCTCAGCGAGAATGGAATGATGAATTCATTTGGGTTCGACATCTTTTCTCTTAGACCTAGTTTCAACCATGTAAGATAACCTCAATATGAGAGGAATGCAAAACTACGTCTATGGATAGTATGACTCTATTTTATGTTTTTGGGATTTTTTGAATGCAAAATAATAAATTTCTAAGATGATGCTAGTCTAGAATGACAATATCTAAAGATGCAATGTCTAAGCAAGCTTCTAAGGTAATCAATTTTGTAAACCTGAGACGAGGGTACCAACTACATAAAGTCTAACCAAGGTGTCAATTTAGTTATGTCAAAGAACCAATGTAGGAATAAGATCAAAGATAAGGTGAGTTTCCTAACTAGACTGATGAGCTAGGAGGACTTTGTAGGACAAAGGGTATGATGACAGGACTAGGTTCAATGACAAATTTCATTGACGCTATGATTTTTCTAGAGTGTAGAAAGTGGACCTCTTCTAAAGTTTGTAAAAGTGACCTTCCTAAAAATTTGATCTAAAGATAATATGTAGTCTAAGATGAAACTAAAATTTGGAATTAGGATGAATATAGTTATGAATAAATGATACCTAAAGGTTGCAAAATTGAGCAAATCATTTCAGGTTTCTGTCCAAGGACTACTGTGAAAATATAGATCAAAGACTGGTATGACTGTGTCGACTAGATTGTGACCATAAATGCTAGTTTTCTAATACTTAGGAAGATACGTCACAAAATATGACAGATGCGGTTATGTTTCATAGATACGGTTTTCTAGTGATCAATTGCACATTTCTAGTAAAATTCAATATCTGGTATTAGACAATTGCGGCGTAGTTTCTAACAGATGCAACTCGTGATGGAAATTGTGACTTAGATTGTATTAGATGTGATTTTCTAAACTCTGTGCACTGGCAAAAATTTTACGATAGTGGAAAATGTGTCATTCTAGACTGCAGTTGTAGCTCACCTTTTCAAATGCGTCACAAAATGTCACAAGTGTGATCTTTTAAATCAGATGCAGTTTTTGATAGAGAAAATGTGAGCTAATCTAGCAAATGAGACTCTAGGCTAAACAAATGTGACTCGACTGAACAATTGCAACTCTTTGGTAAACATTTGTGACTCTGTTGATAGTTGTGTGTTTTTAGTGAATGGAGATATATAACTAACATTGTTTTTCATGAACAAGTTTTTGAAAACAAAGACAATCATAAGACAAAGTGTTTTCAGTGTTATTTTGGACTCAAAGATTGTTTAATTTGACAACAAACAAGCACATCCTAGGCTATGTAGGACAGTATTTACTGAGTTCTCACTTGGTTTCCCAACGACTCTTATTCAAGGCAGATGATTAGTAGCTTGACCCCTCTGGCTCCCCTCCACGGCTCATTAACGTCATTCAAGGTAGCCAAGCTACAATACCCATGAACATCCCATGGCATACTTTCATCTCTACACATGAACCGTAAGAATATGAGATGACTTCATAGGTCTGACCTGTTGCACCAGTAAATAGAAGGATTTTAGACTCTACAAACAAAGGTTTTTAATTTAGACATTATGTTAATAGGGCATGATCCATGCAGTGAGAGTCCCCTTTCAAATCCATCTCATTGGAACCATACGCGTTATTCATTGGGATTTCCCCAAGAACCACTTTTATATGCTGGCTAGAAGTCCCTCGTGTTCAGGGTGCTAAGAGTCTGAGTCGTCCTAAGGTGAGTATTTTTTCCTGCTAGGACAAGCCCAATTTCTAGAGTTAGTAACTGTTTCTCTTACACCTAGGATCACATAGATTTGAAAGGGGAGAGGATAATTCAATATACCGAATCGTGAGGGTAATAACAAAATTGTGCTTTTGCACCAAACATAGTAGACACTTGTTAATTTTAATCCAAATGAAAGATTTTCTACACTACCAAACAATCTATTTCAAAAATTTAACTATGGTCTTCGACATGCATTTTGTAGAAAGATTCATTAGTACTTTTGATATTGGTCTTCAACTATGAATCTTTAAAAACTTTGTTAACTCCTCAAGACGCACGCTGAAAACAAAAGATTAGCGAAAATAAAAACATGAAAGGAAGCTATAAATTGAAAATCTAAACCTAAAAATTTACCCGTCAGATGCGTTGTTTTCTTTGTCAGTGCATCACAGGATTTTACCAGTCGATTGCGACTCTGAAAATAGTAGATGCTTAAGTATTTTTCAGATGTGTCATTTCTGATATTAGATGCAATCAAGTCAATTGCGTCGTTTCTGATATTAGATGTGGTCCAGTATTTCAATTCCATCATTTCATCAAGTAGTTGCGTCTCTAAATGTCAATTGCATTATTTCATGAAACAAATGCATCGTTGCATAAAAAAACCTACAAAAATTGAATAAAAGTCTACAGATACGCAAAGATGGTGTCTTCACGTTGGGTTCACTAAATGTAACATCTAGAAAATGCAATGAAAGGTTAAAAGCACACAACAATGCAATTAAAGCTCTAATGCAATCTAAGCTAAATAACAAAGAACAAAGGAAAGCTAAAACATAAATAAACTGAAACATCTCACCCAATATCTACATAATTCCATGTATAACCTCGATTGGCCTTCTCCGTTTTGTTGTTGTAGTATAATTTCCCTCAGATTTCTCTTGTGCAAGTATAGCCTGTGATAATGATTTAGCAAAACATCGAAGATTCAAATAATAGATATGCTTCCAAAAGTCATAATATTTTGGGAGAGATTGAAATGATGAAGGACAGGTCAATTTATAGAAAATTGATCATTCAAATGATAGGCTAGGATCAAAAGATTGACAGACAGTTGAGATTGAAAGATTAGACATGCATTATGATAATTGTTAGTAGTGACATGAGTGATAAAAACAAGAAATAGAAATAAAGATTAAATAAATGATTTAATCTTTGAGTTTGGTATTCAAGAACATAAGAATAATCTTTGCATGACAAAGATAGAGATAGGATTAAAGCAATGCTCTATTTGAACACACACACAATATTTAATTAATTAAATAAAGATATTTAATTAATACGCATGTACACACAAATGAGTTAGAACTAGATGACTAAATGATATGATAATGAAATTACTCACGAAAGCAACTCAGACATTAAATAAAGAGTTAACTGACCGAATTAAATAGATCTCGAGTTGAGTCAAAGTGAATACTTAGATAACTTACACAATTATCTAAATAAAGAGGAATGTGTTAAAATAGAATTTATGAATTAAATAATTCATTTAATTCAAGATTTGATATTTGAAGAATAATTAAATAATATTTATTTAACTAAGTGACGAAGGGATTAAATGAATAATTAAATAAATAAAGGATTTATTTAATTATAGTTGGCATATGATAAAGGGTAAATTAAATAAGAATTTATTTAATTTGACAAGGATAAGGTTAATTAGTAACATAATTAAATATAAAGCGTTTATTTAATTAATCATATAGAATAAAGAAAAGTGTGAATTAATTAAATAATTAAGATTATTTAATTAATAGATGAAATGAAGACTTTTAGGAAATAATTAAATAATTGACATTATTTAATCATGACCATAGAAATACGAATTATGAAGAAATTGAAGTCGTAGGCTTAGACCAAATTTTAGTGTCTACAATATGGAGAGGTGTTAAAAACTATAGAATATGACCTACACAAGCACACTACTATCATTATCCACATAAGAAGTATGTAGTATATAATAACCAAAGAGAAGTGAAGTGTGTGTATCTCATCTAATGTGTATATAAGGTATAGGTATATCACAAGTGATAAAAGAAAGATGAATAACATAAGTCTTAACAATATATGATATTCATTAGAAATACACAAATCCTAAATAAATATATTTATCACTAAGAATGGTACTATATGTAGTACATTAGCTATGTTGACAAGGTGGCATGCACAAAACATAGAAAGAAAAAGAGAATGTACCTTAAACTTAAGGAATCAATTTCACTCCAATTACACAATTATGTTTTCTTTGTTTTTGGCTTTACACACCTTCAAACTTAGAACTTTTTTTCAGCTTATTTTGTATTTAATGTTCAATTCTATATCAATCTAATAGATTAGTAAAAAATATAAAAATAATGATTCTATATTATCAAATTAAAAAAAATATATGACAGCTAATATTCCAACACTAAAACATAAAAATAATAGTTTATAGAACCACATTCAACCTAAAAATGTACAATTTTACTTCTATGTTGACACAACCAAAAAAGTGGTGGAATATCCAAACAATGATTAATATATCCTCAACACCATAAAAAAGTGTTTGTTTATCAGATAATACATAGAATGCAAAAAAAATAGAGAAAGTGGATCCTAAATCATGGGGAACCCATGCCTTTTTACCATTTTTTGTCTCCTTAAAATGTGAACACATTATAACACACTTGTTTTATGACATGCATTTAGAATTCAAATAGGAAGAGGCATGGACAATTAGAGAAAGATGGAGAGAGAGAGAAGGGTGGGGAAGGGAGGGAGGGAAGGAGGTAGAGAAACACACACACACAAATACAAATAGAAATAAAGATAAATAAAGTAGTGAGTGAGAGAGAGGTAGGTAGGTAGAAGTAAAGAGAGGAGTGACAAAGAGAGACATAAAGAGGAAGTGAGGAATAGGTAGTGAGAGGAGAGAGATAGAGAGGTGAGGTAGAGAGAATAGAGGGAGAGGGAGAGAGGGTGGGAGGGAGAGGTAGAGACACTACAACAAATCCCTATGATTTGCTCCATTTTTTGCTTCCACCCATTGTTTTAATGATATTTTTTCCAATTTTTTGGAAATGTCAGCACTATTTATGAGGATGGCACTTTTTTTGGCATTTATTTGCATCGATCAGGACAAGTCGACGCTAATTAAGGCATTAATTTATGCTGAAAGTAGTGTCAAAGTTAGCACCAATATTAGCTCTGCATGTGGTGCTACTGTTAGCACCACCCCTTGGCTTTGAGTTTAGCTTTAAGTTTAGCTTTGGGTGTAGTACTAGTTTAAACACTCCTATGTCAAAGAGACTTATTTATATGTCTCATTGACAATGTAAAATAGTGAAATGTCAACAAGATATAGGCATATCGAGGAGAAAATCACTTATGTCACATCAACAAAGTATATCTACAAGTGCTCGGTGAAACACAACTCTTGGATATAACGAAGTAATGTCGATGAGACATTGAGATATTGGTAAGACAAGATCTTCAAGTAATGATCAAAATCATACACTTCTATACTGTCGGGAAGGTGAGCAACATATGTGGTAGAGCGGTGTACACTGCAATCCTGCAACAGGAAGCCTTGAGCAAGGCAGTGGTGCGATAAATAGAAGAAGGGAAGGGAAAAACCATGCCATACCGTAGCCAGTATAATAAGAGACAATCGTAGTACGATAATCATGGCATCATTACAATTTACAACGCTAAATGGAAAAAAATCATGTTAGTCAAAATGCATTTGAATAAATCATTTAACGAATCAAGAATATAGCCGGCCAAATAGTGTAAAACTCTAATAAACATACTCTAAAAATTTCATCGAAATCTTATTTTTAGGCATAGCCCGCTAGAATGGAGTTTTCATTTTAATAAACATACAATAAAACCTTTGTTGAAACCTTATTTTCAGGCGTAGCCCACCAAAATGGAGAAGTGTTTCAGTAAAGAATGACAGAGAATGGTAAGGAGATGTGTGTGATAGAATGCATAGGATTCATCATTGTTGTTTATCTCATTCCTATTTTGATCAACGAGGGTTAAAATGTTTGCACTACTATTTGTAATCCAGGTTTTTAATTGACATATGTTTTCATAATCTCAAAGTCCTTTAGATGATTTTGAAGTATCAATGTATCCTATATAGGGTTTAGAATGACTTATTTTAATTTAAAAAAGTAAATTAGATGCTTTTGAAGTATCAATGTGGCCTATATAGGGTTTAGAATAATCTATTTTGATTTAATAGAATAAATAAATGATGCATTTTCCTATAATTCGATTATGTGGAGATCTTCTTAAATCTACCCTAGCACACTGTCCTCTTTCACACTATGTTCATTACTCCAACTGCTAGGGTTTTGCATTTGACATCTTTAATATCTTCATGATAGTGTCTTTTAAATAGATCTCAGTCTTTTCTTTAATCTTTTTCATGTAACCCTTGAGTTCCATAATCCACCTTCAATCTCTTCTAAGAACGTTTTCTTAAGCTAGACTGCATAGTATGCATATAAAGCAAGTCATTCATACCTGCCATTATTCCAAACCACCACTCACCGCCTTGCTTAAAATGCTGCCTCCATAAGCACAATAGCATCTTTTAAAATCATGGTTGTCGGTGATTGACCATTAAGGTCACTACTTTCATCAAGATACAATGATATTTTTTTCTTCAAACTTAAGGCATTATCCAAGATAACATTGTGAATTGTTTGTTGTGTACAATTTGATTTTCTTTCACATTTACTACTTTGCTAACTTCATTTAAGACTGGATATTGCACCATTAGCTACAACCTCAAACAACTCACTCATTGTCACTTGAAGATTCCTTTCATGAGCATCCTTGTATAAAATCAAACTATGCCCTATAGACTGCCTACTTACTAATATAAGGGACTCATTGTTTCATGGTATTTTGAGTTTTATTTAGAAGGGGTTAGTATGTGGTATTTTTATGTGTAGGAAGAATAGATTGTGATGCAATGTTTTGGTATGGACGGTTTAGGAAAAATTGGATTGCTATCGGTGTCATAACCAAGTTGGATTGTACCTTGAGCTGGTGTGAAACACTTCTGGGTGTTTTTGCTTGGAAGCAGAACTCGTGTGTAGGAATTTCCAAATATCCAACAAAGGAAGTTCCTACATTGTAAAGATAAAATCATAAATTTTCTTATCCATTTTCTAATCCAACCTTACATCTTTAATATCCAATAGAGAAAGTTTGTACATTCTAAAGATAAAATCATAAATCTGCTTATCCAGCTTCTGATCTAATTTGAGGTCTTGAATATTGAACAAAGAAAGTTCCTCTATTCTATCATAAATTTTGTTTGTCCAACTAGGGATCCATTTTCAGGTCGTGAAGCTCCGACAGAGAAAGTTCCTACATTCTAAACATAAAATCATCAATCTGTTTGGTCCAATTTGAGGTCCAATTGTAAGGATTTGTCTTTTTAATTATACTTTCTGACATTTGTCTTGATACAAATTGTTACTTTAGAATTATGGTATTTATTTTCTTCTAATGTTTTCAACCATCATTTTAGGGAAGAGCTCTGAAGATGGTTCCTTCAGATGGAGACTACACTTTTTCACTATAGGTTCCATCTAGAAACACCAGAAGCTCAGGTATTTTCATACTCAGGTACAATAGGGTTTGAGGTTACCTTGTTCTCCTTGATACAAAATTTGTCCTTCAATCCCTCTTAAGAAAAATTCACTATTATGGACTTCATCATTGTACCTTTCATGCATTCAATTTTATTTGTTATGTGGAAACATGTTGTCTCTATCTTTGCAAGTGATGACTATTGTGTACACTTTTAATCTACATGACTACCCCTCATGTTCAGTTCTTGTGATTGTTACGATGCTTAGGGCTACTGATTTTTAACTAGACTGTTAATGAAAACTATGTTGGAATCCTTGACGATAATTTTTTTTAGAATCATGGTTATGCTGATAGTGGATTGTTCTTATTAATAAGGATAAATCTTTATCAATAAGGAGATTACCTCTTACCAACATACTCCACTATCCTTGCAAAGATTGATCTTTAATGCTTCATGGATCGTTTACTTGTGATTATCCTTCTCAAATGAAACAATAGGGCAACAGGTTGGGCTCAACCCTTTTGGGAGCCACATTTCACCCCACATGTTGTAACCAAATAAACAAAACAACCTAATTTTATCTATATCTGCACAATGAGAAAACATGTTAGATAAAATCGAGCATATGACGTATATGTTTGATAATTTTCTTATTTTCCTAGACATCTATGGTATGCAAGTTATTTGAATGTACATGATGATTAAATTATATGTTTATAGATGTATGCACATATTTTTACTGGTGATCCTTCATTAGTCTAACAACACTCTTCTCACTCAAATGCAGGGAAAATAGGAGCAGCAAGGAAGACATCATTGAGGCAATGACGAGTCCCCTTTCTCTTTATGTGTATTTTTCTCTTTTGTATCTATAAATGTATAGTTTTTCAATTATATCCATTCAAATAGTTAGTTCCATGACTGTGTGGAACAACATACATTTACATTATCAATAAAGACTACATTTTTGAAAGGATTGTGCAATCTTTACTATATTATATGCATCTGCATAAGTGCAATCTAGTAATCTAATCTTCTGATTTTGTTTATGCACATGAATGTAATGTAGCAAAAATAAAAATGTACCTTACTCTTCATTTGAAAATCACAAAATATCTACCCGATTGAGCTATTAACTTTTGTGTCTTCACAAACATATGTTGATACAAAATGAATGGAAGAAGCATCCAAGTAATCCTTTTTTTTTTGCCAACAATTCGTACCAAAGAGAGAACAATTTAAGGATATTGCAATAGGTAATTTTTATTGACAAATAATATTACTGAAGCATTTCAAAGTTTAGGCCATAAGAATCATCCTTTTTAAAATATGGATTGTGTTGTAGCCAAAATTCCATCCTAATTATTTTTGCATACTTCCATTTTCACTCATCTCTTACATCCACCATATGCATAGAAGTCCTATCATAATAACTTAAATTTAATAAAATCCCTCACGTGAGATTCCAAATCAAACCCTTAATCACAACAAAAAATTGTATTCCTCCTTTGAAATACTCCTATGATTGCTCATAGCATATCGTCAAGACAACACCATGTCGATGAGAGTCCCTCCAAAGTATCCCTGACATTAACACAAAGTACAGATCAAAAATGTAGATGAGACACCCCTATGTCAAAGAGACTTATTTATATGTCTCATCAACGATGTAAAATAGTGAATGCCAACAAGATACATGCATATTGAGGAGAGAATCACTTATGTCACATTGATAAGGTATATCTACAAGTGCTTGGCGAAACACAACTCTTGGATATAACAAAGTGATTTTTGATGAGACAGTGGCATATCGGCAAGAGACATTAACTTGTCTCATTGACACTAGCAACCAACATCAGAGAACATAAGATCTAATGCCGATGAGACATTGAGATGTCGGTAAGACAAATAAGATTGTCTCATTGACTATCTTTAAGTAATGATCAAAATCATACATTGCTATACCACCAAGAATGTGAGCAACATATGTGGTAGAGTGGTATACACCATAAGGGAAGGTAAAACCACCACCATATTGGCATATCGAAGAAACAACAGGCATTTTAATTAAAATTCTCTTCGATAGTTATGAAATGATGATTAGTCTGATTGATGTGACTAACAAAAATATTGATGAGCCTGCCACTATTAATGGAGAAATTGATAATAAAGGTGGTGCAAGCGCCATTTATGAACCAAGGCTAGATGAAGTGTCTTGAAATCATTGTGAATTGTTATTGAAGGATTTGGAGAACCAATTTGGATGGTGGTAGGCAGCTAGAAATTTGCAACATTTATCCAAGTAAGTGGTCTAGACTCAGCTCAAAGTATTTTGTTAGTAAGTAGATGAAATCATTGCATGAGTAGGGTTGAGATGGAAAAAACCCCAGGCAAACAAAAAGCAAATAAAGAAGAATAACACAACTTAACCCATTGTGTGTGACATTAGTAGATAAACAAAAAAATATGGGAGATTTATGTACTCCGTGTAGCGGTTATAACCTCTTTATTTATCATTATAGGAAGAAATTCTAGCATAGCCCAGTGTCAAACCTATGGAATTTCAATTTGGGTAAACTTGTATTACCCAAATTCTTTGTGAACATAGATTTAATCGAGGTGTTGGCAATGAATTACAATCCGAAGACGAGAGAAATTCATTTGCCTAATGGGTCACAATTCATGGTCATAAAGCCAGATTATATTTCCATGATTTTTCAGCTAGACACTTCCCTAAAAACAAAATTATGAATCAGAGACTCTTTGGAGGAATACCACACCATGGACATAAGTTACAAGAGGTGGAAATCACCTCTATATAGGGTTAAAGGTGCGGGTAACCAAACTATGAGGTTCTCTAGTGAAGCTAAGCCCCCATTCTCCATGGCTTTGTTTGAAGAATAGTTTCAATACACTTATTACTTAGCTAGTCAAGTATTGGGAATTGATATTTCGGAGAACATGACAATTTCTCCCATGGTTTTAGCCACAAAAATCTAGACCCATAATTCCTAACCCTATGTTTATGTAGAGTATTTATCAGAGGCCATCAATAATGCCCTCAATATCATCAAGAATGACAGTGAAGCCATTAATTTCAAGCACTATTATCTTTTCATGCACATGATATTATATGAAGGGTAGGTGATGGGGATATGGGGTGAGGAATTAAGAATAAAAGACTTATATAATGATGGAAATTCAAGGCATGTACAAATGTGGACATTTGTGTGGGACAATAGGTGTGGGAGGTCCCACTACCTATATTTTGAGGAATATTTTGTCAAACCACTATACAAGATGTTAGGCCACAAATGTGACTACAACCTCTCCCCAAAGATCTTAATATTTCTTTGACCAAAAGAGATGGGTCATGAATTAGGGATAAATCACAATTGGGGGGACTGGTACATGTTTTGGGATTGTACTGTTATCAATGTTTATGGATTTGAAGTTGCACCTTATTTGCTGCCTAAGATTGTGCCAGATAGAGTTGCTTATTTAGAGATCATAAGGAAATTTTCATTTTCAGCTTTCATGCATTTAAAGAGCTATGGGAGGCAAACTTTCATGCCTTCCACTTTATGCTTTGGTGATTTCACTATTATCTCTAATTCAGGCTATGACTTGGTTAGTGGTAAACTAGTTTATTATGGCTAGCCGATTGGCAACAAAAGGAAAAAGTTTGATCCTAAACACTTCATTTGTGATGCCAAAAGTTTTCATAAATTGAAATGGTATGAGCATAGTTTCCTTTTAGAATATGCCATCAAAAATTGTGAAGGAAATCAAAACATGATGAGAATGAATCCCTACAGTAGGTTTATGATGGCTGAGGCTTTGAAGGTGAATAATAACCTAGGCTATGTAGGGGATTTCCTTGAGGTACATGATCCCATAGAAAGAATTGAATAGTTAATCCTCCATGAAGAAGAACTGATAAGAGATGTGCCACTTGTGGCATTGGAAAGAGGAAGGGGCATCAGTCCTAGGAGGAAAGTAGAAAATATCACACCACTAGATCACTTATCACCTCAGCCTACTCCTAAAGTGAGATTTTCAATTGGTTCCCCATCCATGGAAGAAGATAACGCTGACGAAGAAGGAGTCTTGCAATTTAATTCTCCTATTATACCACAATATGAGATGCCACTGGAAAGAAGTGTGATCACCTTTGAAGCCTCTGATGAGCTATCAGATGATGTGAGTCATTGTACAAGTCAGGAATTTCTTGCAAATGATACTTTCGTGCGGACCTCTGAATTTAAGTCCTTTATATATGAGTATAAATGAAGACTAATAAGAGAAAGGTTAAAGGACATTGACCCTGAGAAAGAGGCTTATGCCTTGAAATAATTGTAACATGAAGTTGATAGGGAAATGAGAAACATGACTGATAAGAGAGGAAGAGCATTATTGCAAGAAGTTGGAGTTATGCTCCTTCATGGTTGGGATATTAGTTTAGACATTGTGTTTGACAAATTTTTGAAGAGAAAGAATAAAAATTTACAAATAATGGATGAAGCAGGTGATAGGGTCTATACAGGGTCAAGGTACAATCTTGATAATACCACTTTGCAAATTTGGGCTCTTTACACCCCAGGCAAGAAGCCTTCTCTCATTGACCATGATCAAATTTTTTGACATCTCCTAGTGCAAAGAGCAAGGGAGACAGATCCCTTGGAGACTACTGACTTGAATGAGAATGTAGCCAAATTCACCAAAGCCTAGATCCAAAAGATAGTAAGAGATAACCAGTGGCTAATAGAGGAAAATCATAGGTTGAAATAAGAATTAACCAACTACAAAGATAAGCTGCCTGCTTCTCCAAGGATTTACTCTCGTTTAATTGAACATGAAAGAAAAGTGTTAAAGGCCATGTCTGAGATTGCTCAATGGAAGCATAAATTTGAAAAGGCTCAAAAGGAACAAGAAGAACTAAAAAGATTATTGAAGGATACTACTTTTGAAGTAGTATCAGGGATAATCTAAATGAAATTCAAAGATATGTGCCAACATGTAGATGGTTTCTGGCATGCTTATAGTGGAACATACAAGGCCCTCGTGGAGCATGGAATTCTGCTTGATAGGATAAAGGAAATGGAATCCCATTTCAAGGAAAATATGGAGATAATAATGTTTTTCTCAAAGAATGTTAGAGCCTCATGAATACACATGAAAACTTCCAGAATATCTTGACACAGGAATTGAGTGACTTCAGTTAGGCACTATGTATGGCCATGCCAAATTTCTTTGAAGAAAAAGATTTGAAGGATCAAGAAACTTGGAAAAATGAGATATCAAAATATTTTCTAGGCATCCTTGATGACCTCAATGATGAGGATGAGGTACTCAGGAAAACACATAAGCAACTCAGGAGGATTGTTGTATTGGAGAATGTAATGATAGACACTCTACAAAATTTAAACACTTATGACCAAGAGAAATAAATTGATCACATGTCAAAGGTTAATTTTTTCCTTGCACAAGTTGTATGAGAAGGTAGTCAAAGTTTGATTGTTGTGGACACATTAGCATGGTGCTTGAGCCTTGAACAGATCTTAGGTGGTCACGAGCGCTTGATGATGATTAATGGACTGTGGTGCATCCAACACTAAACTCTTTTTAAGTTTCTATGTTATGTTAATTATGCTTTAGTTAAGAAATGATGTAACTTTTGTGAACGGACCTGGAGCTTGTTTCTTCCAGTACAAATAGGGAAACCAAGGTTCAATTTTGATCATCATATCATCATCATTTCAATCCATTAGAATAGATACTAGACCATCTCATCCACTTAATCATATCAAAATAACTCATGTTATGTATGTTTATATTTTGAGAAATATAATGGAGTAGATACATTATAAATCATAATCCATTTTTAGTGTTCAATTGTTGTGTCAATTTTCATGCTTATTTATCGCTTTGTTGTCTCCAAAGTGGTCATTTCAAGTTGTTTAAATCTACAAGATTTATCAGGGCACATTTTTTGTTACTGTGTGGATGCTTTGATTGGTTTATGGTTAGGTGTGAATTAAACTCCTTTCAACTAATTTACTTTAATTGGTTAGTATTAAGGATTAAAGTCCTCTTAGAGATTGGCACCCTCTTATGGTCTAAAAACTTAAGTTTTTGAGACCCAATAGATTGCAAATAACTCTAAAAATTTAGAAGTCTATGAAACAATGTATATATTCTATGAAATAGTGTATATATTATTGTACTTTTATATTCTATGAAGCATTCCTTATTTTCTATGAAACAGTGTATATATTCTTGTACTTGTAAATATTCTTTTACTGTTATGTCTATTAAAGAAAATAGAGTTTGAATAAAAAAATGCTTCACCATTTTTTGTGAGTGAGTATGTGAATGATTGTTTAAGGAAAAATCTTACAGTGTTTACATTTTTATTTTACTAGTTTCAAATCTTCATTTGCTATGTATATAAAATTGTATGTACTCTTTATCTCTAATGACATAAGACAGTAATGTCATCACAATCAGGATTTTCAATTTCAGCACCATCATTTTCCACACTTTTCATATCATGTTCACTTTTAAGTACAATCATAAAAAATTTATTTTTATTTCTTGTCCTAGTTAATCTTGATTTGTTTCAGTGCAACACAATAGGTTGCATGTTAAATTTCAAACATTTTCTTTGCATTTTTTTGTATATATTATTTTCTCAGTGCATCATTATGTAACAATAATTTCACTTCTAAGATATACAGTGAAAATAAATGAAAGCACATGTTTGCTTTGTCAAGGGAAATGTATGTTGAATACCCTATGTCTTTCAGATAAGTGTACAAGAAAAATAATACATAACTAATTGAATATGATTTTCTACTGTACAATTATTTTTTTATGTGCTTTTTACTTTTTGCATGTGGACTACCCTCAGAAAGAGACTTATACTTATCTTTTCTTAATTTAAGCCTTTACATTTCCTTTCTACAAAAGGAATTCACTGCTTGACAACAGGTTCATGAACTTCATACAAATTAAGATTGGTGTAAAACGCTAACCCCGCAAATGTTGTTTGGTCTATAATGAAAAATAAAAAAAACTTGCTAGGAGAATAAAATAGGTTTTCAGTTTTCCAAGTACAACATAATAAATTACTAAAGCATTTCAAAGTGTAGGCCATAAGAATCATCCTTTTTAAACATGGATTGCAAATAATTCTGAAAATTTAGAAGTTTTGGTCATTAACATTATTTTCTACTACAATGTCATCTAGTGTATCATTGTCAATGTTCATATGTCCTTTCAAGTATTTAATATTATCATCAACCTCATCTTAACCTGCATCATCTTCATCATCATTGAAATTTGACTATAGACCATCTATATTGTTACCAGATGTATTTGGATCATCATTTTCTATACCATCCATATTGTTGTCTTCCATAACATCATCTAACTTTGGATTGTTGTCTTCTTGTGCCTGAACATAACCATCTTCAACATCATCATGGATGTCAGTTTCTTCGATGTTCTCTAATCTGTCTCTCTCATTTTGTTGGCCATCATATTTTTACTCAATATCCACTAATGCATCGTCAAATACATGCCTTAATGTTGGATCATAATGTATGACAAATATCCATTTCGGGTCCAAAATATCTTCATAGAAAAATACCCATACATGAACGACATACATATATTAGATGTATGTTATAACAATTTTATTGATTAATAAACAAATGTATATATTTCCAATAAGCAATGAATTAATAGATTAATGATCACTACCACTTCTTGTTTGAGTTAAAGAAATACCTACTCACAATGAATTGGTAGAATATAAGGCTCCTTATCCTCTGGTAGGAACAATGAGGAATCTATAGAAAACAATCCACTATGGGTATCATGTCTTTGTGTCCTCTCAAATGCTTCATACCATCAAGACTTAAAAATACAACATTTAAAAGAGTGGTAATCCAACTCAATAATTTATTGTATTTTCCCAATATATTGTAGATTCCCTTCAATTATATTCTTATCTTTTGAGCTTGATCGACTGGATTGCTCAAAGTCAACCATGATGCCACAATCAAAGAATCATCTCTTTACATTTACACTTTCTACACAATAATGTCGACCATATTGCCACATTGCTGGATATTTCCTCGCCTGTGAAAGAGCATTTATTTCAGTGAAAACAAATATAATGACAAATATAAAAATAGTTAATACTATCAAAACTGTAAGGAAACAACATTTTGTAAAATTCCAACTGTACCTTTCTTTCACATCCTCTAGACATGTTGGTTTCATCTTCTGTTATGTTTGAATCTGTTCCTGTATCTTCTATTTGATTTTGAATTTGTTCAGTAACCCATTCTAGTGTGCAATATTTTCCCCATTCCCCAAGCAGATGAGTGGGAAGTGGAGTATTCCTTGGGTTCAATCTCTTAAACTGTCTCCTTGCTTCTAACACTTCTTTTCTCTTTTTATCATACATATCAATCCATTTGTTCATAAAGTCCATGTGGTACAGAATGAACTTGTCGAGTATATAAATTTCATCTACACCTATTACATGTCAACATGTTTATTTCAAACTCCAAATGTCATGCTATTAATTTGACAAATAAATTATAGAGTAAATTAATGATTGCAAGAAAAACAACCACACTGATTGTGAATTTACTTACTAATTTGTACTTCAACACCATTAGATTGTGGTTTTTCTCCATCAATAATATTTGATGCTCCTTCTTCATCCCAGATGCATGGGCCATCTTCAAAATCATTACCAAGGAATTCACACAGGAAGAAAAATGCTTCATTCAATACATACCCTCCAGCCATGCAACCCTCTAGATGTGCCTTTTATCAAACATATTTTTTAAGAGTTTTCTTATTCATTCATCCATCACCTTATCTTTTTGCATTAAAAATTCCCCATAGGTCTAAACTTTAGGTCATTCTTTTAGCTTGCATAAACCTCTTGATTAGGAAGCCCGTCAAACTTAGACTAGACTATAGCCTCAAATTTGTATTCTCTTGACCTTATCTTTCAGACAACAGTCATCTTGGTCCATGTCATTTAGGTTGGTTCCTCGGCTCATCAGTCCAGTTTGAGAACACCTTGTCAACATATCCTATTAGTCTTTACTATATGCAAGGTCATTGACAATCAAATTAGTTGTTATACCTATCTTATTTTTATTAGCAACCATATCTTAGGTTTTACCCTTCATACTAGGTCATACTATTCCATCTCTTCATTCCACACTTTGCATAACTTAGTCATAGACTATCATCACTTTGACTCTTAATCTAGGCATCATTCTTAGGAATCCCTATATATTCAAAAAATCCAAAAAAATATCACTTAGGTTGCATACCTTAGGCATAGGTCCATACCTTCCATTGCATTGGCATCTCTTAGGCTTCTTACCATCCACCATCATGTCTTCTATTCACCTTGATATGCTTCCTAGTTAAGTTGAATACCAATTAATCTAAAATGGTAAAGCCCAAAAAGTCATAGACTTCAAAAGACAATTCATCCAATCCAAATACCAATCATCCTCAACCCATGGTCAACTACCCACATACCCCTCTTACGAAAAAATCATAAACCCTAGTCATTCATCCATATACCCTCACTATCAAGAGTCATTTGGCACATCCATTAATCATATTTATCCTAACCTTGATAAGGGAAACCAACCTTCCACAAATCTATTCCAAGACTCTACATCCTATCCTAATGAACCTTCCACTAATCCATTCCAATCTTTTACCTCCTATACTAGTCAACCTTCCACTAATTTATTCCAAGCCCCTACACCATATGTTAACTCGTCATCCACTAGTCCATTCCAATCCACTACATCCCAATCTACTATTCCATCCAATAATACCATGACAATTAATGCTCTCCAAGGATGACTAGCAAGGAAACTTGTTCAACTCTGAAATGAAAAGAAAGCTAGAAAATCCAATCAAATTGCTACTCATACACCATCTAGCCATCCATCACAATCATGTCTGTCATTACCTACCAATCCCAAAAAGGATCTTTCCATTGAAACTCCATCATTTCCATGTCCAAATATTGAGTCCATTAAAGAAAATCATATCATTCAATTTCCTAAATCATTACATATGTCAAGAGCATGATCCAAAGCATGATGAAATAAGCCTAAAAAAAAATTAAGATCAAGTTATCCATAATAGTCCAATCGTAAATCAAAATCTTAATCTTTTAATGACATCCACATTTCAACCACCTCCACCATTGTAGAAGAGATAATTGATCCCACACGACACATAGATGATCTTCCTCTAGAACAAGAGTCTCCTAATCTAGACATATTTGCAAATAATCAAGCTATAGCTGAATTCATTGGAATCTATGACAATGACTGTAAAGACGGTTTTGACATCGACTTAGAAGCACCAGTAGAATCATCTAAATCTAATATGTCACAAAATCATACCAAATATGTCAAACATGTCAATGAAGCTATGATATCTTATTAGCTAGGATCATCTATCTTTGTTAGAACAAGCCTTCTTGCAGATGAGAAAATACCAAGTAACAGTGTCTACATACACAATGATGGGTTAGCATCTTTTTTTCAAAACAAAAAATACCCCATCATAAAAAAAATATTTCAAAGCATGCAATATCAAGGAAAATGACTATGCTAACAGGAGCAAGGAATTCTAGAACCAGTATAGTTTCAGGAAAATTTTGGATATCAAGGTCTTGGCTATTCTTCAATCAGAAAATCTAATGATGTTAGAGGCATCTCCTCGATATTGGGGGAAACTTCATCAAATACAAACATCAAAATGGAGGCCATGAGTAGTTCTTGTCATAAGGTTGTTGCCAAGACTCCTTCCATCCATACCATAAACCATCATTTCCAATATCTTAAACCTTCCATTTGGAACAAACAAAAAGAAAATTATTAGAAATCTAAATTTCAAAATAAAATGTCAAAGGCCATTGAATCAAACAAAAATTTGAGTGGACAAATGAAATTAAAATGGATCCCAAAGAAAAATAGATCAAGAAAAGAAAATAGTTCAGAAGTAAAATTCAATCAAAATGTGGAGCCACAAGAAAAGAGGACTCCCACATATAATAACTATCCACCTCCTTCAAAATGTTCCTCAAGAAGGGAATATTAAAGTGTTGGTTCCAAACGCTATCCCAATCAAAATTCCAAACTCTGCAATCCAACAACCCAAGTTTGGAAAATAAAAAAATGATTCATCCAAATGTCTAAACAATCTTCTCACATATGATAAGTCTAGTTTTTGGTCCAATTTTGTGTAGAACTTATGGTTTATTTGTTGAAAGCTTTCATGAACTTTGATGTTAAATGTTGATATTTTCATAATATTCCCTCAAACCATAGACATTGGGCTTAATCCTATTTCTGTGAATTTTTAATGACATTGGAATGTTGTATGGACTATCTATATTATTTTTTCATGTGGTTAATGAATGTTCTTTAAGGTGGTTACATATATGCAATTATTGTGCGTACTAACATTGCCATGCATATATCATATGAGGATACTAAATTGAGAAAGACAACTGCCAGCTGGTCATGCATCATAACATTCAACAGGTGAATCATTCAAAGGACAAATGGAGGTCGACGGTAGGAGATTCCCCATGCAAATTGAATGTAACTTCCTTGTATTTGTACTTAATGATGTTGAGAAAATGTGGGCGTTACTGCAATGCTGAATCTACATTTGGACATGGATGTTTGACCAAATTCCATGTAGACGTAACCACCCTTCCATTCTTTTTTCTGTTTTCCCTAAATGGCTTCCTCTCAGTTAGTGGGAGTTGACCACCTTGCTTAGTTGGTAATATAAATAAGAATCATATGCCCCTCCTCTAGAGGTTGCATGATCTGATGATGTACTTGCATTCTTAGTTTCTAGCAATACAACTCTACTACTATTTTGTATTCAAATTTTCTAATGAATAAAATGAAGTTCTAAATTTTAGCATCTAAGTTTACATTAGTTTTACATGATACTCATGCAAGGGGGGCCACTTGGTGAGAAATCCATACTATAGTTTATTTTCACTTAGTTATTAATTTATGTTTAGTAACTAGGTAAGAATCTAGCCCTGGTTGTTCTTGAGGCCACTAGAATTTCATTTTGTGACTATTCCTACAACCAAAGCAGACAAAGTAGTTTCTTGTTTATTTTCTCAAATTTTCACTCTTGTCATGCATTTCAACATTGTGTCTTTCTTAGTTGTTGAATGAAAATGGCTACTTTGAGTTCCTAGTGCACATACTATGGTAACCCATTTCAAGTTCACAAAAGAAAGATGAGAGCTTGGAGGATTACATTTCAAGGTTTTTGTTCTACCTACAAAAATCTCCACAACATACCCTTAATGAAGAATTAAAAAATTTGTTGTTCTTAAGAGGAATCAATGAGAGTTGAACTGATGCCTTGGATCTAATGGCAGGAGGAGATATCACCCAAGTTCCTTGGAAACATATCAAGAAAATATGTTAGAACCATTCTAGGGTAGCTTCAAAGAAAGGGAGAGCTTACCAATCCTCTATGGTTAAGTCATCCACCAATGGAGTTTCAAGAATGGATATTACTCATTTGTTGGTAGATTTCAAGCAAGATATCATAAACAATCTAGCTATTCAGCTAGATACACTTCATGCCAAGAAGAAACATGAGGAGGCAAAAGAAATGCTGACATAATATTGTCCTCATTGCAGACAAAAGAAGAGGAACTATAGATGCAAGATGGTAGCTAATATTAATAGCAAGTTGATTCCATCCGAGTTCAAACCAATTCAGATTGAAGAAGATCAAGTCTACTTTGTTGCACAAAGGAGGCCATGGGCTCCAAGACAAGGTATGCCACTAGATCCACTATCTTTTGTTGGGCCATATTTTAATTTTTATTCATCTAGTAACCAATGGAAGCCCCCATATCCATCCAATTATGGAGGATATCCACCACATCCTTGGGGTAACCCTCCAAATCCTTGGCCCAATCATCAAAATTCTTCACCCCAGTGGCAGCAACCTCAGGGGAATTGGCAACAATTTCAAGGACCTTGGTAGCCACCTCTAGGAAACTAGCAACAAACATCTCAATGGAGGAGAGGATAGAAATGGCCAAAATAGACAACCCATTACATGCAACCACCTTCTCAACCCTAACAACCTGCTATATTGCCTCCCCCTGCTAATTCAAGCTCAAATGCATCTAAACCTACTTAGTTACTAGCTCATCCCACACCTAACCCAAATAACAGACCACAATAACAGCCAGTA
>VDFB02049217.1:27901245-28420253 GCA_007258455.2 Sequoia sempervirens
ATAGTGTTCTATTCCCAGAGATATTTGAAAGATAAAACATTTCTATATTGGGTAGCTGGGTTATATGATATGTCACAATATGGAAAATTAGTTAACTCTTATAACCTCATATTACAATTCTTCTTCCTTATACGTAGAACTAGTTTAAAGATACCCACATATAATTCTTGATGGGATTAATAATCCTACCCTCTTTGAGTTTATGGGCTAAAGTGGGATTTATTGGTCCTTATTTTTTCCTATGTAGTTTGAAATATGACTTAAGGGGTATGCCATGTTAGAATAGATCTTCTCTATGTGCTTTGAGGTTATCATATGATTAGGCAATACCATGCAACAATTTTCAACAATGTAATAATTTCATGGACCCCTTATTTTAATGACTTGTGTAATGGCCCAAAATTCGACCAAGACCTAACTCTCACATTTCCACTAATTATATTCTTTGTGAAATTTATACCCCTTCATCTCCTATGCATATGCAAAAACCTTGCAAGCTTCAAATATTTATTGAACCTAATATTTTTTTTTTAAATTTTAACAAAAGAAACTCTATTAAACTACTTAAGCTTGAGTTAGATGAACTAATTTCTATTAAGAAAGAAATGAATAACTATCCCAAATGGTGGTTTCATTTTAACCACCAATCTCACATGTACTCATGGATACTAGGATTCTTAAGACACATAAGTCAAGAAATATGAATAGAACCTTTTGCGGAAGAGAGAATAGAGAGGAGAGAAATTTAATTAGTTAATGATATGATCCTCTCCACCAAAAAGAAAAAAAACATAAAAGTCCAAACATCACCAATTGAACAAGAATATACTAGAAAACCTATCAATACTCTTCCAAATGAAAGTAGGTCCATACTTTCTATTATTCCAAGTAATTTTTTAATTTTTTATTTAATATCCACAAGATTAAGAAAAGATAAATTCTCATACAAAATCTATAGATGAATTTAGTTGGCTCAACCCAACAAATTTCTCATCAATACTAAGAATAATATTAAATTGTAGCTTAGTTAAGATCTAGGGAAAAGATAAAACAAGAGAACAAATAAATCTAATATGAGACAAAAGTATAACCTTATCATGAAAATAATAAGAGCATATACATTAGTGAGAAAAATAGTACTCCTAATATCAAATCATGATGCCACCATTCATACGTAATATGCACTTGGTATCCAACAAGAATGAATTGGCTTTGAGGGTCCCACAAATACACCAATCTTATAGCTGCAAGCCCTAATATATTGATATTGGCTACCTTTCTAATCACTGATGAAAGATAAATTATTCCCTCCATAGAACGTTTAGTTTCTTAAAGAAAGATAATATCTAGTTTATGAATTTTAATAAGATCTTGAACAATCTTTTGATAATGGGTGCTACTCAAACTCTTAGCATTCTTTGAAATCACAATTAGTTTTTAGAATTATAAAGTAAATATCTAACATGGACGACATCTGAAAGGGCAAGCTTCATAATCTATTTGTTGGATCTTCCCAACCTTATCATTAATGAACAATGCAAAGAATTATTCAAATCAATTTGGACACAAATGCAAACATATGCTATCTTTCTTTCCAAGTTCTGTTGAGAAGGGCCCAATGGTTTCCCAAGAATTGTCGCTATAGATTGAAGAATATCATGTAACCAAAACTCCATAAAATCAGACCTAGATAAACATTTTGAAAGGAAGTTTCTCTATCAGGTCAAAACTTGCCTAATTATGGAAATATGGACCCCCTTTAAATATCCACCATTCTAGACAAGTCCAAAAGAACTAACCATTAGCAAGCAAAATAATTCCCATGTCGCCCTCAGGTTGCAGTTTTGTCAAGGCTTAAATTTGGGAGAGGACGGAGAAATCCGAATACCCATAAACATGCAAATCAAAGCATACTGAAAGATTTTTAACCAAAATTGGTCAATTTTCACTCTTCTCCAAACTCCCAAAAGATCTGGGTTTATTTTCTAATTTTTGCTCTAATTTGATCTCATTAGTTGCACGCAATAAAACCTCACAGTTTCATTATGCTTAGAAGAAGAGGGCTCATCAGATCTAACAGCATGTTTACAAAATAAAGGATGGGGTCCTTTAGATTCCCAACGAGTCCGATGCAGCCGAAACCATAACAGACAGCATGGAAACGAAATAGAAAATAGAAAAAAGCGAGATGACAAACCTCAACACCCACGTCCCACGCATATCCTGCAGATCCCAGGCTCGGAGATTTAAAGTGAGTCGGATCCACAAAGGTGACTTAGGAATTACCTGGTTATGGGTGGCGACAATATGATCGATTAAGCATAAAGGGAAGATTGCCAACAAGTAAAATGCAAACAATTGAATACAGAGAAGGAAACATGCTAGAGGCAAACCATTATTCACAATAATCTTCTGCATACTCTCAAAATGCAGGAAAAAGGCCAAACTTAAGCATGAAAATTAATGTGAGCGTGTTTAGAAATTGTAAATGAAGAAAACTTACCTAAAAGGCTAACAACTGGGAATGGAGAGCCTCCCATATGCGTTTCCAGCTACTAAATCCACGATTGCCTTATCTGTGCATTCTGTTTCCTTTTATGACACATCTTGTGCAAAAATGAGTGAATTTAACGCCATGTATCATTCGTGTTTCATGATCATATCCAACAAAACTATCTAGATACCAGGCTGTCTAGTTATTAAATAAATCTGCATCAATTTCGACGAAGTGGGGACAGCTAAACTCAAAACATTTGAAACACTTCTTAAAAAAATTAATTTGTTTTTCTATTTGATTATCGGATTGTCTATATGTAGGGGAAACTTCTGAAGAAAGTGATGAACGTGATCGTGTTTGACATTTGAGAAAACTTTTCTAACTTTTACTTTTTATAAGGAAATAAATATATCTTTCCAAAATGTCTTTTTGGTAGACGAATAACTTTATTATTATTGAAGCATATAAATAAATGTTTGAAATTTAAATTGTAAACAAAGGTATTTAATTTTTGGTATTGATGTTGATTTAATTTTGTTAAATGTTTTAGTTGACTTAGCTTTTACATTAGAAAATTAGAATTTGTTAAATAATTCAATATGTATTGATAAATATTGTGTTTTATTATGCATGCCACTTTTATATTTTTAGAAGCAATCACATATTTGTATGCTTGATCTTTTAGTATGGATCTAAACATTAATTTTATGTATGATACATTTGCTAGATTTAAGGCTCGTAATCTATTCACCTTGATTTTTGTTGATCAAAAGTAGGTAAGGCTTTTTTTAGAACCTAGATCTACAAAAATAATCACAAATTTGCAAACCACAAAGCCTTAATTATGCATTTGCACAATATGCATAATATATTTCATATGTTGAAATTTCTAAAATTTATGGAACATTGTTATGAATTTAACTTTAGATTAGATATGCTCGAATAAGAGATAAATAAAAATAAGGATCTCTTACTTTTCTCAATAACAAGTAAGTGTAAGGAAGCTAAGGTAGTGGAACGCCCTCCTACACTAATCTTGAAAGTAGGATAATGCAAAAGTTTACATATATTTACAATAGTTACAGAAAATTAAACAAAAATAAACATAAATATCATGCATACCACAAAAAAACAATTTACATGGGAAAAATCCTTTCAAGAGAAAAACATGACACTCCAAAAGCTGCTCAATATATTATTCAGAAATCACAAAGATTACAATATACATGCAAAGTAAGCTTCTCAAAAGAGTATCACCAACCAGAGATCTAGAGGCAACATGACCACTATTACACTCTCAAAATACATCACAATACACAGTAACAATACAAAACCCTTACAAAATAGGGTTGCCTTCTAGGACAAGTCAAACCAACAAAATATTGACCATAAAATTTGAGACCTAATGATGAACGGTCTAGATTTACAATAATAAAATATACATAAAATTTTGCTTCCAGGGGTGCTACCCTTGACCCCCACTAGGGCATGGCAGCCCCATACTCCCCCACCCCAGCACTTACCTATCAATAATACCTTATGTAATTGCAAGGCTGAGACACATTTTCCAATAGTAAGGTGTTAATACCATTTGAAAGAAAATTACTAAATTAATCAAATAATTTTACATAATCCTATGAGATAAAAACATACATACACACTTATATAATAATTAAAATATAAAAAATAAAAAAACATATTGCAACATTACATAATTTATACTTACCATTTACATTATTATTTTTTAAACTACTTAGGGAGTCAAGTTCACATATGAACTTCTATGTCCTCTTTTCTATCGTGTTGAGAAGATCAAAGTTAAAACAAAGCTAGAAAGCTTGTAGAGGAATATTTTAAGTTATGTTTTCTAATTTTTCATTTATTTAAGTTTTAGATGTAATTTGAAATATATATATTTAAATATTTAGAACTGCAGCTTGTTTTTCTGATGTATTTCTAACAATTCAAATAATAAAATATGTATTTTAAATATTTAGTTGCAACTTATTGATTGGTGATTAATGTGGGAATTGGTGCTTTATGGCCTAGGTCTTATAACACCACTCTTCTTCAATTATCATTCAAGGATGTCCTAGGATCCCAAATTGGATTGACTATTAACACAAAGGTGAGACGTTTCTCAACAAGGAAGACCTAAGGGAGGGGTTCTTTAAACTTCAAAGAGTTCACCACCAAGCAAAAGCTTGGAAAGGACAACTTAACATTCAACTCACAAAACCTAGTAATGCAAGCTAAATGATGGATGCAAATGACAAAATTAAGTAACAACAAGTTAGGATGTGTGTACTTGGGAAGTTTGTAAATGTGATAAGGATTCTAGAAATGCAATTTTTTTTGTCAAAATAGGCTAGGAAGGAGTAAGAAACCCTTACTATTGTCTTAGTTTTTTTGTTGTTTTTCAGGGGAAATGCAAAATATTTGGATGTCAAAACAGAATCTAAAATCTTGAATCTTTGCAAAATACCCTCGAGAGGACTAAGATTCCCTTGCTACCGACTTCGTCCCATCTTGGATTTTTGAAATCTCAGAATGTGATCTTAAGGCTCAATGTCTACACTTCCTTCTCAAATCTTAGGTCCTAAAATTTCTAGATCTAGCTTGTAGGTGAGTTTTTGTGAAGAGGACAACTTTGCAATGCAACTTTGCAACTTTTCACCTCAAATGATCTTCAAGTCATCAACCTAAATTTGCAAAAAAAAAACATGGAAGAGAGGAAAAACTTGTTGATTGTTAGTAAATGGGGGTTTTCCTTGGTCAAACCCCTTGTTGGTAATTAAACCTTGGAATGAAATGGAGTAATGGAGGGAAATGATGAATGAACAAAATTCTACATTGCAACTCACCAAACCCTTCTTATGAAATCTGCAAACTTGTGTGAAGTGGCTCTAGCTAGAATGTAGATCTTGAATCAAATGAATGCTTGATAGATCTTGAATTGAATTGCTTGCTTGAATCAAAACCCTACATCACAAATGTTAACTAAAAAACACACATGATGCAATAATATCTTTGACATGATGCATGAATCTTGATGATGGCTCCAAATATTTGATGAATTGCTCTTGAATGCTCTCTTGATCACAAACTTGCTATAATGCAGGAATGCTCAAGTTGGTAGGATTTTAGCATGAAAATGAATAAAAGGAACCTTGTATTTATACTTATCTATGCTTAATATCTAGAAATTACACCACAACAAGCCGACATATGAAATCATTAATTAAAGGAGGCTAAATCCCACCAAGATTTGAAATTAATTCCAAAAAATAACTTAAGGTGGACTAAGATGCCCTAGGTGGTGTCTTAGTCTCGAGGCATGAAACTCAAGGGGCAAACTCCAAAAAGGGGCCCATAGTAGGGTGCCTTCAAAATTAGGGTCCCAAAGCCTTTGGAGGACAAGGATTCCCTAGGTGGCATCTTAGTCCCAGTCCAAAAATTAAGGACACACAACCAGAATCATTAAATTAGCATTTATCCTTTCATGTTTGTTGAGATTAGACATAAAAAGATATAATTTATTAGGATTTTGGATGTGAAATAGGACCAATTAAGACATAAATAGGGATAAGAAAAGCAAGTCGGGCCCAAAAAATTGTGAAAATGCAAGGGTATGCATTTTCCTACACTAAATTGGTATGGGACGCTTTATTTTGATCAGAATTGAAAATGAACTAGAAAAAAAGATGGAATCCATGATGTAGTATGGAATGTACCAACTTTCTTTCTTCTATTTGGGATGTACTTAAGGGTTTATGTGTTTGTGAACCAGGTAAAGTGGAAGATACTTGGTGTAAATTTGGTATGGTTGGATACTTTTCTATTTAATCAAACTATGTATATTTGAAATATGATAATGTTAGTCACTATATGTGCATGCCATTTGTGTATGAGCTAGTCAAACTATATATATTTGATGTATGCATGAGCTAATCACTATATCTACTTATGATGTAGACCTTGAGATAGTCATAGTATGTATACATGATGTATGCATGATTTATTCACTATATATACCAGTGATGTGTGTATTAGCTAGACACATTAGGTATATATGATGTATGCATGAGTTGATCACTATATATGTAATTCTTATGTGTTTATTAGCTATTCACATTATGCATATGTGATATATACATGAATCAGTCAATATATGTACTAGTGAAATATGAATGAGCTACTGACACAATGCATTGGGGATGTATGGATTAGCTACTCACTATAAAAATATGATGATATGTGTGTATGAGCTTAACCATGATTTATATATGTGGAATATGTATGATTTAATTAAAATATGCATCCTTGATTTGTGTATGATGTATCATAATGTTTATATGTGATGTATGCATAAGCTAGTAACTTTATGTATATGTGCTATGTCTATAAGCTAGCCACATTATGTATAAATTGATGTATACATGACCTAGTCACTATGTGTGCCTATGACATGCATATGATCTAGTCATACTCTCTCTCTCTCTCTCTCTCTCTCTCTATATATATATATATATATATATATATATATATAGATATGTGTGTGTGTGTATGTATGTATGTATATATATGTATATATATATATATGTATATAGATATGCATACATACATACATACATGTGTGTGTGTGTGTGTGTGTTTGTGTGTGTGTGTGTATGTATGTATGTATGTATGTAGTCATGAGCTAGTCACATTGTGTGTATGTGATTTATTGTATGAGTTGGTCAAGTAAATGTGTACATGTGATGTACATATTCAAATTAGTCACTATGTAGTTTTATTTGTGTTCATACATTAATGTTGGATTTGAACTAAAATTTTATTGGGATGCATTTTCTATCATAATATTGTGAATGGATTGGATTGGAAGCATAAGATCTATTAATCTTAGTGATTTAAAAATGAGATCGAAGGTCTCATATTAAAGGAGAGGATGAAGTATCTCTATTATTGTTGTGTGAAATATGTATGTAAGGCCATTACGACTGGGCCCTCAAGTTAAAGGTCTAGGTCTAAGGTTGACCCTAATATTAGGAGCTTACCATATTTGGCGTATGTAAGATCATAACATAGATTTGTTGTCATGGATATGGTTGGTATGAATATGAATCAAACACATCTATATTGGATAGAGATATACTTTTTTAGTAAGATTATATTTTATTTGTAGTTATATAAAAAAAAGTAGTGGCAACTAGGGTGCTTATTACAAGTTTAATTAGAGCATGGCTCAAACATAGACTTTCAAAGCTTATTATATTCTTGATAAAGTATAATATATTGCACTACCAACTGACTATAGATGAAGTGCTCAATAATTATAAATACATTGGACTTGAGTTTCTTACATAAAATTTTAAGATTATAAGAATGGTTAGCTAGTATTAACCAAACATACTTAAATTGGTAAAAAATGAAATCTAGATATATGACTTGGGAAAGAAAATCAAAATAGTGCAATGAAAAGATTGGTGGTATCAGATAATTATTATTTCCTATTTCATTTTATGACCCAGTTATTTGATTTGAATCTACATAATATTATTTGATGACCTTCACTTCATGTATCAAGAATGATCATTATAGAAAAAATGGCAATGGTTATGAACTTAATTTGTATAGAGCTAGGGGATAAATGGTTCAATAAATTTTGAATCTTTTAAAGATCTATATATTGATACACTCAATAGGGTGGGTTTCTTATTATCTTAATACTTGATGATGTAGCCATATGTTGACATATACTATTTTTTGTATGAATCTTCCAAATACATAGAACATAAAACTTAGAGAGAAAGAATACTAAGATAAATTTTAAATTCACACTATTAAAATAATGTGTGAAGATAAATTAATTTTGAAGGATTGATATATGGATGAAACATTAGGCAATAGAGCCGAAGTAGGAGTTGAAGAGAGTAATTTAAATAAATGATGTATACCTAATTACAAATGAAGTCTTTTCAATTATACATTGTAATTTATTACTTTGTAAAGATTAATGAATAAATTTGTAAACACACAACATAAATGTTGACCTATTTTTATAAAATGACACAAAAATTGAAAAATGGATGATTGAATCAAGTGGAGATGAATATTCAGGGATGGATTTTTAAATATGTATCCATTTAATCTCATTAAGTTATTTTGAATTCATCAAATTAGTGGAAAAGAAACCGCTTAAAAGTTAATGATTATGGAATTAAAAATAAATATTCCATCCAATAACCCAAAAATAAGACGAATTTTTCATACAAAATCCATGATTAATGTCCCTAAGAGATCACACCATGACAAGAGTAGAACAATAAATAGTCAAAATATAATTATTAGAAAAGGAAATAGAAATTAAACTAGTTTCTAATAAGTTAAGCTAGATTATTCCAAGGGAGAATGATGTCACATCTTCACCAATTGCATAAAAATAATAGCCTTGCAACAAGGCATGGGCATCCATAAAAATATAAAGGATAGAGAAATTCAGTAGAGTTGGTATTTAGCTTTACTCTAGTAGACATGAATACAAAATAAATTCACACTCTATATGTATTAGAAATGGGAGAAACTAAGTGAAAACATAATATTAACTTCTCTAGAGTGGAGTATGGGTATAATTTTAAAAAATTAATCAAATTGACCTATTTTTGGTGGATAGGAGAATTAAATGATAATTTATAAGGATCTTGTAGGAGTTAATGATGAATCCCAACACCCCCAGGAATAGTTGGTAGACAAAAATATCTTCCACAAGAGAGAAAATGGAAAGAATAGCTTGTTGTATTATGAAAGAAATATTGAGTGCGAATGTACATGAGAGGCCTTTCTTATAAAGGAAAGGTGAGCGATAGGATTAGATAGGATTGCGACATGTGTATTAATCCTATGTTATGAGACAATTATTAAATGACCTAGGTAACTAACATTACATAAAAGTAAAAGAGATAAGAGAGGATAAGATCTTATCTTGATAGTTGACAAGGCTTCTAGAATGACAACTAGGACTTGGGTATGTGTAGGATCATCATGGAAAAAAAAGACCCTAAAGTGGCAAAAAATTTAGAAAAATCAGAGTTACGCAACTTAACATAAAAATTTGAATAAGTTATCTATATTATTTCAAAAATATGTAAGAATAGAATCTATAGCAAATTGAATGTAGTTTCTAAACTACTAGGTTTTTTTTTTAAAAACTATTTGGTGAAAATTTGAAATTTCAATGTAGTAGTACTTAAATTTTAGGAAAAATAAGAAGTAGGTGTCTTTAACCACCCTAACCACAATAAAATGATAACACTTTTTTATAAGATTTTAGATATAAGTAGAGGACTCATGTCTCGATGTGATGCATATTTTTTTGTAATTCTTTTCCAAGTAAATAATTAATTATGATTTTTTTTATTACAACTTTTAAAAAATATAAAAACTTGTATGTCTGACCACCTTAACTTGATCAAAAATTTATGAAATTCTTTTTTTTTTAATCTTATAGTATGCGAAGCATACATTGTGACACATGTTTCAGATTAAAAGAATGTGATATTGTTTGAAAGCTATAGATTTTTTTCAACTAGACTATCATTCAAGACTTTATTTGTAATTCAAATAGAAAATGAATAATAATTATTTATTAAATTCAATGTAAAGCATAATTTATATTGGTGGAAAGTTGATAATCTCCTTTAAAAATTGTTTTCATTTCATTGATTTTGGGTAAAAAAAACACCATCAGCCACATACCCTATACATACCCATCATATCACCACCTTTTGGTCCATCATGATCCTGCACATACCCACCTAAGTAAATTTAAAATGTGAATAAGCCCCCCTTTCTAGAATTGGCTAGGTACAAGACATTTATTCACACCAACACCCCCCTTAAATACAGCTTAGGGAGTAGATCATTATGCAAAGATGGAAAACATGAAAAAGATAATTGTGGGTCATGGATATGAGGCCATGTTGAGTACCCATTTGCAAAGTGATCTCTCACAAATAGAGAAAAGAAGAAAAAATAGTGGAACAAAACTCCTCTCCAAAAGAGAAAAATGAAACAAACAAGATTATGTATGAATGACTTAATGATATCCACAAGGACTACATCCATCATGAATATACAATCAATGACCCCCCATAAGAGGGAAAAAGAGAGACAATAAATCTACCTCATAATGAAGAAACTCCAAAGCCGATGAAGAATTCCTAAAATGAAAGATAATCCAATGCCTAAAAGCAACACATCTTCCCTTAGGAAGAAAAAAATCCAAAGGACAATGAAGAGGCCACTCCATATCAAAATAAAAGGAGGAATGATGAAGTCTCAACATGTATGCCTCTAAAAAATTATTAGGAGTATCCAAACTTGAATGAGCCACAACATATTTATGGTCAAACTCAACCATGAACCATGACATATCAAGGGAATGAGGATATTCATGAATGTCCATCTCCAAATACAAAGAAGATGAGATAAAATTTGTGTTGAAATTATCATCGAAGAGGAAAGAAACCCCTCAAGTGTGTCCTCCAAATCTCTAGTATGAGACTCCATCGAAAAGCTAGAAATCCTTATCAAATATTCATCTAACAAAGAAAGATTTGAAAAACTATGATCATCTTGTTGAATAGAAGCTCTAATGGATGAAAAAGAAAGAGTGGAGGAGTGGGAAGCTTAGCACTGGTCTCTAAAATACCAAGGTTTATATGACCAAACTTCTCCTCACAAACATGATTCACACTTAATGAATGAGTGTGAATAACAGTCAAAATGAACATTATCATCAACTGAAGAAAAATGAGAAAATGGAATTAAAGTGAGATGAATGATCAGCCATCTTGATAGCAATGATATCTTTAGTCTCCAAGTATTTTATGTGCAATCGCTCAAGAGTGAACTAAATTGTTGTACCTTGTCCACTATGAGTAATTTGATAAATAGAAAGAAGATTGGATGACAAGGAAGAAACACAAAGTATATCATTAAAATTTCCTTATCCTAATGTTAATAGAACCCTTCCCACATACCTTCATATATGTGTTGTTACCCATCAAAATATAAGGTGAATTACAAGGCCTAAAAGAAGATAGCATTCCCATAGACGATTCCATATGATGAGATGCCCCTGAATCAAGAAGCCATCTACCATATTTAGGACTTATAGAGGCCAAGAGTGTTTTTACTTTCATTTTTTCTAACTATTTGTTCATCTTGTGTTCTATGACTGAGATGGTGAAGTTTTTGTTGATGAAGATGTTGAAGAAGAAGAAGACACTAATGAGGGAAACAAAATGTTATTCTTTTGAAGACTTGGTGGGTTAGTTGGTAAAAAAAAATTAGCATAACATCTATGCTTATCATTTCTTAGCCTTTTACAATATACACATTTCAACTTCTTCCTTTTATATGATTCCTCTTTAGAAGTGCAAGTGGACTCGGGAGTGTTTTTTGAAGATTAATCCTTACCTTTCTCGTTAGACTTGGGGTCCTTATTTTGCTTCTTACCTTTTCCACCTAAACCCTTTAAATATTTTTCAAGAAGAGCATTATATTGGAAACTTCAATGTGCCCATGTGTTCCAACTTTGCTTGTTCCCTTGTGAGTCAAGCTACAAATGCATCAAGAGTTGGAATTTATGTGCATTTCCAATGGAATCCACTGTAGCATAAAATATAGAAACAAAAACTAAATAATAAATACCAAGATTAGAAAGAATAGAAAGAATTAATTTTTCATCATCTTTAGTAACCCCACAATCAGACAACTATAATTTAAGAGAATTTAACCTAGATAAGAAGTCTTAGACATTATCAAAATATAAACTTGGATTAAGACTCATAAGTTCATTTTCCAACTTAAATTTTCTCATTCTATCTAGCTTACTAAAGGGAATCTCTAAGGTATTCAAAACATCATTAGGATAATTACAAGAAGCAATATGATGTCTAAGATCAGGATAAATAGACAAGATCAAAGTACCAAGGGATTCATCCCTTTTATCAAACCATTTCCTTCTTTTTGTATCTCTTGTGGGTTTTGGATTTGTATCAATTATGATTCTTTGAAACTTCAATTTCAAAGACCTCCATTTGTGATTTCCATTCATGATAGATATATTGAGTTAGAAATACAAATTTTAGAAAATCTATGATAAAATAAGAAATTATAATAGAGGAACAACAAATTATCCCTCACAATACAAGGAAATAACCTCTTTGTGCTAAATAAAATGCCATATTTTTGTAAATTTACAAGAAGATATTCCAAAGTATAATCTAGATTCAAACTTAAATTTTGAAATTCTAGCAAAAAATCTACAAAAAATATATGTATGAAACTAAAGTGCTACTTAATACCTTCATGATGTTGCAAGAATCAAGAAAAATGAAGTCTAGACCAAAAATTTATGAGTTCAGAGGTTGTAAAGCAAGATATGACTTCAATCTAGAAACATAGGCATCAAACTACAAAATTTAAAAAAATCACCTACACCACCGAAAAATGATAGAGCCATCTTTTCAACAATATTTTGTTTGAAAAATCTCACCTCCTAAATTTTTTTTTTTTGAAAAATGAAAAAAGGCCCTATTTAGGGCTTAGGGGAGCCAAACACAACTCCTCAAAACTTAAAAAGTGGTCACACATGTGACCGTTAGTATAAGATTAAGCAATGAGAGCTTTTAAAAAATTGGAATTGCAACTCTGACACCTTAGCCGTGGATCTAGTTAGAGCTATCTGATTTACTTTTCTGGTGGTCACCGTGCCACCCACTTTAAGCCCTTGTGGATTTATTGGAACTTGCTTCTTGGGCAAGTGGAGACCTAGGGAAAGTAGTATATACCCAAGGATTAACCATTTTTTTTAAAAATATATATTAATAAAAATACCAAACCAAATTTGTATCGATGTGACAGAATGACCAAGTACGTAAAGGGGATAGATGTTGACACTAGGTGATGTAGACACAATACAACACAAGAAATATTCCATTTCGATGTTGATTCCTATGATTATTTTGTGGACACTTGTAGACTGTGATTCATTGTATGATACAAGTTCCATATTGTATGAATTGGTACTATACAGATTTTTCACGAAAAAAATTTGAAGAAAAAAAACCTCTAATTCCCCTTGGAAAAAATTGTTAAAAATTGATTATTTGGTAGTTGATCTTTAGGTTTTTAGGCTTTTGGATGCAATGGTAGGGTTTTTTTGGCCCAAAGTGATTCAAAATTTTAGCTACCTCCTAGATTTGGTAATTATAACCCTCAAATTGAAACCCCTATAGATTAGTCAAAACATAACAAAATTTGACAAAATGAAAGAAAAATATAACTTTATTTGACACCTTGGATTCAACCATGAGGTCCTTGAAACCCTAAAAAGTACCTAAAAAAATATTAAATCCAATATAAAACCCATTGATCTAAGAAGGAATTGAAAATGCTAGAGCTTTGATACCATGTAGGAGTAAATCATGACTCACAACACCCTCAGGAATAGTTTCTAGACCAAAATATCTTGATGAGATTGTTTTTAACTAATTTTTGCATAATCATAAATCAAGGGATTCTCCCACTAGAGTAAATTTCCTTCATGGTTGGTCATATTGTCGAGGTGGCCTCCTTTCGTTATCCTATCCTTGATTTTGTTGTTGGTTGTTGGGTTGATCATTCTAAGGATAACTGAGTTGATTCTTTTGTTGATAATTGGGTTGGTTGTTCTCTTGATAACCTTGTTGTGTTGTTTGGACCTGAATTTTTGGCATATTGGGATTTTTCACATTGCATACAACCTTAGCATTGACTACTCAGTCATTGTTTACATTCTTATTTTTCGCACATATCTTGGGTTTGTCATTTGAAATAGAAGGTTGATCTTTAGGGTTGTAAAGGTTGATCACTCCCCTTGCAATGAGGGATCTTTTGATAAGTATCCCATTTTCAATAGTTTCTTCAAAATTTCTTGTGCATAACTTTGTGAGGTTGTAATTGATATCTACATGTACATTGGAGATAAAGATATCAACAAGTTATTTCTCTAGAACGAGCCACTTAATTTTACTTGCTTTTTATCTCCATATTTGTAGGTATGAGGCAAATGATTCACCTTCAATTTGTTTGATTTTATAGATATCAGTGATTGTAATGTCTTGTTCTATGTTATATGAGAAATGGTTGACAAACTTATCTAACAACTCATCAAATGTTTTGATACTTGGAGATAAACAAGAGAACCAATCTATAGTGGGCCCATTGAGACTCTATGGAAAAAAAATTATCAAGTAGGTGTCATTTTATTGTAGTTCCATGCATGATACTAAAAAATCACATACATGCTCAACTGGATCTCCTTTCCCACTATACTTGTCAAATTTTGATATTTCAAAGCCTTTAGGGAAAGGTACCATCTATAAATTTTGATCAAATGAATATGAAATTTTTTTTTACAAAGCATAACCCTTTTTTGGTTTTCCAATTTGTATATATAATATCCTTTGATTAGGTGTTTGAAGTTGCACATTTATGTCATTTTTTGATGTGTTTGTTTGATTATGTTGGGTATTTTAGATCTTTTATCCCATGATGTTTGTTTGGTCATATACAAGATATTGTGTAGTCATGGGATTTTGAGGACCATGTTGTACATTAGGTATGTTAGGTCCTTGCTGCATATAAGGTAGGTTGGGTCCTTTCTATGTACCATAATATTGACTTTGAGGTGTTCCTTGGTACTAATTTTGTGGCCCTCCTTGTTGTTGTTGAGGATTTTGATTTTGGGTTTTTTGAAAAAAGTGTTGTTGAGTTTTGGGTATACCTTAATAGTTTGTTTGTGGTACATCATGTTGATGTAAATGTTGTTGAAGGCTACCTTGATGTTTCCTTAACAATATACCTTGTTGCTATGGATTATTTTGAAGGGAACCTTGGTATTGCATTGATGGTACACCTTGTTGTGGTGAGTGTTGTTGATGGGTACCTAGGTATTGCATTGATGGTACACCTTGTTGTGGTTGATGTTGTGGAAGGTTACATGGGTAGTTAATTGATTGTACACCTTGTTGTGGCTGATGTTGTGGAAGGTTACCCAAGTAGTTCATTGATGGTACACCTTGTTGTGGTTGATGTTGTGGAAGGTTACCTAGGTAGTTCAATGATGGTACACCTTGTTGTGGTCGATGTTGTGGAAGGTTACCTAGATAGTTCATTGATGGTACACCTTCTTGTGGTTAATTTTGTGGTAATTGGCCTTATTGGTTTTGTACATTGTTGGAAGGGTTAATGTAGGAGGTATGTTGTGGCATGTATTGCCCTTGTGATAGGTTTACACTTTGATGGTTCATTGGAATGTTCCCCATGTTTTGCATGGTATTGTGTTGTGGCATGTTTTTGGTTGTATTTCCTTGATACTATTGTGCCACAAATTCTTGTTCAATTTGGGATGGTGGTCTAAACAATGGGTTGTCTATGGGTTACAATTTATCATTGATTTGTGAAAAAAATGATGGTATATTGGGAATCATGGTTGGGTTTGGAATTTTTCTAACTAATTTTTTATCTCCAAGTGGAATAAGATTGGTATCTTTTATTATTTCCATGTTGAATTCAATGGGTAGTTTTACATCACTTTGTGCTAGTGTGAGGAAATGTGAGTTTGCATTCTTCTCAAGCATCTTTTCCATAAGCTTTTACATATTAGGATCTTGGGAACGAGTATGTGCAGGATCATGACGGGCCAAAAAGTGGTAATATAATGGGTATGTGGCTGACATTTATTTTTTACCCAAAATTGATGAAACAAAAAGGATTTTTAAAGGAGATTCTCAAATTTCCACCAATATAAATTGTGATTTACTTTGAATTTAATAAGTAATTATTATTCATTTTCTATTCAAATTATGATTTAAGTCCTAATTGATAGGCTGATTGAAAAACATATATAGCTTTCAAATGGTATCACATTCTATTCTTTGTATTCTATATGATTAAAAGAAGAAAAATTAAATTTCATGAAGTTTTGACCACATTAAGGTGGTTAGACATACGATTTTTTATATTTTTTAAAAGTTGTAATAAGAAATTTATAATTAATTATTAAATTCGGAAAAAAATACAAAAAAATATGCATCACATCAGGACATGAGTCCTCTACTTATATCTAAAATCTTACAATAAAATATTATCATTTTATTGTGGTTATGGTGGTCAGACACACACCTAGTTCTTATTTTTTCCTTGAAATTTAAGTACTACTACATTGAAATTTCAAATTTTCACCAAATAGATTTATTTTTTTAAACAAACCTAGTAGTTTATAAACTACATTCAATTTTCTATAGATTCTATTCTTACATATTTTTTAAGTAATATATATAACTTATTCAAATTTTTATGTCAAGTTGCCTAACTCTGATTTTTCTAAATTTTTTTACCACTTAAGGGCCTATTTTTTCCATGATGATCCTACATATACTCAAATATTCCAATATTTTCTCATTAGTAAGTTCCTCATCATTCTCATATTATTCTATGATCACATCATTGGGATTTGGAAGTTTATTTTGACTATCGATCATGTTTTGGTGTTTAAGGAGTACTTCCTCATCACTTGGTGGTTGGTTTTGTGTTTCTTTGAATGAGGGTTCCTTTCGAGGAGTTGTAAGGTTAGTTGGTTTATACCCCCATGGGTTGGTTTTCTCATTAGTGATGTTGGTTTTTGGTGTGCTTGAGTTACTCTTGTTGGCTTCCATCTTTTTTTTGGGTTGAGATCTCATGGTTGTCATAAGCAATTCCAAGACCTTGGGAATTTTGTGATCACTTAACTATGGAATGGAATGATGTTTTTTTGCAGGGATTTTTGTTTAAAAGGAGTTTTGTGAGCTAGGATTATCTACTTCCATGAAGGTGGTGATAATACTAGTCTTCCATCTACAAGATCAACTTTTCATTCCTCCTTGTCTAGAGTAACATTTGCATTTCTCCACTGAGTTGGTGTTTCCTTTTTGTTAAACATGAAACTTCTCAAACTACTAAAAATGTCTAATTGTTCACCTTCAACTCATGTGAAATTGTTTTGTATGATAGGTGCAATAAGATCTAGTTGTTGAACAGGAGCAGTAGGACACCAAATGGTCATAAAGTGTAATCTTTTTCTTGATGTTTGATATTTTTATATTTTAAAGAATAATGAATGACGATGATGTGAAAGAAAACCTTTTGGACAAAGGTGTTGATGTTTTGCAATTTTTTTTGTGATACTCAAGAAGCTAAAGTATGAGTGATGTTTGGTGGATGTTTTGGAGATGATGCTAATTTTGGGATTCAAAGTGTAGAAAACTTGGACTGATATTTTACTCCATTTCTCTAGAGGATATGTTTTAAGATCTACTTGAACTAGCCTTGAGGTGCAAGAAAATGTTAATATCTTAGAAATTGAGATAAAAGGAATAATCCAAGTTGTGTTTTGATTGTGAATCCTATAACTAGGTTGATGTGTTTGGTTTTTGCAAATGGATATGGACTGATGTAAATATGATTTGTTTTTGTAGGTTTGACTGTTTTGTTCTCAAAAGATAAAAGATTATCCAATTTTGGTTCACTCTTTGATTTGTACCATAAAACAGGGAAATAGTGATAATCTTTAGAATAATAGAATTTCAAATTTAGGGCAACTATGGTAAAACTTAGAGAAATAGCAGTCTCTATTTGAAGTTTGTGACTGGTAAAAGAGAAAGAAATAGTGGTAAATATGATATAAGTGGTCATTTTTAGGTCAATAGCGGCTAATTTTTTAATGAGAACTATGACATGTTTTATCAAAAGTTGCCTCTATTGCAATTTTTTTGACTTGTGAACAATGAAGGCAATAGCAGCAGTTTCATCAAAAGTGGCAATTTTTAGGTCAACTATGGTAATAATTAGATCCATAGAAGAATTGTTTAGGCCAACTGCAGTTCTGTTTCAAAAAAGTGGAAATTTTTTGACAGTGACTATCATAAACCAAAGAACAATAGTGACACATTTTAGATCAACTACGACAATCTTTAGGTTAAAAGAAATAAATTCTCTAGAATAGCAGCTTCTATTCAATTTGTTTCCAATTCTAAAAGGTTCTGTCAAAATGTTTCCAAGTTTTTTTTATCTTTTTTTTTTAAAGATTTTTTTGTTTGAGATATGGCAAGTGATACAACACAATAAGAAAAAAAAATTACTTTAAATTTCTATATCTTAAGCAAGTTTCTTTCCAAAATGCTCAAAGTTTGTGAAAGTCAAGATACGAAAACCATAGTTCCCAATGTTGACTTTGGTTTAAATATGACTTGAAATGTAACCCTAACATTTGGAAGCCTTTAGACATATTTTTTAAAATATTTTTTAAGGAGTGCAGATATAGGGCTCTTTTCAAAGGTATTCACACTAAGTCCAAAGGATATGAAATTTTGATATAACCAAGTTCAATGTTTGTTTTTTTATGTCTTTTTTAAATCAAGCAAACTGTTTGGCATCCAAAGTAATGAATATTTTTGGAAATTTCATAGAAAACATTATTACAACATAGAGATAGGCACATTCTTTTAGGTGGGCTTACCTCATGCCTTGAAGGGATGGTTTTACATGCAACTTATGAAAAGTGTTTTTTTCTTAACCACAAATCAGACTCATTAAGTAACTTCTTAGAAGTAAATTCTGATGATGCACCACTTGCAAAGAATGTTTTGGCAATAAGGGTGGCCTCTACTACAAGGTTCTTAGTCACTGGTCAGGGGATCCAATGCCTGGTTAATGTCTATCAAGCTACTAAAAGCCTTAACCACTCCTACTAAAGGCCCTATACACTGGAAGGTACCTCCCCATTTTGAATGATACTATCAACCAAGTAATCATCGATTTGGTTTTGATAGTTAGTCATGACTTGATTTATATAGCACCATGAGGGAAAATTTACTTTGTGTCACCTTGAGTTCTCCAACACGGGATGTGTCTCAAAGGAAAGCTCAATCTAAAGGTGATGCTTGAAATGAAAAAATGTGAACCCCAAAGTCCTTTTCATCACTAAATATCATCAAAAGATGTGAGGGGAGAGGATACACACTTGGTTTACTAAGAATGGAAAACATGACATACAATCCATAGCAATTCAATTTTTAATCCCAAAATTTGAAGTGTGAAGATATCAATTTATATTTTATGTGCACCATTTCAAAAATGTTTAATAAATCAGTCAAATATAGCAATGTGCAAATCAAAATGGATTTGTTCAATTTTAAGCACCAATTTTGAGTGCTTCTTATGGCCTCATTCATCTTAATGTAGTCAACAAAAATAAAAAGTGTTCGTTCGTCAACCAAATGAAATACATTGGTAAAAAAAATGTTCAATTTTATAATCACCAAATGAAATGTTGTTTAGCTAAGAAAGCTTTTAAAGGTTCAATTTTGAGAAACACAAATCTGAAGTGTGCAAGTTGTGGGTTCATTTTTACAACACCAAATTGAAAGATTCCTTAAACTAAGAAAGCTTTGAAAGTTTAGTTTTAAGAACACCAATTTGATGTGTGCAAGTTGTGGCTTTAGTTTTACATCACCAAATTGAAAGATTATTTAAACTAAGAAATCTTATTGAAAGTTTAGTTTTAAGAACACCAATTTGAAGTGTACAAGTTGTGGGTTCAGTTTTGGGTATGTGCAAGATCATCATGGAAAAAATAGACCCTTGAGTGGTGAAAAATTCTAAAAAATAAGAGTTAGGAAACTTGATGTAAAAATTTGAATAATTTATCTATATTATTTTAAAAATATGTAAGAATAGAATCTATAGAAAATTGAATGTAGTTTCTAAACTACTAGGTTTATTTTTAAAAAAATAAATCTATTTGGTGAAAATTTGAAATTTCAATGCAGTAGTACTTAAATTTCAGGGAAAAAATAAGTAGGTATCTGTCCAACCACTCTAACCACAATAAAATTATAATATTTTTTATAATATTTTAGATATAAGTAGAGGACTCATGTCTCGATGTGATGCATATTTTTTGTAATTTTTTTCAAGTAAATAATTAACTATGAATTTTTATTACAACTTTTAAAAATATAAAACTTCGTATGTCGACAACCTTAACTTGTTCAAAACTTCATGAAATTAATTTTTTTTTAATCCTATAGTATGTGAAGCATAAAATGTGATGCATGTTTCAGATTCCAAAAATGTGATACCATTTGAAGCTATAGATGTTTTTCAATCAGGCTATCAATAAGGACTTTAGTCCTAATTCAAATAGAAAATGAATAAATTATGTATTAAATTCAAAGTAAAGCATAATTTATATTGGTGTAAAGCTAAAAATATCCTTTAAAAACCCTTTTTCTTTCATCAATTTTGGGTTTAAAAAAAAGTCATCAGCCACATACCCTACACATACCCATCATATCGCCACTTTTTTGGCCCATCATGATCCTGTACTTACCCTTTTACAACACCGAATTGAAAGATTCTTTAAACTAAGAAAGCTTGTTTTAAAAAAACTAAAATAGCCTTTGATCGTTCTCCATCTCTACAATCAAACTATTCAGAATTCTTGATGTATAATGTGAAGTATTCCTAAAAATGTTGCATCAATAATGTTTGAAACTTCCCAACACAACAAACATTCAAACATTATTGTTAGAAATCAAAAAGATTGCTTGCATATTTTCAACAAATAAAAGTAGAGCAATAGCGGTGTTATTTTAGATAGTAGCGGACTTTTCATTTGTAGTGATAGTGGTTGGTTTAGTCAAAGGTGGTCTAAACATGTGCAACTATGGACCTGTTTATTGCAAAAGAGGTTAAAATGTCAAAAAAGGCCATGTTTAGTGCAGTAGCAGTTGGGAAAAGTCCAACCATGGTAGAAACAAGGAAACGACCATGTGAAAATCTTGTATCTTTTTCGTAAAAAATTTTCAAATGTGTTTTAGAAAAAGGCCTCCACATTTTGGAACCTGCAACTATTCAAATTAAACTCATGAAAACGTTAATGTTAAGTACCAAGGTCCCATTGGGCATGCCAAATGTCGTAAGGGGGGAATGAAGCATGCATAAAGTGAATGAATTAAACTAATTCAAACAAGATTAAGAATCCCTAAACCGATTACTCATGAAATGAACAATATAAAATAATGAATTCAATGAAACGATTGTTAGCAAATGAAGAAAAGCAATGAATTCAGGAAATTATAATGTTACCCATGATCTCATGTCAAAGTGTATTTGTATCTATATTGAATGTCAGATTGTTGTAACCAATACAAAGCCTACATTATGCATTGCAAAAGCTTTAATGTGTGTGTAATATCAAACTAGAATGTGATGATAACTTGTAATGTGCTCAAGAGGTAATTATGCAACACTTCACTTATGTAAATTCTAGATGATTTGTGAGAAGGTAGAATTTTATGCTATAGATTTCCTATTTTGAGATGAATGTGCAAGATGCAACAATGCAAAATCCTGATCAACGATTGAGAACCGTTGAGAGGAAAGTTAATTTTTGAATCGAAGATCGAATCAACTAAAGATGTTAATTTCACAATCAAGGGATTTAGATTGCATATTCTATGTAATTGAGGAAATCAAGTTGTTTAGTTAATATGATTGAAGAATAGAAAGGTTAGTTAGGAAATAAAGGAATCAGTTTAGCTAATTAGAGTGAGCAATTAGTGGTCGCGATTTGCTTGATCACAAAAAAGGGTGTGAGGGTAATTAATTAATTAATATTTTGAGTTTAACATGCAAAGTCATGTTTGACTTTAACAAATAAAGTTATTTTTTTGTTGACCTTTTTGAATGATGTTGAATAATTAATTTAATTTTTCTAATTTCGAGAGGGGAAAGTGATTTAATTAAACTATTAAGTAATAATAATTTAATTGATTTAGGAGAATAGGGTAGATTAGTGACATAATTAAATAATTTATGGTATTTAATTAATTAGAAGGAATAAAGATTACATATATGATGAAATAGTGAATTAATTAAATAATTAAAGATTATTTAATTAATAGAGGTAAATAGGGTTTTTGATATAAATGATGTGAAATGTAGTGATATTAAATGATAATGATGTCAATGATGAAAACATGTCATTTAGGATGTGTGATAAGTGTTAGGTCATTTTTACATGTCTACACTAAGGTACTTGTCCTGTTGCTCTCCTCTTGTCTTGAAAAAAATCTTGTCATGATTTTTGGCACAAAATTTTGTCACTATGTCATGAAAAATGTATAGTTGGACATTTTTATGCTCACTTGAGTCTTTCTTATGGACTTTGGCTTGATTTTCCTAGATTTAATCTTCTAATGTGTTCAACATGTTCACATTAGGTCTTAGACCCATGAAAATCATTAAGACTTCTAGGATGTCTTGTAAAAGTGTTGTGAAGTGTTGTAACCCACTTTCACACTTTTCTAGGAACCTTTCATTATAATTCACTTAAATAGCCCATTTTTATGACTTACCAAGACTTATTTCAAAGTGTTGTAAAGAGTTTTAACAAACTCTCATTCTTTTCTAGGCTTGTCCTCACTAAATTGACCCTTTCTTATGTTTAAATGACCCCTTAATGCACTTTCCAACCCTACGCATTTTTGAGGATATTCCTATTAAACCTTATTTAATGCACTTTAATTTCTAACACCCAATAAAATTTCCCTGGTGGGACCAAGTTTCCACCTAGGGCTACTTATCCCACTCGGCACAAAAAACAAAATAATTTTAATTTTCTGCTAGGATTTTATTCTCTTACCCTTGAGGTTGGCCTTTGATGTGTTATTTTCAAGAAATAATGGAAAATAAAGTATAAATAAAGGGTTTTTACTCTCATTTTAACCCCCAATTCATTCATTCAAGCATTAATTCACTTAATCATTCTCAAGCATTCAAGCACTCTAAGCATCATCAAGTCCTCCATTGGATCACTTCATTACATATCTTTAAATTTACACATCAAGGGTTTGGTGAGTTTGTGACATTGCATGTTGTTTATTCATCATTCTCTTCTTATTTCATTTCATTTCATAGGGTTTGATTACCAAAGTGGGGTTTGACCAAGGCAAACCCCTATACTCTAACCCTTAACCCTTTTTCCCCCGTTTGCATATGTCTTTGCAGGTCTTGTATGCAAATTTGTTAAATCTATGAAAGTGTCAAAAAGGTGTTTTCAATCCATCAAAGTCAAAAAATCCCTAATTGAATCTCGGATACCAATTTTAGCTCATTTTTTGTAGTTTCTAAATCAAACGCCTATCAAGAACAGTAGTGCAGATCGAAAGATACAAATTCCTACCCTGAAATTCCCAATATTCCTAGGTGGACTGAGTTCCCATCTATGGTGAATTAGTCCCACTATCAGGCTTAAAAATTTGTTTCTATATTTTTGGATACCCATTTGGAAAATTCCTATTCTAATAGATTTTCCCTTAAATTGGACTAAGTCGCCCATCTTGGTGCAAGTGTCTCAATCAACATTTCCAATCAACTCTATAGGATTCCAAAGCCTTTTTGCATTAGAATTTAGATTCCAGGTGCATCTCTCCATTCTTTTTTAATTATATTATCATTTACTTACATTCTTAGGTGTTTTTGTATACATTATTGTGTTTTCCAACACTTTTTATTTCTTAGGTTTTACATTAATAAATCATTTCTTTTTCAATTTATTCCATTTAGAGATCATATTTAGGCATATTACATCCCTCCTTACATTAATCTTGAGTGTAGACATTAGAATTTTGGGTCCATTTCTCTCCTTTTAGGTGAAAAACCCTAGAAGAGTTAGAGAACCATTGGACACCCAAAATCGGTGTCCACATTTTGGTGAACCTGAATTTTGAAAATTTTCTTTCTAATTTCAAGTGTATTTGCATCCTAGGTTTAACTTACATTAGCATTGCATTAGGTTCTCCATTGTTTAAATTGAATCCTAGGGTTTGAAAAATTGCATTAGGGAAAAGCTCATATAGCTTGCATTTTTGCATTATACTTCATTTGAAAACAACAAAATTCTACATTTTCATACTATAGCTGCATTTGCAAACCTGAAAAACATCAAATTGCATTTAAAATTTCTGAAAGATCACAAAAAAATCATCACTGGGACTAATTTGCCACATTGGATGACTTAGTCCTTCTACACATTTTGCACTATAATTTTTGGCATTTTCTGCTCATTTTTTGCATTTCTATTTTCTACTATTGCATTCTATCGCAGTTTCCAGAATTGTTGTTTTATTCCATTTAGTTGCTTTCATACATTTGCATCATGGCTTTATATTTTAATAATTTTTGGATGTCATTAAAATCCTTAGTGGACATGTCAAATTGTGCCTTTGGAACTGATCCTAATGACCTTGAGCTTCCTCATGCTCCTTCAACTCCTCATGAATACATCCTCCTCATGTTGTTGAAATCATTAGAGAAGATGATGATAGCATGAATAAGTTCTTAAACGAATATCTTGACAACCTTGAAGCCAATGCATCCTTTTATCCATCCATGGAACAAGACCTTCCTATAGTCTCACCTCCTGATATGTTTGGTTACTTACATCCTGAAAAAAACAAAAGACCTAAGTTTCCTCCATCAAGTGGACGTATTTCCTCTAATCAAGAAATCCCTCAACCATTTTATGATCACAAAGTTACAAACGCACCAATCAAGCTTGAAAAAACCTATGGCAAAGGTTTTACCATATTAAGCAAACAAGGATGTGACACAAAAACTAAACATGACATTCATCAACTTTTAGAACAAACTCCAAAAGAAGAAAACATTGTAACAAGGTTAGGATATCAAGATCCTCATCATCACAACAAGTCTCCTTTAGAATATTAGAGACTTTTCAATGATGGCACAGTGATGTTTGATTCCCCTCCCAATCTGAATGTCCTCCTTCCTCGTGAACAACCCTTGCATAATAACAATGGAAAGGATGATAGGACCACTTTGGGTCCTCCTCCTCCTCCTTCTATTTGAGAAAAGGGTGAATCTAGCAAATGTAATAGGCCTTACAAGTTACAAAAACTCAAGTTTCCTCTCCATCTCATGTCTTCTTCTTCTTTGCATTTTTTATTTGCTACTCTAAAGTAAATGCTCACAAAACAGTGTGTAGCAATTCTTTTAAAGTGAGGGCATATATTGGAAATATTCCTTTGCGTTTTCCATTTTTTTTCCTTGGTTCTTAGTGTACCCTTCATACTTCATATCATGTGTTTGTCACTTTGTTGATGACATTGGGTATAGTTTCGGGTATGTGCAGAATCATGATGGGCCAAAAAGTGGCAATATGATGGGTATGTGGTTGACAACTTTAATATTACCCAAAATTGATGAAACAAAAAGGGTTTTCAAAGGAGATTCTCATCTTTCCACCAATATAAATTATTCTTTACTTTGAATTTAATAAGTAATTATTATTCATTTTCTATTCAATTTATGAATAAAGTCCTGATTGATAAGCTGATTGAAAAACATATATAGCTTTCAAACGGTATCACATATTTTGAATCCAAAACATGCATCACATTATATGCTTCACATACTATAGGATTAAAAAAAGAAAAATTGAATTTCATGAAGTTTTGACCAAGTTAAGGTGGTCAGACATACGATTTTTTTATATTTTTTAAAATTTATAATAAAAAATTCATAATTAATTATTTACTTGGAAAAAAATTACAAAAAATAATGCATCACATCGAGACATGATTCCTCTACTTATATCTAAAATATTATAAAAAAATACTATCATTTTATTGCGGTTAGGGTGGTCAGACAAACACCTTATTTTTTCCCTGAAATTTAAGTACTACTGCATTGAAATTTCAAATTTTCACCAAATAGATTTTTTTTTTTTTTAAACAAACCTAGTAGTTTAGAAACTACATTCAATTTTCTATAGATTATATTCCTACATATTTTTGAAATAATATAGATAAGTTATTCAAATTTTTATGTCAAGTTGCCTAACTCTGATTTTTCTAAAAAAATTTGCCACTTAAGGACCTTTTTTTTCCATGATGATCCTGCACATGCCCTTTCTTTCATGAGCATGATCTATCTTAGCAAATTACATTCCTCTTGGTGGCCTGATGTGATGCACTGCATCCCCTAAGTTGCAAATATTTTATTCTTTGATTGGTCCTCTCTTGGAGACATTAGACACAATGTTCCCTAAGTTAAAGACGTTGCATGAACTAATTAAGACTCCTTTGAACTTCATTTTGCATGTTGTATTTTGCATTTATATGGCCACCTTACATAACATAGCTTGCATGCTTATGGTGCCATCACATTTGTTCATGAGTTCTAAGTATACAAAGATTTTCTTGTCTCATGAAGCATGAAACAAAAATTTCCTTTGTGGTGCCTTACTAAAGTTATCAAGAGGTATAAATTTGGTATGGTTTAGCAAGAAGCCCATTATGAGGCATGAATTTTCCCCATAGCCACCTACGTGTGTGTGAATGCATACTAGTCATGAGTGTATGTTTCTCACCTTTCAAGCCTTCTTACCTAGTGGAAAACAACGAGATCCATCACCCCAGATGGAGTACACATTTATTTTTCCATACAAGTAGCCTAGATCTAATCCACAACAACCTAGATAAATGATTGAAGCTTTCTTTCATTATAATTCACTTATATAACCCCTTTTTATCACTTACCAAGTCTTATTTCAAAATGTTGTAAAGAGTTGTAACAAACTTTCATGCTTTTCTAGACTTGTCCTCACTAAATTCACCCTTTCTTATGTTTAAATGACCCCTTAATGCACTTTCCGACCCTACTTAAGTGTATTTTTTATGATATTCCCGTTAAACCTTATTTAATGGACTTTAATTTCTAACACCCAGTAAAATTGCCCTGGTGGGACCAAGTCACTAATGAGTGCAATTCATGGCTCAATTTTGATAGGGTTTATCATATATTTTTTGTTGATACTATAGACTTTGGCACCTAGTTATTGACATTCCTCATGTTATTTCCTTAAATCCATGAACCTTGGGCATAAAATTATCCTAGTGACTTTTGATAATATTAACATGCTATGTGAACTATCTATATTAATTTTACATGTGGTTGAATGGATGTTACTTTAAGGTAATTATGGATATGCAATTGTTTTGTATGTGCTAATGTCATTATGCAAGTTCACATTGAGATGTTCATATAACTGAAGCCTACAAAGTTGAAGAAATTCCTTCCTATTTGTCGGTTACTAAGGAAGTAAAAAGATGGTCATTAAGAGGTTAAAGGAGGGAAAACTCCCAATGGAGGAAAACTTCTAATGGATGGAATTCCTAGCTCGTATGGAAGTTGTAACTACCTTTTAAATGGTCATGTTTGTTAATTGAGAAAATATAGGAAGTGTGTTGTGCTAGATTCTCATTGGGGCAAGTCTGCTTTGTCCACATTTGGCACATGCATAACTTCCTCCCTCTCTTTTCCATGTTTTCAATAAATGGTATCCTCCTATTTTGTTGGAGTTAACTACCTAATTAGTTAGGGTTAATTAGAAGCTTTTCCCTCTATAAATAATGGTCAAATGCCCCTTTCCACAAGGTTGGATGTTTTGAGATAGTACTTGCATTTTTAGTTTAAGTAATACAGTCATATTGTTGATATGTTGTAATCATGTTTTCAAGGAGTAAAATGATATTTTGATTTGTTGCATTTGAGTTAGCTTAAGGAAGACTCACTCAAGGGGGGCCACTTGGTGATAATTCCACCCATTTAGTTTAAAAGTTATTTTTATGTTTAGTAACTAGCTTTGGTTTTAATAGTTGTCTATTCCTACAACCATTGTAACTTTGTTATGTGACTATTCCTACAGCCAAGGCAGACTAAGTAGTTTCCTACCTTTTTGCTGATATTTCTATTTCTATCATCCATTTCTAGCTCATTTGTTGATGCTCAACATAGTTGTTGATTCATGCTTAGTGTTTATGTTAATTTCTTTCCAACATTTTATTTCCAGTTCTTTTTTTTTTTAGTTTATGGATCACTACAGTGGACTCCTAGTGCACATATAGTGCTAACCCATTTCAAGTTCATGTCCCTATGTTGACAATGAAATGTACCTTCATGATGAGTAAGATAACTACTTAGTCTAGATGTCTAATCTCTAAGTCACAACTCTAAGGGCTTAGTTATTGAACCATTAGAGGAGGCCAACTTTTTTGGTGCCGTTACTAGGGATGGTGTGAAACTAGGAAGTTCTTTGGAGTCATTTCTAGGTTCTTTCTTGCTTTAGTATCTTTGAAGTTTGTTCTTAGCATACCCTTCATTTGAGAAAAGTAATGATCTTCTATTATTTCATCAATTCTTTGTGTGAGTTGGCTGATATTGAGCTAATACCACATGCATAGAGATGGGAGAAGAGATGCTCATGGGAGATTTGTTCCTAATGACCCTAATCCTGATAACTAGCTAGTTAAGTTTCAAAATCTGCTAAGAGATGAAGAAGAAGAGGCACATCCTTTTGTTGAAGCATTTCCCAATTTGACCAATTCTTGAACTTCCTCTAAGGACCAAGCTGCCCAAAACCTAATTAAGGATCCATTTTCTTTGGCACTCCATCAAGCAGATATGGCTCATGCAAATCCAATCAGACCCAACCAACCATCTTTTCCATTTCCTATCACTCTTCAGAATGAAGTTGTGAATCTCAAGAACATCCCTACTTTAGTTCTTCCTAAGTTATATGGGCTTGTCACAGAAGACCCTGACACTTTCTTGTCTAAGTTTGATATACTCTATAGAAGCTATAACTATACCACTAATGCTCATAGGCTTAAATTGTTTCCTACCACCCTAAAAGAAGTTGCATTAAGATGGTCTATGAGATTAGGTAGGAATACTATAGATACTTGGGATGATATGAAAACAAAGTTTCTAAAGAAGTAAAAAGAATACTGTAGGGACAATGATATGAGAGGAGATGATATCTTTAGGATGTAGTAGAAGGAAGTTGAGAATTTGGAGGACTATATTTGAAGGTTCCTATTTTTCCTATAAAAATATCCACATCATGCACTCAATGAAGAGTCTAAAATTTTTATCTTCCTTAGAGTGATCAATAAGAGTTGCATTGATACACTAGACCTGATGGGAGGAGGAGATATCACCCAAGTTCCCTAGGATGATATTAAAAAGTTATGTCAGAATTACTCCAGGGTAGCCCTGAAGAAAGGAAGATGTTATCAATCCTCTTTGTGTAAATCCTCCACCAATGGATTTTCAAGGATGGAAATCACTCATTTGCTAGAAGATTTGAAATAGGATATCATTAACAATATGGCTACTTAGCTAGAAACTCTTCAATCAAAAAAGAAACAAGAGGAGGTAGAGGAAATGTTTGTAGAATATTGTCCTCATTGTAGAAAAAAGGACTGTAAATGCAAAATGGTAGCCAACATTGATAGAAAGTAGATTCCACCATAATTTAGGCCAGTTCAGGTTGATGATGATTAGGTTTTCTACATTTCACAAAGAAGACCATGGGCTCCAAGACAAGTTATGCCACCAGATCCATTATCTTTTAGTGGACCTTATTTCAATTCCTATTCATTTGGTAATCAATATCAACCCCCATACCCATCCAACTATGGAGGATATCCACCTCAACCTTGGAACAACCCTCCAAATACCTGGCCCAATTACCAGAACTCTCCCCCCCAATGGTAACAATCCTAAGGGAATTGACAACAATTCTTGGGGAATTGGCAACCACCTCAAGGAAACTAACAATAGACATCCCAATGGATGGGAGGACATCAATGGCCAAAATAGACAACTAGTTGTATGCGACCACCTCCACAACCTCAATAGCTTGTGATAATGCCTCCTCCTACTAGCTCAAGTTCTAGTACACCTATAACTACTAAGTTACTAGCTCAACCCACACCTAACCAAAATAATAAACCACAGCAACAACCAGTCTATTCTACATATCCTAATCAATTCCCTACATGTGCTATGAGTGTGAGTGATATTCATCTACATTCAAGAACCACTCTTCCACTCCTTCCACTCCTATCATCACTGAGCTTCTTGTGGAAGAAGAGGAGCATTAGAATGTCCCTATTTAGCCAAGTGTACCTAAAAATCCTAAACAAATTCAACAGTTTGATCTAGACCCACCATTTCCTCAAAGGTTAGAAGTTGTTAAACAAAAGGAAGAAAAGGAAAAAACAAACTTTGATACTTTGGATTAGTTGAAACACATATTTGTTAAGATACCTTTGTTCCAAGCCATAAAAGATCTCCCCATATATAACAAAACAATCAAGGAAGCCTATCTCAAAAATTCAGGGAGGAAAAAGAAAGACCCCACTACCGTTCATGTGGTGGGATAGTTGGTAAACATCATGCTTGGGAAAGTTATTTTTTCTAAGTAAACTGACCCAGGTAGTCCTGTGGTAGGAGTCATTATAAATGGAATCCAAGTAAAGAATTCTCTAATTGACTTGGGAGCAACAATAAATGTGATGACTAGGGATATCCTACAATAACTAAATGTTATAAATATGAGACCTACTCCTAATATCATATAGCTTGCTAATAGTTCCACTATCAAATCAGATGGTATAGTGGAAAACCTTGTCGTAACCCTAGACTCTTGGGAGTACCCAACAGATTTCATGATCCTTTCCTCTAAAGCTACATTTTGAGGGTATCCCATTATTCTGGGTAGGTCGTGGTTAGCCACACAAATACTTACATTGGATGTCGGTCAAGGGACATGACTATTTCTAATGGAAGAAGCACTAAAAAGCTTATTCTCTACCCTCTTAATCAACCATCCAATGATATGGATAACCCCATATGGCCACATGTTGGAGAAGAGGTCAAGGAAATCAATTCAGTGGCACAACTCATGATGATAGGAAAAATTATTTTCATGCAGCTCCAAGAAGAAGGTGAAGTATTATCCCATATAATTCAAAAGAATTGTGAGGAGCATGAAGAATCATCCACTCACAAATCTATTTTTGTAGGTCCATTGAAGACACTTTTGCTTGCTTCTCCTACACTTGAGCATCTTGCAGCAATAGATATTATTTATACATTGTTGCCACATGAACCAAAAATGCCAAGAATTTGTGAAACAACCATAATTGAGTTGACCACAAAATTACAAGTTTCAAAAGGAAAACATTTGAATATTAACAAGTTAAATTAAGAACAATATTTGTCTTTGACAAACCTGTTGAATACCCATCAACATGCATTTGCATGGGATTACCATGACATGAAATGGTTGGATCCCAAGCTCTGTACTCATAGGATTTGCATTAGAGATGACTACACACCAGCAAGGCAACCATAGAGGAGAATTAGCCCTGCATTGAGGGAGATTGTAAAAGGGGAATTACAAAAGTTATTGGATACAAGATTTATCTACCCTATCTTAGACAGCCAATTGGTGTCCCCATTGGTAATTGTGCCTAAAAAGGGAGGTAAATGGAGAGTTTGTGTTAACTATAGAGAACTAAACTCTACCACAAAAAAGGGTCATTTTCCCCTTCCTTTCATATACCAAGGACTAGATTCACTTGTAGGTAAGCAATTTTTTTTTTTCCTAGATGGATTCAATGGTTATAATCAGATACAAATTGCACCTGAGGATCAAGAGAAGACAAATTTTACCTATCCTTGGGAGACTTATGCCTATTTAGTACTTTCATTTGGTTTATGTAATACACCTACAACCTTTCAAAGAGTAGTTATTAGTATATTTTCAAACATCTCACATGATTGTATGGAGATCTACACGGATGATTTTACTACTTATGGTGTTGATTTTGTAGAAGCATTAGAAAATATAAGAAATTTTTTACAGAGATTTGAGGACCATAATCTATCCTTGAATAGTGAGAAATGTTTCATGATGGTGTAGGAAGGATTAGTCCTTGGCCACTATATCTCTCAGAAAGGAATTCAAGTGGACCTAGCTAAGATTGAGGTTATTACCACTCTTCCTATTCCTGCCAATAAAAATGATGTTAGAAGTTTCCTAGGACATGCAAGATACTATAGGTGCTTCATAAAATATTTCAGTAAGATGGAATCACCACTATAGAATCTTCTAACTAAAGATGTTGAGTTCCATTGGACAGAGGATTGTGACAAAGCATTCTTTGATTTAAAAGAAGCCTTAACCCATGCTCCTATACTCAAAGGCCCTAATTGGGAACTCCCTTTCCATATTCACATAGAGGCATCTGATTATGCTATAGGAGTTGTCTTTGCCCAAAAATACAGAGCAATTGAGAATGCAATCTACTTTTTCAGCAAGAACCAACAAGGAGTTGAGTTTAATTACATAGTGATAGAGAAGGAGATGTTGGAAATCATCTATTTCCTTAACAAGTTCATGAATTATATAATATGGTATTAGATATTTTTCCATATAGACCATGCAACCATAAGATGCCTCATGAATAAGCCCTTGATTTCAAGTAAGCTAGCAAGGTGGTTGTTGCTAATGCGGGGATTTGATATCACCATTATTGACAAACCAGGTAAGGAAAATGTTATGGCAGACTTTCTCTCCTAATTGACTACATCAGAAGACACTCAAGTCATTGATGACTCCTTCCCTGATGAATATTTTTTTTCCATCAGTATGCACACACCTTGGTATGCATATATATCCAATTATCCAGTTATAGGGAGAGTTTCCCCTCATTTCTCTTGAAAAGAGAGAAGGGTTCTTATTGAGAAAATTTTTCCTTTCTCTTGGATTTCAAGATGTCTATTCTATACTAGAACATATCATGTGATGAGAAGATGTGTAAGGGAGGATGAAAACTATGATATATTACATGCATGTCACAATGAACCCTATGGAGGGAACTTTGCAGCTAAGAGGACAATAATGAACATTTTTAATACAGGATATTACTAGCCCACACTTCATAAGGATGTTGGAAAGTATACTACGAAGTGTGATAGATGTTAGAGGATGGGCTAGCCAACTAAATCTAATGAGATACCCCCATACCCTCAGGTAGTCATCACACCATTTGATAAATAGGGACTTGATTTTGTAGAACCAATTGATCCACTATCAAATGGAAAATCCTACATCTTGGTTTGCACTAACTATGTGACCAAGTGGGTTAAGGTTAAAGCTATGAAACATTCCTCTATGAAGAAATATTCACATACTATGGGGTTCCTAGGGAGATAGTTACAAATCAAGGGGGTCAGTTTACATCAACTCTTGTCATAATATTGGTCAATGAATATAATGTAAGGCATAGGAAATCTACCCCTTATAACCCTCAAGCCAATGGCTAGTATAAAGTGACAAATAGGTAAATAGAGGCTATTTTGACCAAAATAGTGGCTATATATAGGAAAGATTGGGAAAATAGGTTTCCAAAAGTTGTCTAGAATTATAGAACCACATGGAAGACAACCACTAGTTTCACTCATTTTGAATTATTGTATGGAAAAACAACCTTGATTCCTATAGATTTTGAGCATAAAACTCTTAGAACTACACTAGATCTTGGGATAGACATATCCAAGGAACAAAAGGAAAAAATCATGCAAATGAATGCCTTGGATGAGGTGACAAAGTCAGCTCTTCATCATGTTGAGATAGTGCAAAATTAGAGAAACAGATTGCATGACAAATACATAAAGGAAAATAAGTTTCATCTAGGTGACTGGGCCCTCCTTTATGACTCCAGGTATCAAGATAATGCAGGAAAATTGCACACTAGGTGGTTGGAACTATATGAAGTTGCATAAGTCTTCTCCAATAGTGTTGTTCAACTCACAACCATTGACACTATCAGATTCAAGCTCCTAGTCAATGGTCACCATCTCATGTTATATCATAAGTCAGCTTCCAAACAAGAAATCATGTAGTAATTTATTCAAAACCAAACCTCTAAACTTCTTGCAACCAAAGGAAGCATACCTAGCGTCCCTCCTTTTAACTAGTCAAAGTATGCATGCAATCATAATAAAGATTTTCACTTTTGTGGGAATCCATTTCTCCATTAAGAAATACATCCATCCATCCATCTCCATCCTTTCTCTCTCTTCCATAACTCCACCATCATTTCATTTCATTCCATCACCACTTCATTTAATTTCCCAACTATACTTTTAAAGTAACCCACACTTCCTTCCACATTCTTTGCAAACAACACTCAAAAAATTTTTGGTACATGCATAACAATTTGCTACATCTTAATTATATTAAATGCATTAATTTAATTATTATATATTAATGTTGATATTTCACATAGCACATATTTGTACTTTGTCCCGTCACATCATAATTGCATCCCAGCCTTTGTGAAGACATGCTCTAATTTAGGTTGGGCGGAGTGTGAACCCACATGTCCACATGTCATACATGTCAGCAAATTTAAAATGAGCTGATTTGAAATAGTTGAAATGATGGCTTGCATGTATGATGTATCACTAAATTGTCACCATTTTCCTTGATGATGCCCCTCATTTATACTTCTTTACTACCTTATTCATAGTCATAGCATCACCAAAAAGGTAAATTGAAGAGTTACATGGAATTGGCATTAGCACTGAAGAAGATTTGTAGGAAGTAGATGGCATTGGGTTTTTAGAGAAGGATTGTAGGAAAGAAAATTTTGTAGAAGTGTTTTCCTGATTATTGGTAGAAAAAATGGGAGGAAAACTAATGAGAAATAAACCTACAGTTCATGATGTGATACTATAGGATGTACTCTCTCCAGCCAAATTCAAGAATTGTGGATGGTTAGACTACTTTCTAAAACTAGATAGTTTCAATGAGGAAATTGCTCTGGAATTTGCACAAACACTTTCTAACGGGAAGGCAATGGTAAAAGGGCTAGAATTTATAGCCCCTAAGGAGAAAATTGTTGAAGTAATGGGTTTTCCTATTGAAGGAGAGCCATACCCTGCTTCCAAGGATGCAAGGTCAGCTAGGGAAGAATTCATTGAACCTAGTGATCCTCTACCTATTGTAGATAAGCAAGGAATAAGGAGAAATTCTCTGCTAGAAAAGTGGAAACAAGTTTTCTACATTTTCAAATATATTACCTATGAGGGCCACCAATCATGCTTCCATTTTGTGCATTTTAAGCTCCTAAACCATATGAGACATGGAAGAAAGATGAATGTGTTCAATGTGTTGTACAACCTCCTTACAATCATAGTAGCTAAAATGAAAAAAAGGTAGGGACAATTATGTCTCCCACCACTGTTTGATAAAATTGTTAGTAGAAAAATATTTACAAGAAGTGTCAGGTACAACATAGGAAACATTTGTGAACATTGATTAGTTAAAATTGGAAAATGTGATTCATAGAGGTCAGCCCCAATCTTGTAGGGTTAGTAGGGGTGAGAGGGTTGCTAAAACCACTCCTGGAGCTTCAAATTTTGGTACAAACCCTAGCACAAACCTTCCTGCAGCTAAATCAACAATAGAAATGTGCTCCTTTGAATTAGAGTATTTGGATGAAGAAATTTCATCCTTAGACTCTAATGTCAATTTTCTTCCTAAAAATCGAATTCATACTAGGGCTTCCATTAGAAAAGAGGAAGCAAAAATGAGAGAGAAAAAAATTAGAAAAGGGAAGGCAAAGAAGCAAACATCAGAAAAAGTAACACCAAGCCTTAGGAAACAAAAAGGTGATGACATTGGTCTTCCTGCAGCCACTGAGAAACGTAAAATCCCTCCAAAGAAATAAAAAACAACTTATCCAGCTACTAATACACCTCCAAAAAGAAGCACTAGACTCATAAGAACACCTGGGAAGGAGATAGAGCTCCTAAGGGGTAGGTAAATGTTGAGGTGGAAGACATTTTTTAGGAGAAAGAAAACATAATATTAGTAGAGATTGTTTTTTTTGCATAGTAGGTTGAAAATCAAGAACCATTGTAACCAGAGAAGGATGAACAACAAGAATCATTGCAATTGGTGTCATTTGAACATCATGAACTAGTGCGAGGAAAGATATTGGTAGGGACAAATAAACCTCCAACTTTTTCATGGATCTTGTAGCCCTAAACTTATGGAATGAAATGCAAAGGAAAGAGGAGGAGTGGAAAAAGGAAAGACTCAAGCTACAGGAAGAACTTAGAAAGAAATATGCAAAACTTGAGAAGAAATATGCAAATATTGTTTCCTTAAATGATATGTTAGATAGTGTGGTAGCTTTAGTACCCCAAATGATGGCATGTAGAACTCCTCCAAGAGTATATGCACTACATTTGAAGGAGTGTCATCTTTCCTTCAAGCTGTCAAAGGTTATTTTAGGTTTAAGCCCTTCTATTGAAACCCCACATGAGTTTTTCCAAGCCTACTAGACCTCTCTTGAAGTTAAAAATATACTACATGTGAATTATACTTACATAATTATGTTGTTCCTAATGATCATGGTTGGAATGCATTGATATACATTGGAGATATCCATTTGAGGACATTCATGTCATGGATCCATAATGAAGTCATTTGGGGGTAGTAGTTTAAAATATATGCGGAAAGAGAACTCCATACCCCCTTGCCTCTTAGAGCTAAATCCAGTAACCCTTCAAACATTTACTATACATGGCACCAAATTCTTTATCGTATGTGCTACAAAAATAGAATCATTCCTATTAGGGAAGAAGCATACCAGGAATATGAGTAGGTAGTTGATACTACAAGGAAAACAATATTAGGGTACCTATCATAGCAATGGAATAGTTTGACAGATCAGTTGAAATAGGTTGAGCCCCATTTCTTGCAAAATTATGCTTCATTGGAAGGATGAATCAACAATATTGGCTTCCATTGACATTTCAGCCACCTACTAAGTTGTGGCCAGTACCAGATTACAAATACTATTAGTATGACATAGCTAAAAAAGGCCATGGTGGAGAAAATTGGAAAACAAGCAAGGATTCTACTGGGATCTCAATTCAAATACTGCAGATACTAATCTGGGATAGTTGGGAGTTGGAGACATTAGATCATTGACAATGCAAAGGAATACAACTTACTCTGTTGGAGGATTAACAAATCATTAGGTTGGGGTGACATAATGAGTCCAATTAATGGCTCAATTTTGATAGGGTTTATCATATATTTGTTGTTGATACTATATACTTTTGCACCTAGTTATTGACATTACCCATGTTATTTCCTTAAATCCATGAACCTTGGGCATAAACTCATCCTTGTGACTTTTGATAATATTAACATGTTATGTGAATTATCTATTTTAATTTTACATTTGGTTGAATGGATGTTACTTTAAGGTAATTATAGATATGAATTTCTTTTGTATGTGCTAATGTCATTATGTAGGTTTACATTCAGATGATATAAATGAAGCCTACAAAGTAGAAGACATTCCTGCCAGCTAGTTAGTTGTTAAGGAAGTCAAAAGATGATCATTAAGAGGTTAAAGGAGGGTAAACTCTCAATGGAGGGAAACTTTCAATGGAGGGAATTTCTAGCTCATATGGAAGTTGTAACTACCTTATAAATGGTCATGTTTGTTAGCAGAGAAAATATAGGAAGTGTGCTATGTCGGATCCTCGTTGGGGAAAGTTTGCTTTGACAAAATCTAGTGCAAGCATAACTTCCTCCCTCTCTTTTCCATGTTTTCAATAAATTTCATCCTCCTTTTTTGTTGGAGTTGACTGCCTAGTTAGTTAGGGTTAATTAGAAGATTTTCCCTCTATAAATAAAGGTCAGATGCCCCTTTCCATAAGATTGGATGTTATGAGATTGTACTTGCATTTTTTAGTTTAAGTAATATAGTCATATTACTGATATGTTGTAATCATTTTTTCAAGGAACAAAATGATATTCTGATTTGTTGCATCTAAGTTAGCTTAAGGAAGACTCACTCAAGGGGGACCACTTGGTGAGAATTCCACCCATTTAGTTTAAAAGTTATTTTTTGTTCAATAACTAGCTTCGGTTTTAGCAGTTGTTTGTTCTTACAGCCATTGGAACATTGTTCTATGACTATTCCTATAGCCAAGGTAGACATAGTAGTTTCCTATATGTTTGTTAATATTTCTATTTCTATCATCCATTTCTAGTTTAATTGTTGATGCTTAGTTTAGCCCATGATGTGTTATTTTCAGGAAATAATGGAAAATCAAGTATAAATAAAGAGTTTTTCCTCCCATTTTAACCCACAATTCATTCATTCAAGCATTCATTCACTTAATCACTCTCAAGCATTCAAGCACTCTAAGCATCATCAAGTCATCCATTGGAGCACTTCATTGCATATCTTCATATTTACATAGATCAAGGGTTTGGTGAGTTTGTGACATTGCATGTTGTTTATTCATCATTCTCTTCTTGTTTCATTTCATAGGGTTTGATTACCAAAGTGGGGTTTGACCAAGGAAACCCCTATACTCTAACCCTTAACCATTTTTACCACTTTTGCATGTGCCTTTGTAGGTATTACATGCAGATTTTTTAAAGAGGAAAGTGTCAAAAAGGATTTTTCAATCCATCAAAGTCATCAAAGTCAACAACGTCCTAATTGAAGGGTGGAGAGCAATTTCAGCTCATTTTCTACAATTTTTGAATCAAACACCTATCAAGAATAGAAGTGCATACTGAAAGTTATATTTTCTTGCCTCAAAATTCTTGAGATTCCCAAGTGGACTAAGTTACCATCTATGGCGAATTAGTCCCACTACCAGGCCTTAAAAGTGGTTTCTATATTTTTGGATACCCATTTGGCAAATTATCATTCCAATAGATTTTCCCGGAAACCAGACTAAGTCATCCATCTTGGCATAAGTGTCCCAATCAACATTTCCAGTCAACTCTATAGGATTTCAAAGCCTCTCTGCATCATACTTTATATTCTAGGCGCATCTCTCCAGTCTTGTTTAATTCTATTATCATTTACTTGTATTCTAAGGTTTTTTTTGCATTCATCATTATGTTTTCTAGCACTTTGCATTTCTTAGGTTTTACATTAATAAATAATTTTTTTTTAAGTTTATTGCATTTAGACATCATATTTAGGAATATTACATCCCTCCTTACATTAATCTTGAGTGTAGACATTAGCATTTTGGGTCTATTTCTCTCCTTTTAGGTGAAAAACCCTAGAAGAGTTAGAGAACCATTGGACACCCAAAATAAATGTCCACAATCACAAATTGGTCAAGACACATATGCACATAGATCCATACAAGTTAAAAATATAATTAGACTAGGTTTCATTGGAAAGACTAGGTCACAAAATGAAACCTTATTCAAGACCAAGCCACAAACATGACCGTGTTTCCATAATATCATATTGTTTGCTCTAGTAAATGAATGACCTCCTCACATTTTATGTTATGTTTTGAAATGGGCCCATATTCGAATCAAATTTAAGCTTTAATGGACCATGGATCTAGTCAAAATATTTATCTTAAACAATTTTTTTGGATGTTATCAAAGTTGACTCTACTAAATTGTAACCACAATTTGAACTTGTTACCCTCTAATTTTAAACCACACAATTTTTCCCTTTTAAATTAAAACAACTCCCATTTCATGCCTTCAAAATGACTTGAAATCATAGTTCTAATGAGTTTCATAACCCTTATCACCAATCCTTTTGTTTTTTAACCAACTTGTGGCCTTTTTAAGTTTTACAACCACCTAACTACCTGATCCATCTCTCTCTCTCCTCTCAATCTCACCCAAGGATATTCTAAGTGATCGGTATGTTGAAAGATTTCAAAACCTTAGAAGTCCCGACATTTGGTTCATTTGTGCTATCTTTTAGCAACCTTGGAACTCTATATTAGATTTCCCCATTTTTGAATCATCACCAGTATATTTAATTGTTTGTACAACAAATCATAAGAATGTATTTTTAGGTGTTTCAAAATACAAACTCAATCTCAAGGCTCTTTTCTCAAGGTGGAAAATTCATGATTCATTAATTAGCCTCATAAATGACAAGTGTAACGAAGGTAGTGACATGTTATCAATAGGTTAAAAGGCATCATTACCTACTAACATAATTAAATAATCCATTTATAGAGAAAGGTGGCAGTATTCTTAAGTCCTATTTCCTTATCAACCAAGGAAAATTCAAAATGGAGCTTCCTACAAGCAATGAAATGTGGGATGATGAACCTATACCCATCCTGTAACCTAACTTGAACTGGCATGAGGAAGAGTAGATTGATATTATCTCCCAATTGTGCACACTTTCCTAGAAGGAGAAGACCAGTTACACCCAATATCATATGATAATCTTTGTCCTAGAAGAAGAAGAGGAACACGCTGAGCTGCACCAGCTTTTTATGGAAATATGACTGGATATGGAGAATGCCCCACCACCTATGGTAGTTTAATTTTCTTGCTTTTCATGGCATATTTTTGTAATTAGTATTGGTAACCCAATTTTGGTGTAGTGTAACTATTTTTGTTTAAGGTCAATTTCTTGAGGATAGTTATTTTAAAAGACTATTAGGAACAGTTACACTTAGATACATTTTCAGATTGGAAAATTCTATAAAGAAAAGACTTTTAGGAATTGAGGGGATTGATCCTCCCTTTTTGGTTTAGAGGGAAGAGGGGGATAGTAAGGGCATATTTTCATGGAGTTTCATTGTACAGAAATATGAAGTCTCTGAACTTATGTTTTAAGTATGGAGAAATAAAGAAGATATTTTCGAATATTTGGATTTCTTAAAATGTCTTTAAATGACAATGAACTATGTTTCCTTATGGTTACTCTTCAAATTTCATTTTGTTATAATGAGTTGTATATGCATTTAATTCTTAAACTTTGAATTTGGATTAAATTAGCTTTTGAAAAGATTCTATTGTTCTTTCTTTCCTTGGATATTGTCCGTTGGTGTGGGAAAGATGAACTTTGAGTCATTTACCCACATTTTCTTTATTTTAAGTTTGATCTTTCACACATATTTCATGGTTATGGGTAGGTCTTGGTTTCATTTTCTGCTTTCTCGTAAAAAGCATACCCAATCTTTATTCATTGTATATTTGTCGAAGGTAGTTTCGCCTTGTAAAATAAGTAGAGACCACTTGAAAATATCATTGCAAGTGACTCAACTATTGGCCAAATTGTTATTTATATGGGCTAAAGAGTATAAAATTAAAGTGACAAATCTTTCAACCAATAGAACTTATCATCAAAGAATTTGACAATGTTTTCAATGAAACTTGTGGTTTTAAATTACTTTACCTATCACTTTGGGATCCATAACACCTAATATTATGTTCTATGTAATGTACAGTGCTTTAGTATTTGAAAAAATTTTAGGTTGTTGAAGTTAGATTTGTGGGAGTAAATGGTGACTCCCCAACACCCCCAAGAATAATTGCTAGACCAAAACCACTTCCACAAGAGAGAGAATGGAAAGAAAGCTTGCTTCACAATGCAAGATTGATTAATGGTTGAATATGATGTAAATGAACATGAGATGCCTTGCATATAAAGGAAATTTTGAGAGATAGGATTAGACAAGATCATGACAAGTGTCTTAATCCTATAACATGAGACAACTAACTACCTAGGAATTATGCAATTCTAGCTAGATAAGATAAGTTATAGAAAATCCAACTAAGAATTCTAGAAAGAATCTTATAATTGTAAACTTAACATGTGAATGTGTTCCATAATTACCTAGTGAGTGAATTAACTAGGTACAAGACATTTATTCACACTAACATCCCCCCTTAAGTGCAACATAGGGAGAAGATTATTATGCAAAGACTATGACTATGGGTGCTAGCTACTAGGCCATGTTAGGTACCCATTTACAATGCAAATGAAAACAATGCAATTAATCTCTCACAAGTAAAGAAAAAGAGAAAACCCAATGGGACAAAACTCCTCTCCAAAAGAGAGAAAAAAAAACATGATGTATGGAGGACTCAATGATACCCCCCAAGGACAATATGAATCATGTATATATAATTAATTCCCCCCCATAAGAGGGAAGTAGAGAGATAATATATCCCTCCATAATGAAGAAGCTCAAATGCTGATGAAAAATGCCTAAAAACAAAAGATGATCTAATGTCTGCAAGCAACACATCTTCCCTTAGGAAGAAACAAATTCATAAGATGATGAAAAAGCCACTCCATGTCCAATTGAAAGGAGGAAAAATGAATGCTCATGTGTGCCTCTAAAAACTAAGTAGGAGCCTCCAAGCTTGAATGAGCCACAACATAATCATGGTCAAAATCAACCAAGAAACATGGCAAATCAAAAGAATGAGGAGACTCGTGAATTTCAATCTCCAGAGACAAAGTAGATGGTATAAACATTGTACTAAAACTGTCATCAAAGAGAAGAGAAATCCCCTCAAGTGTTTCCTTCAAATATGCAATATGAGACTCCATGAACAAGTTTGAAATACCTATCAAATACTCATCCCATAAAGCAAGATCTGAAAAACTACGATCATCCTACTAAATAGAAGCATCAATGGCTAAAGAAGGAGGAGGTGGAGGAGTAGGAAGCTCAGTATTGGTCTTTAGAATACCAAGGTGTAGATGACCAAACTTCTCCTCACTAACATGGTTCACACTCAATGGAGTGTGTGATGCAGTCAAAGGAACATTATCATCTTTTGAAGAAAAATGAGAAAAGGAATACACACGAGATTAATGATCAACCATCCCAATAGCAAAAATATTCCTAGTCTCCAAGTCCCTTATGTACACCCTATCAGGAGTGAACTCAACTATTTTACCTTGACCCCCATGAGTAATTTGATAAATAGAAAGGAGATTAGTGGACAAGGAAGGAACATAAAGTACATCATTGAAACTCCCTTCCCCCATATCAGTAAAACCCTTCCCACTTACCTTCATATATGTATTATTACCCATAAATATATGAGGTGAATTACAAGGCTCAAAAGAAGAGAACATATCCATAGAAGATGTCATATGATGAGATGCCCTTGAATCAAGAAGCCATCTATGAGATTCGGGACTTGTAGAGGCCAAGAGTGCTTGTCCTTTCATTTTATGTAGCCCAGAAGTAGATGTATTATGTGACTAATATGATGATGAGGGGGATACTGATTGTGATCCTAAAGAAGAAGTAGAAGACACTAATGAGGACAACTGAATGTTATTCTTTTGAAGAAGGTGTGTGAGTTCATCAATATTATTATTATAACATCTATGCTCATTATGTCCTAACCTTTTGCAATATGAAAATTTTGACTTATTTTTAGATGATTCCTCTTTTGAAGAGGATTTGGACTCAGGAGTGCTATGTGAAGGAGAATCTTTACCTTGCTCATTAGACTTGGGTTCCTTTTTCTGCTTCTTACCTTTGCCACTTGAATCCTTTGTATCCTTTGCAAAAAGAGCATGAGGTGTAGTAGACTTCAATGTGCCCATGTGAACCAACTTTACTTGTTCCCTTATGAGCTGAGCTGCAAATTCATCAAGATAAGGCATGTTGTATGCATTTACAAGGGCATCCATTGTAGCATAGAATGTAGAAACAAACACTAAATAAATATGGACCAAGCTTAGCAAGAATAGAAAGAATCGACTATTCATACTCTTTAGTGACCCCAAAATTAGATAATTGCAATCTAAGAGAGTTGAGCTTAGAGAAGAAGTCTTGAATATTGTCAAAACCTGAAGGATTAAGACCAATTAGTTCATTCTTCAACTTAAATTTCCTCATCTTATTTGGCTTACCAAAGAGATTCTCTAAAGTAGTCCAAACTTGATTAAGATGTGTGCATGATGCAACATGATATCTAATAGAGAAGATATTAAGAGATTGAGATAGATTGAGATGAATGTAGTTGAATGAATGTGTGTGTGAAGATCATAATGGAATTAAAAATTTCATTGGGGGTTAACCATGGGTTAGACTAGGCTAATTAATGGATGATTAGGATGTGCAAGTGAGGGATTAGTGGGGTGATTAGGCTAATGGAAGAAGATGAGCGACAACTTGCATATTATGGAGGATGTGACATCTCCTACTCATGGATTAGGAGTGTGCACATACCTAAATAGGGATTACACAAATTAATCATGATTATAAAATGGTTATAAAGGATGTGACATGAGAGGAATTAAATAAATGTATTATTTATTTAATTCTTTAGAGGAAAGCTATAAGGGATGGAAGTAAATAATTCAAGACCTAATTATTTAATTTAGGTTAGAATTTAGAGATGATAGAAGAAATAAATTACCTGATAAATTGATAATCAATATTAATTAAATAATAAGGTATTATTTAATTAATATATAGGATATAAAATTGGTTGGATTAGAGGTAAATTGACCAAATAAAAGTGGTCAATTTTTAGTGTCTACATTTTCCCCCTCTTTGACATGGTGTCACAAAGTAGCATCATTTCAAAGAAGATTGAAACATATAGCCTAGAAGAAGATGGTTAGATTGTGAAAGATGCCCCAATCATTAAAAGGGGTGACTAGGAGGAAAGATTATGGGAGTGAAGATTAGGATTGGGAATTAAGGATTCCCCCTTGAGAGGACATGTGGGTTCAAGAGAACATGAGTGCGCTCAAAATGGATGAGATGAGGCAAGATGATGGATAGAAAATGGGATAGGAGAAGGAAGAGATAATAGAATTAAAATATGAGAAGCAAGCAAGCACAAATAGATTTAAAGATAAATGTGATGTTTCCCTGGTCAAGCTACAAGCCAATATGGATTGATGATGGATGGAGTGTTGTTGATGAGGGAATGATTATCCCGAAACAACACCAAAGGATAGGAAAGGATACATCTCAATGATGATGATGAGATTGTTGTTCATGAGGGAATAATATATCCCAAAACAAAAAAAGGATAGGGAAGTATAAATCACGATGAAGATGATAAGAATGTTGTTGATGAGGGAACGATATATCCCAAACAACGCAAATGATAGGGAAGGATACATCTCGATGATGATGAGAGTGTTGTTGATGAGGGAAGGATACATCTTGATGATGATGATGATGATTGGATCAAGGCTTGAAGAAAGGCTAGGAATAAGACCAAATATGTGATTAGATGATTTGTGCCAAATTGAATGGACAAGGGTGGACTTGAAATTTGGGATTGCTGAAATGATGAAGATAATAGAGGAAAAGATGCTTAGAATAAAAAATCTATATTATCCTAAGAAGATTGCAGAGATGGTGGAATGATGAAGGTGAATATAGTGGAGTGATGAAAATAGATAGGATAGATAGATGAGGGAGAGTAATGAAGGATGAATGGATTAGAAAGATTTAGGGTGAATGGATAGGGGGAATTTTGATAGATGAGAGGATGGGGGATGGAGGAGATGAAAGAATAATAACAAAATTAAGAAATTTAATTGTTATACATTATGTTTCCATGTAATGAGCACTTAATTTGATATAGCATGAGATACTATGCACCAAGGTATGAGGAATGAAGGTGACTTTGTATCGCATGCATAGGACTCACACAAAAAATGAGAAGGTTTAGCCAACATCTACAAAGTCATGAAGGGAATTGGTGTGATTGATGTTGGAAAACCACAAACAAAAGAGGTTTCCCCAGTGTAACACAAGACCACAAAGGATCTTGGTGGGTACTACATGGGACAAGCAATAAAACATGATCACACAAAAAATCAAGAGACGCCCTTAGGTCTACCAATCAAAGTGCACCATGATATGATGGATCGTGGTGACCTTGATTAGGTATAGTAGGAAGCTCAAATGATAAAAAAAAATGCAAAAACACCAAAAGATCACAATAAATTTCAAATTTCCTTCATCATAGTACCAATAAGTGGATGGGATTGATGTTGACCAATATGAGGAAGGATGCATCCTACTAATACCAAGGATAGATGGGGGTAGATTATTTGATTGACATGACTCAGGATTCTCAAAACGGGTCGAACCTAATGGTACTAATGGATTTTTCTATTAGGAACTAGATGAGCAAGGACACACTTAACAACTTAGCACCAAACCAAGACACACCCTAAGGATAGACCTAGGGTCTCGAGGGCTAATCAAAGATTAGCCCTGCCTACGTGAAAGTACATAGACCTCGTAGTTTGATAAAAAGTCTAATGATTCACAATGGATAAAAGCATAAAGAGGATGATGAAGACTCAAATAGATGGAAAAAGTTGAGACTAGACCAATGAATGATGAAGACTAATTCAAAAGTCTAGAACAAAGCCTTGGGGGCTCATCAAAGATGACCTTTCCTATGTGAAATCACAAAGGCAATGTAGTTCGATAAATTACTAATGACTGACGATGGATAAGGTGGAAATAGAATGATGAATACTCAAAAAGATAGACAAAAGTTGGGACTAGACCAACAAATTATGAAGACTAACACAAAAGGACATAACAAAGCCTCGGGGGCTCATCAAATATGGCCTTGCCTATGTGAAAGTACAAAGGAAACGTAGTTCAATACAAGACCACAGAAAGATAATGGATAGGGGATGATGAGATAACCATGATAAGTAAATAAAATGATGGATCTAATATGATGGCACAAGATAGACCTTGTGGATAGGATCGTTGATATGTTGGATGTGGATTACATGAAGGTCAGAAATCGAATGGTTATGCAAATCATAAAAAGATGAATTGGGAGGATGGCATGATGGATAGATGAGCAATGAAGAGTGACATGTGATTATCAAGATGTGGGAAATAGATGGGAGTGATTATAGTGAGATGAATGGAATTGGATTGCATGGAGGAATACTATAGCTAGATACCAATGGCAAGGGATTATGAGAGGTAATGGGGATGGAGATGAATGGAGAGAGAGATAAGGATGGGGGGATGGAAGAGATGATATGATGGATGGATGCATGGGAAAATAAGGATGATAATATGGAAAAATATTAGTGGATGAATGGATGGGAAGGTAACAATAGTGATATGGAATAGATGATAGGATAGGTGAATGTTGTCTCCAAGGACTATGCCACAAAGAAGGAGATGCCCCACTCTAGATATGCCACATGTGATGAGGCAAGAGGGATGGAAGATAGTAGGATGGATGAATAAGGGAGTGAGATGGATATGGATAGTATGTATGGATGGATAAGGGAGTGATATGCCAAGAGGTTTCCAAAGCATGTATGAATATTTTCCCATTTCTCTATCGAGATCACAAGGAAGGTGGATGGATTAGAATAAATGTGATGTGATAGGTAGGATAGGTGCATAGGTTGGATGGATGAGATGAAGGGGATGAAGTTTCCCCCAAGTGTGGAAGTAAACTAGATGGTGGATTTAAAAAGATGCATGTTTTCTAGGTTTTCATCATGGTACTTATCCAAGGTGCTTGTTTTCCAAGTTTTCACTATTGGATGAACATTTTCTCTTTGCTTTTTTTCTACTTCTTTTTTTTTAGAATTTTTGGATTTTTGGAAAGTATGAGGATGAAGATGGATGAGAATAGGGATGTGGATAAATGTATTTGGAAGATATGTGATAAGGGGATGGATGAAGAACTCTAGCATCAAGTTTTATATAGGGTAATAAGAGCCTATGTTTGAAGTGGTTGCTTGATGTTGGTACAACCTTACTAGGAAAAATATATTGTGCAAGAGAATGGATTAAAGGAATGTGATGAGGGATATAGGTGGGATAATGGATGAGATGTTGTAAATTTTATGGATGGAATGATGGAGTGGATATGTGATGGGGGAATGTTTTCAAGACCAACATTGGCATATATGGTGGGGGATGTGGAATGATAGGAGGGTTATTAGATGGAGAATGTGGGGATAGTGGAGGAGTTGGGATAGTGAATTTTGGGACATAAGGACCCAAAATATATTTAGGAGATGGAGGATACGAATGATTAGATTTGGGATTAGCAACTTTGGATTTTGTTATGGATTTTTTATTTGAATGCATTACATATTTTTTCTTCAGGATCCACATGGTTTTTATTTTTTCTTTGGTGGGCATTTATAGCCTTTGTGTTTGATTTGGATTTTGGATTGGATTTTTATTTTCTTCAACATGTATTTTTAAGGGTACATGAGGAGCTTTAGATTCATGTGGATGTTTAGACTTATTCATTTTTACTTTGGCATCCAAAGTGCTTTTAATAGCAATGGGATGGGTATGAGGATATGGATAATGTGGAGGAAACATGAATGGAGTGATAGAGGTAGGATTTTTGAGGTGATGAATAGATGGAGGAGGAAAGATAGCATGCATGGAGGGATGCCTTTGTTGATCCTAATTAGGGATTATGAGGTTAGGATTTTTATGATGTGTGATAGGGATAGGTAGTGGATGAATGAGAGGATTAGTATGATCAGATGGAGGAGGTAATTTTGAGCTATAAGGGCCTAAAATGGACTTAGTACATGGAGGATGTGTGATGGTGGATGGAGGGACATAAGGACCCAAAATGTATCTAGAGCATGAAGGAGGAAGATGGATGGTTGTTTTGAAGTGATATGATGAAGGAGGAGGGATGGTTGTAAATGGTTTGGTGGAATGATGGGAAGAGCCCCTTGTTTTTTTGGAAGAGGTTTTCTTAGGGTGTACAAAGTTTGTACCAACATTTTTGGATTGTTAGTCTTGAGAGACATATCCAATACCTTGTACATGTGCATTTTCTTTTACATGAATGGGCTCTAAAATACCTTTCTCATGAATGCCTAAACCTTTTCCTTGATAGTTCATGGTCTTAAGCATTCAATTTATGGTAGGATGCTTACTATTTCAGAAGCATGATGGGAGTTCATTATTAGCTAGAGGAGGATGTGTGGTGTATATAACTTTTTCTTCTTCTACAAGAAAACCACCAAGGATGAATGTAAAAGTACCAACAGGACATAACAGTGGTGTTGGGATGTCTTAGTTAGGTGGCAAGGAAGGATCATGAGATGGATATGATGGGATGGTATCATCTTGATTGGGAGCAATGAGTGATAAGGGATAATCAGAGGGATCATGGGATGGAGTGGATGAGGGGCTATGATCTTGAGATGGAGTGTATGAGATGGTAGTATCTTGTTGTGGATGAGGGGATGTGTTGGTATGATTTGGATCAAGCTCTTGGCATGTTTCAACTTGTGTAGGTGGCATGATGATAGAGAAGTGTTGGATGGGCTCCTCAGATGGGGTGGATGGAAGGATAGGGGAGTCATGGAGTTCATGGGAGTGGATTTGGTTAATGATAGGGGAGTCATGGAGTTCATGGGAGTGGATTTGGTTAATGATGGGAAACATTATGGTGGATTGGAGGGAGGATTCAGGTGGGAAGATTGGGATACTAGATTAGGATAGGAGGATGTGGATTCATATGAATTAGGATCATGCATTGGAGGATAATGAGATGGAGGATTTGGACTAGGGGTGAAGGTGATAGTTTTATTGTGCAAAGATGGAGGTTGAGATATGGATAGAGGAAAAGATAGAGGTATGAATATTGGATGAGAGGCATATTAGGGGGATAGATAAGGTGAACATGTGGATGAAGGATACGATGGATATGTGGATGGGGGAGATAATGGATATCCCTTGTCAAAGATAGCATAAGGATTTCTATTAGGTTTGGATGAAGGCATGATGGGATATCTCAGATGAGTGATTTGAATTTGGATGACGCTTGGGGAGAGATGGTTGGTAACAATAGCATTAAGGGGATCTATATCATACTTGTCTTGATCAAAAATACTTTTATTGTAATTGGGATCTCCCTTGACTACTATTTTTGGTTGCATTGATGGAGTATAAGGATTCATGATGTTGGATTGGACGGATGTGGATTGAACGAATAGATGATTAGAAGAAAAAGAGAGACGATGAAAAGATAAATAGAATGGATTAGAAGAACATGGTAGAACGGATCTTAAGATTTGTTTCGATATTAAAATATCTTGGATGAAGATGGATTAAAGCTCCAATTGGGATGTGAATTAAGCTCATATTAGGATTCTATTTAAGCTCAAATTAGGATTGGATTGAAGCTAAGATTAGGATTTGATTGGGAAGATGTGATGGGAGAGACTCCTAAAGTCAAAGATGTAGCTAAAATGATGAGGATGATTGTTGGATGGATGAAAGTGATCATTTCGAGATAGATATGGAGAGGAAAAATGACCTGATTACAATTTTGGACTTAAGAAGATATAGGATAAACATGACATGAAGGATTGACTCTTTGTATTTTGGATGGGAAGCATAGTTGCATTTGTTGAGAGTGGATTCACCTATTCAAGACATGAATTTTCTTATCTAGGATATCAAAAATTGACCCCTATGTGTAGCAAGATTGTCTAAATAGGTATATGTGAAATTGCCTCTCCAGGGGTAATGTATGGATGAGGAAGTGTGAAATCATACATAGAATCACCTCTATAGGAGGCAGGTTCACCTAACTAGTGGAAGGGCATAAGTGGATTCACCTCTATTAAAGCTAAGATCACCCAGTGGTTGAAAAAGTTGTACGAATGACTAGAGTAGGTTCACCCCTCTAGGAAGCGAGATCACCTAAGGAATGAGATAACTGAATTCGCCTATCGAGGGTTGACTGATTGGAATAGAAAAATACGTGTATTCACCCCTTAGGGGGTAGGATCTCTCGTCCATGGTGAAAATCTTCCTCTATGAAAAGTAGATTCACCCCTAAGGAAGGGATAGACTATTGAAAAGGATTAAAAAAAAAAACCAAGAAGATAGTGGGAAAAAATTGACTTGAATTGAAGACACACACTAGTATCATACAAAAAGACATGCCAAACAACACAAGCCTAGAATTAGTGTTAAGCATTTACAAACTCAATATAGGCCCACCACCCTGATGGGTTAATACTTCATGATACTAGGGTGTGTCACCCTTTCTCATGAAGGAAAATAACTAGAGATCGAGTGGCATAAGGTCATCAATAGATGCCATGGGCTCACCTTCTCTCTCTCCTCAAGAACTATCATAGTTCATCAATGGATTTCTATCTCAACCTAAGGGAGTACATGGTGAGTAGCTTTGAGGTGCCATCTGCAATCCCTACACTACACCAAGTTGTGGCTAAAACACAAGTCTTAAACTAGGCCGAATAGGAAACTAGTGGGGTCCTCAATACACCAGGAGGGTGTGTGAGGCATAACCATGAACACCAACCCATCACAAGCGTGGATCTAGAGCCCCAACAAGGTACTATAAACTCTGACCAACCGTTCACACCTTAACTAGGAATCACCCTAGTATCAATGCTCTGCTAAACATGGCGTGACTAGATTGGGGTACAACTTTAGTTATCCCCCCTTTATATGCCTCGATGATATGTATGGTTGAGATTATTCCTTGCTGTAATGAAATCCCCAATTAGGTCTCCTAAAGGGTAGGAAATGCTAGGAATTTTTTATCCCCTAGCTCGCACATAGTGCAAGGGGAGAGCATGGGTGCAAGCTAGCACTCCTAGGTGGAATCACAAATGGACTTGAGTCGGCTATTATTTACAATCCCTAGTCTCAATGCACGGTGCAAGGAGAGATCATATGTCAACAACTTACTCTAGACATGACAAACAAGATTAATTGGCCCTTTAGAAAAATAAAAGTGTGCCTAATTTAGTATGAAAATAACACACAAAAATACCAAAGGGCTTCACCAATTGTCATGCAAGAGATATGTTAGTAGTTTTAATACTCTGATCTTGGAAAAATGATGGCAAGCTACACAAAAATATGATTAGATGCAAAGAAAATTACGAAAAGAAGAGGATTGTTAGCCCAGGAGGAAAAATCTTACCCAATGGAAAGGGGGAAATGAGGGGATGATCTGATCCCTCATGGAAGGGCTCTGGGGGCAAAACCCCCGAAGAATTTTTTTTTGAAAACAAAAGGATAAAGAGCTATGAAAGTTTTACTAAAAAATGGATTTTTATACATTCCATAAACCACATAGATTCTCCCTTGTATGTAGTAGATTCTCCCTTATAGGTTGTAGGTTCACCCCTCTAGAGCATAGGTTTTCCCCTCTAGAGTGCAAGTTTGCCTCTATGAGCAAGAGAAAATTTTCCTCTACACCTAGTGTAGTCGCGCATTCATGTTGCAAGTTCACCCAAATGTAGGATCGCTTATCTGAAAAGTGATGGATGCACCTTCACTTGTTGGGTGAGTGACTTTGCCCGTTCGAGAAACAAGTTCACCTCTGTCGAAAGGCCAAATTCATAATTTCCTTTGCACATTAGGTGATGGATAGGTGAGTATGCAATTTCCTATTCAAAGGAGGAGCGATTATGCAATTTCCCTTTTGGGTATGTGTAGGATCATGATGGGCCAAAAAGTGGTGATATGATGGGTATGTGTAGGGTATGTGGCTGACGACTTTTTTTACCAAAAATTGATGAAATGAAAAAGGATTTTAAAGGAGATCCTCAGCTTTCCACCAATATAAATTATGCTTTACTTTGAATGTAATAAATAATTATTATTCATTTTCTATTTCAATTACAACTAAAGTCCTGATTGATAAGCTGATTGAAAAACATCTATAGCTTTCAAACAGTGTCACATTTTTTGAATATGAAACATGCATCACATTCTATTCTTCGCATACTATATGAATAAAAAAAATGAATTTCATGAATTTTTGACCAAGTTAAGATGGTTAGACATACAAATTTTTATATTTTTTAAAATTTGTAATAAAAAATTCACAATTAATTATTTAATTGGAAAAATATTACAAAAAAAATATGCATCATATTAGGACATGAGTCATCTACTTATATCTAAAATATTATAAAAAAAATATATCATTTTATTGTGGTTAGGATGGTCAAATAGAAACCTACTTCTTATTTCTTCCCTAAAATTTAAGTTCTACTGCATTGAAATTTCAAATTTTCACCAAATAGATTTTTTTTAAAAAAATAAACCTAGTAGTTTAGAAAATACATTCAATTTTCTACAGATTCTATTCTTAAATATTTTTTAAATAATATAGATAACTTATTCAATTTCTTACATCAAGTTTCCTAACTCTAATTTTTCTGAAGTTTTTGCCACTTAAGGGCCTATTTTTTCCATGATGATCCTACACATACCCTTTTAGTGATAAAATTCACCCCTGCAAGTGAAGTGTCAAATGGTCGAGTGTAGGATCACCTTTCCCAAAAAGTGATGGTTGTCGCCTCTTTGAAGGCAAATTCGCCCCTGTGGTCAAGCAGATTCGCTCGTCAGCTGGATTCGCCTCTATAGCGTAGAAAAAAAAAAAACCTACAAAATGGAAACAACAAAAAAGCTTCAAGGATTCATGATGTGGGTCCCACCAGTTGTGCCAAAAATGTGTGCAATGTTTTTAATCTACTACAAATGCAAGAAAATCAAGCAAAAGGCTAGAAAAAAGAATAACACTCAAGATTGGGAAATAGATGAAACTCAAACTTAGAAATGAAAATAAAACTATTTTTTACCTTGTTTGAGCTTGATGGAGTTGTTTTTCCTCTTTGATAGCTTGATATGTCTACTCTAGGATGATTGCAATGGCATAATAGTTTGATTTTTCTTGATTTAGATGCAAGGATGATGGATTTGGCTATGGATGCAAGATGGTGGTGTAAGCCTAAGAGATTGAGAGGGATTGAAATGAATGTAGTTGAATGAATGTGTGTGTGAAAAATTCCTAAGTCTCTTAGTCATTAGCATGAGGGGGGATGAATGAATGGCCAAGATTTATTCTTGGAAGAGGATCAAGGGTTGAGATCAAGTGTTGACCAAATGAATTAAAAATTCATTTTTAATGTGCATGATAAAAGGAATTAAAAATTCCTTAGGGGCATGGGGTGAATAAAAAGGAATTTAATATTCCTTGGAGAAAGGGAAGATGAATTAAAAATTCCCTTAAATCCTCATGGGGAGAAGGAAAAGGAATTTTAAATTCCTTGGGGGATGGGAGAGGAATTAAAAATTCCTCTAAGTACCTTGGGCAAATAAAATAGAATTTAAAATTCCATTTGGGGATGTGGGAAGATCATAATGGAAAATTCCATTAAGGTTTGGCCATGGGTTAGACTAGGCTAATTAATGGATGATTAGGATGTGCAAGTGAAGGATTAGTGGGGTGATTAGGCTAATGGAGGAAGATTAGCGACAAATTTCATAATATGGAGGATGTGACATCTCCTAATCATGGATTAGGAGTGTGTGCATCCCTAACCAAGGATTATGAAAATTAATCATGATTAGAAAATTTTTATGGAGCATGTGACATGAGAGGAATTAAATAAATGTATTATTTATTTAATTCTTTAGAGGAAAGGGATAAGGGATGGGAATAAATAATTCAAGGTAATTATTTACTTTAGGCTAGAATTTAGAGATGATAGAAGAAATAAATTAGAGTAAATGGAAAATGAATATTAATTAAATAATAAGGTATTGGGTATGTGTAGGATCATGATGGGCCAAAAAGTCGCAATATGATGGGTATGTGGCTGACGACTATCTTTTTACCCAAAATTGATGAAATGAAAAGGGTTTTAAAGGATATTCTTAGCTTTCCACCGATATAAATTTTGCTTTACTTTGAATTTAATAAGTAATTATTATTTATTTTCTATTCAAATTATGACTAAAGTCCTAATTGATAGGATAATTCTAAAACATCTATAGCTTTCAAATGATATCACATTTTTTGAATCCAAAACATGCATCACATTCTATGATTTGCGTACTATAGGATTAAAAAAATAAAAAATAAATTTCATGAAGTTTTGACCAAGTTAAGGTGGTCAGACATACGAGTTTTTATATTTTTTAAAAAGTTGTAATAAAAAAATTCATAATTAATTATTTATTTTGGAAAATATTACAAAAAAAATATGCATCACATTGGGGCATGATTCCTCTACTTATATATAAAATATTATAAGAAAATATTATCATTTTATTGTGGTTAGGGTGGTCAGACAGACACCTACTTCCTTTTTCCTGAAATTTAAGTACCACTGCAATGAAATTTCAAAATTTCACCAAATAGAATTTTTTTTTTAAACAAACCTAGTAGTTTAGAAACTAAATTCAATTTGTTATAGATTCTATTCTTACATATTTTTGAAATAATATAGATAACTTATACAAATTTTTACGTCCAGTTGCCTAACTCTAATTTTTCTAAAATTTTTGCCACTTAAGGGCTTGTTTTTTCTGTGATGATCCTACACATACCCTATTATTTAATTAATATAGAGGATAAAAATTTGGTTGGATTAGAGGTAAATTTACCAAATAAATGTGGTCAATTTTCATTTTCTACAGAACTATTACCTCAAAATTTTATAGTAAAACATCCCCTGACCATGTTTCATGATAATAAGATACTATCAAGATATGTTGTGAGGAGGTATATGTTACTTAATTTTTGTATGTTGAGTCTAAATGGTTATGTTAGGATTAAGGTTAGCCAAATAGGGTCCTATTACAAATTCAGTGTTAGCATTTTGTAAACTATGATATAAAGTATTATGGAACAAAAGAAGATCATTAACATTGGACTTGTATAATATATATATTTTTTATTATGGGAAGTTCATTATTCATTTTGGAAAGGATTGATGATCTTGTGATGTAATCCTTATGTATTAACAGAAAAAGTATCCCTTTTCCTTACTTAATTTGGGAATAATTAGTAGAAAATTAACCTAATAATGCCTTGATTTAGTATTGCAATGTGTTGCAAACATTCACACTGAATCTAGGGCCCTTTTTATTAAAATGTACTTAAATTGTACCTTATTTAGGGTGTTGTAAAGTGTTTTATTACACTTTCACACTAATCTAGGGTTTCATTAAATAATTGAGGTTAATTTGCCATTTAATTCAAATCTAATCCTTATTAATTGCATTTTTCAAAGATCTCTCTTGACACCCATTAATGATATTACATGAAATTTAACTTGGAAAAATTGATGTCCTAGAAATTTGTTCTAGGACACATTCTCCTTTACTAGAAAATGAGTCCTCCTAGCATAGGACACCACTTTCTTGGCATATTTGAAATGGGTTTTTTATGTTATTTCATCTCCCTAAAGAATGGTCCTAGAAATTTGTGCTAGGACCCATTTTCCAAAGGTGGTGAATGGTTCCTACTCACATAGGACACCCCTTTTTGAATTTAATTTTGGTGGGATTTTAATGAGTTTCAATTCTAGATCTGATTTTGGCTTAGATTATTTAAATTTTGGGGTTAATTCTTGGATTTTATATAAATATAAGGTTAATTCACATAGTTTCACCTAGAAAGTTCAAGTTATCAATAGAGAACTTTCACAATAACATTAGAAAGCACTTCAAGAGCATTTTCAAAGGAATTCAAAGGCATATTAGTGAATTTTTATTGCAACAATTCAAGATCATATCATAATGTCAAAGGCATAGTGCATCAAGCATGTGGTTGAGCTAGTTTTGTTAACGTAGCATTGAAGATCTATTGGCAAGCATTGTTTCACATATAAATCAAGATCAAGATATACATTCTACATGGTCACTTCATGTTATTTTGCAGATTTACATTCCAAGACAACTTTTAAGGTATTATCATTTCATGTTTCATGCTTCTATTTCATTATTTCATTACAAGGTTTAACTACCCAAATGGGATTTGACTTAGGAAAACCCCTATCCTATAAAAATAAACAAGTTTTTCTCCTCTTGAATGTGTGTTTGCAGATTTATAGGTTGAATATCAAGTGGAGAACAAGATTGAAGCAAAAGTGTTAAAATTGTCAAGTTGCAAAGTTGTCACCTACATTGCAAGAATATGAAAACAAGGCTACAAAATTTGTTTTAGGTTTTCGAGGGTTGATCACCGAGGAGTTGAGAGTGTAGATCTTGAGAACATAACTCAGATCTCATTTTTTAGAAACCTTAATAGGGACCCACTCACAAGTAAAGGCGAATGAGTCCTTTGTGACCTAAAAACAACCTTCTTGTAACAACGTACACACCATTCTTTCCTCTCAAAACTTCCTTCATTGTTTCTATAATAGTTAGGATTGATTTTTTATTATTATTTGCTTCATATCATACACATAATTGTATGTTTTGTGAGAAAATTAGTGGTTCATCATTTTGATCAATTTATTTTGATGCAAACCCTATTTTCCCCTATAAACACTTTATACATGAAAGTGTGAGCTAATGGTGTAGAATAAAGGTAGGATACATGTTATAATCAAGTTCTACTATCAAATTTTAGATATTTTAATTGATCCTCAAATAATTTATCATAGGGGTTAGAGAGTTTCTAAGTTATACCCATTACTTGACACTTTGTAACTCAAATATATTAACAAAATGATTGAATCTATTTTGGATCACTATTTATAAATAAGTGAATACTATGTAATATCTATATAGATGGTCACTTATATTATTATTAGTCATAGGTTCTACAATTGAGCATAAAATGACTATAAATTGACGTGTCTACTAAATTAAGTGTAACATTGATACAACTACACTAGGTACATGGTATGAGTTTCATTTTGTAACATGTTATTTATTGACCTAACTTTTAATTTGAAATGAAACATGTATAAATGGTAATTTTACTATTTATATATGATGCATAAGGAAATACAAATTTTATTGCATTGAAAATATCTACTTACATTGAGGGGTTCATTACTTTTGTGTCACTTGTTGCATTTTTATTATAGTATAATGATAAGGGTGATGATTAATGTAGGCACTTTTCTATGAGCTTTCCTAGGCCTATCCATTCACTTTTGGGGTTTTATGCCTTGTTTTTGTCTTTTGAAATTTTAGGTTAGTGATGAGAGTGTAAGATGTTCTTAGGCTTGTAGGTAACCCTTTTTAGAGAATCAAGCTCAATTAATATGTTTCTATGAAGCCCACAATTCATCCAAGATCATTCCAATAGTTGTAGGTTTCCTATTTAATGAAAAGTAACTTGAACTATCAAGATAAATTTGGATTTAGTGAAAAGTGTATTATGTATGGATAGAATAAAGAGTCATTAGATTATATCATAATATTTATTTAATTCAATTTGGATAAAGAATACTTGTTATTTATATTTCTTATCTCATTCCATACCTTGTCTACAATTAAAATACTTAAGAATCAATATTATTCCACTTGAATAACCAATTTGAGATTATGTCAAAAACTTCTTGCAAGGCCTTATGTATTGATATTTTCAAAAAAAAAAATATATTATCCTTTTTTATGACACACCCTATAGATCCTAAATCAAAATCTATAAGAGATACTTTATGCAAATTAAGGTCAACAACATCTAAGAGATTTTTGTCAAATTTACAAGGGAATCCACTACAATCAAATGTGATTTCCTTAACCATGTTAGCAACATTAGAATAGATGCTCTTTATAAAGTAATTTATCATAAAACGCCAAGTGGAAATTAGATAATACAATGCCACATCCAAGAACTATTTGCAATCCATTTTATGATCATGTGAGAGGCCTTAGAGTTGAGTGCTTAAAAAAAAAAATTAAACTATATTTAAAGCTCAAAAATATGTTTATCTGGGTTTTATCTACTTATCTTATGGACTTTATCTTTTGAATCAAGTTGCAATCCTAGAAAGACTAGAATAATTCCTTATAATTTTTGTTTCCAACCCTCAACCAATGAAATTTGTATTTGTTTAAGCTTCTCAAACTATGTACATATCCATAATTTACACCTAGTAGTAGAGTGTCATTATTTAAAGATGCACTTGAGTTAATGGAAGGTTATTTCCTTGAATTTAGTAGAAATAGTGAGATTTGGTAACATGGCCACATAAGAATTTTGGTGGATCATAACAAGATGGTGGCCACATATCCTAAAAAATGGCTTGTGCAAGAACTATAGCACTTAATCCTCGTCCAATCTAACCCAAGTTCCTTTGGATATGTGACATGGGTTACCAAAAATGTTATATATGAGAAAGAGTTGGCCTATGATGAAGCAATGATATGTTCAAGAAAAAAGAATTTTATCAAATTTGAGATTTTAAAGAAGTCATTTCATTAAGAAGTGTATTTTAGAATAGCAAAAAAGAATAATATCTAATAAATATTTGAATCATTTATTAATATAAAAACTTGCAATCAACAAATATAGTCACATAAATCATAGCATGTTCTCAAAGTCACTTTTTTATCCTTCCCACCCTACTACAAAATTTGGAGTAGGTGTACCATGCCAAAGAAGTAATTAGGAAGCCAAAACAACATCATTGAGGCTAAATTTATTTTCCATGTAGAACCCCACATCTTTTTCATCAACTCTTCATCTCATCGGGATGTGATATTACTTGTTAGACACCACTCAATGGTAGTAAAATAACCATTAAAGACATTCTACTTATAAACAATTCATATGTGAGCTATCATGAAAGAAGTTTACTTTCAAGTACATCATTCAATGTATAGATTTGACAATCCCAAAGGCTTAGTTGTTAATGTTGAACATGATTCACATAACCTTGTTAGAAGAGTCACAACCATGTGTAACATAATTAGGATACCATTTTATACCTATAATTGTCACCACATCCTTGCTCATAATACAAAACTAAAAATCTTTGTTCACATAACATAATAGAGGAACATAAAGCCAACTACCTTGATCTCTTAAAAGAAACCAAATCTTTGCTGATAATGTTGCATAATAAGCTTGCATTTTATGTTTAGAAAATTAAGACCTAAAATAAATAATGTACAAATTAATATATAATGCTTCGTTAAACATGATAGATATCAACATTTTATAATGTAACACAACAATATAGTTTATGTATTTTTTATTAAAAGATATCTAAAAGACTGTCTCATTTGAAAAGTAAACTTAGCAACGAAAACATAGGAGACCCCAAAAGCTGTTTTTATACGTTTATGAAAAATGACATTTTTCATGAGTTAATAAAACAAAACCGCGTAAAAAGTCAGCTTACGGCGTGTTTGAATGGAAGAAGTCCTCTAATCAATTTTAATATGACTTGTATATTCCCGTTTAATTTGTAAAATTTGTAAATAAAAGAGGAAAGAGATAAAAAAGTAAATAAAAAATGCTAGTTTTTTTAACCCCAGGCTTTTAAGTGCTCCCACACTGTTGCTGTAAATTTATATATAAAAAATTGGTGCCGAGATCTTACTTATTATGAAAATTCACCTCAGTAATTCACCATCAGAAAATTCACCATCAACAATTGACTTTCGAATTTAAATTCGACAAATTCACCTCAAGAAAATTCACCACCAGCAATTCACCGCCATGGAAAATTCGTGCCATTAAAAATTTGTGTCATGACAAATTCACCTCAAGAAAATTCACTACCAGCGATTCACAATATTAATTAAAATTTAAGATAAAATTTACAAATTTATTTTACAATAAAATAAATATATTTTCATTATAAAAAATACGGAGTTCTAATTTATAACCAGTTAAAATAGTACTACCTCATGGTAAGTACTAAGGTTGTGAATTTAAAGACTACTATTGACTGATTGAGTTGATATGCTTCGTTGAGCTAGCATCTCGGGAGGTTAGGAGGCGGCTTCTCCAAGGTTGCCAAATGGCCATTCTTCACCAGGAAGACCATATTCAATCCCCATGTCAAATGATCATCAAAATGGCAATGCACAAACCAAACACCTGCACAAATCATGCTCATTCACTAATTTTCACATATTCTTCAATTTTCAGTTTCAATCCATGTATCATTTAATCATGAGAGAAGAATGTAAGCTATACGTTTGTTACCTGGATTGTCAGCTTTAAATCTGATAGCGGTCCACCCACTGACAGGAACTCCCACAGTATTTCGTTGTGGTGGATCAACCAAATTGAATGTGAGCGGATCTGTTCGAGCATTATAGTTACCAAAACCCTCTCCCACCACATAAAAATCATAACCATGAATATGCATTGGATGATCATCAGGCTGGAAGATATTCGTTGCTTGGAACACCACCTGAACTGTAGTGTTGTAATTTAGAACTTTAACTTTTGTACCAGAAATTGGTGACCAAAGGCTTCTGGGTATATTGTCGCTTGTATAATTAAACACAATTGGTGGGTTTGAAGGAAAGTCAGTTGTAAAGACGCCATTAACACCAAAGTAATAAGCTTGAAGGATGGCGATATCTGGCAGGACAAAAGATACATTGTTCATACTAGCAGCTATTCTAGTGTTGTTAGGACCTTCACAGGTCTTGCCAGTTTGACAGGGATGTAAACCGAGTCCTACGGTTATTAGGAGTTTTTTATCAATGGTCTGGGGAACGTCCACTGGGTGCTCTGGTGAAGCTAGGCTTCGTAATCCTTTATTAAATTTAGTCACAGTTGCAGTGTCATTGTATGTTGGAAGCCGTGGAAGGGATGTGGTGGCAGATGAGTGAGAACCCACATAGTTAAGAATGGCAGTTGTTGTGGTGTTATCAAAGAATCCAATAACTTGAGTAGTGTATACGCTGGCAGCTATGTAGTACTTGGCTATGGGTTGATTGGCTCTGAGAATAACATCTGTAGTCTGGCCAGGGGTTATAATCATTACGTCTATTGTGTATGGCTTTGTATAGCAGGCATCTACCGCTACCACTGTGAGATTGTGTGATGCAATCTTGAAAAAGAGGTGATTATTGACTGCAGCATTGACAATACGTAGAAGGTATGTTTTTCCATGTTCTACAGAGATTTTAGATGTTCCTGCATTTAAACAGTTAGCTTATCAATTCCATGTTGAATCGCTAACATTAAAGCTTGTTTTTTACTTTAAATAACTATATACCTGATTTTGAGCAAGGATAAAGATCTCCTGGTTGACCATTGATGAGAAAAGCATCGGATATATTAGGTGCACCTCCTGTTTGAATTGATAGCCTTTCAACCGCTTCAGGATCTTTGTTCCACCATTCTCCTGTTTAATAAAGGTAGTTTATATTATGGATCTAAAACAACAACAAAATGAACTAAAATAGTCATTTCTACAAATTAGAGTCATTTCAATACGTGACTAATTATTCTTTCGAACTCTTTGTTTAGCTCTAATGGAAATTAAAGGGAAAAAAAATAAAAAATTATTATACATAATTCTTTCCATTCAAGTTTGATTTGTTCAATTATTATTATTTTTAATCGATTTTCTTATAAACTTTAGATCAAAATTTGAGAAGCTTTTGATGTTGGATTATTGTAATATATTTTGAATGTTATTTTATGTTTTTTTAAATCAAAAGTTCAAGAAATTTTTAATGTTAGATTTATTCTAATATTGTCATGCATATATAAGTGCAAGTCAATAAAGTTGTGTTTAAAGTTGTCCATTTACAAGTGTTTCTTGATTACTAGAGTAATGAACTTTGTATGGTTGCCAAAGTCATAATAACTTCTTCATATCACAAATATTAGTGCCCTCCTTGAGGTTGTTGGGATCAACATAATCCCAAGGCTTGTGGAGGTTGTTGGGATCAAGATAATCGTAAGGCTTGTGGACATAGTTTTGATGATTTTTAGCTACCTCAAGAAGACCTTTGGGCAGAATAAACATGGTTGGTTTGAATAGTATCGACAACCTTCTATCTTATCATACCTTCATGAGAGGGGGGGCCCTAATTGACTAGCTGCTAGATAATGGAAAATTTTATCCGATAGTATTTTTTCTATCTCCCATCAAAAATTAAACTTAATTATCAAATGAAAATTTTAATGAAGAAGTTAACAACCTATTCTTAATAACCAAGACCTTCCTAATAACTATGACATACATTTTCCTATTCAACCTATAACTTTTATTACTTAATAATTTTATCACTTATATGTTCAATTAAAAATTTTACCTTTTATTTCACTTTAGAATTTGACATCTTTCTACCTCTCCTTTCTTAAATTAGAGTTTGATGTCATTCTCAAAGTTCTTTTATGCCAATATAATATAATAAAACAAGATAAAAACCAACAAACTTATTTATAGCAATTAAAGTAAGATGAAATTGAAATGAACAAGCTTGCTTTTTTGAGTACTCTATGAAGAAAGAAAACTTCATTATACATTTAAATGCCGAGGGAAACCTTGCGACCACGAAATACTTGACTTGCCACTTATTAAGAAATTTCTCTCGAATCGGAGCTTTGATTTTACATATATATTGATGTTTATGCATCTAAACTGCACATGTTTTAGGGTGGAAAACTTGGAAATTGATTATTTGCATCGAGCTTGAATTTAGAGATTGTAGATTGTCAGAAATGCAATGGGATTTATGAGCTACAGTACAGGGTAAAACGACTGATGCGCAGCTGGCGGAAACACCAAAACTACCAAGAAGAAATGCGTCTATTTTATTGCATTGGGTAACTTGAGAGTTATGGTGGTGCAGGTATCCGAAACATTTTACAGTATTGTGGGGTTTTGAAGACGACCAGAAACGAAAAAAATGCACAAATGCCCTTTTCAATGTGACAAATGTGTAGTGTGCTATAAAATTAAAAGACAGTGCATTGAGAAATAGAAGGGCGCAGATATTCTGTTCCTAACGCCTATGGCATACCCGAAACCTACTGAGTATTTCAGAATTTTCATTTCCTAATCAGAGTAGGGTAGGTGAGAGGTGAGAGGGGTTCATAATGGAGCGGAGTCTAATAGTGGGGATAGAAGTAGTCCTTAGTGTGTCTCATAGTGGAGCACCTTAATATCCAATTGCAAAATACTTTTTATGCATAAAGTACACAAACTGAGAAATCATGTGATGCCACATCAGCGCACCAATAAAACATGACTTAGTGCACCACTATCAGTCTCACACTATAGGCATTCAAGGATTTTAGGTTGGCCTAGCACTGCTCATCTTGACTTTGATACCACGTTAGTTTTTCATGGAGTAGATAGGAATTGAACCTAGGACTTTCTATTTGCTATTAGGGTTCTCCACCATTGAGATACTACTTCTCTTGGTAGTCAGTCCATGTTCTATTCAAATGTGACTCATTTTCTAACCCACACAGCTAAGCCATTTTAATTCCATTGGTTATCTCAAATAGATATACATATAAAGAAAAAACATGTTTCTAAAATGCACACATGATGTCACATTTGAAAGAAATTTCTTAATTTGGATGAATAGTGTTTAAGTTTTGTTCATAAATACTTGTAGTGAAAGATAATGTTAATGTTCAACAATTAGCTAGGTTTCAATCTCAATTCTACTAGGAAATTACTTTGCAACACAATTATAAATTTCTTAACATATTGTATTTATAGCAACTAAATTCAATAATTTCAAATTACTTTATGCATATTTTATTCAGTCTTAAACCTTCCAAAATCTTAAACCTTTCAAAATTAGAAAAGTAATATATATCATCTAATCAATAAGCTAGTAATTACAAAAAAAAACATAATTACATTATTAGATCTTTAAAAAGTTGTTTTGAGCTTCATTATGTAAATTAATGAAATGTAGAACATACTTCTAATTTAGAAAATAATAAAAATTAGTTTGATATTTTTAAAAAAATTTAAGAGTAGAATTTGAATAGTGAAAATTTTCAAAAAAAAAAGTGAGGTCAAAGGTACTTCACAAAAAATAACAAACAATTTTTTTTTCTTCAAATAAATAACTTCAATATATAATGCATAGAAATTTCTTTTATGATGATTGTTTTTGTAATAACATTTTAAAGTGAAACTTCATTAGAACATCATAGTTTTCATGGAACTTCAAATTTTGTGTAAGTTTTTATCATTAAAAAATAAAGTATCTCTTTTTGGAGAGGATTCTCTCCTCTAGTGTGTCATATATTCTTCAAATTTTTTTAATATAATTTATTATTATTTTTAATTTCTAATCATCATTTTGTTTGATTATAAGAACCCACTTATAGTAAATTTTTAAAAAATCATAATAAAACTAATAAAAATATAATAAAAGAACCCACTTATAACAAAAGACTATTTTTAGATTGTCATGAAATTACTCCTAGTTCAAGAAATTTAAAGTTAAATTTGAAGTTTTTTTTAATTTTTCGTGAAAGAGAGGTTAAGCTACCACATAGATAGCCACATAAACAATTTCAATCAAAAGAGTTTCACCCAAAACCCTTTCATTCCAAAACTCACATAAATAATTAGAATAGATATCTTAAATACATTTACTTAAAAATGTCATATTATAATTATTTAATTTATTTAAGTATTATTTTATTTTACTCTAAAATTATTTTATTTATTTCATACATATATAGACACATACAAGACTTAAACCTACAAGAGAATTTTATATATAGAACATTTTAGAGTATATTTATTTTTTCAAAATATATCTACATAGAAAGAAAGTTTTAGAATTTTTTAGAAATGTATTTTTTTTATAAAATTATGATTAATAGTAGATATAATGAATTGAGTTAAGGAAATTTATTGAAGGTGTTAACAAAATTTTATGAAGCTTCGTATGCCAATATTAAATTTATTTGTACATTATTCTTTATTTTTCAATATAAATATTTGTATATTTTTCAATTTTTGTTATTAAATAAATAATTAGTTCAAAAGTAGCTTATCATTAATCTTAAATAGAATAGATACATTAATTTCAAAAAAATGGTATCAAAGCTAATTAATTAATGGATTAGAAACATTTTGGACCTAATAAATTTGATAGTTCAAAGAGAAGTGCCATAATTATGGAAGAATTCGGATTGAATATATTATTTTGTTCACAATATTAGTGGTACTTACTCTAATTGACCAAAAAAAATTTAATGGCCTAACTCATAAACAAAATGGTCTTCTCAAATAAATAGGATGAGTTAATATAATTCCAAGAGTTGTAGTGATAAATAAGTCTAAGAAACGATGTTATAATTTGTAAAATACATATCAAGATATTAACAAAGTAAAAGTAATAAGATTACAAATGTGGAGAAGGAAATTAGAATACTTATAAATGAAAGAAATCATAATTTGTAAATGAGTTTTCGTCAAACTAAGTTTGATCCATAAAATGAATATCTATTAAAGGGATCTAGAATGGAGAACATTAAGCTTGAACTTGTTGGATATATTAATAGTGATAGGGATTGAAATATTGATGATAGAAAAATCACTTCTAGTCATATAATTTATTGTTTTACTTTTCAAATGTTAAAATAGAATTTTTTGTAAACACATAATAACCCCTCTTTGATTAACAACTCTTTAAGTTAACATAAAGTAAACTATAACCCCTCTTTGATTAACAACTCTTTAAGTTAACATAAAGTAAACTATGTAAGTAAAATGGAATATTTTTAAATAATACTAGATAAAATACAATAATTCTGAATTAAGTAAAATAACTTCTAAATAAATTTTAAAAAATTAAAAACAATATGAATAAATTAACAGCTCTTAAATAATTTTAAAATAAAATAAAATAGTAATAAAATATTTATATTGAAAAAGAAAAAAAAGCAACAACAATTTACAAAGCTTTCTTTACTAATATAAAATTGTTTTTTAATGTTTTTTTATTCTAAACAGCACTTCATTTGCAGCATTTTTTTATTCATAGAAACAGGGGACTGGTATAAAACAGAGCACACACAGTTTCAGCAATTTTGATTACCTAGCACGATGGCAACCTCTGAATATGGTTGAGGAAATGGATAAGAGCTTCCTTCCTTTGGATAGATAACAATTGCTCCATGAACTGTTGCACGGAGCCACGAGACATGGGCATGCCACCACAAGGTTCCTTCCTGATCAACAATGGTGAACCTGTATGTAAATTTTCCTCCTGTTTGAATGGGGCATTGGGTTATATACCCAGGTCCATCAGACCATGCTGTGCGAATCTGTCTCACTCCATGCCTGACAAACAAACGTATGCAATCAGTCTGTATCACACTCTACCTTTGTTACCACAAACAGAAACGTGAAACCGTAACGGCAACGAAACGGAATTTGGAAACGTTATGCATAAGAAACAGTCTATATATAGCAGAGTATTTATATTCAATCAATTAGATTAATTTCATTTACTATTAATATTATAAAAGCGTTACAATACTCCAAGAAACGGCCGTATAGCAGCCTACAAGTGTGATGTGTCAATGTAAAGCGTTCAGAGAGAAGATTTACCAGTGGATGGTGGCATTATACTTGGATCTGTTAATTACTTCAATTCTAACTTTGTCGCCATTGCGCACATACAGAGTTGGACCAGGGAACTGCCCATTCACCGTGATTATTCTATGCGCCTTACATAGCCTAGTAATACTCGTCGCTTCAATCTGCCCAAATCCAAACCAAAAGTTTATTTCAGTATCACCTAGCGAAAAAATCTGCAACAGAAATCAGCTATGATCTGTCTTAATGAACAAGATTTGGATATGATCAAAATAAGATTGACGTATCGGCTATATCACAAGTTAGAAATCGATTGAAAACTCAATAACAAGAAATCAAAGAAATAAGATGATGAATCTCCTTAGCTTGCCTAGGGAATAGCTCTGCATTATGCGTAATTATTCTGGGCTAGAACTTAAATTCTAAAAATTGTTCAAAGCAGCTAAGTCACAGATATACGAAGGGCATACAACAAATGTGTGATGAACTTGTGCTGTTGCTGAAGCAACGAATGTAAGGAGCACAACTGCGGACGCCATCGAATAATATGCTGAGCATAACGACATTCTGAAAGCCGAATGTCGCCTACTTTTTCTTCTCAGCAACAATGTAGGAAGCAAATATTGCAGTAATCAAAGGCAAAGTAACATATATTCTGACACCGATGACTTCTGAGTGCTCTGAATGCTTGCTTATGCAAATCAGTATTGATATTTATAAGCTAATAATAGCTATTACTAGGGGATGGGATCACACATCATGGTTGAAATAAATGTGTCTGTCATTGAATTGTTTAGCTTAAATGTGTCTGTCATTGAAATAAGTACAGCCTGAGTTGGCCTAATGTACAGCCTGAGTTGGCCTAATGGTGGAGAACTTGTACTCTTGAAAGAGAGGTCACAAGTTCAAATCCTGCAGGGGGTAAGGTATGTACTCCTCATATTGTGGAGCACGAGTTGGGTGCCTCCCTCAGATTGGGAGTATGAGGAGTCCCATATATACTGTAAGCTGTCTGTAGACCCAAAAACAGATTGCCTGGTATTCGTGGACTATAAAATAATATTATTATTATTCCTGGTGAGAAAGTGTTCCCACCATCCACAGAACTGTCCCAATTGAAGCACGGATCGCAAGATTGAACATTTCAACAAACAAGCGTTTGCACAGAGGTCGAAAAATGCAGGATTTTATTTACAAGCATGGAATCTAATGAATGGTGATTTGTACGAGTAATTACAGATGGGCGTTACGTTATTCCCTCTAACAAATAATGTCTATCTTAATGGCCGCCATGGTCCGACAACTATGACCCATTAGCTATACCACGGTCCAGCACGAAAACTCTAATGTTGTTTTATTTGCTGTCACCAGGTACTTAAATCAGATCAATTTTTGGGACGTTAAAGGTGCAGATTCATCCCACCGAGTTTGGAGTGCATGTACGCCGTCCCGTACTAAAGAGCTGACACGAAATTTGAGCAACTCTAGGCATTTATGTTTTATTTCTTTTTGGCTGGCTTTGTTATGTATTATTTTATTCTCTCTTTTGTTCAAATGTTTTTTTTATTTTTTTTATTAATTTGTAAACAAGTTTAGTGATTTTATGCTTCCACAATTACTTGTATTGATAAGAAATATTTTATTTTATTTTTAAAAGTTTGATTCTTAGATGAGTTTAGCGACTTAATGTTTAAACATAAAAGAGGGGTAAAAATTTATTAAAACAAGAAGAAATTGCAAAGCGAGTCCATCAAATAGCCTTATCAAGCGCCACCAAATGGTCCAATTGATGAGACAAATCAAGGGGTAATTGACCCCGATCCACCAAGTTCCAATCTTGAACATGATCAGATGCCCATTTAGCCAAACAATTAGCAACACCATTCCATTCTCTAGGAATATGAGTGAAAGTAACAAACTATAGAGAAGCGCAAAGGTTGAGAATATGTTCAACCACCAAAGTCAGATGCCAACTAACATCATCTAACTATTGCTTATTCAATAAGTTCACCACAACCTGGGAATCAAATTCACATATGATCCTGCGCCAACCCAACTAACTTCCATGCTACACAACCAATAAAATTGTCTAAGCCTCCATTAGATTATTAGTATGAAGACCCTTATAAACAAAGAAGATAAACTGTACATCTCCAGAACTATCCTGACCAACACCACCAATACCAGCATGACTAGGTTTCCGCGAGAAGAGCCATTTGTGTTTATTTTAAATAAAGAACACTTTATTTCAGTTTTAAATGTTTGATTTTAATGTGCTAAACAAGTTTAGCAACTTTATGCTCTCACAATCTATTATATTGATAAGAAATATTTATGTAAAAAATACTATCACTTCTCTACACTCTTATCTTGTGTCTTTTATTTTTTTTTGTGTGGGTGAATCGTAAATTTTTGGCACCCTAGGACTCTCTAACTCTTCTAGCGCTTTTCACCTAAAAGGAGAGAGGTAAGCCAAAAATGATAACTGGGTTTATTCCAATTATGTTATGTGTGATGTTATTAAGATTAAATGAGATGAACTAAGTGCAATTGAGTGACCTATATGATTGATTATGTATGCAAAATCTAGGAATTATGTTATGTTGGAAAACATAATGTGATATTCAAAAAATGAAATAAGAATGAATAAATGCATAACATAAAGAAATGAGCTAAAAAAATGTGCACTTGGAGGTTTGATGAAGATTTTGGAATGTTTGGAATGCTATCTGGAATCACAAAAAATCAATAGTGGGACTCATTTGCCTAGGGTGGCGAATTAGTCCTGCTTCTAGTGAAAGCTATTGGGAACCAGTTTTTGAGTGTTGGGATCCAAAATCTGACAAAACTTAGATTTCTAGCCTTAAGGTGAAACTCCTTCACCACTAGTGGTGAATCAATCCTCTCCCAAAATTTTGAGAAATTAGGAGACAACTCTACAACACTAGATCTGAGAATGTTTGCTTGTCAGATTACCGAAGTCAATTTTGTAGGAAATGAATAAAATACCTTCTCCAAGCTTGAAATGTGGTTTATTTGACTTGGAGCACCTAGTTGACTTGTTGACCACTCTTCAACACCTAAATACTTGTTAAATCTGCACATACACATGCAAGAGGGGGGGAAATGGTTGAGGGTTAGCAAATAGGGGTTTGCCTTGGTCAAACCCCAGTTTGGTAATCAAACCCTTAATCAAATAATGGAAAGAAAGAGAATGATAAACAAATAAAATGCAAATGCTATTAACTTACCAAATCGTTGTTGATGAAAATTTGAAGATGTATCAATGGATACTCCAAAATGCTTGATTAATGCTTGATTTGATGTTGTAAGGTGCTTGAATGCTTAAATGAAATGAAAAGATAGCTTGAATGTGATGTGTGAATATTGGAGGATGTAAAATGAGGTGAAAATAACTTATTTATACAATATTGTTCCTTAGTAACCTGTTAATACCTCATCATAGGCCGTCATCAAGTGATTTTGAATAAAAACTCGAAAGGAAATTTGAAATATTTTGAATTTGGAGCCAAGGGGGGGTCATTCGCCACCCATGGCGAATGGGTCCCACCTAAGACCTAAAAATGGGTGTCAGAAATTAAGTCATATTTAATATTGTTTGTCAAGTTTACATTAAAAAATACACTTAATTGAAGCTTATAAGGGCATAAAGGGGTCAAAAAATGCATGAGAAAGGTGTAAATAGTGAAGGTATACCTAGAAAAGTGTAAAATCTTGTTACATGACTTGACAACACTTAAAAATAGGACTTGATTAGTGATGAAAAGGGTATTTTTAGGTGAATTATAATGAATAGAGTCTAGAAGAGTGTAGAAATGTGTTACAACACTTCACAACTCCTTCACAGGATGTCATTATTTCAATTTTAGTACCTAAATGTGCATGTTCAATCCATATTAAAACATTAAATCAGAGCAAAATAGACCAAACATCATGAAAGAAGGCCTAAAAGACCATCAAAATGATAAGGGGTCATTTTTTTATGGTACATTTAGCCCCTACTTTAGTGAGAGGATGAACTTGCTTCAAACTCACACTAAAGTAGCCATGAACATCGAGAGGACGGTTCAAATGCACTTATGTTAGCAAGATGGAATTGTTGAAAAATGAGGTGTTTTCTTAGCTTCATACTCTATAAAACTTTAATATTGCTGATCTAAGTAAGCTTTTTCTTTGTTACATATATTCTTTGTGAGTGATTATCTTGATTAATCCATTTTACTATTGTATAATGTAGACAGAAGTTGATAGAAGAACTAGATAGGATATTAGAAAGATTACATAAGATATAACGTGGAGAAACCCTTTCGGAAAAAACCTCCACTAAGAATTATTCTACTATTCAATCTCTAAAATACAATAGCTCCAATTCTTTCTTCAGAATGCTTCTTCTGCCTTCACCAATCTTCTTCATGACCTGCAATAAAAACTCTCACAACTCTATTCAACTTGCTTGAGATAAATAGGCTTTAATCAACTTTGTAAAATCAACATGAGTTACAATTACAATGCACAAGCCCTATCCCTAAAAGGTACACCATATCTCATGCAAATAGGGTTATCTTGTGAAAAACAATGCTAAAACATGTGCTTCATCCATTTGGGCATCCCAAACTGAAGCTACAACTCATCCTTCACTTCGGTGATAATTCCAAAGGTCTTCCTCAAAGTTGGCACCCATAAGTAGTCCTACTTAACTGATCCTTCAAAAATATCTTATCATGTGAGAGAGGTAAATCCAAGAAAGCATCTTGGGTGCCCAAGTTGGCTCCAAGTGATTTCTTGTTAACTGAAACATTTACTCAACACCATTCATGCAAGAATGGTCATCCCCTGTTAACTAGAGGTAGTCCCTGCTATTTGTCATACAACTCAAGTTATTAGCCATGCATTCCAAGTTAACTGAAGCTAACTATATGCAACTCAAAATAACCAACATGCATGCAACTAAAGATAACTAAACCATAATTGAATTGAATTGAACTAAACTAAACTAAATTAAACTAAACTCGTCTGAACTGAACTAAACTGAACTTCATGCAGGCAAACATCAAACCCTAACTCCTAGGATCTTTACATGCATTCAGAAGTGTTATCTTTTACTTCAAATAGTTAACTAAACTCAAGGTGAGTGTTAGCTTACCATGTGTGCACCCACATGCTCCTATTACTTAGGAATAACTACAAATGTCAATTTCATGATTTATTTCATCTAAATCATTAATCTCATCCCAATCTTAGTGTTGTTGAACACATTCCAAGAACTTAGGAGATACATGAAATAATTAATGTTTAGGATTTGCAATTAAATGGAATTGTATTTCCAATAGGAATAACAACGATCAAGAGGGATGATCAAGCCCTCAAGATGAAGATCTCATGGAAAACTAAGCATAATAACAAAGGAACACACAAGTGTTGAAATGAAAAGAAGATAAATAGATGAAGCTTCAATCGTCTATTCAACTAGTTGTGGATTAGATCTAGGATGATTGTTTGAAAAAGAGAATGCATACTTTGGGGTGACAAAACTCATGGTGGTTCGTTGGGTGAGAAGTCCCAAAAGGTAAGATACATACACTAGTTGGTATGCACTCACAAACACAAAGGTGGCTATGGGGAAAGTTGAGCCACTAGATGGGCTTCCCACTCAACCATATCAAAGTTAGACCTCCTGATAACTCTAAGAAGGTACCACAAAGGAAAATGTCAGCTCATGCTTGATGAGACGAGAAAAGCTTCGTATGCTTAGAACTCATGAACAAAAAGGAAGGTACCTCAGGCATGCAAGTTGTGTTATGCAAGGTGGCAGAAATGTAAAAATATAAAATGCAAAATGTAAAAATTATAAATGTAAACTATAAAAGATGATCAAAGGAGTCTTGTTAAGTTCATGCAAGGTCTACCACTTAGGAAACATTGTGTCTAATGTATCCAAGAGAGGACCAATCAAAGAATAGTATATTCACAACTTAAAGGGGATGTAGGGCGTCACATTAGGCCATCAAGAGGAATGTAATATGCTAAGATAGATAACACTTATTAAGGACATCACACCCAATTTCATCCAAAAAGTGATGAACACATCATATGAACAATAAAGCTAAACTAAGAACCAAGAATGCAAAATGAATTATGGCAATGTATGCCTCCCACTTTAAAGGAATTGCTACACACTGTTCTATGAGAAATTACTTTAAAGTAGTGAAGGAAAGAAGATGCAAAAAGAAAATGAGACATGAGAGCCAACCTTGAAAGCCCTATGCCAAGTCATATGTTTCTAAGTAAGGTTGCTTCATGTCAACAAAAAGGAGAACAAAACAAAGGGAGTTTCCCCCCAGAAGAGAACACACCAAACACATAAGGGATCTATGGATTTGGGGACAGTATTTCATTGTTGCAATGTTTTTATTAAAGAGCTTGAAATTGTCATCATTCCCCAAAGCACATAGAACTAGAAGAATGACACAAAGATAGCGAAAATAAAAGAAAAACAAGATCTAATTTGGGTGAACATGAAAGATACATTGTAGTCTCAATGCCTTGTGTCATCACCAAAAGGAAAACCCAAAAAGAAAAAGGAAAAAAGGAAAAGGACCTTTTGGGTCAACATGGAAGAGACATAGGGTTTCTCAATGCTTTGTGTCATCCCCAAAAGGAAAACACAAAAACAAAAAGGAAAAAAGGAAAAGGACCTTTTCGGTCAACATGGAAGAGACATAGGGCGTCTCAACGCTTTGCGTCATCCCCAAAAGGAAAAACACTAATGAAAAAGAAAAAAAGTGAAAGTGCATGACACATATAAGAATAGAGGTACAAATAGAAGAAGTGTACAAAGAGGGATAACATCAAACACATGTTACACGGGAAACACGATACACACATAAAATGGAAAAAGAAAGATCAAAGAAAATGTAAAAGTCTAGTAAGGTGAATGCAAATCAACCATCTAACAAGTCATCTGCCTCCCAATCATCTTTAGTGTATCGTGAGGGTGGTTAACTATCCAAAGGAATAATTGCAAGTGCCAAACTAAGAGACACACCAATTTCTTCACTTGGTGGAGAGGATTTATCATTTAAGCTCATGGTAGATGAAAATAAAAGGTTTAGGTCATTATGCAATTCTTCGTCTATTTTGGAAATTTCCTCATCAACATCATCATCAAGATTGATTATGATGGGAGGACGAAGGGTTATTTCCAAGGAAGGATGTATCAAAAGTTGTGGTTGTTGGATTGGCGCATTTTATTATGAAGGTTACATTGGACTATCTTGTGATAGGTCAAGAGAAGGAGGGTGGTCATCTATTATTTTTGTCGAAGGTGGAGGTTGGTTTTCTTTAGTTTCTTCCATGTGAGATTGACGGGCAAGGAGATGATGATGAAATCTATGTTCCCTAGCACTATGGTTTCATTTTATTCTATTTTGGAGTTGTTGGGGTGTAAGAGTAGATTGAGTCATCACAAGTTCCTTTTCTTCCAGAGAGGGAAGAATAGAAGAAACTGAAGAGGATGGGTCAATCACTTTCTCTTTAGCTTTGTACACTTTTTTAATTTGAGGAGGCATGACAAGAATGGTTTTACTTTCTCAAGGTTGTTTCAATGATGAAGGGGAAGTGTTTGTTTTTTGTTGTTGAGGAAGTTGTGTTGCTTGTTCATGTTTAGGTTTGGGTGGAAGCATCATTTCATCTATGATGGGAGTAGTAGGAGTGGATGAGGATCTATTATAGAGAGACAACATGGCTATTTGTTTGGCTTTGAAATTTTGATAGGTGATGAAGAAGTCTTTGGGTGAAGCCACAATAGTGGTTTACAATTGAAGTGAGGAAGGAAAACGAAAAAAAATGAATGCATGGAAAAAAACTTGATTTTAGGGGTTCGTACGAACCTATTGGTTTGACCGAACCCATTAGGGGTTCGCTAGATCTTGGGTTCGAGCGAGCCCTTTTAATGCTTTCCTGCAAAAAGAGCCAACAAAACCCCTTATAAAAGGGGGGTTGGAATGAACCCTGGTTCGAGTGAACCTCTAGGGGTTTGCTCGAACCCCCCTTATTCCTCATCCCCCCTGAGACACCGAAAAAACCCTAAATTTTGGCACTTCGGAGCTCGGGTTGAGGATGAAAATGGATGAATCTTCACAAACCTAACTGGAATCAGGTAGTCTTTGGAATGATCTATCCAATAAATATAATTTTAATATGTTTTGGTTTTATTATGTATTTGTTTTTTTAGTTTTATTAAACATAGGTTTTTCATCGAAAATGAAGGTCTTTGTTCTGCACATGTGGAAAAATAGCAAATTATCAAAAAAAAATTTGAAAAATATGAGTGCACCAAATATTGAAGTCCTTGGTCCAACAAAAAAAAAAAATTGATATACACAAAAAAAGTTATGTGTTATACAGTCTCGCTATGTCTGAATTGTAATTGGTTTGAATTCAAAACTTGATTAAAGAAAAAATATTCAATAAAAAAATCTCTAACCAAGTGGAAGCACTAGATATCAAAGTTACGAATCTAAATTCAAAAGAATTAGAATTTTATCCTTCATGGAAAAAAATTATGTGTTATATGGTGTGTGTCACTTTTTAAAAATGTTGTTTTTTGAAAAACATCCTTTTTCATGGGAGATGGAAAAAGAAGTGCAATTTAATTCCAAAAATTTTGAAAAAAATATTTTTAGAATCTACAGAGAAAATGTGATGATACTCTAGTTTGCATCATCTTCAAATTCTTCATGGTTTAGCCGCTATAGGTGCCCAAATATGAATATTTAGTTAAAAATAATAATTTCAGTGTCCAGTTTGGCCAAAAATTGTAAACCACTATTGTGGGATCACCCCTTTACAAGGGGTAATGGGTTCTATAGGTCTAGGCAAAAAATATTCTAAGGAGAAATTGACTTTAGAAGATAAGGGATTAAAGCCACTATGATGTATGGTAAATATTTCATTGCCATGTGGAAATTTTAAACACTTATGAAAAATAGAAGGTACCACTTTCATTAAACAAAGCCAATGGTGGCCTAGCCGTAAACAAAATTGGCCTGATTATGAAATGATAGAGAACATTGCATCCAAAGTTTTGTTTCCTATTAGTAATGGGAGCATGATCAATCTGATCATAGGGCATGCAAGACTAGTATGTGTTTTAATCCAAGCTATTGGTTTATCATATTCTTCTTGATATAGCTCATGTAATACTAAAAAATCCTTTGTGATCACATTCTCGCCACAAGAAGGATCTATTAATATCCCATTAGTGGGCTTATCATAGATTCTTCTAGCTAGGTAAAGAGGACCATCAGGAAGCTTTTGTAGTATGTCTTTAGAAGAAATAGTGATATCAAGAGATTTATTGTTTGGGCCCTTACGAGGGATAACATCTATTGCACCCACAAGTTCATCCATAGGATTAACTTGGGTAACATTAGGTGTTGGATCATTTTGTTCACTATTTTTATCAACATTCATTACATCAGTGTTTGAAGGTTCACTAGCTTTGACAAATGAAATATTGTGTTTAGGCATGGGGTTGACAAAAATTTGTAAATTCTAGTTAAGGGGTGCAAAAGACGTATTGCCTTGATCATTAACACCCGCAATGGACAAACAACCTGAATCAATGAGGTCTTGAACTAAATGTTTTAGATGCTTACAATGTTCGGTGTCATGTCCATTTTGGTGATGAAAGTGACAATAAGCATTGGGTTTGAAAGTGGGTGGTAAGTGTTGGGTGGGATCAAGTGGTTTAATGGTTGGCAAAGTGATCATTTGTTTTTGAAGAAATTGGTTCATTGTGTTATGGAGGATATCGAGTAAGGGAGTGAATTGTCTCTTTGAATCCCCATAGGTATAAGGCATCATTGCTTTAACAAATGCCGCTTGATTTTGAATAGGTGGGTTGGTTGTGGTTGTGGAGGTGGATTGAACTATAAAAAACCTATGTTTGGTTTATGAAAGTTTTGTATGTTGTTTGAGTTATTTTGTTTGGACTTCTCAGCTCCATTAGAAGTGGAATTTGAGTCTCAACTAGAAACCAAGTTGTAATAGTCGCATAAGGTTGTGCATAAATGCATGAATGAAGGGAATTTCATCATAGTTAATTTATCCTGAAGGTTGGTGTGCAAGTTTTTGATAAACATCTTCTGAAGATGTGCATCAAGAATCTTGACATCAATTTGAGCATATAATGATTGGTATTGTGAGGTAAAATTAGTTACTTTTTTGTCTATGTTTTGTCTACATCTCATGAGGTCAACCATCGTCTTTTTAGGAGTCTTGTGAACTTGAAAGTGAATTATGAAAGCATCCAACAATTCATTGAAGGATTAAATGGAATGATTGGGAAAGTTGGAAAACCACTCTAATGCAGTATCTTTCAAGGTCCTTGGAAATTTTTTGGCTAAGAGTTTATCATCAAGGATAAAATAATTGCATAAAGCTATATAAGCATTAACATGGTTGATAGGGTCTCCTTTACCTCCATATTTCTCAAACTAAGGAATTTCTATCCCTTGTGGCATTGGGGTTCATAAGATTTCTAAGGATAAGGGGCTGCTATAGACATGGTATGTGGGTGGAGTGTTTTAACCTTTGCTAATGGTAGAAATTTGTTGTTGGATAGATGAAACGGTATTAAGGAGCTCTGTAAGAATGGGATTAGGGTAAGTGCTTTGGGGTGGAATGGAAAATGGTGATGGAGTGTATGTAATCTTAGGGGAAGTGAAAGGAACACTAAGAGGGGTGAAGGTAGTAGAGGGAATTTGTGATGCCACAAGAGAACTAGGAATGCTAGTGGGAATTGTGAAAGAAGGAGCCATATGACTAACTTGTTGCATAGTTGTTATGACTTGAGGAGTGGTATAGGTTGGTATGGATGTTGTCATTGAAGGGGGAGGAACTTGAGGTCCTCCTTGGCTTACTAGATGGTTTACAAATTAGGAATTAGAAGAGGCATGTTTATTGTAAATCTCAACAATTTTCTTCATAATTTGTAAGCCATCATCACTTTCAATTAAACTATGAAGGTTTTCTAGAGCAGGTATGGCAGTGATGGAAATTTTTTGTACGAACAAGTCTTGTTGTAAATGTGAAAAATCCTCATGAATATTAATGACCTTTTCTTGTGTGAGGGATTTGATTTGTGTGTCAACATTCATTGGATGGAAAGGTGAAGGCATAGAAGTGGTATCATCCATGCCTAATGCACCATTGTCCATACTAGGAGTAGGAGCTCTTGAGATCCCAAGGTCCACAATGAAAGTGCTATCATGGGAGGTCATGAGTCTAGAACTTCATCTCACTAAAGTATTATCAATGGGGTAACAAACACTCTTACAAGTACCACAAAATATGGGGTGAAAGAAAAAGGTAATAGATACAAGTTTGAAATGAAAATAATAGAAAGTCTACTAACTAAAATAGATAATTAACTACAAAAAATAGAAATGTAGGAAAATTCTAGAAAAATGCCAAAAAATGTTGTTTAAAAAGTGCAGGTGGATTGATTCACCCAGGGTGGTGAATGAGTCCCAATATGAGATTTTTTCTTTATGTTTCTCAGAAAATCTAAAATTATTCTAATGCTTTTTAGATGACAATTAAGGGTGTAAAATGCAGATTTTTCAATTTTTTCAATGATATGCAATGCAAAAATGAAATCTAAACAAAGTTTTCACTAATGCACTATGAGAAGTCCTAGAATGCAAAAAAAAAACAATGCCCCAATTGAATGTTGATGCAAGTGTAATCTAGGCTATAAAATGCAAATGAAATTAGAAATGAAAAGTGTTCAAAATGCAAGTTCACCAAAGTGAACCGTAGATTTTTGGCACCCTAGGACTCTCTAACTCTTCTAGGGTTTTTCACCTAAAAGGAGAAAGGTAGGCCAAAACTGATAATTAGGTTCGTTCAAATTATGTTATGTGTGATGTTATTAATATTAAATGAGATGAACTAAGTGAAATTGAGTGAACTATATGATTGATTATGTATGCAAAATATAGGAATTATGCTATCATGTTAGAAAACACAATGTGATATGCAAATAATGAAATAAGAATGAATAAATGCTGAATAGAAAGAAATGAGCTGAAATAGTGTGCACTTGGAGGTATGATGAAGATTTTGGAATGTTTGGAATGTTTTCTAGAATCACATAAAATCAACAGTAGGAATCATTCGCCTAGGGTGGCGAATTAGTCCTGCTTGTAGTGAAAACTGTTAGGAATCAGTATCTGATTGTTGGGATCTAGAATCTGACAAAAATTATATTTCCAACCTTAAGGTGGGACTAATTCACCACTGGTGGAAAATCATTCCTCTCCTAAAATTCTGAGAAATTAGGAGATAACTCTGCAACACCAAACCTGAGAATGTCTTCTTGTCAGGTTTTTGAAGTCAATTATGTAGGAAACAAACAAAATACCTTCTCCAAGCTTGAAATGTGGTTGATTTAACTTCTAACACCTAGTTGATTTGTTGACCACTCTTCAACACTTAAATGCTTGATAAATCTACACACACACATGCAAGAGGGGAAAAATGGTTGACGGTTAGCAAATAGGGGTTTTCCTTGGTCAAACCCCACTTTGGTAATCAAACCCTTAATGTAATAATGGAAAGAAAGAGAACGCTAAAAAAATAACATGTAAATGCTATTAACTTACCAAACCCTTATTGACAAAAATCTAAATATGTATCAATCGAGGCTCCAAAATTCTTGATTAATGCTTGATTTGATGTTGTAAGGTGCTTGAATGTGATGTGTATATGTTGGAGGATGTAAAATGAGGTGAAAATCACTTATTTATACAATCTTGTGCCTTAGTAACTCATTAACACCTCATCACAGACTGAAATCAAGTAATTTTGAATAAAAACCTAAAAGGAGATTTGAAATATTTTGAATTTGGAGCCAAGGGGAACTCATTCGACACCCATGGTGAATGGGTCCCACTTAGGACCTGAAAATGGGTGTTGAGAATTAAGTCATGTTTAATATTGTTTGTCAGGTTTACATTCAAAAATACACTTGATTAACACTTATAAGGGCATAAAGGGGTCAAATAAAGCATGAGAAAGGTGTAAATAGTGAAGGTATGCCTAGAAAAGCATAAATGTTTGTTACAATACTTTACAACACTTCAAAATAAGACCTGATTAGTGATGAAAGGGTGATTTTTAGGTTAATTGTAATGAATAGATTTTAGAAGAGTGTAGAAATGTTTTACAACACTTCACAACACCTTCACATGACATCATTATTTGAATTTTAGTAGCTAAATGTGCATGCTCAAGCCATATTACAGCATTAAACTAGAGAAAAATAGACCAAACATCATGAAGAAAGGCCTAAAAGACAATGAAAATGACAAGGGGCCATTTTTCTATGGTGCAGTGGGTGTCATAAATATATTTTTTGTTTTTATTTAAATAGGTATATTAATTAATTTTTAAACTTTTAATTTTATCATTCATATTTATTTTATTTTTCATTTTAGTTATGAATGGTCCATATTCATAGGATATATTTCTTTTTGGATTAAGCTACACTAACAATTTTGGCCTACAACCTAGTTCTATCAGTTTAAGTTTGAGATCTCTTGCTTCCCAAGTTGTATTCCTAGAGTATGATTGCTATTAGGTAGGCATATTTGGCTACGGATTGTATTTAAGTACATCATTCTAAGCCATTTAGAACTAAATTGATTCATATCACAAATCATTTTCATTTAAATAATTTTATTCAATGATTTTGAAAATACTAGAGGTGATTAAAGGTTGAGGCGGTCGAAGGCGAGCAGTGGTCGCTAGGGTTTTTTGAAGCAATGGTGGTGGGGGAGGCATGACCCTCACCCATGTAGGTTTGGTATCTCTCAGGTCCTCTATAATCCCATTTTATGACCTCATTTATTTTCATTCTTGTTATTCACATTTTCTTTCTCTTCGTTGTATGTGGCATTTTATTTTGCTTTGGGGTTGGTTATTCTCTAGCTTGAAGGGTTTTTTAGTGTGTGTAAAATTTAATTGAGGGGGGTAAAAACCCCTCACCTCTCCTAAAAAAATCTTGAATGATGTGGATGGTAATATTAGCCACCCTAGGTCCTTTCAAGATAGTGTTGTCAATGAAGCCTTGCCTTGCTTTGCAAAAGTGAAGTTCTTCATCATACCAAGTGGCAGTGCCCTCCTAACACTATTATTAATGCTCCAAATGAGATATGTTTAATTATATTTGCAAAGAAAGGAGTAAGTTATCTTATGTTGTCATTTTCATCATTGACTTTGATTGTGCTAATCTTTCTGCTAGAAAATTCTTAGATAATTGGTTTAATAATGTATGGAAAAAAAATTAAATTTTTAAATCTCCTTTTGTAGAATGATTCAATGTGGCATTTTTCAAATATTTCTTAAGAATCATGAAATTCAAGATAAGATCTTGAAGAAACCCTATTGGAGTATAGGTAAAATCATCTTTAGGGTTCTTGCTTGGTCTCACAGGGCCAATGGAGGTGAAATCATGGTACTATCATGCCCTAAGTGGTTTCTTATAAAGGGTATTCCTCCAGACCTATGGTCGTTCATTCTAGAAGTGTTGGAACCCTTCAAGAATGTCATAAGGGTTGATGAACCTAGGGTTTCATTCTGCAATATGAACACACATGTATTAATCTCCCTAAATCTAGGGGTTGAAATCCTAGGTTCCTTAGGTATCAATCAAGGTGATTCATTGCAGTATCTAGTTGAATTATTGGGAGGATTGAATTCCTTCTATTTGTGTAGAAGGAAAGGTCACATCTAGAAAAATTTTCCCATCATTTAGAAAACTACTAAAAGAGTCCCTCCTAGGATGAATATTGAAAAAAAATCTTGAGTCTTTCATGGTTGGGGCTGAAAACCATAGTAATGGAAGGGTTGCTACATAAAATGTTGTACCCAATTTGGGGCTCACTAATAAGGTTGTGATTCTCTCAGTTGCTCCCTTGGATAAAGGGAACGTGTCACTAGAATCTTTAAATTTTGAACCCTCATTCTTGGATTTAGGTAGTTTGAGAGCCAACGCTCCCATTGAAGTCTCTAGCTCACCCTCCTGTGGAGTCCAAAATGGTGGTCCTACCTTAAAATAGGACTAATGTGGAGTGTGCACAATAAATCCTTTTGAGCCTCTCTTGGAGGATTATTCTTTCACCCTGAATAAGTTAATTGACTCCCCCAAGTATTAACCTTATTACATTTTCCAATACTCTAGTTAGTGGTAATCCTATTTTGAGTGTTGTTCCTACCCCTTCTAAAAGGAATGCACAGAAAAATGTGCTTGAGAATATAAGGAAGCATATTGAATTAAATAATCTCTCCAAAAATAAGAACCAAACTGTTGTAAATAAAGAACTAGAAAAAATAGAATATTTATACGTGGGGTGAATGTAAATGGTAACTCAAAATTTTTTAAACCACCAGTTGAAAATTCAATGAAAGAAAATAACAAAATTTCATTGATGGTGAAAAGTATAATTTCTAAAATTGAGTGTAGGGAACAAAATAATAAGTGTCTACAATATACTAGAACCCATATGGACTCATGCAACCATAACCCTGGCAATGACCAAATGGGAAACCTATTGGGAACAAGTCAAATAAAAGTTTCACATCAATATGTAAATCCATTATACAAAACTCAAGGCATAGGAGCTCAAGCAAACCTAGGCTTTCAAAACAAAAACATCCAAACCATATACACTAACCAACCTAATCCCAATACACCAAATCCAAATATAACAAACTATGAGATAAATCCATTTATAGCACCACCCTCACAAAACATGCACTCAAATATTCGTCACATACAACAACACCATCAAAATCCACCACCTCAACAAAAATCCATTCCATAATACCATCAACAACCACCTCAACAATAATTCACTCAACCACAACATAAAAAAAAACCTCAAAAAAATTTCATCCCTCAACCACAAAAACAACCCCCTTAATAATTATTCACTCAACAACAACCTCCTTAGAAAAACACCAACCCACAATACCAACAACACCCTCCTCAACCAAACATCATCCCACATCATCAACTACCTCCTCAACAAAATGCCATTCCACAAAATCAATACATCACACAACAACCACCACTACAACAACAACAAAACCATCAATATATCATCTCACAACAACTCATTGCACAACAACAACATCAAACCTCCCAAGAAAACCCCCAATACCAATTATACATCCAATTTAAAAAAAAAAAACCCACAAAAAAAATTCATTCCCCAACAACAATACAGTCCATACAATATTACTCCATCACGAAACAATCCACAATATCAAAGAAACCCTCAACCTCAATAGACCCCATGCAATCTATACAACAAAAACATCCCTAGACATCAAGATTTTTCATACAAAACATATAATACACTTCCCATGGATCTATCATCGTAAATCCAAACATTAAATCAAAAGATACAAGATATACAAATGGGAAAGACTAGGAAATCATATGTTCTCCAAGATGTATATCCATGCATCTATTTTATAGAAGCATAACAATGTTACCATTTCTCCTAAATTTTAAATACCAAAGTTTGAAAAATACAAAGGACATGGTAATCATAAAGAGAATATATGGGAGTTCTATGTAGCTTGCATGGAGGTATCCTATAATGACATGTATCTTATACAGCTCTTTCCATGTAGCTTAGGTGGACAAGCTATTGAATTTTTTTCACAACTACCCCCCAAAATAAAAAAAAATCAAGATAACATAGATCAATTTGTTGCCCACTTGTCCTATAACATTAATGTGAAAATAAGTTTAAATAACATATATTTTCAAGAAAAATAATGGAGAAACCTTTTCCTACTTCCTACAAAGATGGAGACATAAGGTGAGCAAATGCAACTAGCCTATTCTTGAAACATGTAAATTAGAAATTATTGTGAACAATCTAAACACAAGACTTTCTTTTCAATGACAGATGCAATGTGTCACAACATTTGAAGAACTCAGAGGAAAAGTCTCAAAATTGAAATGGCTCTTACTTCTAAGGGGTTGTTGAAGATCTACAAAGACAATAACCAACCAATAAGTTCAAATGACAAACCTTCTAGATGGGATAAGAACAAAAATGTAGCAAATGATGATGTTGTTGAAGTAAAAGTTGTGATACAATCTCAAACAAACAAACAATAGAATATATACCAAATGATAATCCTCCAAGATGACCACTATGACCAAGACCTAACAATGCTCCTCAATGTCAATTCACTTCCTTATGGGAACCAATCAAAAATTTCTTTAACAAGTTACTTGAATCAAAACATATTGAGCTTCTTGAATAAAGAAATTATCTAGAACTACAAATCAAACCAACATAGTATAATGACAATAAATTTTTCCAATATCATAAAACAAAAGGTCAAAAGATGGAAAATTATGTGAAACTAAAACATCTAATACAAGACCTTATTGATCAAGGAGAAGTAAATGTTGATCAACATCTAGGATCTTTTAGAAATAAAAATATTAGTGTTGAAGGAATGGTGGTGGTTTCATTGATGTCAACATGAAGTCTACTGACTGGTGTTGTCATTGATGTCAACTATGGGATGAAGATGTTGAGGATATTGAGAAAATTATGGAAAAGAGAAAATCAGGTCATGCATGTGTATTTGAGACCTTGAGGAAGTGTTTTGAATACATGGATCTATTCTTTTGTTTTAGAGTTTGAAGATGAGTTAGAATGAAGTAATAAGGTGAGATGATGTCTTTAGTACTAGGTTTCCAAGAGCTTTTGAGAAAATTTAATAAACAAAGTAAACTATGTTGTGCAAATGTTCATAATGTGCTATGGTATCATGCTTTCTATTCCTTTTATGTTGATTCTATGTCTATGTAGATCTTACAAGTTATTCAAGGTTGAAAGAGGTTGCTATATTCAAAATTTGGGTTTTTGGATCATTGTACAGTGCAAGATATTTTCACTAGTGTGTGAACTAGTTGTTTAGTGTTGTCTTCTATGGTCTAGCAGAAATGTATCTTATTTGAATTTCTCCAATTTATCACTTCAGGTCATGTAGATTTGGTAAGTTTCTTACAATTATTTTATATTTCTATGTTCAAGTTTTTACTTGATTTGGTGTAGTACAGTGAGAGTTCCATTTACTAGTATACAATTAAGGGTTATTGGTTGTTTTGAGTTGAATTATTTATTGATGCTATTTTTTGATGAATTTTTTGATTAATCTTAAGTGGTTTGTGGATTATTACAGATTGAATTCAAGTGAGTTATGTTGTTCAAAACTTTTAAGTTGATTTAAGGAAGCGTGTACTTAAATTCTATAGTGTTTTGCATGGGTGTTGGCCGACCTTGTGTTTAAAACTACATATGAGGCTTTTAGAATCATGTTGAAGTGTGTTGGGATCTATTGGGGTCCTAATTAAGGATTTCTATAGGTCACCTTCCATTCCTTTCCACCATAGAAATTTTTAGGTGCTGACCTATTTCGAATTTGAATGTATAACGGGTAGTGGTCGACATTGGAGAAAGTTTTTGAGGTAGAACTTGATATAAATATGTATGGTGCACTGATGCAAGAGAAGAGGATGGAAGATTAAGAAACAAGATAGATGCGAGATTGATGTGAGTGATGTGTGTAATGTGAAATTAAGTAGAGCAATGTGAACATCATGTTAGGGTTCTTGAAGGCAATGAGTTGAAGGCATTCAAAATATTTCATGTGAGACTACGAAAGTGTGCGAGAAATTGTAGTGGACTGCTTGTTGCATTGAGAATTATTTTCTCTATGTAACATTCTTCTTCTATCTTCTTGTATTCTTAAAATTGAAGTGAGCCCTAGCTACGATCCTTTTGGATAGTGTCCTATTCTAGTAGTGAGTGCCTTTGTACCAATTTTGCTATTACTTATATTGTGAGATAATCCTCACTATGGTTTTTCCCTCATTGGGTTTTCCATAAAAAATTAGTGTTCTCATTTGTATGGTGTTGTGATTTCAATTTTGTTATCTTCATTTCATGTTTAGTAAATTTAACAAAATAAGGGTTCAATGAATGTTTGTGGATCTGTTTACTGTTGAGGGTTTTGAAGGTTTAATTTACTACAACTAATGCACCCCTCTTAGTTTTCTTGTTCATTTCAATAATTGGCATTAGAGCTTGTTTCCTTGAAGAAGAGATTAACCACTTAAGGTATATCTAAGATGGCAAACAAGATTCCTTAGGAATATCCTAGATTTAATGGCTCATATTATGCATTTGAGAAGACAAAGATGGAAGGATATTTGTGTACTTAGGGATATAAGATTAGGAAGTATTATCATGATACATACACTCGACCTCCAAATTTTCCTAGTACAAGTGTATAAATCAAGGCACATGAGATCAATGCTAGGGAAGGTACATTATTGTGAATAGTCTTTAAAATACCAAATTAGTTAAAGTTATGAATTTAAAGACGACTAAAGAAGTTAGGGATACGTTAGAAAAAATTTATGAAGGAGATAAAAAGGTCAAGAAAGAAAAATCATAGAACTTGAAGGAACTATTTTAAATGATGCATATGTCTAAAAATTGAAACAATAAAAGGGGTATGTGCAAGATCATGATGGGCCAAAAAGTGGCAATATGATGGGTATGTGGCTGACAACTTTTTTTTACCCAAAATTGATGAAATGAAAAGGGTTTTTAAAGGAGATTCTTAGACTTCCACCAATATAAATTATGCTTTACTTTGAATTTAATAAGTAATTATTATTCATTTTTTATTCAAATTATGACTAAAGTCTTGATTGATAGACTGATTAAAAAATGTCTATAGCTTTCAAACAATATCACATTTTTTGAATTCAAAACATGCGTCACATTCTATGCTTCGTATACTATAGGATTTAAAAAAGAAAAAATTAATTTCATGAAGTTTTGACCAAGTTAAGGTGGTCAGACATACGAATTTTTAATATTTTTGAAAATTTGTAATAAAAAATTCATAATTAACTATTTACTTGGAAAAAAATTATGAACAAATATGCATCACATTGGGACATGATTCCTCTACTTATATCTAAAATCTTATAAAAAAATATTATCATTTTATTGTGGTTAGGGTGGTTAGAGAGACACCTACTTCTTAATTTTTTGTTGAAATTTAAGTACTACTACATTGAAATTTCAAATTTTCATCAAATAGATATATTTTTTTTTAAACAAACCTAGTAGTTTAGAAACTACATTAAATTTTCTACATATTATATTCTTGCATATTTTTGCAATAATATAGATAACTTATTCAAATTTTTACGTCAAGTTTCCTAACTCTGATTTTTTTGATTTTTTTGCCACTTAAGGGCCTGTTTTTTCCATGATAATCTTGCACATACCCAAAGGCTACATTCAAAGAGTTTATGAATTGGTGAATAATATGAGAGGCCTTGGTGCAATAGTTGAATAATCTAAAGTGGTGAAGAAATTTATCAAATATCTTCCATATTGATGTAGTGCAAAGGTTTTTGCCAATGAGGGAACAATTGATTTTGATAATTGTTCTAGAGATTAGTTGATTGACACTCTAACTACATTTGAGATGAGAAAATTGAACAAAAGTACAAAATTAGAGACTGACTTCAAGGCTTGTAAACCATAGAGGGTTGAAGATTCAAGTGATGAAGATCTTGATGATTTGGAAGCTAACTTTGTGAGAAGGATGAAAAAGGGCACCAGTAAATATCAAGGTAAATTACCTTTCAAATGTTTTAGCTATGTTGGTATAGATCATTATGCTTCAAGATGTCCAAAAAGATATTTAAATAATAAGAACAAGGAAAATAAAAATAAAGATGATTAAGAAAGCTTACTATGTGAAAGATAATTCTGGTACTTCTAATGTAAAATACCGAACCAATTTTTTTCAATTTTTGAATTACAATCAGCAATGCAACACACCCGTTAGGGTTAGATAAATCAAACCAGCAGTTACAATATAACTCTTTGCCAAGAATGCGAACTCAATCTCAACAAGAGAGAGGTTGTCATATGGCAAGAGGATCGTCAGTACAATAAATCAGAACTGCAATTGAAAGTAACTCAACACCAAGTATGTGCTACCCAAACCAAAATGGAATGAGGCGACCATTTGGTGGAGATTTAAAGAAATACAAATGCAACTTCGAATAAACTCAACACCCAGAATGTGCTTTCAAACCCAGAGTGGGAATGGAGCTACCATAGGGCAGAGATGTACGATATTACAATGCAAATCAAAGTAAATAGGTGGCAAGCCAGCCTCTTCCACTTATTCAGTGGGCAATTACAAACATGATAAGCAAAATTGAGAGAAATGCTGACAGTACTACTGTTCAACTTACAATAAGAAGTAGAATGCCTGCAAGATTAAGGATTTAAGCTCTACAAGTTGCTGCAATAGTAAAGATGTCATCCACTAGGTCAATAATGAATTCCTAACACCCGTCCCTTGCTAATATGAAATTTTCTCAAGTCTGATCTGACAGACCAGCAACATGAATTACAGAACCAGCAATGCATAAACTCAATGAAAAGCTCACAACTCACTCATTTCTCACTCAAATTACATGAAAACTGATGCAAAACACTCTTAAAATGATGGCGCCTAGTTTAGTAATAAAAAAGGGCAGCTAAAAGTGGCTATTAATTAATGGCACAGATCCCAAAGCACTCCAGAAAGTAGGGCTTTCAAGAAATGACAAATTTGCTTTATAAAATCATAAACTTCATTAAAAATCCCACAAATTTGCAAGTAAGGTCACCCCAAGTATAGAAGATGATATGACCAACACCCATAACAATATCTTTTTTTATTTTTGATATATGAATGAAACTTTGAATCAACTATGATATTCAGCAACTCTAGAATATCACATAAAATGCAAGTACTCAGCTACAAAATGCAAGATCATCAAAACAATGCAAAACCTCACTACAAATTCACTCAAAACAAGCAAACCTCTCTACTAGGTGCTATCTCTCAAGCACGAAGTCGAGCCCAAGCTAGGAGGAATTCATTCCTCAAAGCAATCCAGCAACCATTTCGGTAGCATAACAATACTCAAGATATCAGATAATGAAAATGAAGACCAAGACCTCCTTTTATAAACTTGTGATGACTTTCTAGAAGCTTCTAGAAACCCTAACTTTCAAATTTGACTATCTTCTTTTCCCTCCAATTTGGGTGCCCCCTTTCTCAAGGTTTAATTTAACTTTATTTTAAAATCTTTTCCTTCATAAAAAGGCGTCCTTTTCTCCAAGTAATATTTTTTGACTTTAGAAATATAAAATATTTCCTTCATGAGACAATACCCCTCAAGGTCCCCTTCTTTAAAACAACTTAAAGTCATAATACTAGGACAAGGGGTTATTTTATAAAATAAAACATTATTGTCATTAAAATACTTATTCCTCCAAAATGAACCCCTTATGCCAAAATTCAAAATTACCCAATGAACTGCCAGAAGAGGAAAGTTGACCGAGCTGGTACTGACTGGACCACTGCCAAAAATAGGATTTACTAAAAATAGTAAATTCAGAAAGTTGCTTGGAATGTAATGCATGCACCACCATTGCGAAGCTCTCTGAAAACCCAGAAGGAATCCAGAATCCGAACACCCAAACTCCAACAAAAAAAACTTTGAATCTTCAAGAGAACTCACCAAGCAGCCAAAAACCCTAATTCTGTCTCTGATTAGCCAACAGCACACCAGGAAAAGGCCATCAATCACTGAAAGGAGTAATGCTAAAAATGGGGACATTACAATCCGCCCTTCCCAAAATTGCTTGTCCTCAAGCAATACCACCATAACTCCATAAAACTTAAGACTGATCCATACCAAAACAAGTATGATCCCAGGTTCCCAAACCCATCTCAGGAAGGTCCCACCATGCCGATGCTGCACCACTCTGATCACATTCGTGAAAACATCATGCCAATGTTGCACTAACCTTCCTTGTAACCCCAAAGTGTTACTATCCATGATACTCAAACTGAAATATCTTTAAGGACTGAGACTAGCTTCATGCGACATGTCATGTCCAAGAGGCCCAAAGTCAACAGTAACAATCATACCACTGTCAACCACAATTCTAGGCAAGAAGGATAGGCTTCTCATCTCAAAATCAAACTCCTCAACATACCTCCACATGGTAACAAACGAAGCCCTTATGGTAAAAGTGTCATCTTCAAATCTCCTTGCAAAGAGGAAATCAATCCTTTGCAAGAGCTCAACCAAATCATACTCACATCTCCTCATGGAGCTACTATGCACTAATGGAATTATACTGACACCACCAAGAAGAATACAAAAAACTCTCATAGTTCCAACCTCATGAGTCTCAGAATGGTGAATCAAAACAAGTTGTAGTTCGCTGTCCCGAACCAACAATGAGAGAAAACTCTCAAGGTTAACACCACAAACATTCATAAGATGAACTCCAAGAATAGGATAAGTGTGAAGGAACAAATAATATCTGCGATTCAAGGCTGAAGTCAACGAAGTGCAATATGATTTTAGTACTTCACACAAGAAAAAACAGCAGCACCAAAGAAATGCCCAAGTGTGAGTGTGTGAGATGAGCATAGAGTTGCAAGTTAATCTCTCAAAAATGGCAGGAAAACATACTAGAGCAATCCCCAACTGAAAACTACCACCCTTTTGGCAAGTGATGAAGGACAAACTCTTTCGAACGAGAGTAACTCCACAAGTAAGATGGCTGGTCTGCCTCCAACCAGCAAGCTCATGTCCCAAAATCTGCCATTGTCTTGCCCAAAGATCAACGTCAAGAGTAACCAACTGTTCATCTTTCCAACCCATACTCAAAATTTCTCTCCAATCCATTTGTTGATGAACAAATGGGGCCATCAAGTGGTTGGTGAAGAGAAGAACAACACCCAAAGGTCTGAAAATTTGATCACTAACCCACCAAAAGTTCCTCTTTCCACCAGCCAAAAACTCCATCAACCCAAGTTGAGAATCCCAAGCATGGATACCCAATCGAAAGTGATTTTCAACACTCTGAAAAGAGAATTCAACACAACCCCAAGTGCTGGTCAAAACCAAGTGCATACTCATAAAATAGGCATCCCCGCTGATGAACCTCTGAAACCAACCCATGAAAGCTTCAACAACACTGGAACACGAAACATAAGATGACTTCAAATCCAACTCCCAAAATTGATTAGCATCACTCAACCCAAGGAATGGATTGAGAAGAATGCAAACACCATGTTCTAGTTCTTCTTTGTTCCCTTCTTCATGAGTAACAAGACTAAAATCTTCGCTTCTTGCTGCTGTACTGAAGTTGCCAGCAGCTAGCAAATCTTGCCTTGTTAACACCTTGGTGTTGAAGATGTTGAAATCTCCTCAAATCAACACTTCCCATGTATAGACTTCATCCTCAAACTCAATTTCATTCTCCATTTCATCCTCTACTTCATAGAGAGGATTATCATAACTTTTCTCATCACCTTCTTAAAAAAGAGGATTGTCATAAACTTGAAAGTCGTTCCTTTCATCTTGTTGCTCCAAATCTGCACATGCAACCTTTGATTTTCTTGTGAAACCTTCAAGATCAAACTCCTCTTGAAGACTATCAATCTCATCAATTACTTCCTTGATTTCTCCAGCTCTTCGTGCATCCTCTTGCTCCTTGAAAAGTTTGAAATCTGCAAACTGATCTTCAACCTTTCTTAGAGCCAACTGAGTTTCTTTCAACTTGTCCTTTGTTGATTTAAGCTCCAAAGTGAGCTCATCAACCATACTCTCCCTTTCTTCGAAAACAATGAAGGCCTTCTTTGCAGATTCGACGGCATGATCTCTATCTTCAATCAAGCCTATGTACTCAGATTTTATGGTCTCCAAGGAATCTTTGATTAGTTGCAATTTAGGAAGAGCAACTCCATTCTTAACTCCACTTTGTCTCTCTTCAAACTGACCCTTCCAATAGAGATCATCAACCAAATTGTGTGTGCAATCAAATAGGGATAGCGCTTGCACTTCTTTTTCAAAAGATACCTTGCATTGATCTTTCCACTCATGCACATGCAAAGATGGTGAACTGCTGATAGGCTACAACTGAAAATCAGAACTTTGTTTTTCATCTTTGCTACCCTCATAGCTGCTCCAAGACTCCTTTCCTTCACCACCTACTAGCTGAAATTTCTCAATATCACAAAGAGAATTAGACTCCACAAATTCTTCAATCCAATGCTTATAACCAACTTCAAGCATTGATAAATTGGATTTGTGTTTAGGAACTCCATCAAACTTTCCATCATCAAAAGTCATATGATCTTCAAGCTCCACTTCCACTTCACTGTCTTTGTGATCAAAGTTTATGGTAGCCCCCTCAAAGCTTGCAAAGCAATCAAAATTTTGAACTTCATCAGGATCAAAGGGAAACTCATCCCACACAATTTCTTTGTCATCACTAAATGCCTTCACTCCTAGATCCCAAGTGCTAGAGGATTGATTGTTTTGATCAAAAGGAAAGTGCTCTTTGTGCTTCTCTTGGAGGGTTGACTCTTTGAATAGGTCACCACCCAACTCACTTAAACTGATATCTTCATACATACCTCCCTTCAATGGCTTGGTTTGAAGATCAAACCCAAAACCACCCTTGACACTGTCACTAAAATGAAGTAAAGAATCTTTAGTGCTATCTGTTTGGGAAACCTTATCATCTATATCTTCAATGAACCCATCATCTATAGGTGTTTTTCTGATCTCATCATGAATAGTCATATGTATGCCAAAAAGGTCTTCTTGATCACTTCTCATAACTTCATCTTGTGAAAACTCTTGAGGAGTTTGAACAACAACAAGAGGAAAACTATCCATCACTAAATCTTCAACAAGAAGAGGTACAAACACATCAAAATAATTACCAACATCATCACTTTGGTAACGGTCATAAGCTGATTCAAAGACACCAATAGTATTTCCTTCATCTTGCTCTTCTTCACTTGCTATCACATGCAAGTCAAGGGGCGTATTATGAGTCTCTACCCTTAACTCTTCGCTTGCCAAGGTATCTTCATCAAGCTCACATTCATTTTGATGTGATATGTGCACCTTGTTTGTGCCATCTTCAATGCTAGATGACTGATTTTTCTCTTCAACTTGCATATTTGTCAGCTGCAATTCACAAATAGGCACTTCATCTTCTTCCTTCTTTGATTCTTCAACCAATGCTTGTTCTACTTCCCTTTTTATCATTTTCCTAATGTGGTCCACCATCTTCGAATTTTTGGGCTCCAGTGACGCCACACACTTCAAATGGGAATCAAATGAAACATTATACCTATAATCATCTGGCATGTTTTGATATTGCTCACGGAGTTTGGCAGCCTCATCTTCACATTGTCTTTTAAACTGTTTGGCATATTCAATGAAGTCCCTTACGACATCACTAACCTTTCCTTCCTCAGATGCCATAGTTGAATCTGACTTCTCACGACCCATAGACCTTAGAAAATGCAACATCTTTGAAACTTCTAAAAGCTAATACTGAACTCAGCTCTGACCTTTGATGTAGAATCTGTTTTCTCTATCAAGTGAACTCTGATGGGCATAGGATGGCAGAATCTTGGCTTTGATACCACTGTAAAATATCGAACCAATTTTTTTCAATTTTTGAATTACAATCAGCAATGCAACACACCCGTTAGGGTTAGATAAATCAAACCAGCAGTTACAATATAACTCTTTGCCAAGAATGCACACTTAATCTCAACAAGAGAGAGGTTGTCATATGGAAAGAGGATCGTCAGTACAATAAATCAGAACTGCAACTGAAAGTAACTCAACACCAAGTATGTGCTACCCAAACCAGAATGGAATGAGGTGACCATTTGGTGGAGATTTAAAGAAATACAAATGCAACTTCGAATAAACTCAACACCCAGAATGTGCTTTCAAACCCGGAGTGGGAATGGAGCTACCATAGGGCGGAGATGTACGATATTACAATGCAAATCAAAGTAAATAGGCAGCAAGCCAGCCTCTTCCACTTATTCAGTGGGCAATTACAAACATGATAAGCAAAACTGAGAGAAATGCTGACAGTACTACTGTTCAGCTTACAATAAGAAGTAGAATGCCTGCAAGATCAAGGATTTAAGCTCTACAAGTTGCTGCAATAGTAAAGATGTCATCCACTAGGTCAATAATGAATTCCTAACACCCGTCCCTTGCTAATATGAAATTTTCTCAAGTCTGATCTGACAGACCAGCAACATGAATTACAGAACCAGCAATGCATAAACTCAATGAAAAGCTCACAACTCACTCATTTCTCACTCAAATTACATGAAAACTGATGCAAAACACTCTTAAAATGATGGCGCCTAGTTTAGTAATGAAAAAGGGCAGCTAAAAGTGGCTATTAATTAATGGCACGGATCCCAAAGCACTCCAGAAAGTAGGGCTTTCAAGAAATGACGAATTTGCTTTATAAAATCAGAAACTTCATTAAAAATCCCACAAATTTGCAAGTAAGGTCGCCCCAAGTAGAGAAGATGATATGACCAACACCCAGAACAATATCTTTTTTTATTTTTGATATATGAATGAAACTTCGAATCAGCTATGATATTCAGCAACATCCAGAATATGACAGAAATGCAAGTACTCAGCTACAAAATGCAAGATCATCAAAACAATGCAAAACCTCACTACAAATTCACTCAAAACAAGCAAACCTCTCTACTAGGTGCTATCTCTCAAGCACGAAGTCGAGCCCAAGCTAGGAGGCATTCATTCCTCGAAGCAATCCAGCAACCATTTCGGCAGCATAACAATACTCAAGATATCAGATAATGAAAATGAAGACCAAGACCTCCTTTTATAAACTTGTGATGACTTTTCCAGAAGCTTCTAGAAACCCTAACTTTCAAATTTGACTGTCTTCTTTTCCCTCCAATTTGGGCGCCCCCTTTCTCAAGGTTTAATTTAACTTTATTTTAAAATCTTTTCCTTCATAAAAAGGCGTCCTTTTCTCCAAGTAATATTTTTTGACTTTAGAAATATAAAATATTTCCTTCATGAGACAATACCCCTCAAGGTCCCCTTCTTTAAAACAACTTAAAGTCATAATACTAGGACAAGGGGTTATTTTATAAAATAAAACATTATTGTCATTAAAATACTTATTCCTCCAAAATGAACCCCTTATGCCAAAATTCAGAATTACCCAATGAACTGCCAGAAGAGGAAAGTTGACCGAGCTGGTGCTTACTGGACCACTACCAAAAATAGGATTTACTAAAAATAGTAAATTTGAAAAGTTGCTTGGAATGTAATGCATGCGCCACCATTGCGAAGCTCTCTAAAAACCCAGAAGGAATCCAAAATCTGAACACCCAAACTCCAACAAACAAAACCCTGAATCTTCAAGAGAACTCACCAAGCAGCCAAAAACCCTAATTCTGTCTCTGATTAGCCAACACCACACCAGGAAAAGGCCATCAATCACTGAAAGGATCAATGCTAAAAACGGGGACATTACATCTAATGATGAGTCTAATTATGGATATTTTCATGACAATGAATTCCTATTTTTGGATATAAAAGAAGAACTTGGTTCTGCTAAACCCTGAAAGTTGTGTGAAGAAAGGTGTTCTAGAGTTGAAGGTAGTTTGGTATGTACTTTTTATGTCAAATAAGATAAGAATTACTAGGTTGTTGACAGTGGCTACTCTATTAATATGAATAGAGAAAAAAGTAATTTTATTAAACTTAAAAAGTATGATGGAGGATTAGTTAAATTTGGAGATGATTTAGGAGCTAAGATTTGTGGATAGGTTCAATCATTTTTTATGGAAAGCATAATACTAACAATGTTTACTATGTTGGGGGCTTAAAACATAATCTCTTAAGTGTCAAAAAATGTGTAGCAAAGGGTATTGTGTTTAAGGATGAAGCATGTGAGATCCAGAAAGGGTCTAGAACTATGATTGCTGCTAGTAAGAGAATAGATGAAAAAATATATCTTCTTAAGGGTGTTGATGGCCATTACTTTACATCACATATTAATGATATTTGGCTATGGCACTGGAGGATGTTCCATATGAATTTTGATAATTTGGAAAGAATTAGTTCAGTTCATGATGTGAGATATTTACCTAAAATCACAAAACCTATCAATGCTATTTGTGAGAGTTGTCAAATTTTAAAACAAACAAGGAGTAGCTTTAAGGGAAACAAACAATCTACTACCAAACTACTAGAATTAGTACATACATATCTTTGTGGTCCTACAAGGGTGAGAAGTCTACATGGTGATAGGTACTTTATGCTTTTGATTGGCGATTACTTTAGAATGACATGGTTTACTTTTCTTAGAGAGAAATATGATGCATTAGATAAATTCTAGGCATTTAAAGCAATGGTTGAGACTAAAATAGATTTGAAAATAAAATGTTTGAGGCCTAATTGAGGTGGTTAATTCACCTCCAATGAGTTTAACATGTTTTGTGAAGTTCATGAAATAAATAGGCATCTGTCTACCCCTAGAACTCCTAAGGAGAATGGAGTTGTTGAAAAGAAAAACATAACTATTCAAGAAGCTACAAGGACTATGATGAAAGAGGAAAATATACCATAAGTCTATTAGAAAGAGGCTATTTATTCTGCTATTTACAAAATTAATAGATTTCAAGCTAAAGCTAGCAACACAAAGACTCCTTATGACCTATGGTATGGAAGGATTCCTATTGTGAAGTACTTTAGAGTGTTTGGAAGAAAATGTTATATGAAAAGAGAAGAAGAAAATATACGAAATTTTGATGCAAGGTCTAATGAAGGTATCTTCCTTGTATATTCTATTAGAATCAATACTTACAAATGTTTTTTTTTTTTTTTTATTCAAGGGGTAAACGCTTTTGACCAGAGCTATGAACCGGAATACAACCATTCAACAATACCACACCAATGGGGTTTGAACCTTGGTGGCACGAACAACAAGGCCACCCTTAAACCATCACACCATGCCAATATCGGCATCAATACTTACAAATGTTACAACCAAAGGTTGAGAAAGATAATTGAAAGTGAAAATGTTAAAGTTGATGAAAAATTGCAATATTATATTGCAGTAGATGGATATGTGTCAGATGAACCTAGTTGTAGAGAAGTAGAAAAATAGTTGATTAACAAGAAGTGAATGAAGAGGAAGAAGCTCCAAAGAAGACCCCTAAAACCCCTATGTATGTGCAAAAGAATCATTATGAAGATCACATAATTGGAGATAAGAGGAAAGGTGTATTGACAAGAAAAAAGTTGCTAAAGTTGAGGTAATTTTTTGTTTACTTTATAAAGATGAAACTAAATTAGTGATTGAAGCATGTAAGGATGAGCATTATATGAAGGCAATTAAATAAGAACTTGAGAAGATATAGAAAAATTAGACTTGGGAATTGGTCCCTAGATTAGCAAACAAAAACATAATTTGAACTAAATGGGCATTCAGGAACAAATTGGATGAGAGTGGAGATGTAGTAAGAAACAAGGAAAGGCTTGTGTGTAAGGGTTACTCACAAGTAGAAGGTATAGATTTTGAGGAGACTTTTTCTCCTATGGCTAGGATGAAAGTAATCAGAATATTTTTGGCATTTGCAGTTGTGGTTACAAAACAATTACGCCTTTTCCTTGCTTGATTTGAGAATAATTAATGATAAACTAGACTTGATATTGCCTTGATCTAGTGTTGCAATGTGTTTTACACATCCACATTAAGTTTTGGGCCCTTCTAAGCTAAATAAACTTAACCTTTCCTTAATATAATGTTATAAAGTGTATTTATTGGCATCTTCACATTAAATTTAGGAGGCTTCTAAATTAAGTGGACCTAATCTAGTGTTTTAATGTGTTCTACACATTCACATTGGATTTAGGGCTCTTTTTAGCTAAATAGACCTATTTTTTCCTTAATTTAGTGTTGTAAAGTGTATTTATTTACACTTTCATATTATATTTTGGGACCTATTGAATTTATGACCTTAATATCATCATTAATAAGCCTGTAAGACCCTATATTATGCATCCCAAGGCATATTTTAGTCAAAAACCTGACAAAATCAACGAATAAGTGTAATGTACACACTCCCTAACACTTTAGCAATCAAAATAGGCCCTATGGGACTAATTCACCACTTTGGGAGAATGAGTCCCATCTAGGTGGGACACATTCACTACATATGGTGAATGAGTCCCATTTGGCCCATTTTCAAGGTTTTGAGTGAGAAAAAATGTTTTTTAAGTTCAAATTTTATGTATGTCAACCTTTGGGATCTAATACATGGGATATTAGATGGATTTCCTATATAAATGAGCTTTCAAATCATTATTTCAAAAAAATACTACATGATATCAAGTCAAGCACTCAAGATCTAAACATTCCAAGACTTCACGAGATCATTAAGAGAGCACTCAAGATCATTTCTAGGGCACTCAAGAGTAGAATTCTTCATCAACTATTGCAGCAATTCAAGATCTGCCATCATGTCAAAGTTAATCAAGCATCAAGAATGCTATTGAGCTAGTGTTGTGATGTAGCATTAAAGATCCAAGATCAAGCATTATTCTACTCCTAGTGTCAAGATCAAGATCTACATCCTTCATGGCCATTTCATGTTGAATTATAGATTTACAAAGCATCATTTATAAGGCATCATTCAAGGTACCATTGTTCATGTTACATGTCCTTGTTTCATTATTTCATCATTTGGTTTAGTTACCTATAAGGGGTTTGGCCAAGTAAAACCCCTATTCACTAAAAATCAACAAGTTTTTCTCCTCTTTACATGTGTGCTTGCAGGTTTATAGATTGAAGAAAAGTGGATTTGAAGCCTTCAAAAGTACCAAAATGAAAAACTTGCAAATGTCATCAAAGTTATCATGAAAAGTTGTCAAGATCATGGAAACTTAGATATAGGGAAAAATATCCATCCAATTTGCATGAAATCAGTGGGAATGTGCTTATTTTATCCATCTTCAGAGGCTTGCAAAGTTTTAGTTCAATATTTTTCTCCTGGGACACTTCACGACAAAATGGGATTGATCCCCCAAAAGTGGCGAATGAGTCCCACTATAGGCAATTTTTTAGGTTTTTTGCAGATTTGGATACCCTTTTTCTAAAAACTTGTTCCAATGTAGAAACCCAAATCTAGGATTGATTCACCTAGATTGGAAAATGTGTCCTACTAAAAAAAAATTTCAATATTTTTAGCATTTCAGAGCTCCATCTGGTCATCTTTAAATTTATAGCTACACACATTTCATATTACAGCTTCTTATTCTTTTTTTCATGCATTTCTAGGTCATTTAGTGAAGCATTACATCAAACTAGGTTTAAACATTTCATCTCGCATTACATTTGTCTTTCCAAGTCTTAACTTGGTGGTGAACCCCTCATTAGTTTACAATTAGCCCCTAGGACAACCCTATTGCAAGATCTATTTCTCCTTTGCATTGAGATCTCTAGGGTTACCCTTTAATGTAGCAGGTGGAAAGTGGGTGTACTCTATTTCCTAAGCCATATGATAGCATTCAAAACCCATTTTTCATATACAACATTTTGGTGAACTTGTATTTAGAACAATTTAATTATGATTTGGAGTGCATCATCATCCTAGAATTGGCTTGCATTTACATTGCATTAGTCAATTGACATTCTAGGGTTTCAAATTTTTGGATTAGTGAAAGTTCATATAGGTTTTATTTTTGCATCTCAAATCATTGAAAAACATTTGAAAACTACATTTGCATCTAGCTTATAGATCATACAAACTAAAAATCATAAAAATTAATTAAATTTTTTTGAATTTTTTTAAAAAACCCTAACTGTGACTCATTCACCCCTCTGGGAGAATCAATCCTAGTATAGATTTTAAACTACCTTTAATAGCATTAAAAACCTCATTTATGTGCTTCCCAAGCCTTCTAGTAACATATACTATACATCTGTAAAGTTTCAATAACAATTTTTTATACATCCAGGCCAAAAAAATCAATTTAGGGTACTCATTTTTAAAATAATTTCAATTACAAGCATCAATAGATCTGAAAGCATTCACATTCTTGAAACTTTGCATCATATGGATAAAAGATCTTTTCACTTTTTTATATACAATGTATACATTCATAAAACCTTGCATAAGTTTGATAAAAGTGCTTTTCATTTTTGGATATACATTGTTTGCATTCTTGAATTTTTGCATACATTGGATAAAAGTAATTTTCATCTTTGGATATGCATTTTTTACATTATTAAAGCATTGCATAAGATGGTTAGAAGTTCTTTTCATTTTTTTCAAAAAAATTTAGTACCTTACCTTTCTAGGCATGCTAAGATAAAGTTCATATCCCCCTTATGATAGTGTTTTAGTGAAAGAGAATGCAACCTTGGACATTCTTAATAATCATATTCATTCTTCTCCTAATATCTATCCTATTGGAAAAGAAGCTATTTAGGTGTTAGAAGAACTAACCAATAAGAGTTTTGAGAATCCTCATTGTTTCTCAACTTCTACCTCTCCTATTAGGTGATAAATTGATGAACAAGAAGAAAAAACCATAGGTAATCATGATGATAACATAACACAACAAGAAACCATTGAAACCTTCCTATATACTTACTTATTCGCCATTCACCTCCCAACACTTTCCCCTCTTGTGATAATGTTTTGGAGGAATAAATTGAATGTGAGGAAGATATATTGGTGTTGAATGATCAAACCTTTAAGGTCTATAACAACCCTCTTACTAATCATTCTCCTACCTATCCTATTTTGGAAGACATTAGGGAATAAACAAATGAAATCATAAACGATCATGACAATCACATTTATTCTTCTCCTAGTTTCTCTCATACTTTTGAAGAAGATATTGTGATGTTAGTGTAGACACCCAAATTTGATCATTCCCATATGATCAAATTTACCTCTTTATTCATCAATTCTGTCAATATTAATTTATTTAATTAATATTGTACTTCTCACATAAGACTCTTAAAGTATTTAACTTAATAATTAAACACTTTATCCGGTGCCTTTATCTTCTCTAAATTAAATAAATACACCAATTTATTTAATTTAGTCATGCTAATCTATTGAATTAAAATCAATTTAAAATTCTTCTTTTCTCGCTCCTTGTCACATCCTCCATAATCCATCTCTAATATGAATTAATTTAATTAATTCATATTTAGGGTGTGCATCCTCTTAATCAAGGATTAATGTCACATCCTCCTACATTTTCCACTTGCCTCTAATATTCCATTTATTATCATAATCAAGTATTTGCACAACTTTAATCAAAGTCATTAACCATTTTTAGCACCACTTTTTAGTCAATCTTTCCATTTTTCCTCTTTATACATTGACCCTCTTTCCCATGAGAATTTTTAATTCTCATTTATTCATCCTACGTCTCTCTCCTCCCCATGTGAATTTTTAATTCACATTTTGTCTTTCCAAGGCTTCTAGAATATTTGACATGTCACCTCATGCACATGTGACCAATTCCCACCTTTTTGGAGACCTTGTCTTATCCTTTAGACTCTCCTAAGAATGTGAAATTTCAATTCACATTTATTTCTCCAACCACCTCTCCTTTTCCCATGTAGATTTTTGAGGAACTCCAAAATTCCTCAAATGTCCCTTTCACTCTCACTTGGGGACAACAAATTCCTTTTTGAGGAGATCTTCTCACTCCCTAAGGTACTTGGAAGGTACTTGTCCTTTCTCCACCTCATGTACTTTTTGGCCACCTTACTTGCACCTCATCTCCTCTTAGCTACTTCACCATCCACATGTCAAGATGTGAGGCCTTGTGAGTTCTCAACCCACCATAGCCCTTCATCTTGACCTTGTTGGATGAATCTCAACCGTTTAATTCTCTAGAGAATTCAAATTCTTCTATAAATACCCCCTCCTCAAAGGAATTTTCAACACTTAGCCATTTTGCAACTAAATGCTGCCATTTTGTGCACTCATTTAGCCCTCAATTTCATCCATTTTCATTTGCATCCAAGCACATAGTCAAATCCCCCATTTAGCCACATCAAGAGTCATCAAGAAGCATACAAATCAATCCAAATCAAGGGCCAACCAAGGATTTTCAGCTGCAAGAATGAAGGTATAACCATTTATCTTCATTTAACATTTTCCTCTTTGCATTTTCAAATTCCTTAGGCTAATCTTGAGGTGTTTCATTATGTTTTTCATTGCAATTTAATTGCTTGGAATAGGTTAAACATTTTGATATCACAGTTAGAAAATACAATTGATGAGAGTCATGGAAATACTGATTTCCTCTCTTTCTCTAGAGAAAACATTAGTGAACAAGGAAACACCATCATTTATAAGCAAGAAAATTCAACCATTGATCATTCCCCTACTTGCGATGAATTCATTTTGGAAGAACCAATCCTTGGATGTCAAGAACATTTGGTTTGTAGTTCTCCTAAAAATTATCCTCCTAGGGAGGATATCATGGTACAAGAAAATGATAATAATAGTGAATTGACTTCCTTAGATAACTTTGAAATGGTGATTCTAGATTTCCCTTTATTAGAAATACATCAAACCAAAACTGATGAGGTTATGAATGCACAAGTGTCCATGAGATCCCCCTTGATTAATGTACCTCTTACATATCTTGTGAGACATCCTAAGAATCTTGTAATTCTTTATCCACCTTCACACAAACCAAAAACTTAAAAAAAACCCAAACTTATCCTTTACCCACCTAAGAATAATACTGTTTCTCATACATATAACATGAGGAACAATATGTAACCAATAAAAACACCTTTAACATCCCTTCCATTGCCTAATCCTATCTTAGCTGGTCCCCCTCATTTTCCTACACAAAGTGGAAAGGAGTAAGATCTTTTTGAACAAATTAAGGACTCTCCTACTAAGATATCATTGTGGGACCTTATTCAATCCTTCCCCCACTATCATAACATCATTCAAATTTCCTTGCAACAAGTTCATATCCCTTTTAATCCACAACCAAATGACATAGTAGCCCTAATTCAAGAAATAAAAGTTGACATTGTTTTCCACCAAAGTGAACTCCCCCCTTTGGAACTACAAAAATAAAATGATGCTTTTATAATAATAGCTAAATACAATGGCTCTACTCTTAATGTGTGTAGAATAAAACTTTTGGATGGGCTTGATGTGGATAAATAAAAAATTCAACATGATTCTTTATCTATTAAGGGATTTGACAATGTAGGAAAAAAACTTCTTGATGTGATCACTTTTCCTATTACAATTAGAAAAACCACACTAGAAACATTGATCCATGTTATGCCTCATGATATTTAATATAATCTCCTTTTAGGTAGACTATGGATTCATGTAATGAATGGGGTGCCTTTCACTCTTCATCAGATAATGAAATATATTTACAATAACAAAGTGTACATGCTCAAAGTTGGACCTGGCCCACATTATAGTTGTTTGAACATTGAGAAAAAAAAGAGCTACCTTTCAAAAAATTAACACAAACTACACAAGTGGAACCCTTGCAATAGATAGATAAAGAAAAACATATTGAGCAAATCACAAAGATATTAGAAGATGATTGGGGTTCCTTAAACTTCAAACTAATATTCATGGGAGAATACAAGATCATAAACAAAGAGTATGAAAAGGGAAAAGAAAAAGTAGTAATGTCAACACAAAATTTAGATGACCCTTCAAAAGCATCCACCTCAACCACTTTAGAATAAAAGGCAACAAATTACACAACAAACTTTGATGAAATTAATTATGAGCAATCACCAAACCCAAAAGAGATGAAGAATCATTATGGGAAAGGTTATGAATGATGAAACAACTTGGATATCTAGTGGAAAAGGATGTTGTGGGTATTTTTGTCCCTATAGAGCCTCACATGAAAGAAAATACTAGTGGTGTTAGTTATTGTCCTTGTATAGAAATAAACAAACCTTCACTTAATACAAAACATCCCTATAAGCTAACTTTAACAGAAGTGCATTCTGAAATGATAGACACTAGTGGTCTTGATTGTTATCCTTTACAAGAAATGAAAAAAAAAGGAAATCTTTGCTTAATGTCAATGTCATCATGGAAAACACTAATGAATTGAATTCATTTGATTTTACACCCTCTAGTAAAAGAAAACAAAATCTCACCGCATCATAGAAAAAAGCACCCTTTGCTTGACATGAGATTAATTAATGATAAAATGGACTTAATGAGGCCTTGATTTAGGTGTTGTGAGGCATTTTATGCATCCACACTAAGTCTTGGACCCTCACAAATTGAATAACATGCTTTTAATGATGTCTTGTAAAGGTGTTTTAAAGTGTTGTAAGATACTTTCATGCTTTTCTAGACTCAATAAACCCATTTCTTCCTAATTTTCAACATTATAAAACATATTTAAGTTTATCTTCACATCAATCTAGAAGGCTTATAACTTAAACCTAGTGTTAAACTAGTGTTGTAATGTTTCTTGCACATTCACATTGGTTTTTGTGCCTTCCTAGGCTATGTGGACCTCATTTTAGTGTTGTAAAGTGTAATTAATCACACTTTCAAATTGATTTTTGTATCCCAAGCCCTATATTGTGCATCCTGAGGCCTAAATTGATCAAATACCCGACAAAGTTGCATTTTAAACCTTATTTCCCTATATTCTAGCTTCCTGGCTATCAAATTGGCCCCTGTGGGATCCATTCATCATGCATGGTGAATTAATCCCATCTAGGTGGGACCCATTCTCCATGGGTGGTGAATGAGTCCCATTTGGCACAATTTTGACCTTTTAGTGGGAAAAAAGTGAAATTTGAGTTTAATATTACTTCATGTCAGCCTATGATGAGGTATTAACTGGTAAATTAGGTGAATTTCCTATAAATATAAGTCTTTTAACTCATTTTCACATCTCTTATATCTTATCATGCATTCATCCATCATTCTTCTATCAAAAGTCAAGCAACTTAGGGTTTTATCATTGCAAGACATCAAGAAAGCTCCTAAAGATATTCAAGGGTTGAATCTTCCTCAATTACTATAGAAATAAAAGATCAAACATCATGGAAAGGTAATCAATTCCATTATTTCATGTTTCATTCCATTCTTTCATCATTTTGGTTTAATTACCTAAGAGGGATTTGACCAAGGCATACCCCCATGCCCTAACATCCAACTTTTCCCTCTCTTGTCTTGTGTGTTTGTAGATTTAGGACTCTTGGAAGCTTGAAGATCATTTAAGATCAAGTTGTGAAGTTTATCAAGTCTTCTCTTCATCCATCAAGTCAAAATATCAACAAAAACTCATTTTTAGACCCATAAATCAATGTTTTAGAAGCAGACACCCAGAGAAAGTCAAAATGTAGATCAAAAGCTTCAAATTCCACTTTTGAAAATATATAAATTAAAAAGTGGACTCATTATCCATGGATGGAAAATGAGTCCCACTCCAAGGTCAATTTTGAGTTTTCTGCATTTTTAGGTGCCCTTTTGTCAGAAACAGGTTTCAGCTCAGTTTTGTAGAATTGGGACTGATTTGTCTAGAATGGCGAATGAGTCCCACCAGGCCTGAAAATAAGCATTAGCAACATTTAAAATTTCATTTCTAATCTCCTTTCAGATCCCAGGTGCACACTTTTAGTTTGGTTCATTTTTGTTAAGTTTTGCATTAATTTCTAGTTCATTGTTGCATTACACAATATGTTTTGAAAAAAGTCACATTGCTTAGGTTTTACATACTTAATCAATCTTATCAAGTAGTTGCATCTATAACATTGAATTTAGACATAATTTCATCATACAATCCCTTATTTGAATGAACCACCTAGATTTTGGGTGTGGGATCTATCTCTTTTCATTAGGTGAAAGACCCTAATTAAGCAAAAGGGACCTAGCATTCCTACTCCCAAAAATATATGGTTCATTTTGGTGAACCTAAATTTTGAATGATTTGATTGATTTGGAGTCCTTTCATCATCATATATCTAGCTTGCATTAAGGTTTGCATGATTCATTTGCATGCTAGGTGTTAAATTTTGCATTCATAAAAAGTGCATTTAGATTGCATTGTTGGCATCTAAATTCATTTCCAATCTCTGAAATTCTACATTTTTCAATTAGGTCTGCATCATAGAACTCATAAACCATAAAAATACCTCACAAATTTTTGAAAATTCTAAAAAAAGTCCATACTGGGACTCATTCGCCACCTTGGGCGAATCGGTTTCTTTTCACCCCTAAAACTGCCCTTTACAAAACTGAAAACCCTACTTTTAACTTATGTTTTGTGCCTTTACCTATCTGTATCAGTTAGTTGCATTTATATAGCATGTATTTCACTAGATCTCACTTAAAATGGACCATTTCATGCATAGTTTAATTTCACATTTACATCTCCCACATTTCATTTTTCAAATTATTGCATATTTTAAATAGCAATTTACTTTGTTTTACATCTAAAAATTACATTGCACTTTATTCACTTTTGCATACCATGTTCTTTAAATGTGCCTTTTATTTGATTAAACATGGATTTTATATGCATAAAATTCCCTCTTATGAGTTTGATTTTGATTACAACAATGAGGAACATGTTAGTCCTAACCACACCATTACATTATCCATTGGTGTGAATGGAAATCTAGGCAATCATAACATACATACTTGTTCTTCTCTCAATACCTCTTCTATTAGCGATGAAGGTATCTTGGTGAAGGAAGACACAAGCATTGAGGGTCTTGATTGATTTTTTCCATATTCCCCTTTGGATGATGTTAGACAACAAGAACATTAGATGATAGATACATTCCTAAATATCACCTTACCAAGTCTCCATGCTCATGACAATCACACTTGTTCATCTCCTAATATCCCTCCTCAGTGAAAAGAGGATAGGTTGGTTTTAGAAGAAATCCTATTAAGAATAATTCCATCGCTACCCCTCCATTACCTAATGCTCCTACCATTTGGGACAACCTATTTGACAACCATACTGGTCCTTCTCTTGATGCCTCTCCCACTTGTGATAAGGCTACCTCAAACTTGGATGAACATATTACACGCTCTCCTAGTAGGGAAGATAATATGGTACAAGAGAATGAGGCCTTAGAAAAAACCCACAATCAAATAAAGTCTTCTTTTCCCCTCCCCACTATCATTAATCAAACACATTGAACCATCAATACCTCCCTTAGTGGTGATGAAGTTATTTTGGATGAACCAAACATTAACTGTCACAAACATGTGGTTTGTTCTCCTAAGAACTCTCCTTCTAAGGAGGATATTATAACCCAAGAAAAGGATAGCATGCCCTTCAAAGAAAATGAAGACTCTCACTTGTTATGGGATGTTAACATTATTCAATCTCAACTCATCCTTTATCTCCCTTCACATAAACCTTCACCTAAATCCGACTTTACTCTCTACCCACCTTCACACAAACAACAACCTCAACATAAACATAAATTCACCCTCTACTCACCTCAAACTAATGTGTCATAGCAACCAAGTTATAATACCATTGCTCATACATATAACACTCAAAATAATCTACAACCACCACAACCAACCCCACCCTCCTTACCTTTACCCAATCCACCTAGTGCTCCTCATTACCTCCCACACACAAAGGAGTATGATCTTGTTGAATGATTAAAGAATACTCCTGCAAAGATTTCCCTTTGGGATTTACTTTAGAACTCACCAAATTACCACAATATTCTTCAAACAACCTTAAAAAAATTTGAAATTCCTCCTAGTACAACTATGAATGATGTGGCAGCTTTAATCCATAGCAAAAATCTAGACATTAATTTCTATCAACATCATCTCCCTCCTTTAGATTTTCAAAAAAAATTTGAATATTTCATGATCATTGCTCAATACAATTGAATAGGGATAAAATGAACCCTTATTGATAATGATTATTCCCTTAATGTGTGTAGTTTGAATCTCCTTGATAGATTGTGTGTTGAAAATTCACAAATAAAACTTGATTTTGTATCTATTAGAAGATTTTATAATAAAACAAAACAATTACTTAGTGTAATCACTTTGCCTATTAAAGTTGGGGTGGTTACCTTGCAAACTCCTATTCATGTCATGCCTTATGATCTTTTGTATAATCTTCTTCTAGGAAGACCATGGATTCATAAGATGAATGCAGTGCCTTCAACCCTTCATCATATAATGAAATATGTCTATAAATATAACATCTATGAAGTTGAAGAAGACCTTGAGCCTGAAAGTTGCTTGCACCTTAAAAAAGGAGCTACAAGTCCTTTGAAAACATTGATTCCAACATCCAATATAGACCCTCTTGAAATAGAACAAAATAATGATGAATCGGTGTCTAAATTATTTGGTGATGATTGGGGATCCTTGAAATTCACACCATAATTTATGGGCAAGAACATAATAAAGAAAAATAAATATAAGAAACAGGAACAACTAACCATCATGTCAACACAAAATTCAGACAGCCTTTCGAAAGCATCCAACTCAACCACTTTAGAAAACACCACAAACTACACAACAACTTTGACAAACACAAAATGAACAACCACCCACTTCCAAACCCATGAAACAACTTGGATATAGTGGAAAAGTATGTGGTGCTAATGAACAAGGTATCCACAACCCTATCAACCCTAATACACAAGAAACAACTCATGGTATTGGTTATTGTCCTTTGTCCAAACCTTCACTTGACATCAACAATCTCACTCAACATGATCCTAAATCACCCTTAACAACTAGTGGTCTTGAACATCATCCTTTATCAAACATGCAACACACAACTACACCTTTGCTTAATGCCAATGTCATCTCGCAAAATGTTCATGATTTAAATTTTTTAGATTTTATACGTTCCTATACAGGGAAGAATAAAATCTTACAATCTAAAGCAACTTGTGTCAGTATGACATCCACTACTAAGCAAGATGTATCTTTGAAACAAATCACAAGACCACTTTCTACCATTGATCAAGACGACATTTTTTTGAGACTCCTCCAAGATCACTTGATCTCTCTCCCTCCAAGAACTCGAAAGAAATGTTATTCCAAGAATTCATTTTATGAATCTCATAGAGTTTGTGGTCATTCCACTAATGAATGTAAAGCTTCGAGTCTTAAAATCCAACATTTTTAGGAGTTTGGTATGTTTCCCTTTGTGGGGGCACCCAGTTCCTCTAATTGATACCAATTTTCACTCTCACCTACATCTCATCAATCCTTTCGGCTCACCCTTGTCCTAGACTCAATGGGGGAAAGGAGTTATGTAGCCTTATCCTCATATGTCACTTGTGGTTACCTCCTTTGGCTATTCTTTAACTTTTCATGAATACATTAGAGCAAGCTTGAGATGTGGAGGACATGCCTTAAGTTCACTCGCATATGACATACTTCTCTTTTCATGATGTATCTTATTGGAAACATATGACTTTGCATAGGGATTTCCTAGTAAGCTAGCATGTCCTCTTCTTCTACTTGAAAAAAATTGCTCATAGTAAAGGGGCTCGCAACCACTTTAAAGTGGGTGCATACATCACCACTCACATTTTATCATGTGAATTTCTTTTTCTTGCGATTTCCTCTCTTAGAAGCATTAAGTGCAATGTTCCCTAGGATGAGACCTTGCACTTGTCCTCTCTTGGAAACAAGATGAGACCATTTGCAATTATCCTCTCTTGGAGACATTAGGCATGATGTTCCCTAAGATGATACATTTCATGAATTAAGACAAAATCCCTTTGAATAATCCTTACACTATTTTGCATTAACATCTATGAGTGTCAGGCATACAAATTTTCGCTTACCTCATAGAGCTCAATTTTTTTTTTCCTTTGTGTCACCTTATTAAAGTTATCAAAAGGTACATAAATTTGGTATGGTTGAGCAGGAAGCCCATTCCTCAACATGACTTTCCCTATAGCCACCTATGTGCTCATGAGTGCATACAAACTAGCATATATTTGTCACCTTTTTGGCTTTTTCACCTGGTGGAAAGCCAAGAGTTCCATCACCCTAGAGTGTGTATGCATCTTATTTTTGGGAAAACAACCTATCTATCTAATCCACAACTAGTTGGACAAATTATCAAAGCTTGATCAACCTTTTCATCTTTCTTCTCTTCTAGTTCTTGCCATTGCAAGATTATGTATCTTGATGGTTGACTTAGGATCTTGGATCCTGGGAACTTGGCCACCTCCTTTGATCTTTGTCATTCTTTTTCATCTACATCTATACACTCGGATCTCTATTGAATGTCTAATTTAGTGTGAGATTGAAGCAATTTCATCCTCTCACTAAAGTGGGGGCTAAATTCACCATAGAAAAAAGTACCCTTTGCTTGAAATGAGATTAATTCATGATAAAATGGACTTAATGAGGCCTTGATTCAAGTGTTGTGGGACATTTTATGCACCCACACTAGGTCTTGAACCCTTACAAATTGAATAACATTCTTTTAATGATGTCTTGTAAAGGTGTTGTAAAGTGTTCTAAGATAATTTCACAATTTTCTAGACTTAATAAAACCATTTCTTCCAAATTAAACATTATAAAACATATTTAACTGCATCTTCACATCAATCTAGAAGGATTATAACCTAGACCTAATGTTAAACTAGTGTTCTAATGTGTCTTGCACATTCACATTGGGTCTTGTGCCTCCCTAGGTTATGTGGACCTCATTTTAGTGTTGTAAAGTGTAATTAATCACACTTTCACATTGATTTTTGTATCCCAAGCCCTATATTGTGCATCTCAAGGCCTAAATTGATCAAATACCCAACATAGTTGCATTTTAAACCTTATTTCCTTATCTACTAGCTTCATATCTATCAAATTGGCCCCAGTAGGACCCATTCACCATGCATGGTGAATCAGTCTCTTCCAAGTGGGACCCATTCACCATGCATGGTGAATCAGTCCCATCCAAGTGGGACCCATTCACCATGGGTGGAAAATGAGTCCCATTTGGCCTAATTTTGACCTTTCAGTGGGAAAAAGTGAAATTTGAGTTTAATATTACTTCATGTTGGCATATGATGAGGTATTAACACGTAAAATAGGTGAATTTCCTATAAATATAATTATTTTAACTCATTTTCACATCTCTTATATCTTATCATTCATGCATCCATCATTCTTCTATCAAAGGTCAAGCAACTTAGGGTTTTATCATTGCAAGACATCAAAAAAGCTCCTAAAGACATTAAATGGATGAGTCTTCCTCCATTGCTACAAAAATCCAAGCTCAAACATCATGGCAAGGTAATAAATTTCACTATTTCATGCTTCATTACATTCTTTCATCATTTTGGTTTAATTACCTAAAAGGGGTTTGACCAAGGCATACCCTAATGCCCTAACATCCAATTTTTCCCTCTCTTGTATTATGTGTTTGCAGATTTAGGACTCTTGAAAGCTTGGAAATCATTGAATATCAATTTGTGAGGTTTATCAAGTCTTCTCTTCATCTATCAAGTCAAAATATCAAGAAAAAATCATTTTCAGACCCGTAAATCAGAGTTTCAAAAGCGGACACCTAGAGAAAGTCAAAGCATAGATCAGAAGCTTCAAATTCCACTTTTGAAAATCTAGAAATTCAAAATTGGAGTCATTATCCATGGATGGTGAATGAGTTCCACTCCAAGGTCAATTTTGAGTTTTTTTCCATTTTTAGGTATCCTTTTGTCTGAAATGGGTTCTAGATCAATTTTGCATAACTGGGACTAATTTTCCAAGAAAGGCGAATGAGTCCCACTAGGCCTGAAAATCAGCATTAGTAGCATTTAAAATGTCATTTTCACCCTCCTTCTAGATCTCAGGTGTACACTTTCATTTTGGTTCATTTTAGTTAAATTTTGCATTCATTTCTAGTTCATTATTGCATTACACAATGTGTTTTCAAAAAATTCACATTTCTTAGGTTTTGCATACTTAATCAATCAATCTTACCAAGTAGTTACATCTATAAAATTTCATTTAGACATAATTTCATCATACAATCCATTATTTGAATGAATCGCCTAGATTTTGGGTGTGGGATCTATCTCTTTTCATTAGGTGAAAGACCCTAATTAAGCAAAAGACACCTAGCATTCCTAGTCCCAAAAATATATGGTTCACTCACAATGTAAAGAGTCTTGTCTAAGTATGAAATCTAGTACTAAGAAAGAGATATATTTTTCACAAAATAAAGGAACATGGATATGTGCAAGACCATGATGGGCCAAAACGTGGTGATATAATGGGTATGTGTAGGGTATGTGGCTGATGACATTTTTTTACCCAAAACTGATGAAACGAAAAGGGTTTTTAAAGGATATTATTAGATTTCCACCAAAATAAATTATGCTTTAATTTGAATTTAATAAATAAATATTATTCATTTTCTATTTGAATTATAACTAATGTTCTGATTGATAGGTTGATTGAAAAACATCTATAACTTTCAAATGGTATCACATTTTTTGAATCTGAAATATGTTTCACATTCTATGCTTCACATACTATAGGATTGAAAAAATAAAATGAATTTCCTGACATTTTGGCCATGTTAAGGTGGTCAGACATATACGTGTTTATATTTTTTAAAAATTGTAATTAAAAACTCATAATTAATTATTTACTTGGAAAAAATTATTAAACACATATGCATCACATCGAGACATAAGTCCTCTACTTATATATAAAATCTTATAAAAAAATATCATCATTTTATTGTGGTTAGGGTGGTCAAACAAACACCTACTTATTTTTTCACTAAAATTTAAATACTACTGCATTAAAATTTCAAATTTTCACCAAAACGATTTATTTTTTTAAATAAACCTAGTAGTTTAGAAAATACATTCAATTTAGTGCATATTCTATTCTTACATATTTTTGAAATAATATAGATAACTTATTCAAAATTTTATGTCAAGTTTCCTAACTCTGATTTTTTTGAATTTTTCACCACTTAAGGGCCTATTTTTTCCATGATTATCTTGCACATGCCCACATCTACCATTGATCAAGAGGGTATCTTGTTAATAATTCTCCAAGATCATTTGATATCCCTCCCTCCAAGAACATGAAAGAAATTTTACTACAAGAGTTCATTTTGTGCGTATGATAGAGTTCATGTTCACACTACGAATGAATGTAAGGCTTTGAGTAACAAAATTCAATATCTTAAGGACTGTGGTGCTCTCCCTTGGGTCGAAACATTTAGTTCCTCTTTTCATTTTAGCTTATCCTTGTCTTGTACAAAGTGGGGGCAAGGGGTTAGATAGCCTTTTCCTCATATGTCACTTTTCTTTGTCTCTTTTGGCTAGTTGATCACCTTTCATGTATATATAAGAGCAAACTTGGGATGTGGAAAACATGCCTTAAGTTGACTCTCATGTGACATACTTATTCTTAACATATCTTATTAAAAACATATGACTTGGCATAGGGATTTCTGAGTAAGCTCTCATTTCTTCTACTTTAAAACAATTACTTACAGCAACGGTGTTAGGTATGTGCAGGATCATGATGGGCCAAAAAGTGGCAATATGATGGGCTTGTTGCTGATGACCTTTTTTTTACCCAAAATTGATGAAACGAAAAGGGTTTTTAAAGGAGATTCTCAGTTTTCCACCAATATAAATTATGCTATACCTTTAATTAAATAAATAATTATTATTTATTTTCTATTTGAATTATGACTAAAGTCCTGATTGATAGGCTGATTGAAGAACACCTATAGCTTTCAAACGGTATCACATTGTTTTAATTTGAAACATGCATCACATTCTATGCTTTGCATACTATAGGATTAAAAAAATAAAAAATGAATTTCATGAAGTTTTTACCAAGTTAAGGTGGTTAGACATACAAGTTTTTATATTTTTTAAAAATTGTAATAAAAAAATCATATTTAATTATTTACTTGGAAAAAAATTACAAAAAAATCTCCATCACATCTAGACATGAGTCCTCTACTTATATCAAAAAATTTATAAAAAAATATTATCATTTTATTGTGGTTAGGGTGGTTAGATAGACACATATTTCTTATTTTTTCCCTGAAATTTAAGTACTACTACATTGAAATTTTAAAGTTTCACCAAATAGATTTTTTATTTTTCTAAATAAACCTAGTAGTTTAGAAACTAAATTCAATTTTCTATAGATTCTATTCTTACATATTTTTGAAATAATATAGATAACTTATTCAAATTTTTACGTCAAGTTGCCTAACTCTGATTTTTCTAAATTTTTTGCCACTTAATGGCCTATTTTTTCCATGATGATCCTGCACGTACCCTATTTGCAACCACTTTAAAGTGGGGGCATACATTGACACTCATGTTTCACTACATGATTTTCTTTTTTCTTGCGATGCACCCTTTTCTTGGTGGTGTCATTGGGATTGATTTCCTTTGAGAGCATGATATTTATTTGACTTGTCCTCTCTTGGAGAAATTAGGCATGATGTTCCCTAAGAAGTGACCTTGCATGAACTAAGCAAAATCCCTTTGAACATTCCTTACACTATTTCGTATTTACAACAATTGCTATATGGCCACTTTGCATGCCTATGGAGCCATCTTGTTTGTTCATGATTCCAAACAATACAAATTTTTTCTTCCCTCATGAGGCTTGAAGTTCATTTTGTTTCATGAGCTCCAAGCATACAAAGTTTTTCTTTTCTCATGAAGCTTGAAGATCATTATTGCATGGTGCCTTATCAAAGTTATCAGGACGTATAACTTTGATCTAGTTGTAAGGGAGCCAAATGAAGGCATGACTTCCCTTAGCCACTCGAATATGTGAGCACATGTTGTTCATGTGTCTCACCCTTCTAGATACTCACCTCATGGATGACCTAAATTTTTATGGCCCTAGAGTGAGAATACTGTGGATACTCACCGCAGGGTGATCCCACAATGCTAGTTTACAATTTCCAAGAGATCCTATTTTTTTCTGAAATCAAATATTTTTAAAAAATATAATGATTTAATCCTTGAAAAGTTTCATTTAAAGGATTCCAATTGAAAATGGTTTGATTGAACCACCTTAGATCAAACCCCCATGGGTAGAGCCCTGCTAGTTTTAAACCATACCTATAATGGAGTCTCCTTTACACCTATCAAAATGTTGATAAAAACCACTTTTGATTTACCTTTTGGGGGATCAAATGAATTCATTTATTTATTTATTTATTAATTATGTATTCCTTATTATAAGCTTCCCAAAAAGTATAATTTTAAATAAATTTAATTTTTTTATTATATTTATTTTTTATTTCTTGTGAATGTAGGTTTTTCACTAAAAATCAAGCTCTTTATTCTGCACATGTGGAGAAATAGTTTTTTTTTTTTTGAAAAATATCAGTGCACTAGAGATTGAAGTCCTTGATCCAACAAAAAATAATAATTTAGGTACATACAAAAAAAGTTATGTTGTATACAGTCCGCTTATGTATGAATTGTAATTGGTTTGAATTCAAAACTTGATTAAGGAAAATATATTCAATAAAACACTATGAAACCAAGTGAAAGCACTAGATATTGTATTTACAAATCTAAATTCGAAAAAATTAGAATTTTATACTTCATGGAAAAAAAATTATGTTCTATACGGTGAGCATCACTCCTTAAAAATGATGTTTATTGAAAAAACTAGTTTTTGAAGGAGATGGAAAAAGAAGTGCAATTTAATTCCAAATTTTTTGAAACAAATATACTTAGAATTTACAAAAGAAAATTCACAAATCAATAGTGTGCATCATCTTCAAATTCCTCACAATTTAGTTACTATAGGTGCCTAAAAATGAATATTTAGTTAGAAAAATAAGTTCAATGTCCAATTTGGCAAAAAATTTAAACCAATATTGTGGGATCACCCCACATGGATGACTTAAAGTTCTATGGCCCCAAAGTAAGCACATTTTTTTGGAAGCTTGATCCACCCATCTTATTCTTTTCTTCTTTATGTCTTTGGCATTGTATGTTTGTGTATCTTGTTCTACTGCAAATCATACACCTTGTGTGCATCCCTTTGTGCTTGTGTTGGTTTGACATAGGATCTTGTATCTTGGGGGCTTGGCCACCTCCTTCAATCTTTGTCATCCTTTGTCATTTGCATCAGTATACTAGGACTCCTCTTGAATTTCTACTTTAGTGTGATTTTGAAGAAAGTTCATCCTCTCACTAAAGTGGGGGCTAACTGTGGTAACATAAAAAGTACATATTTTTCTTGCTTGATTTGGAAATAGTTAATGATAAACTAGACTTCATATCTCCTTCATCTAGTGTTGTGATGAGTTTTACACATCCACATTATGTTTTGGGCCCTTCTAAGCTAAATAAACTTAACTTTTCCATAATTTAATGTTGTAAAGTGTATTTATTGACACCTTCACATTGAATTTAGGAGGCTTGTAAATTAAGTGGACCTAATCTAGTGTTGTAATGTGTTCTACACATTCACATTGGATTTAGGGGTATTTTTTCCTTAATTTAGTGTTGTAAAGTGTACTTATTTACACTTTCACATTGGATTTTTAGCAATATTACATTTATGACCTTAATATCATCATTAATAGGCTCCTAAGACCCTATATTATTCATCCCAAGGTATATTTCAATAAAAAACCCAACAAAATCAACAAATAAGCTTAATTTACACACTCCCCAACACTTTAACAATCAAAATAGGCCCTATGGGACCCATTCACCACTCTGGGTGAATGAATCCCATCCAAGTGGAACCCATTCACCACAAATGGTTAATGAGTCCCATTTGGCCTATTTTCAAGGATTTCAGTAGGAAAAATTGGGTTTTACATTCAAATTTTATGTATGTCAACCTTTAGGATCTAATACAAGGGATATTAGATGGATTACCTATATAAATGAGGTTTCAAATCATTATTTCAAAAAATCATACTTGATATCAGTCAAGAACTCAAGATCTGAGCATTCCAAGACTTCACAAAAACATCGAAAGAGCATTCAAGATCATTTCTAAGGCATCCAATAGTAGAATTCTTCATTAATTGTTGCAATAATTCAAGATATGTCATCATGTCAAACGTTATCAAGCATCAAGCATGTTATTGAGCTACAATTGTGATGTAGCATTAAAGATCCAAGATCAAGCATTATTCTACTTCTAATGTCAAGACTAAGATCTACATCCTTCATGGCCATTTCATATTGAATTATAGATTTACAAAGCATCATTTACAAGGCATCATTCAAGGTATCATTATTCATGTTTCATGTCCTTGTTTCATTGTTTCATCATTTTCTTTAATTACTTATAAGGTGTTTGATAAAGGAAAATCCCTATCCACTAACAATCAACATGTTTTTCTCCTCTTTACATGTGTGCTTGTAGGTTTAATATAGATTGAAGAAAATTGGAAAGTGCCAAAATGAAAAAGTTGCAAATGTCATCAAAGTTGTCATGAAAAGTTGTCAAGACTCATGGAAAATCATATCTAGGGAAAAATATCCATTGAATTTACATGGAATTAGTGGGAAAGTGCTTATTTTATCCATCTTCAGGGGCTTTCAAAGTTTCATTTCAATATTCTACTCCTAGGAAACTTTGTGACAAAATAGGACTAATCTCCAAAAAGTGGCAAATGAGTCCCACTATAGGCATTTTTCTAGGAATTTTGCATATTTAAATACCCTTTTTCTAGAAACCTATTATTGTGTAGAAACCTAGATCTAGGAATGATTCACCTAGATTGTAAAATGAGTCCAAGTAGACCAGAATTTTGGGATTTTCAACATTTTAGAGCTCCATCCAATCATCTTCAAATTTCCAAGATCACACATTTCATCTTGCATCTTGTTATTCTATTTTTCATGCATTTTTAGGTCATTTAGTGAAGCATTGCATCAAAATAGGTTTAAACATTTCATATTGCATTACATTTGTCTTTCCAAGTGTTAACTTGGTGGTGAACCCCTCATTAGTTTACAATTAGCCCCTAGGACAACCTTATTGAATGATATCTTTCTCCTTTTCTTTGAGATCTATAGGGTTACCCTTTAATGTAGTAGGTGGAAAGTTGGTGTGCTCTATATCCTAAGCCATGTGAAGTCTTCTTTTTAAAATGGTGAATTGGAAGAAGAGGTATACATGAAATAGCCAGAAGGTTTCTAGTTGTCTGATCAACTAGCCATGGTATGTAAGTTGAAGAGGGAACTATATGGTTTGACGTAAGCTCCCAAAGCTTGGTATGCAAGATTGGATAGGTACTTGATACAACAAGGATTCAACAAGGGCTCCTTATATAATATTATTTAATTTAAAATTGAGGAAGAAAAAATATTGATAGTAGTTGTATATGTGGATGTATTATTTTTGGTGGAAATGAGGCTATGTATGGGAAATTTTCTAAAGAAATGAAAAAATAATTTGCGATGTCAATGCTTGAGGAGATGACCTTCTTTCTTGGGCTACCAATCAATCAAACTAATAAAGAGGTTTTGATTTCATAGTCTAAGTATGCCAAAGAGATTTTAAAGAAGTTTGGAATGTATGACTCCAAACTGGTATGTACTCCTATGGTTACCAATTCTAAATTGAGCAAATATGATGATTCACCTAAGGTTTACCAAAAAAAGTATAGATCTATGATTGTTGGACTATTGTATTTGACTATTACTTGCCTAGATATCATGCATATAGTTTGTCTTGTGGCTAGATTTCAAGAAAATTCTAAAAAAACACATGCTGTAGTAGGGAAGAGAATATTCATATATTTAAGAGGCACACCGTATTATGGTTTGTGGTATCCTAAGGATACTAATTTGCGATTAAATTCTTAAATAGATGCAGATTGGGCTGGTTGTCTTGATGATAGGAAATGTACAAGTGGTGGCACATTCTTTCTTGGATGCAGATTGTTCTCAAGGCTGGGTAAGAAATAGGATTTAGTTTCTTTATCCACTATAGAGAGTGAGTATATTATAGAAGCATCATGCTATACACAAGTATTATGGATGAGACAAACATTGAAGGATATCAAAGTTGTATTTGACAAACCTATATCTATCTTCTGTGATAATACAAGTGAAACAAATATTTCAAAGAATCTAGTGGTGCATTCAAGGAAAAAGCATATATCTATTAGGTATCACTTTTTGAGAGAGAAGGTCATGGAGAATAAAGTGAAACATGAGTATGTTCCTACAAAGGATCAAATTTTTGATATATTTACTAATGCTTTTACTAAGGATACTTTTGAGTATCTTTAGGAGAATTTGGGGGTTATTGCCCCTCCTTTCTTAAACTAGATGCATATAGAGGTGAATCAGTCCATTCGATCTATGGATCTATCTTCTTTTTGGACTAGTCTTGGTGGCTACCTCTTAGGGGAGTAGGTAGTGCCATGTGTTGTCATTGTATTGCCAATTTAGTTTGGTGTGCTCCTGGTGCAAGAGCACCATTGATTGAAAGTTGTCATCTCATGAAACTTTTGTCTAGGCTTTAGATTTTGGCATATTTGGCATTCAATAAGGTCTTTAAGACCATTTATAAGTGTAATTAGTATTTTTTGATGAATATCAAGTGTCTAGGGGGGTAAATAGTGCAAAAGTATTGAAGAGTTGTTGATTAGGAAAAAATGCAAAATTGTAAAGTGTAAAAAGCAGACTAGAGGAAATCAAACGATAATAAAGCTTCAAAAAGCAGTTAGTGGAAGTTAGAAAGATGGTTTTAAGAGGGAAATATTGTATAAATGATGTAAAGCATCAATGGATATGAATTCTTGAAGATTTGAATAAAAAGTCTCCTTGTTATATCTCTGATTTTTTTAGTTTTTTTTTTCTTCTTTATTTTTTGTGTCGTTACAAGGGTGATTTGAGTAAATTTCTTGTTGAATCTTCGAGGGGTAGGTGTTAGCTTGAATTTACATCAGCTTTGAGCCTATAACTCAAGAATTGGTTGAAGTTTTAACTTGTTTATAAGGGTTGAAGGTTTAAAAATGTTACTCTAGGACATTCCACCTAATATTTCCCATTGTATCTCAGTGGAATGGCTAAATAAGGCCTTGGCCATTTTTTTTTGTGATCTATGGAAGTAGGGGAATCGGTATGTAGTTTTGGGCATGATGCCCTAGGTTATTTTCATAGTAAATTTGAGTGAAATTCAAGGCTGTAATCAATAATATGATAAAGGGCTACTATTAGAGGCCATTAAATGAACTTTTGAGCATATGTGAGTGGAACACAAGGTGCTGGAACAAGTGGAAAACATTAGAGGGGTCTAGAAGCAAGGTTTTCAATAAAAACCTAGAAAATAACCTAGAGATGAGGGTTTATGGTTTTGGGTGATTGCAAGTCGTACAGTGGTAAAATAATTATGGAATTTGGGGTTTGGATATGTGTGGATTGCTTCCCCAATGAATTTTTAGGTCTGTGTTAGTTTTATGAGATAAATCCTTTGAAAAAAAGACCTAATTGTGGGATTTAGGACAGTGTTGGAGGTCTGGTTTGACCATGTTGGTATGAAATTTTTGGATGTTGTTGTTGTTTTGCTGATATGTGGTTGTCATTGATGTCAACACTATTAGCATTTAATGTATTGAAGACTGTATATGTCAAGGATATTGAGAAAATTGTAAAAGAAAGTATTGCAAGTTCCCAGTGGGACTGTGAAGGTCATGAAGGTGTCTTGTTTTGTACATTGAATATCAATTGATGTGGTCTAAAGGGTTTATTGTTGAGTGTATCTAGTCCATCTTCTAGAAGTTTCAGAGGTCTGCATGAAGATTTTTTCAAATTATGAAGATTTGTGTTCTGATAGTGTTTATGTGGCCTCTATTAGTGTTCTTGATTAATGTTGGTATAATTCTAGTAATTCTAGTTGTTTTGGATGTGTCTCTATTGTTTCTTGGTGTTCTTGGATGCTTCTAGATCATGCTCTATCTTTTTGGTAAGTCACATTGATCGGTGTGCTCGTCGTCAAATATTTTTCTTTGTATGTTTTTTTCCATGTTCTTAGCTAACATGATGGGCGTAATATGTTGTGGATCCTTGGAGATTAAAATTTGAATGTTTGGCACACTCAAGGATATTTTTTTGGGTCTTATCATGATATTATCCAATGATGTTTGATCCACATTGAAAATTTATTTATAAATTTGTGTCGATATTGAAAATATGTTTTATATTTCTGGCCAACTAAGTTGTTGATGTAATCTCTTGTTGTGGATATATAAGAGCAATTGTTTTATCAGTGTAAAGTGTGCTCGATGTGCTCCCATGTGCGTATGTATTAATATCATTCGATTGCAGAGTAAAGTGTGAAGAAGATTGAGCAAAGTCTAAAGAAGTTTGAGCAAAGAGTGAAGAAAGTTTTTCTATGCTTAACTGGAATTTTAATCAGGCTTGTGTAGAAGCTATTTTCTTAGTTCACATTCTGGATGGTCTTAATCGAAACCTTTCTTTGGATAGTGAGTCCTATTTTGTATTTGAGCAGTGAGCTCTAGGAAGTGTGCTTGAATGCATGTGCATTCACATTATATCTTTCTTTATACTTTTAATAGGGTATAATATTGTGGACTAACCTCCACCGTGGTTTTTCCCCTAACAGGGTTTCCACGTAAAAAATCTTAGTGTTCTTTGTGTTTCTGATGTGTTGAATGTTTATAGTTTATTGTTTATTCATCATATATGAGATTGAGTTAAATAAAGTTTAAAAAGGTTTAAATATTATGTGACAACTGATTCACCCCCCTCTTAGTTGGTTGTCCTTGTTTTTACAATAATTGGTATTAGAGTAGGTTCCTTTAAAGAAGTTTAAAAGCTTGAGGTGATCCGAGATGGCATAATAAAAGAAGGACAGTCCTAGATTTGGTGGAACAAATTACTCATTATGGAAAGCTTGGATGGAGTGTCATTTGAAGTGTATTGATGAACCCTTCTAGAAAATTACAAAGAACATATATGTTATTCTTCAGAATGGTCCTTCCACTGCTGATGAGATTAAAGATGCTGAGAATAATGTTAGGGCTATGGAAGCTTTGTTGAGTGCTTTAATAGATTCAAAAATTACAAATGTATTAGGTTTGAAGAAAACTCACGAGATGTGGATGAAGCTGGAAACTGTGTATGAAGGATATGTACATGTTAAGATGGATAAGCTACAAAGTTTGAAAGGAAAGTATGAAAATCTAAAGATGGGTGAAGATGAAAATATTTCTTCTTTTATGCAAAGAGTAAATGAACTAGTGATGGCTATTAGATGTGTTGGTGGTACCCTAGATGAGGAAGAAATTATGGCTAAAGTGCTTATATCATTGCCTTCCTCCTACAAAGTAGAGGCTCATGCTATTGAAGAAACCAAATCATTGATGAATGTGATAAGGGATACACAGATTGGTAAAATTGTTTCCTTTGAGTTGAGTGAATTTGGTGATTATGTTGCTAAGACTGAAACTACATTTAAGGCTACTGTATCTAGAAGTAACAAGAAAATATATGATATGAGAGAGAGTTCTATAAAAACATTCAAGTATGAGGAAGAAATGAAACAACTTGAAGATGAAGAAAGAGAGGTAGAAGAGTTGGAAGCACCGATTGTGAAGAAAGAAGGTAGATGACAATGTAAGTGTAAAGTAAATATACCTATCAAATGTTTTTCTTGCATTAAAATAGGTCATTTTTCATCAAGGTGTCCTAAAAGAGTTCCCAAATCTAAGCCTTACAAATCTAGATTGTAAAAGAAATGTTACTTTGCTAAAGAAGGTGTTACTAATGACGAGTTTGATAAAGATAATGAAAATGAAGATGATTTGGTTTTCATTGCTATCAAGGAAATTAGTCATGTAGCTACTAAATTTTCTAATGTTGAGAAAGCTCTTGCAACCTGAACTGAAGAAAAGGATGAGTGGGTCATTGACAACGGATGCTCACATCATATGACTAGTGACAAAAGAAAATTTGGAAGTCTAAATTTGTAAGTCTAGAGAAGTATGACAATGGTGTTGTAAGATTTGGAGATAACAATGCTTGTGTGATTTGTGGTAGAGGATCTATTTGTCTTCATGGTAAGCATAACATTTACGGTGTTCTTTATGTTGAAGGTTTGAAGAAAAACTTGTTGAGTTTTGGATAGATGGTGTACAAAGGTTATGGTCTTCGGTTCAAAGATTGAAGATGCAAGATATATGGAAGTTTTGGAAATGTAATTGCCCCAGGAAAATAGGGAAAATGTAATATTTTTCATCTGAATGCTACTAGTGAAAGTTGGTTATGGAATAGATGGGTGTGTCATGTGAATTTTGATAACATTGTCAAAATAAGTTCCACTCAAGTAGTAAGAGATCTACCTAAGCTAGTGAAACCTGCTAGCACAATTTGCAAAGAGTGTCAAATAGGAAAATATACTAGTGTTTCTTTTCAGAGCAAACAACATCATTTAAATGGATTGTTAGAGTTGGTACATACTAATCTATGTGGTCCTTCTAGAGTTAGAAGTCTCCATGGTGAAAGGTACTTCATGATACTTATTGATGATTATTCTAGAATGATATGGGTTGCTTTCTTGAGAGAAAAATGTGAGGCATTAGAAAATTTCAAAAGCTTCAAAGCTATGGTAGAAAATGAGAAAGTTCTAAATATAAAATTCTTAAGGTCAAACAGAGGTGGTGAGTTCACCTCTAGGTAGTTTAATTTTTTCTGTGAAGAGCATGGAATCGAAAGATAGTTATTTGCTCCCTGAACTCCTCAACAAAATGGTTTTAATGAGAGAAAGAATAGAACAATTTTAGATGCTGCTAGAACAATGATGATTGAAGGAAATACACCTCACATCTACTAGAGTGAAGCAGTAAGCACTTGTGTGTATATTTTGAATGGGGCAAATGTAAATGGTAATTTTGGTATGACTCCTTTTGAACTATGGTTTGGTTATAAGCCTATTGTTATATATTTAGAGATCTTTGGAAGAAAATGCTACATCAAGAGAGATGATGGTATAGGAAAGTTTGATGCAATAATTGGTTAATGAATCTTTCTATGTTACTCTTGTGGGGAGAAGATCTTGTAGAAGAAGTTAAATAAGAAGAGTCAGAATCTAAGGAGTAAGTGCTGATTGAGAGTTGGGTTGATGGTGTTTTTCACATCATGTGTTGCCGTCAATTCCAAAGGGGGAGATTGTTTGATGTTGTGGCTGCATTTTTCATATGTGGTTGTCATTGATGTTAATACTATTAGCATTTGATGTATTGAAGGTTGTATATGTCAAGGATATTGAGAAAATTGTAAAAGAAAGTATTGTAGGTTTCCAGTGGAACTATGAGGGTCATGAAGGTGTCTTGTTTTGTAAATTGAAGATCAATTTTTTGTGGTATAAATGGTTTATTGTTGAGTGTATCTAGTCCATCCTTTGGAATTTTTACAGGCTCCAATTAAGATTTGTTCAAATCAGGATGATATGTGTTCTAACAATGTTTATGTGGTCTCTATCAGTGTTCTTGATTAAAATTGGTATAATTATGGTAATTCTATTTGTTTCAAATGCTTCTTTGTTGTTTATTGGTGCTCTTGGATGTTTTTAGATCATACTCTATCTTTTTGGTACATCTAGATTGATCAATGTGCTTGTGGTCGAAGATTTTTCTCTATATGTTTGTTTTTTCATGTTCTCAACTGACATGATGGGTGTAACATGTTGTGGATCCTTGGAGATTAAAATTTGAATGTTTGGCATGCTCGAGGATATTATTTTGGGTCTTATCATGATATTAGCTAATGGTGTTTGATCCACATTGAAACTTTATCTGTAAATTTGGGCTGACATTGAAAATATGTTTTATATTTCTGGATGACTAAGTTGTTGATGTAATTTTATGTTGTAGATATATAAGAGTGATTGTTTCATTAATGTAAATTGTGCTCATTATGCTTCCATGTGTGTATGTGTGAATATCATTTGATTGCAGAGTAGAGTGTGAAGAAGATTGAGCGATGTGTGAAGAAGTTTGAGCAAAGAGTGAAGAATGTTTTTCTGTGCTTAACTGAAACTATAATTAGGCTTGTGTAGAAGCTACTTTCTTAGTTTTCATTTTGGATGGTCTTAATCCAAACCTTTCTTTGGAAAGCACTTGAGTTATCTTTTGTATTTGAGCAGTGAGCTCTAGGTAGTGTGCCTGAATGCATGTGCATTCCCATTATATCTTTCTTTATACCTTTAATAGGGTATAATATTGTGGACTAACCTCCACCATGGTTTTTCCCCTAAAAATGTTTCCACATAAAAAATCTTGGTGTTCTTTGTGTTTATGATGTGTTCAATGTTTATGGTTTATTGTTTATTCATTAGATCTGAGATTAAGTTAAATAAAGTTTGTAAAGGTTTAAATATTTTGTGACAACTGGTTCACCCCCCTCTGAGTTGTCTATCCTTTTTTTTCCAATAGAAACAACCCTAGTTGGTTTTGGCATATGTTGTAGAGCCCCTTGAGAGGTCAAAATCATTGATCTGTTTGTAAATTCTTTTGGAAGAATTGAGTAAAGTCCAAAAATAGGGTCTATAGACCTACTTGAGAGTAGTTGAAAGGTGGAAATTTGGTGAGATTGAAATATAAGGTTTTAAAGTTTTTTCAAACTTATTCTAGTTGAGTTGTTGAGAAGATTCCATCCCTTGCTTACATAATCTCCTAAGGGGGAGTATTCTGAGCAAGTAATTTTGATTTATTGTCAAAGAAGGAAATTAATGCAAAACATTTTATCCTTTTCCATTTATGTCAAAGGGGAGAGAGAATTATGTGAAAAATAGATCTTATCTACTCAAGGAGGGATAATCATGTGAAAAAGATAGGTTTCAAGAATGTTGTGTAGGCTATCTATTCTAAGAGAAAAAGGGGGAGTGTTCAAAGCTATTATGTGGTCTTTGGTGGATTTTCACATATTTTGTTTCCATCAATCACAAAGGGGGATATTTTTGCAAGAGTTATTGTCTTATCATTAATGTCAATAGGAATTCTATTGACTGTCATTGTCATTGATGTCAACTATGGGATGAAAATGTTGAGGATATAAACAAAATTATGGAAAAGAGGAAAACATGTTGTGCACATGTGTAGTTGAAACCTTGATGACGTGTTGTGAGTACATGGATATATTATTTTTGTTAAATAGGACAACTTAGAGGGGGGGTGAATTAGTTGTCAAAAATTTCAACCTTTAATTCAATCACTAGAACTAATACTTAAAACCACTTAAATGATTAATCATCAAATTCCAATGCAGAAACTAAAATCCAACACATAAACACAGTAACACTAGATTTACATGGAAACCCAATAAGAGAAAAACCATGGTGAGGATTAACTCACACAATAGAGAATATCAAAATCGATTACAAAAAGGCTCACTATCTAAAATAAAGCTCACTGCCTGAGATAAGGACTCACTGTGTGGACTCACTGCCACAAAGATACAAAGAAGACATAAGAATTTCTATAGAGAGACTACATTATCAATGCAACAAAAGATTCCACCACAATTCCTTGATCAACTTTCATGAATTATAGAGTTTTTCTTTTGCTCACTACATCCAGAAACCTAGCATTAAGCTTCACGCTGATCTCCCACACACAACTCATACACACTTTCTGAATAGCATCAAGGTTATGTCTACTCTCTCACTTATCTTCATTCTTTTCTCTTATATGATTTCATTACTAGCTCATCATGTATTTATACTCTCACCAACCTTGAAAAAGATACAAAGTCAGCCATCCAACTTCAAATTCAAATTAGGTCGGTGCCAAACATCCTAGGGTAGAATTAGAATGGGGCGACCCAAACACACACTTCAATGGGACCCAAAATAGATCCAACCTAATTCGTTAACTTTAAAGATAGTGCTTAACACATGATCGACCAAAATAGTGTAAAACACATACAACAATTAAGCTTAGAGCTTCTTGAAACAAAAAATATCTTCAATAGAATCAAAATATCTTAACTCTAGAACTGCAAGTCAAAGAATTCATTGAAGATAAATCTAGACCAACATCCTTTCTCTTGGGCTTCAATCAGAACATAGAGAAACATAGTTCACAACTAGTGAATAGAACTCAAACTTCGCAATGAACCAATGGATATAACAACCTTCAACAATCATGACCATCATATTTGAACCACACAAACATAGGGGAAAATACTAGAGCAACAACTGAATACCTATAATCTTCCTCTAATACAATTTTCTCAATATCCTCAAGCTATACAACCATTAGCAACTAGTAGATAACTAGTTGAGTAGTTGAAATCAAGGACAACACCTTCATTCCTTTCTCTATTCTTGCAACAACCTCCCCCTTTGTCATTGATGGCAACACATGATGTGAAAAATCATAAAATACACTATACCAAATTTAAATATACTTCTCAATATTTTTCTTTTTGTTTCTCCCCCTGAAAAGATCATCTTCTTCATTACCTACTTTCTCTCATTATATTTTTCTCCTTTTCACATGCTTTATCTCCCCCTTTGACATCAATAGAAAAGGCAAAAAAATATGTTCATTGAATCTTCCTTTGACATGAAAATAGAATACTCATAATGAAAACACTTGAAAACTACATGCTCCCCCTAAGGGGTAGCCACCAAAACATTAGTCCAAAAAGATAACACCATGAATCCATCAAACTAATGCATCTCCAAATGCATCTTATTTTATGAAAGGAGAGGCACTATACCCTAACTTCTCCCAGAGATACTCAAAAGTATCTTCAGGAATAACCTTTGCACATACATCTACAATATGACCCTTTGTTGGAACATACTCAAGATTGAATTCATTCTCCATGACCTTCTCTCTCAAGAAATAATATCTAATAGATATATGATTCATCCTTGAGTGCATCACTGTATTCTTTGAAATGTTAATTGCAATTGTATTATCACAGAAGATAGAAATGGTATTATCATAAAGCATTGTGATATCTTTCAATGTATGTTTCATCAATAAAATTTATGTACAACAAGATGCAGTGGCAATATACTGAACTTCAATAGTAGACAAAGAGACTAATTCTTTCTTCTTACTCAATGATGCCGTCAATCTACATCCAAGAAAGAATGCATTTCCACTTTTACTCTTTATGTCATCTACACATCCATCCCAATCTACATTTGTATATGCGCTAAGTATAAATTATATATATTTAGGATACCATAATCCATAATCTAGAGTTTCATTAAAATATCTAAATATTAGTTTAACCATAGCAACATGTGTTTCCTTCAGATCTTCTTGAAATCTAGCCACAAGAAAAACCGCATGCATAATTCTAATAGCAGTCAAATAAAGTAATCCACCAATCATAGATCTATACTTGCTCTAATCATCCTTAGGTGAATCAACATCTTTACCCAATTTGCAACTAGTCACCATAGGAGTACTTACTAATTTGGAACCATCCATCCCAAATTTCTTCAACATCTCTCTTACATACTTAGACTATGAAATGAAAATTCCTTTCTCTATTGGATTAATCAATAGCCCAAGAAAGAAATTCATCTCCCCAAACATAGACATTTCAAATTATTTTTCCATCTCTTCCACAAACATCTTGCACATCTTTTCATTTCCTCCAAAGATAATGTCATCAACATATACAACTACAATCAAGACTTTTTCATTTTCAATCTTAAATTACAAATTACTATCTACCGTACCTTTGTTAAATCCTTGTTGAATCAAATACTTGTCTAACCTTGCATACCAAGCTCTAGGAGCTTATTCTATATAAATCTTTCTTCCATTTGTACACCATGTGCGGTTGATCTATTAAATGAAATCCTTCTGTTTGTTCCATGTAAACTTCTTCCTCTAGCTCATCATTCAAAAATTCTAACTTGAAATCCATTTGATAGAATTTGAAGTCTTTATAAGCAGCTAATGCCAAGAACATCCTTATAGCTTCCATTATTTATACCAAGGAAAAGGTGTCATGAAAATCTATGCTTTCTACTTGTGAGTAGCCTTTACAAACAAGCCTCGCTTTATTTCTGGCAACTTCTCCATTCTCATTCAACTTATTTTTGAAAACCCATTTTGATCCAATGATATTTTTATCTTCTGGTCTTGGGACTAGTTCCCAAGTTTGATTCTTCTCAAGCTACAAAAGTTCTTTTATTGCTTCCTTCCAATTCTCATCTTTACAAGCTTCGTTTACTATGTTCAGCTCAATCTCAGACAATAAACACAAACTAACTTCAACAAAAACTTTACTTCTAGTTAACACGCCTTTTATTTTGTCTCCAATAATCTAATTTTTTGAATGATTCCTCTGTAAATATTTTGGTATCCTAGGAGTCATCACTAGAGCATATTCTTCTCTTTTATTATCTTCATCCTGCTTCTTTTACTTATCTTTATCCTATTCTTTCACAATTTATTCTATCCTTACACAATCATGTTCATCAGACACATATCCATCAACATCAATAGAGTTCTTCATGTTGGAATATGGCTTCTATTGTTGTGATTGATGGCAATTGAAGTCATTATTTTTGTCAACTGAAGTCATTATTTTTGTCCACAAATTAGGATTTTCTGATACCGATAGGAAAAGTAGAGAACAGTGTTCTACCAGTAGAAAGCAGAAAGAACAAGGTATCTAGTCAGTTAGTCAATTTGTATATGTCACCAGATCATCAGTTTGAGTTGTGGATCCCTGTGATAGATTATTGAGCATATATGTTATCTTATTGTTAAGTTTTGTGATGTTTCATTAATTGGTGTATGAACTTGGAGATCCGATAGGATTTTTTTTTGTTTATTTTCTCTTTATGGCCGACCTAGTGAATGTCACACATCGTGGATGTATAAGGAGTAATTTTTTAATTATTTATTCTATTGGTTTTTTTTTTTTGGGTCATAGCTATAGTCTAGCTGACTTTTGTGGGTGTGCATTAAATATTGCTCATGATTTGAGTCAACATGTGGAGAATATTTTGTATTCTATTTGAAGCTAATATATAGCAATTGAATTATTGCTAGCGAATATATATGTGAGTCTAGGAAATTCATTTTAGTGTGTGTGAGTGGGTGAATAGATTACATTAGATGCAAGTGTGAATATCAAAAGTTGAGTCAATTCTACTTGTACAAAAAAGGATTTTGTGAAGCGAATTAAGGAAGAGTAGAGCTAAGTGTAGACTCTGACAGAAGCTTTATAATTTAATTCATCTACTTCACTAGAACTAAAACCAGGTATTTTTAGATGCTATCTTCTTAGTTCAACATTGTTTTGTAATCACAAAATTTTGTAAGGTAGTGAGCCTTCCTTATTTCGAGTAGTGAACTCTAGGCAATGTGTCTAAATGCATGTGCATTCCCTTTTCTTCAAAATTTTAACATAGTATATAAATGTGGATTAATCTCCAATGTGGTTTTTCCCTTAATAGGGTTTCCACGTAAAAATATTGGTGTTATGGTGTTTTGATTGTTTCTTTCATGTGTTTGCATATTTACTTCTATTTAAATGCTATAGATGGTTTATAATATGAATTGAAGTTTAGAATATTGTTGAACACTAATTCACCCCCCACCTCTCAGTTTTCCTTGAGTCCAACAATTGGTATTAGAGCAGATTCCTCTACAGGACGTTTAACAACTTGAGGTGCATCTTGGATTGTAATGGAATCTGGTGGTCTTCAACAATAGCTTATGGTGGCACTTGATAATCTTGATCAGTCTAAAGCAAAAGTCATGGAATTAAAATCAAATCTTGTGGATGCCGAAAAATTGATTCAATCATTAAAGGATAAAATCAATGAGTCAAGAGAAAAAAGGAAGGAACTTTGTCATCAACTGAAGTAGAAAGAAAAAAAAAATCTTTGAAGATGTTCACCTAAATCAAACCTTATAAGAGATAATTGAAGAATGTGAAAAAATTGCTAGGAACAATGCTACTCCAAAGCTTGAGATGGAATCTATGGCAATGAAGTTAACTAAGAAGATTGAAGAAAGAAAGAAGAATGATAAAAATATGGCCTAGTATTTTAGAGAAAAATCTAAAGAATGCAACAAAGTTAATAGTGGATTCATTCAACTAGATATTGAAGTACAACAATCTAGAAATATAATGAACAAGAGCTTGAAAGACATATAGTTATGCTTAGAGATGAACTCACTACTGCAAATGAGTACAAGGAGAAGTTTAGGATCAGTTCTGCTAAGTTTGATGAGTTGACTAAAGGATAGAAGGAAGCAAATGATAAGTGAGGGCTTGGCTATGAGAAAGATGAAAGCTCTATATTTGAACATAATGATTCTAGATAGAAAATTCAAATGAACTAAGGCAAAATATATCCAGTATTACAACCCAATGCTAAATTTTTTAATGGTTACTACTTTACTTTTAATAAATTTGGTATTCCATCATTTCCTAGTCAGTGTTTTAGTTGCAATAAGTTTGGTAATAAGTCAATTGAGTGCAAAAGTATGTTTGTTAGTGTAAGGAATGTTAAATGGTATACCTATGGAATATTTGGGCATGTTTCTAATCAATGTAGGTCAAAGGGGAATCAATGGGATGAATGGTCTATAAAAAGAAATCCAGTATGTTACATTTGCAACAAATTTGGTCACATTACAAGATTCTATAGGAATAGAAATATGAAGAGAAGAGGTTTGGTATACAAAGGAATAATTTCATAGAAAGATGATAAAGGAAAAGGGAAAGTGACAGTGAAAGAAATAAGAGATCAGATGAACAAAACATGTGTGAAGAAGAGTGAATCAGATGAAGGAAACAAGCCTACACTAGAAGTAGCCTTTGGTAATTCCTCCAGAAATTAAACTCAAGTCATTGGCCTAGGGGCAAATTTTTCAAGAAAAATCCTTTGTCCCCCTATCAGTAGTTGTGCTATTAGTATATAAATATGTTTGTGATCACTTATGCATAAAACCAAGATCTAGAAGTTCTACAGATGGATTCTTCTCTTGCTTCCTTAGAAAATAGAGTAACCAGAACTCCTATGGAAAAACAATTAATGCGACAAAAAGGTTAGGTGTGCAAAGCTATAAAAAGGTATTTGGAACCCTCATTAGTCACCTTGCACTGAAGAAAGAACAAAAGGAGATATTTTGCATCAGAATTTTGAAGGAGTCAAGTAAATTTAGCAGTGAATTCATTAGGTATTTTTGATCGCTTGTTGAATTTTTAATTTTGTGCTCGATAGAAAAACCTAATTGATATAGAAAGAAAAATGAAACAAATCAAAGGAATTGTGAATCTGGATGAATATAGCAATAGAAAGATGAGGGATGTGAGAAATTTTTTATTGGTCGATTAATTGAAGTGGCTTAAAGGTTTGAAACATAGAAGTTTGGACATTTTAAATGAGTTTCCTTATTTTGACAATGTGAAAGTTGTTAGGTTTATCTTGAATAGATTGAATGAGGACATTCTAACCTTGGATAAACCCTATCTTATTTTGAAGTATTTGATTAAAAATCTAACTGGTTTATGCAATGATGGGGATATTCCAAAAAAGAAGTCAATTCAGAACAAGGAAGTTGAAACCCTAACTAGAGTAATAGGAGATCAAAGGGTGTCGGTAATTTCAACAATCAAAGATCCGATAACAAGGTACATTGAACATGGGATTTCATACAAAATTTTCTTCAGAAACAGGGAAGGTGCAACCTCGACAAGCATAATTTACATAACTCATTAAATGATAATGGATGATCAAGAATTTGACCTCTGCAGTTTGCTAAAAGATCAATTGATAGAGAATGTGCAATTAACAAATGATGTAGATTACCCCTTTGGGTTTGGTACTTTGATCATATGCAACACTCAAAGTTGGATCATCTTCTAGTAAAATAGAAAGGAAGTAGAAAACATCCCTAGAATTTGTTGATGACACTCCTCTGGCACACAAGTCTCCTAAACTTGAAGGAAAAGGAAAAGAGAAAGTAATTTTGGATATACAAGATGAAGATTCTAATGAGTACACTCGAAGGGATGAACCATAATCAGTTGAACTAGATGTGATAATAGTAGAAAGAAGCAAAGAAAAAGGTACTTTAGTCAAAACAAAGATATTGCAGATTTTTCAAGAAAGAAATGGGATGCAGAAGATTCTTGATATATGGTTAGAAAAACCCTCATATGAGCAAGAACTAATTGAGAGAACTCTAGGCAGTTACTTTTTGCATAATAAAATTGAGTTGGAAAGTTTGTAGAATGTACTTCTTGAAGAGTTGATTGAATGTATTAGGGAAACTATGGCCTCTGAGTCTCAAGATAAGAAAGAGGAAGAAATAAATGAATGTGTTGAGGCAATGTATAAACTCAACAAATAACATCTACAATTATTGTCTTTGTTGGCCTCATGTAGTTGGGAAATACAAGGACAAGCTAGAAAAAATTGAAAGTGAGTTGAACAAAATTGGTCAAGATTATAACATGTTTCAGGACCAAGAAGGTATAGTAAAGAAAATGATTCATGAGTTGTAGACTGACCATGCAAAATTTCACTTTGCTAGAAACACGCTTGTGGACACTTTTTGGAAAGTGAAGGATATAACTGAATGCAGATTGGAGTAGCTAATTGAAGTGTTGAAGAAAGGATAGAAATTAGAAGGAACTAGCACAATTCCATAATCTATCATCCAAATCATCAACCAAACATCAAAAAACAATAGCTTGATGATAATCATTGGGATTGAAGTAGATTGTTGGAAGAAACTTCTTCCAAAAATGAAAGACAAGTATAAAATATTTTTCTAACTTGTGCAGTAGTTATAGTTCTTCAAATTTTCTAAATTAGTGAAGGGACAAAGAGAGAGAGTAGTAAAATTTTTGTCATTGATGTCAAAATGGGAGAGAGTATAGTGAAACATTCCTTGACATTCTAAGGGGGAACAATGTTTTGAAAGAAATTTGTGTTTCAATATTTTGAGCTTTGGCAGCATAATCTCTTGGTTTCAACACTTAGTCAATTTTCACGAAATGTTGCCATCAATGCCAAAGCGAAAGATTGTTGGCATATGGCTTCTAGTGTTGTCATTGATGGAAACTGAAGTCATTATTTTGGTCAAATGAAGTCATTATTTTGGTCTACAGATCAGGATTTTCTCATACCGGTAGGAAAAGTAGAGAACAATGTTCTATCAGTAGATAGCAAAAATAATAGGGTATTTGGTTAGTTAGTCAATCTATATACTTTATCAAATCATTAGTTTTAGCTATGGATCCCTGGGATAGAATTTTGAGCATATATGTTATCTTAATATTAAGTTCTGTGATTGTTCATTAATCGGTGTATGACCTTGGAGATTTGGTTTCTGTTTATTTGCTCTTTATGGCCAACCTAATGAATGTCGCATGTCATGGATGTATAAGGAGTAATTGGTTAATTTTTTATTATGGGTTATTTTATTTTGGGTCGTAGCTATAGTATAGCCAACTTGTGTGGGGGCGCATTAAAGGTTGCTCATGATTTGAGCCAACATGTGGAGAATATTTTGTATTTTATTTTAAGCTGACATATAGAAATTGAATTCTTGATGGTAGACATATATGCGAGTTCAAAAATTCATTTTGGTGTGTGTGAGTGGGTGAATAGAGCAGAGCAGATGCATGTGTGAACATTAGAAGGGTAGTTGAGTGAATTTTTCTTGCGTAGAAAAGGATTTTGTGAAGCAAATTAAGGCAAAGTAGAGCTAAGTGCAGATTCTGACATAAGCTTTAGAATTTGATTCATGTGCTTCATTGGAACTGAAACCAGGCATTTGTAGATGTTATCTTTTCAGTTCAACATTTTTTTGTAACCACAAACATTTTGTAAGGTAGTGATCCTTCATTATTTTGATCAGTGAGCTCTAGGTAGTGTGTTTGAATGCATATGCATTCCCTTTTCTTCATACTCTTAACATAGTATATAAATTGTGGATTAATCTCCACTATGGTTTTTCCCCTAACAAGGTTTCCATGTAAAAATATTGGTGTTATGGTTTTCTGATTGTTTCTTTCATGTTCTTGCATCTTTACTTTTTTTTAAATTTGTAGATGGTTTATATTTTGAATTGAAGTTTAGAATATTGTTGAACATTGATTCACGCCCTCCCTCTCATTGTTCCTTGAGTCCAACACTTCACTGTCTCATCTACCTTCACATTTGAGTTCTCTACAATATTCCTCGGTCCTTTATTTCAACATTTGTATCCCTTGTTTTTAGTAAAGTATCCAAGAAATATGCCTTGATCACTTCTTGCATCAAACTTACCTAAATTTTCCTCATATCTTCTGATATAGAATTTTCTTCTGAATACCTCAAAATATTTAACTGTAGGAATTCTTCTATGCCATAGCTCATAGGGAGTCTTTGTACTTTTTATTTTGCTTGAACTCGATTGAACACATAAATAGAAGTATGAATAGATTTTTTCCAATAAACTTCTAATAATCTAGCTTGAGTAATCATTAACCTAGCTCTTGAACTATTCTATTTTTCCTTTCAATAACTCCATTTCACTGAGGAGTTCTCAGAGTAGATAATTATCTCTTTATTCCATGCACTTCACAAAAACATATTGAACTCATGGGAGGTGAATTCTCCACCTCTATCACATCTTAGGAATTTTATCTTCAAATTCACATCATTTTCAACCATATCCTTGAATTCCTTGAATCTATCTAATGCATTTGAATTCTCTTTAAGAAATGTAAACCATGTATATCTCGGATAATCATCAATTAAAAGCATAAAGTACCTTTCACCAAGTAGAATTCTCACTCTCATAGGACCACAGAGATCTATATGAACTAAATCTAGTAGTCTAGTAGTAGATTGTTCCCTTGATCTGTAATGATTTCTTACTTGCTTCCCAAGCTAACAATTCTTGTAAATAGTATTAACAAGCTTTGTAATTCTTGGTAAATCTCTCATGACTTGAACAACACTAATCCTTTCCAAGTTATCAAAATTCATGTGACACATTTTCCTATTCCATAGCCAACTGTCATTTATTTGAGTAATAAAGCATTATCCATCAGCGCCCTTAAGTTGATAAATATTCCCTACAGATTTATTTCCTATAGAAATCAATGCTATAGATCCTTTTTGTATCTCACATTTCTCATCCTTAAACATAAGATCATATCATTTTCTGCACATCTAACCAACACTAAGAAAATCATGTCTCAAACCCTTAACATAGTAAACATCATTAGTATGATACTTGCCATCAAAACATACTGAACATATCCCATAGATTTTAGCACCAGTATCATCTCCAAACATAACCAAGGCTCCACCATATATCTCAAGCTTAACAAACTTACTCTTATCACCAGTCATGTAATGTGAAAAAATGTGATATCAACTACCCAAAAATTCTTTTCTTGTTTCAAGCATGTAGGGCATAGATAATCGTACCTTCATTTTTCTCTGTCTCCTTCTCTGGAGGGATTTCCTTTACCTATTTATCTAAATTAGTAGAAGTAGGTTCATCCTTAATCACCAAGAACAAGCATTCATTATCATCTGGATCTTCATATTCTCAATCTTCATCTAAAATACTAGCATTCTCATTCACCTAGTAAGCTCTGCTAATTTTCTTTCCTTTCTTTTCCTTCTCATATCTTTGTTTATTCCTTTTAGTTCTTTCTGAACACTTTGCAGCATAATGACCCATTTCTCCATAGCTAAAGTATTTAAAGGGAAACTTACCTTCATACTTATCAAAGCCTTTTCTCATTCTTTTTAAAAAGTTAGCTTCCATTTCATCAAAGTTTTCTGCATTCAGATCTTCAAATTTTGTAGCTTTAAAAATAGTCTCTAATTTTCCTCCATTTCTTAGATTTGGATTCCTCATCTTATAAGATGTCAAAAATCCTAAAAAAAATCCTTAGCATAAGTCTTATAATCTATAGTCTACTCAATAACAATCACATTCTCACTATAAGCATTAGGAAGAGTTATGAGAATCTTCTTTACAATCTTGGTTTCATCTATAGTAGCACCAAGTGATTGCATTCCAGCCACTACCTCATCCAATCTCTGAACATAAGCTTTAAAATTTTCATCTTCAGACATATGTATAAGATCAAACTATGTTTCCAAATTTTGTAATTTTACCTTTTTTACTCTTTCATCACCATCATGTGCTCTTTCTAAAGCATCTCAGACATCCTTAACTATCTTCAAATTTTGAACCTTTTAATCAACTCAAAATGTACCAAACTATTCTTCAAGATGAACTTCACCTTATTATTCACTTCATTTGCTTTGATCTCTTCAGGTGTGCTCATACCATTCACAGGAGGAGTGTAAGGATTCTTGTAAGCTTTTTCCACATCATATCCACAATACTCTAGATATTCTTCCATCAATACTTTCTATATAGCATAATTAGTTCCATCAAACCTCAGATAATCAAAGATAACTTATCCATCCATCCCAAATCTTCCTCAAATGATTAAGCTCTTAACTAGGGAACCAAACTCTAATACCAATTGTTGGATAGGACAAATGATAGGGGGGTGAATCAGTTGTCACATATTTTAACCTTTAATTCAATCACTAAAACTAATACTTAAAACTGATTAAATGATTAATCATCAAATGCCAACGTAGAAATTGAAATCCAACACAAACATGGTAACACCATATTTGTGTAGAAAACCCAATAAGTGAATAACCATGATGAGGATTAACTCTCACTATAGAAAATATCAAAATTGATTACAAAAAGGCTTACTACTTGAAATAAGGCTCACTGCCTAAGATAAGGGCTCACTGTCTAGACTCATTATCTATAGGGCTACAACCCGGAGGGCTTACTTCCATAGAAATACAGAGAATACAAAGAATACTTTCTATAGAGAGACTACAATCTCAATGCAACAAAGGATTCCACCATAGTTACTTGATCAAATTGCATGAATGATAGAGTTCTCCTTCTGCTCACTACATTTGAAAACTTGGCATTAAGCTTCGCACTAATCTCCCACACACAACTCACAGACACTTTTTGAGTAGCATCAAGGTCATGTCTACTCTTTCACTTATCTTCCTTCTTTTTACTTGTATGATTTTCATTACTAGCTCATCATGTATTTATACTCTCTCCAACCTTGAAAAGGATACAAAGTTGGTCATCCAACTTAAAATTAAAATTAGGTCGGTGCCAAACATCCTAGGGTGGAATTAGAATGAGGGTGAACCAAATGCATGCTTCACCAATACCCAAAAATATATCCAACATTCTTTATTAACTTTGAAGATAGTGCTTAACACACAGTCAACCAAACTAGTGTAAAACATATAGAACAATTAAGCTCAAAACTTCCAAAAACCAAAAATATTTTCAGTGTAATAAAAAAAAATATTAACTCTAGAACTGAAAGTCAAAAGACTTCATCAAAGAGAAATCTAGATTAGCAACCTCTCTCCCGAACTTCAATTAGAACATAAAGAAACATAGTTCACAACTAGTGAACACAACTCAAACTTAACAACAAACCAACACCCAAACATTTGGATATAAGAGCCTTAAAAAATTATGACCATCATATCTAAACCACATGAAAATAGGGGAAAATACCAGAGAAATAGCTAAATACTTGTATTTTCTCCTTTAATATAGTTTTTTTAATATGATCAACATATACAACCAACTAGAACTAGTAAATAACCAATTAACCAATTGAAAATAATGAAAACACCTTCATTCCTTTCTCTATTCTCATAAAAAATTTATTGTAGAGTCTGAAGATTAGTTGGAATGAAGTAATAAGTTGATATGATGTCTCTGGTACTTGGTTTCCAAGTTCTTCTAAGAAAATTTAATAAACAGAGTAAATCATGTTGTGTGAATGTTCACAGTGTGCTTTGATATTGTGCTCAAAATTCCTTATGTATTGATACCATGTATGTGTGGATCTTAAATAGGTTATTCAAGGTTGAAATATGATGCTATATTTAAAATTTGGGTTTTTGGATCATACAAGTATAGTGCAAGATATTTTTATCAGTGTGTGAAGCAATTGTTTAGTGTTGTTTTTTGTGGTTTGGGAGAAATGTATTTGCTCTATATTTCTCCACTGTCTAGTTTCAAGTCATGTAGACTTGGGAATTTTATTATAATGCTTTTATATTTCTTTGTTCAAGTTTTTACTTGATTTGGTGCAGTATAGTGAGAGTTCCATTTATCAGTGTGTAATTAAGGGTTATTAGTTGTTCTAAGTTGAAGTATTTGTTAATGCAAGTTTTGGATGAAGTGTTTGATGAATCTTAAGTGGTTCATATATTTTTCTATATTGAATTCAAGTGAACTATGTTGTACAAATTTTTTGATTTGATTTAAGGAATAGTGTACTTAAAGTATATTTTGTTTTGCATGGGTGTTGGCTAACCTTCTCTTTAACACTACATGTGATGCTTGTAGAAGCATGCTAAATTGTGTTGGGATCTATTTGGGTCCTAGTTAAGGATTTATGTAGGTCACATTTCATTCCTTTCCATTGTGGGAATGTTTAGGTGTTGACCTTTCTTGAATTTGAATGTATAACAGCTAGTGGCCGATGTTGGAGAAAGTTTTTGAGGTAGAACTTGATATAAATATGCATGGTCTTTATGCAAGAGAAGAGGATGAAAGAGTAAGAATCAAGATATATGCGAGATTGATGTGAGTGATCTGAAATTAAGAAGAGTGTTGTGAAATTCATGGTAGGGTTCTTGAAGGTAGTGAATTGAAGGCATTTGAAATATTTTATGTGAGACTCTAAAAGTGTGTGAGAAAATGTGGTGGAATCCTTTTGCATTGAGAAGTTTTTTCTCTATGTAACATTCTTCTTCCATCTTCTTGTATTCTTTCTATGATAGCAAGCCCTAGTTGTGATCCTTTTGGATAGTGTTTCCTATTATGGTAGTAAGCCCCTTTTTATCAGTTTTTCTATTACTTATATTGTGACCTAATCCTCATTGTGGTTTTTCCCTCATTGGTTTTTCCATGTAAATTTGGTTTTCTCATGTGTATGGTTTTTTTTATTTCAATATGTTATCTGCATTTCATGTTAAATCAATTTAACAAAGGGTATGTGCAGAATCATCATGGAAAAAACATGCCCTTAAGTGGCAAAAAATTCAGAAAAATCAGTTTTAGGCAACTTGACATAAAAATTTGAATAAGTTATCTATATTATTTCAAAAATATGTAAGAATACAATCTATAGAAAATTGAATGTAGTTTCTAAACTACTAGGTTTATTTAAAAATAAAAAGAATCTATTTGGTGAAAATTTGAAATTTCAATGTAGTAGTACTTAAATTTCAAGGAAAAAATAAGGTGTCTATCTGACCACCCTAACCATAATAAAATGATAATATTTTTTTATAAGATTTTATATATAAGTAGAGGACTAATGCCTGGATGTGATGCACATTTTTTTGTAATTTTTTTCTAAGTAAATAATTAATTATGAATTTTTTATTACAACTTTTAAAAAATATAAAAACTTGTATGTCTGACCACCTTAACTTGGTCAAAACTTCATGAAATTTATCTTTTATTTTTTTAATCCTATAGTATGTGAATCATAGAATGTGATGCATGTTTTGGATTCAAAAAATGTGATACCGTTTGAAAGTTATGGATATTTTTCAATCAGCCTATCTATCAAGACTTTAGTCATAATTCTAATAGAAAATGAATAATAATTATTTATTAAATTCAAATTAAAACATAATTTATATTGGTGGAAATCTAAGAATCGTCTATAAAATCCCTTTTTGTTTCATCCATTTTTGGTAAAATAAAGTCGCCAATCATGTACCCTACAAATACCCATAATGTTGCTACTTTTTGGCCCATCATGATCCTACACATACCCAAAAATAAGGGTTTAATGAATGTTTGTGAATCCCTTTACTATTGAGGGTTTTGAAGGTTTAATTTGCTACAACCGATTCACCCCCCTCTTTTTGTTGTCTTGTTCATTTCAATACTCAAAATGTACAAATATTCAATGCTCAACCATAGAAAAGCAAAAGATTCTATAAAAAGCAATTTATAATCAAATGAATTTTTCCTATGATAACGTAGTAGGAAACATCTAGGGATCTGATGATTATGTCAATACTACTCATTGCTCACATGATGAAAAATTAGACAAGTATAAAGATAATTTCCTAATGTAGGATCAAGACTATTTAACAATGTCTAGCAATGTTTTACATCAAAATAATGGCATTAAATGTCTTAGATTGTAACATAAACCCCTCATTCAACTTAATTATTGGAAATTTTGAAGAATTTCCATTAAAAGAAGCATCTATCATATCATCGATATCCAGTAAGACCACTCAAGAATACTCAATCCATACTCCACCATCAACACAAGGTCCATGTCAAGAACAAAATCCTAAGCAGAACAAAATTTTCTTTGAAATAAGTCAAGATCCTGAATCCATTTCTCTGAAATACTATCATGATCTAATAAGTATTTTCTAATTGGTTAATGATAGTTCTGAAATGAGTTATGATCAACAGTCCACTTCCTCAAAATACTATCATGATTTAATGAGTATTTTTTAATCCATATCTAGAATTTCACAAAAATGACCATATCCATATAACAATCACTCCTATATCTACCCATGAGATGCTTACTTACAATGGACACATAAATGATCTTCCTCCACCATACAAGTCTTCCACTCTTGACATATTTGCAAATGAACAAGAAATGGCCCAATCCACAAAACATCATGGTGAAATCTTAGAACATGATCATGAAGAATATTTCTACATTGACTGTGAATCATCAACATGTTTCAAAGAATAATTAGAATCTAGTGTTTCTACTACTACCTTTGAAGATTCTATTGGAAGTTTTTTTGTGAGTTGTTTGGGTGTTTTCATTGATGTCAACCCCTTGTATGAAGAGAATGTTGGAATGATGCTAGTGCTGATCATGTCAACCCCTAGCATTCGAGTTATTGGAAGCCTAGAGGTTTTGGTATTGATGTCAACATAATGTTGTTGGTATTTTCATTGATGTATTACTTTAGTATAGTTGCAAAAGTTGTGTTTGGAGAGATAGTTGGTTGTGATATAGTTGATGAGAGGTGTTGGAGATGCTATAGATGTGTTGTAGAGATGTTAGTAGTGTTGTTGATATAGTTGGTTCACTTGGTTTCCAAATGCTTTTGAGAAAATTTGAATAAAAGAGAGTTTAGTGTGACAGAGTGGTGTTCATTGTTCTACTTCACATTTCTTCATGTTTGAATAATTCCTACATGGTTTAGATATTATGGTTAGAGGTGTTTAGAGGTTCTATATCAATATTTTTAGGCTTTGTATTGTTCTACAATGGAAGATGTGCTTGACAATATGTTTTCCTAATGAAATAGGGTGTCTAGGAGAAATGAGATTGCTTTGCATTTCTCCACAGTGAAGTTTCATGTGTTTTCAATCAAGGAATGTGATTATATTGTCTGTATCTACCTTCCCTTGAAGTTATAGGTGTTGTGATGTACCACAAAGGTTTTTAGTGTGTTGGATGTATGTGCTAATGTGTTTGGTTGCATAGAATAAAGGTGTTCTTAATTTTTAGGTGGTTGGAGTAGTAGTTGTGAATATTTTGATGATGTGGAATATTTTGAGATGTTTTGGATTGTTTTTGTGTGATCTGCAAGATTTTTCCAGACCTGGAGAGTCATTTTTGTGATCACTTGTTAGTTTTAGTGCAGGTTTGGCTAACCTAGCATTCTAGGGTTAATTGTAGAGGATCATTATTGTTTGTGGAAGTGTTGAGAAGAATTTTGGTGTATATTTGGGTCCCAATTAAGTTATGTCATGTTTTTCCTTAATTTATTTACACTGTGGAAATGTATGGTGTTGACCTATTTGATTTGACATGATGGAGGCGCATATGTTTCCTTAAGGCTCACCTAATTAAGATTTTTTAGGTCACAGTTGGTATAAATATAAGGGGAGTTGTTGTGTGGATTAGCCAGAGAAGATGTATGATATGAAATATATGAAAGTGATCAAGCGTTGTAATCCAAGTGTGAGATTTAATTCCTATGACTCCTAAATGCAATGTGGAGAAGGTGTCTACATCTTATTTTGTCAAATGAGTTGTTTGTGCTTTAGAAAAATTATACCTTTGGCATAAGAGAGATGCATCGTTAGTAGTTCAAATTGGCAGCGATCCACCCCTTCTATCTTCTTTCTTTTGGACACTAAGTCTTTTGCTAGTGAGACCTTCTTTCTTTTGGGTAGTGAGCCCTTTTGCAGTGACCCTATTTTATATTGTGAGCTAATCCTCATCATATTTTTTCCCTTCTTTTGTTTTCCACATAAATCTATTGTTCTTATGTGTTTGATGTGTTTTCATTACCATTTCATATGTTTACATTATCCTAATGCATGATAAGGGTTTAAGGGCTAATTAAGATTTGAATGTTAATGAGTTTTTTCTTTGTTTTAATGAACAACTAATTCACCCCCCTCTTATATGTCCTATGCATCTAAAAATTGGTATTGAATAAGAGGTTCCTTGGAAGAAGCTTAACCACTTGAGGTAGATCGAGATGGAATATAGGAAGGAGGCTCACTTTTTTGATGGGATGAATTATACATTTTGGAAAACTAGGATGAAAGTTTTCCTTGTTTCCCTATGGTTTGGATTTTAAAAATCAATTGAAGATGGATATACCATGCCTATTAATTCTCCTACATCTAATGATGAGTTCAATTAATATGAGAACAATGGAAAAGCAAGGGATTCTCTTTTGGGTGGTCTCATTGATTTAGAACTTGAGAAGGTTATGAGCTACAAATCTACTAGAGAAATCTGGAAGAAGCTAGAAAGTGTCTTTGAAGGATACGATAAAGTCAAGCAAGAAAAGATGCAAAATTTGAAGACTAAGTTTGAAACCCTAAGGATGTCAAAAGTTAAAGATATTGCATTGTATAGAGTGGATGAAGTTGTCAATTCCATCAATGACCTTGGTGGAAAACTACAAGAAGATGAGGTGGTAAAGAAGTTATTAAGAACTCTTCCTAAATATTATAGTCATAAATTTTTTGATATTAAGGAAGTTCAAGGTTTACATCATTATTCTAGAGACTAGTTATTTGGTGATTTAACAACTTTTGAGTTGAGAGAGTTTGGTGAAAATGATTCAAGAAAATAGACTACTTTTAAACCTAGAAAAATAGAGAAGGATGATGGATCAGATTCAGATGATCTTGATGAGATAGATGATTTTTTTTTCAAGAGATTGAAAAAAGGCATTGGAAAGTATAGAGGTAATTTTCCTTTCATATTTTTAAACTATGGAAAGATGGGTCATTATGCTTTAAGATATCCAGTGAAAGTTTCAAAATGAAAAATATAAGGGTAACAAAGGTAAATATGTCAAGAGAATTTATTATATTAAAGAAGATGCTAGTGTATCTAATGATGAATCTGACTACCTGAATGAGGAAAATGATGAATACTTGTTCATGGCTCATAATATTGGAAATAATACTATTGAATCTAAAATATGTCTAAAGGAAATTTCTTCGAAAATAGGTCACAACATCAAAGGGACAATACTGACTACTTTTCATGCTAGATATGAGAAAAAACACTAATAAGATATGTAGGAAAGGTTCAATTAATTTTTATCGCAAACATAATACAAATGATGTTCTTTCTATCAAGGGTCTCCAAAATAATCTTTTGAGTGTAGGAAATATCAATAGCAAAGGATAAAATCTTGTATTTCAAGACGGTGGTTGTGAAATCAGTAAGGGAAGCTCCATAACTCTAGTTGGTATAGAAACAAGGACAAGTAAGAATATTTATCAGCTCAAAGGTGTTAATGGTAAGAGTTTTATGACTCGAATCAATGAGAGTTGGCTATGGCATAGAAGAATGTGTCACATCAATTTTGATAGCATAGTGAGGATCATCTCTACTCAAGTTGTGAGAGATCTACCAAGAATTACAATGCCTATCATTATAGTTTGCAAGGGATGTTAGGCTTGGAAGAAACAAGAGGTTCAATATCAAACAATATTCTACCACATGACTTTTGGAATTGCTGGATATAGACCTATGTGTACCTACAAGAATAGGATGAGTTCAAGGTGATAGGTATTTCATGTTGTTAATTGATTATTACTTTAGAATGACTTAGGTAAATGTTCTTAGAGAAAAATCAAAATCTATAGACAAGTTTAACGAATTTAAGGCTATAGTTGAGAATGAAATGGATATGAAAAATAGGTGCTTAAGTTCTAATAGAGGTGGAGAGATCACCTCCAATGAATTTAAAATCTGTTGTAACTTTCGTGGAATAAAGAGGTACTTTTCAGCCCTACAACTCTTTAGTAGAATGGAGTGGTGGACAAAAAGAATAGGATAGTTAAAGAAGCAACAAGGACAATGATGAAGGAAGCAAATATACTAGATGACTACTAGAGATAAGCTACTCATACTACAATATACATACTCAATTTCAAGTAAGAGTAAATAGTTCAAAGAATCCCTATGAATTATGGTATGGAAGAACTCATAATATTAAATATTTTGATGTTTGGAAGAAAAATTTATATCAGAAGAGATGAAGAAAACTTGGGAAAGTTTGATGCAAGGAACTAGATGAAGGAATCATCCTTGGATATTTACAAGAAGCAAGGCTTACCGATGTGACAAAAAGATGTTGAAGAAGATAGTTGAAACTTGTGAAAGTGTCAAAGTAGATGAAGAACCACATAAAAGCTCATTACTGATAGAAGGATATGAAACTAATGAGTCCTCTTTCAGAGAAGAAGGAAAGAGGAAAAGGAAAAGGAGATGCAGGTTGAAGAGGAAGAAGCTCAAAAAAAAATTCCTAATACTCCTATGTATGTGTAAAAGAATTATTTTTAAGATCATATCATTGGTGATAAGTGTAGAGGTGTGTTGATAAGAAGAAAATTTTCTATTGATAGAAGAATAGGTAAATCTGTGTTTACTTTCCAAAGTACAATCTAAGAAGTGATTGAGGCATGCAATGATGAGAATTGGACCAAAGCCATGGAAGAAGAATTGATGCTAATTGAGAAGAACCAGACTTGGTGAACCTTATATTTTATGATGATTAGGGATGCTATGTGTCTTTTGCTCAGTTAAGGTCTTTCACCTAAAGGAAAGAGATAGATCCCACACCAAAAATCTAGGTGGTTCACTCAAACTAATGTATGTATGATGAAATTATATCTAAATGAAATTATATAAATGCAAAAAATTAATAAAATATATCAAATATAGAATGAAAACTAAAGAAATGCATGTTGTTTGAAAACACATTGTGTAATACAAAAAAACCTAGAAATGAATGAAAATTGTAGCAGAAATGGATGAAACTGAAGGTGTGCACCTGAGATCTTGATGGAGATTGGAAATGACTTTTGGAATGCTGTTGATCCTAATTTTTAGGCTTGGTGGGACTCATTCACCATTCTGGAAAAATTAGTCCCAGATCTGGGAAACAATTTCAAAGCTTATTTTGGACAAATGGGTATCCAAAACTGTAGAAAAATTATTTCAAGACTGGTAGCAAGACTCATTCACCATCCATGGTGAATCATACCACTTTTGAATTTCTAAAAATCTAAAGGTGGAAATTGAAGTCTTCTTGACAGGTATCCACCTTTGAAAGTCTAATTTTTGAACCTAAAAGTGACTTTTTGTTGATATTTTTCCTTGGTAAATAGGAAGATGTCTTTGAAAACTTTGTAACTTGATCTTTAATGATTTACAAGCCTCCAAGATGCCTAAATCTACAAACACACAAGAAGAGAAGGAGAAATGTTGGATGTTAGGGCATGGGGGTTTGCCTTGGTCAAACCCCTTTTATGTAATTAAACCAAATGAAGAAATAATATGAAGAATGAGCATGAAATGAATGGATTAACACCTTTCTATGATGTTTGATCTTGATTTTCTACAACAATGGAGGAATATTTTTCCCTTGAATATTTTTTGAAGCTTTCTTAATGACTTAGAGTGATAAAACCTTAACTTGCTTGACTTGAAGTGGAAGAAAAATGATGAATGAGTTGTGAATGAGTTAAGAGATGTGAATTAGGGTTTAGAGGTTTTATTTTATAGGAAATTCTCCTAATTTGGCTATTAATTGGATCCCTAGGCTGACATGAAGAAAAATTAAACTTAAAACCTAATTTTTCTTGCTCAAAAGTTAAAAATGGACCAAATGGGACTGATTCATCACCTTGGGAAAATTAGTTCCACCTGGTAGGGACTCATTCACCATAGATGGCGAATTAGTCCTAGAGGGGCCCTTTTTTCAACTGGGTTGTTGGGGAATGAGTAAATTAGGTTTATATGGCAACTTTGTTGGGTATTTCATCAAATTATGCCTTGGGATGCACAATATGGGGCAATAGGAGCCTATTAGAGATGATGCATAGATCAATTAGGCCTTGGGACACAAAATTCAATGTGAAAGTGTGATTAAATACACTTTACAACACTAAAATGAGGTCCACATAGCCTAGAAAGGCAAAATTTCCAATGTGAATGTGTAAGACACATTACAACAGTAGATTAACATTAAGTTTATTTTACAAACCTTCTAGATTGATGTGATAAACATAATTAAATATATTTTATACTATTGAAAATAGGTTTATTAAGTCTAGCAAAGTGTGAAAGTTTGTTACAACACTTTACAACAGCTTTACAAGACATCGTTAAATGCATTTGAGAGGGTCCAAGACCTAGTGTGGATGTAAAAAACACCTCACAACACCAAATCAAGGCCTCATTAAGTCTGATTTATCATCAATTATTCCCAAATCAAGAAAATTTCCTTTTTTCTATGGTACACTTGGGAATCAATTCAAAGATCATTAGACAAGAATGGAATAGTAAATAAATGGGTATTTTGGAACAAGCTAAATGATAATGAATAAGTTGTGGGAAATAAGGCTAGACTTGTGTGTAAGGGCTACTCACAAGTGGAAGGAATAGATTTTAAGGAGACGTTTTCTCTAGTGACACGAATGGAGGCCATTGGGATGTTTTTGGCCTTTGCAACACATAAAGACTTCATGCTTTATTAAATGGATGTGAAGTATGCATTCTTGAATGGTGAGTTGGAAGAAGAGGTATACATTGAACAACGAGAAAGTTTTTAGTTATCAGAGAATAATAGTATGGTTGACAGATTGAAAAAGGAATTGTAGGGACTCAAGAAAGTTCCAAAAGCTTGGTATTTAAGGTTGGATAGGTAATTTTTGCAGTAAGGATTCAATAAAGGTACCATATATATAAATATTTACTTTAAAGTCTAGAAGGATCAAATTTAGATTATTCTTGTGTATGTTGATGACATACATTTTGGAGAAAATGAGGCAATGTGTAAGAAGCTAGCAAATGAGATGCAAAAATATTTTGAGATGTCTATGTTTGGGGAGATGAATTTCTTCCTTGGGCTACAAATTAGTCTTGAATTGAAAAATGAATATTCATTTCACTAATAGAGTATGTCAAGGAAATACTGAAGAAGTTTGAAATGGAAGGCTCTAAACTGGTATGTACTCCTATGGTTATTGGTTTCAAATTGAGAAAGAATGATGAATCTCCTAAGAATAATCAGAGCAAGTACAAATCATTGATTGTGGACTACTATATCTAACTACTACTAATCTAGATATTATGCATGTAGTTTTTCTTGTGGCTAGATTTTAGGAAGATCCTAGAGAATCACATGTGGCAATAGTAAAGATGATATTCAGATATTTGTAGGGAACTCTAGACCATGGAATATGGTATACAAAGGATACCAATTTCTATTTAAGTGTGTATTGTTGTCACCTAGAATTGCACCCTGTGCAAAGTTTACAAAATAAAACTAAGCATTCTAGAGCAACATGGGATCATCTCAAGGTTGTGGGTCACCTATAGTTGAAATGAACCTCCAGAGAAGGTCAGCTTCCTTTGGGTATCACCTAAAATATCGATTATTTGAGAGGAAAGAGGGAAGAGATGCATAAAAATGGAAAACTAAACCTATGGTGATACACCATATTAATGAGAAATCATGAAATGAACACAAGAAGAACATACACTTGAAAGTATAATTGCTATTCTCAGAGAAACTTCTTTCAGACTTAATGCTTTATTCCTAATAGGTTTGGCCCACACATTGGGAAGGAAAGATCAATTTCACAACCTTAAGATACAAATGCAGAAATGTGAAAACATAGTTATAGAATTGCATGTGCAAAAGAAAGATACAGAAATGAGAATCAGTACAAGCATGAACCTAAACTTCCAAGGTAAAATCTATGTTGTATTCAAGATTCCAGTTGAGTTATAGGAAATATACATTGACTGAGAAAGGATTGATTGAAAATCACTAACTCTTCAGAGTGTGCAATTAGAACTAGTTACAAAAAGGAAAAAATTCCTTATATATAGACTATACATTAGCCCCTTAGGGCATACAAAATATCTGAGCTCGGAAAAAGATCTATCCATACATATTTGATCAAATTTAATGTTGCATCCCTACGTTTCCCTGTTGTTGGTGTTGGTGAAGAAACATTCTCAAAGAAGTCCCCTCTTGATCTTTTTGCAACCACCGTATTCAATGCCTGGCATCGTGTCCTATTGAGCTACTAGGCCAAATGCCTTGAATGCTACTGAGTTCACCATGATTCAGGTTGCATTCATCCTGTGTTGGCATTCTATTGATTTTCTTTTTGCTGGTCAAGCTGCCACGACTTTCCTCTAGCTCCCTTAATTGGCTGAGTGAAAATTACGCAACTTCTTCTGGCGGTCAAAACTTTCCCTGTTAAACCACATATCAATGAGACACTAATCGTGTGTCCCTAATGTGGTTAAAACTTCTCACAAGCATCAGAAAGATATGGAGCCATTGCTAAGAGCTCCTAGTGAGACCTAAAGATCATACCAATGCTACTAGAACCATCAGCGAGACACCGTTTGTCGCCAAGAGATCAGTAGGTTGACAAGTCATGCGGAGATCCCTCTCTGTTGCTAAGACCATGTGATATCGGCAAGACATCACTCTGAGAGTTAGTCACTATATCGATGAAATTCATGTTGGGGAGACCCTCGCCGACATCTATAGAAGTCATCCCGTTGGGCTCTTTTCCTTCTATCGGTCAGACATCCCTATTTCAGGAAGAGGTTGTACTGAAGGAACTTTAGCTTTGGTGAACACATATTTTGTTTCACTTTGGCAAGACTCCTTGGTATCGCTGAGACTTCACATAGAAATCCTTTCCATTCGGTGAACTTTGTATTCGGCAAGATGCCTAGTGAGACCCCCTGTTGTTGTGTGACCTCTTGTGTCACTAAGACATTTCATAGAACTCCCCCTCTTCTTAGCGAATTCCTTTTCATTTTGAAGGCTTCACTGCTCGATGAGACTCATGCTGAAGTATGAACCCTCGGCAGACTTCTTTTCTTTTGGCTTGACTCCTGTCGATTAAGAAGAGTTCTTCCTGAGCTCCCTACATTATGCTGAAGACCTCTATGTTTAGTAAGACTCATGCAAAATCTTTTCGCCCTTTGTCGAGCTCTACTTCGTTTCGGGGAGACATCTCCACTTTGGTATGACATTTTGGCAAAGCTATCTCCTTATGCCGATAAGACCCTTTAGTGCATGGTGGGGAAGACATAACCTTTTCATTGTGACCCTTCACCGAAGCCTTACACTCCTACCGAAGGGAACCTGTGTGAAGTCGGTAAGACATTTGATGTCGGCAGGACATCTCAGCAAAGTCTCATAGTTACACCAAGGATCATTGTTGTTGGTGAGACATCGAACCTTCACTAGGATTTCTCACCGAGCGCTGTAGGTCTCCCCGAAGCCTGTGGTCACCGAGAGTCTCACCGAATGATGATTAAATGGCCTATCAACCAAGGAAATCCACATAGTAAGAGGTCATGCTAAACCCTCTCTATTATAGCGATAGGCTCTGTAGGCTCGTTTAGCATCACAAAAACTAGGTCTCAACAACCGGTTCAGGATGGAATAAATCAAACAATCAGTCAATCAGATGGTAGGAGAGTCTTGTCAACTTTCTCCTTGGATGATTTTCATGCCGAATCTTCCTAGGATGGCTTCTCCCACTGAGTTCCCCATGACCTAGCAATAGATGTAGAGTCTTTTCCCTTGTGTGAATGTCCCACTAGCCTCAGAAGATCTAACATTTGATTATCTCACCTGATTAACTATATGTGAAATAGAGGCAACAATTCTGACAACCTTTGCGGGATGTTTTCCAGCTAAACATGAGAACCAGTGACTAGGCTTTATCCATTGGGCATGGAGTCGTTAGAAAAATTAGAGAACAAATAAAACATCAATCTTGCACATGGCCTTGATCTCATGAGATTTATAGGACACAATAGGTTGCCAAAATGGCAAGATAGGGAAAACTAAAAGAGAAATATATACTATGCTGAAATAGCACTTATGGAAAACATGAAGCCTAAACTACTATGTACAATAGATAGACTTGTCAGATTTGAAAACAGGGCTTAAGGTGTATCCCATTGACTAGGATAGGAAGCACTTCACCTTTTGTTGTAGCTAGTTGATATGCATTGTGCTCCTTACAGCCTGTGATAATGAATGGACTAGTCCACATATTGTTGAACTTGGTGTGATGGCCTGGTCTACTTTTAAGAATGTCCCACCTGAGCATGAGGTCTTCCTCTTTAAAAGACTTTACTATAGCCCTTTTGTCGAATGTCTTCTTTGTCTGGAGTTGATGATCCTCCAAAGTTTTCATTTCTCTGTCCCTTGATTCTTCGAGCTCCATGAGCTTTGCATACCTTATAGACATGGAGTCCTACTCAAAAATCTCCAGCCGGTGAACAATATCAAGAGCCGGAAGCTCCACTGATAGTGGCAATCTTGCCTCTTTTCCATAGACCAACATATATGGTGAGTTACCAACATACCTCTTAGGGGTCACTTTGTCTACCCAAAGTGCATTCTTTAAACTAACATGCTAGGTCCTTTGATTATCCTCTATGGTTCTTTTAATAATTTTGTTTAGGTTCTTAGTCATGCTCTTAGCTAGGCCATTACCTTGAGGGTAATAATTTGAAGATGTGCTCAAATGAATGCCATGCTTAATGGCCCAGTTGGTTACCCTTAGACCCATGAATGCAAGGGAATTATCAGATATGATGGAGTCAAACATTCCAAACCTGGTGACTACATCTTCATAGAAGTTCAATACTGAGGATTCTTTTGCTTCCCTTAATGCAACCACTTTTGTCCACCTTGTAAAATAGTCAGTGGCTGTAAGTACCCATTTGTGACCAAAACTAGAAGGAAGATTTATTGGTCCAATAAAATCAATGCCCCATCTCATGAAGGGATGCTCTACTTGAATTAGATGCAGGAGCATAGTAGGTAGCTTTTCCTTTCCTGAAAATAGAACACATTTGATGCACTTTCTTGACTAGGCATATGCATCCTTGAACAAGCTAAGCCAATAGTACTTTGACATACACTGAGGATCACTATTGTTGGCAAGACATCGAACCTTCGCTATGACTTCTCACCGAGTGTTGTAGGTCTCTCTGAAGCCCTGGTCGCTGAAAGTGTCGCTGAATGATGATTGAATGGCCTATCGTCCATGGAAATCCATGTGGAAAGAGGTCATGCTGAACCCTCTCCATTATAGTGATAGGCTTTGTAGGCTCATTCGGCATGAAAAAAACTAGGTCTCAGCGATCTATTCAGGATGGAATAAATCAAACAGTCAGTCAGCCAGATGGTAGGAGAGTCTTTCCAACTTTCTCCTTGGATGATTTTCATGCCAAATCTTCCCAGGGTGGCTTCTCCTACTAAGTTCCCCGTGACCTAGCAATAGATGTAGAGTCTTTGCCCTTATGTGAATGTCCCATTGGCCTCTGAAGACCTAACATTTGATTATCTCTCCTAATTTTAACTGTAGGTGAAATAGAGGCAACATGTATAATCATGAAAATTGGATAGGTTGTGTGGATGATAGAATAAATACAAGTGGAGGTGCTTTCTTTCTTGGAAGTAGGTTGGTTTCTTGGCTAAGAAAAAAATCAAGATTCAATATATTTATCTAGTATAGAAGTAGAGTATATTGCAACAACATCTTGGTGCACACATGAGTTGTGGATGAAACATAAATTAAAGGATATAAAAATATAATATAATGAAACTATTTCTATCTTGTGTGATAATAGAAGTGCTATCAATATAACAAAGAATATGATGGTGCATTCAAGGACAATGAATTTTTCAATCTAATATCACTTTCAGAGAGAGAAGGTTGCAAAAAATGAGATGAAGTTAGAACTTATATTCCTAAAAAGGATCAAGTTGTAGATATTTTAATGAAGGGTCTTCCTATATATACATTTGATTATCTCTAGTAGAAGTTAGGGGTTATTACCCCTCCTTTCAACTAGATGCATAAGATTGTGCATCAGTCCAATGGAACAATTCAAGATTTATTATTTTGTTTCAAACTAATGCAAGCTACCTCTTAGGGGGATCTATTAATAATATTATTATTTGGTGAAGTCAGATGGAGCATATTTTGTTCCCCTAAGGGCGAGAGTGCAAGAAAGTGAGTGTAGAGTGTAGTTGCTTGATGGTGTTGCAAGTGGTGTCAAAGTGGTGTATGTAGATGATGTGTGAAATGCACGTGTTTCCCTTTAAATTTTTTCAAAGGGGGGAGAAAGTATGCACAATATACGAAAGAGATTTGGATGAGCCTGTGGCCCTTTACCATTGATGTCAAAATGGGAGAGAGAATCTAAAAAAATGGAGAAATTCAGTGCAATTTCTAGAAAAGTACTATCTGGACAAAGGGGAAGAGAGCGCTGATGTTGCAAAATAATAAGCATGTGAAGAGAGAGTATAAGAGTAAATATTTTCCCCCATCAGGGGGAGTACTTCTTGTTATAGAGTTTTTGTTGGTTTTTTTTGTTATTGATGGTATTTTAGAACTTGTTTTTCCATCATTGAGAAAGTGGGAGATTGTTGGAAGCTTAAGTTGTTTGTGAGTAGTTTGGGTGTTGTCATTGATGCCAACCCATTTTATGAAGAGAATGTTGGAATGATGTTGTTGTTGAAGATGTCAACCCATATCATTGGATTTGTTGGAAGCCTAAATTTGTTGGTATTGATGTCAACACAATGTTATTAGTGTTGTAATTGATTTCTTACTTCAGTATAGCTACCAAATGTATGTTTGAATCTAGATAGATAGATGTGATATAGTTGATGAGAGGTGTTGGAGACATTTCAGATGTGTTGTAGAGATATTATTAGTGTTTCTCATGTTGTTGTCTCACTTGGTTTCCAAGTGATTTTGAGAAAATTTGAATGAAAGAGAGTTCAATGTGATAAAGTGATGTTCAATGTTTTTCTCCACATTTCTTCATCATTGAAAATATGACTGCATGGTTTGGATATGATCATTAGAGGTTTTCAAAGGTTATATATCTAAAATTTCAAGTTCTAGATAATTCTACAGTTGAAGATGTGTTTGATAGTATGCATGTCTATTGAAATAAGGTGTCTACAAGAAATTAGATTGCTGTACATTTCTTCATAGTGAAGGTTTTGGTCTTGTGGATCTATTTATATTATTTGTAACTACCTTCCCTTGAAGTTTTAGGTATTATGATGTTTCAAAAATTTGTTTAGTGTGTTGCATGTTTGTTCCAGTATGTTTGGTTGCACAAAATAAATGTGTTCTTATATTTTCGGTGACTATAGTAGTAGTGGTAAATATTACAATGATGTGGAATATTCTATGATGTTTTGAATGTTGTATTGTGTTCCATGAGATGTTTCTAGACTTGGAGAGGCATGTTTGTGATTGCTTCTTAGTGTTAGTGCAAGTTCAGTTGACCTAGCATGCTAGCGCTAATTGCAAATGATGATTATTGTTTTTGGAAGTGTTGAGAAGTATTTATACTTGTTGATGCCAAATATCCTAAAATTACAATGCTACAAGCTGACATCAGATCTAGGAGAGTAAAATCCCACCAAGAGCTTGAATTTAATTTAGGTTTAAGCCACACAAGACTCATATGCTAGTTGTGGCATATGAGTCCCATTAGGCTAGGCTTTGGGACACATTTTTCAAGAAATTCTTAGATTGATGTGAAATCCAGATTGGGGCCCTAAAACCTAGGTGAAACTCATATGCCCAAGGTGGCATACGAGTCCCAGGTCACTAAATATGGCCCACAAAATCCAAAAGCATTAATTTTTTATTGGTCATTTGATATATTTTATATTTTCCTTTGAAAAATGTATTAATTAAGGCTTGTGGATGCAAACTAAGGCCTTGAATAAGGCATAAAGAGTCCCAATTTATTAATGTATCACTATATTAGTGTGAAAGTGTTAAAATACACTTTATAACACCATAAATAAGGCATAATTAAGTCCATTTAGTTAAAAAGGCCCTAAAACTAATGTGAATGTGTAAAACACATTACAACACTAGATGAAGGTGACATTATGTCCAATTTATTGTTAATCATTCCCAAATCAAGTGAGGAAAATGGATACTTTTTCCATTACTATAGTTACGAAAATGGATAATATTCTCTATTTTCAAAGTCAAAGTACACTTGTAATAGATACAACACCACCTTGGTTCTTTATACCTTGGTGCATTGTGTGTACTTGCTCTATCAAAATAAGGATTTCTCTACATTATGTTGAATAATCTAAAAATAAAAAGAAAAACCACCTATCCTATCTCATTACATATCTAATAAAATCTCAAAATCCATCTAATAATCATAGATTTATTGGTATCTTGATCCATCATCCATTCATTAGATATTCTATCTCATCATGCTTAAACTTATATCCAAGTATCATGACATACAAAAAAATGCATCTCATATTGCATCCACAAATCGTCAATATTGTCTCATAACATTTATCCTACACAATCATCATATATAATAAAAAAGAAAAATGATGACCATATCATCATCCATATCATACATCCTACATTGATATTCATTACCGACATACATATCAAACCATAAGAATAATAAATAGATGCCTTTCATCCACGTTGGAAGCAAGAAACACTAAGAGGGGGTGAATCAATGTTCTACAAAAATTAACTTTATTATTATGATCTTTAACCCACTTAAAGCATTCAACCAAGAGAAATAGAAAGAAATAGAAAGAAAACAACAAAAACAACATAAGACAAGGATTTTTACATGGAAACCCTGTTAGGGGAAAAACCATGATGGATGACCAATCCACAATATGATCTGAGTATACTCAAAAGAAGTTTACAATATGGGAATGCACTTGCGTTCAAGCTCACTGCCTAGAGGTCACTAATCAAAATAGAAAGGCGCAATACCTTACAAAGATTTGAATTAGATTCAATAGAATGAACTGAAAGAGTAACATCTATAAATGCTTGATCACAGTTCCAGTTAGGCTCAGTAGTCAATCTTATGTCCTTATGACTAGTTCTGCACTTCTACTCTACTCTACTCTAACTCACACCAAAAAATATTTGATGCACAACTGAAACTATGCATAAATTACTCAATCACCCTTTTGATATTCACAACATGCATCGACACACCTTGTACATACACAAAAATGATAAAATTGATCATTTATATATATTTGCGACTAAGAATTTAATCGCAAATAGTTGGCTTCAATAAAACTTAAGAATATTTACAACTGTCAACTCAAATCATGAATAATATTCAATGCATGACCACAATGGTCAGTCACAACTTAGCTCAGACCCAAATCAAGATGATTGAACACAAAAAAATTTTAGTAAACATTCCTCGAATATCCACGACACTTAAAATCATCTGGGTCAGCTACAAAATACTGATGAACAAAAAGATATCCAACTGGATCTCTAGACTTGCACACAACTTGATACAAGGCACTGAGAATTTTGGACAACACAAAACATACATTGATTAACCTCCCATAAGATCCACAACTCAAAATAACAACAAAAAATCTGCATGAGAATAGAAGAACACAAAATTGTCGAATACTTTGTTCTTCCTGACTGTGCTTAATTTGTCTACCAGTAGGAGTAAATGATGGCATGTAGATCTAGAAAAACCAACTAGGGTTTCCAGCAATGACAACACCAAAGTATATTTTCAATGTCTCTTTCCAATAATCTCCCCCTTTGGCATTGATGGCAACACTTGGTGAAAAATGACTAAGTGTTGGATCAGTACCAACATGAATTACGTTGCCACTACAAAAATTCAAAAAGAATCTTAAATCTTAGCTTAGAAATGCAACTCCTCTTAAGATGAATATACATTTTTCACTATACAACTCTCCCCCTTTGACATCAATGGAAAAACTAGGGAAACAAAATTTCAAAACTGTGTAGGCATGAACTCGTTACTTACACAAATTTTAAAATATCTGCAAAGTCTTTCTTCAACATGCTCAAATTTTTGTCCCAAACAATTATGAAACTCTCTAGAATTGTTATGTGACTGAAAACCAAATAAGATTGAGCTTATGCAGTCTTAAGATTCATTGGGTCACTAACTGCCATAGCATCTTTGCCTTCCTTTAGTACATTCACCATTATTTCAATCTTTGGACCAAATAGTCCTCTAAGCTCACTTGATCTTCCTACAATCCTATCATTTTTCATGCTTCAAACTCCCTATTTTTTCAAGCAGAGATATCACTTGACCTTCTTTCTTACCAATATCACCAGCTAACAAATCAAAAGCATCATAATTTGTAGCCAATTGTTTTTCAAGATCCTTGACCTCTTTATCATTGTCTTCAATGAATTTGGACAAAACCAAACACGACTTATATGCCTTTACACCTTCAAATATAGAATCTTGAATATTCTTCATACAGGTGGCTAACAGAGCTTTATCCTTAGCAATCACTTCTTTCAACCAACTAAATATTTTTCCATCAAAATCCTTCTGCACTTTTAACCATGGATTATTTTTCAAGAGACTCGAAATGAGTACTTACAAAATTTATGAGCTTCTTCAATTCACTAGAAGAGGAACTAGATGGATCCTTAACATGGGTTGGCATAATTTTCTCCAGAACTCCAAATGCAAGACTTAATAATTCACTATCCTCAATGCGAGACTTCAGAATCTTCTTACTATCCTTAGCTTGTGCAATTCATGCAAAATTCATTATCTGAACTGGGGACAAGGTGGATAGATTGATTGGGCCTTCAACCAATTCAGGATCAAATTCTTCCTGTTGATCCACCAGAGATTCCTTTACTGCCTTAGTAGTTTCTCTTTCATCCACTAGGATTTCCTTAACCTAAATCATTTCTTCTTCTTCAACTTTTGGTTCTACAGAAACTATTTCCTAATTGAATTTAGGAGCTTCAATTTCTTCATTTGGAACCTCCTTTTCTTCAACAAATACAACCTTAGGAACTTCGGTTTCAATAGGTGCTTTTGTGTTATCCACATCAAGAGGAATCTAATTATCCTTAGTATCCACATTCACCTCCTCATTTACCGAATGAGATACAACATCTTCAAAATTTATCTTGTTTCTTGACAGAAATGCTTCCAGAATTTTCTTGGTTTCATCAATAACACTAGTTTCACTAATCATAAGTTTGTTCACCCTTATTTTTCTTTTGAATTCCCTCTTGGCTTTGTCTAGGAGTGAAATCATCTCCTCAATAGACATTTTTGGACACAAGTCTACAAGAATTATCTTTCTCATATGCTCTTCTTCTATCCTAGTATTTACTCTTCTCACCTCCAAAACATCATACAAAATCTTAGGTAAACCAGACATAATTTCAACAAGAACTTTGTTGAAAATATTCAGATGTTTTATCGTTGCCTCTTTAAGAATTCTTTGACCTAATTCATCAAAAATTTCATACCATTCATAGAGGGGCTTGAGATTTCCATCCTTGACAATAGCATTCTCAACTTCTTCAACTATCATGCCTAGTATGTTAGTTTTTTCCTTCTTTTCCTTTTCTTCCTCACTGGAAGATTTCCTCTTCATTTCTTCAACAACTTCATCTGATTATTAGTGTAATTAATTAGTTATTACACTAGCATAATTTAACTTAGGTCTTGCATTATTTAGTCCTATGTTGCATTTTTTAGATAAATCTTAAATAATTGGATAATTTCCCCTTTTCATGTGTAGGGATAAGATCCCTTCTAGAAGATTAGTTGTCATTGTAGAACTTATCTTAATATTTTATCATTTCCTAGGTAGGGTTCACAAGTTGTCACATGTTAGATCATGACACATGGCAACATCATATTACATCTTGCATCTCTCTCATGCCTATATATTCAAGGCATTTGTACATTTGTAATCACCTAATAATCTAGATCAATAGCAATCTCTATTTGCATGCCCTTAGTTGCAACACTTTCAGTGTGGTTGAATTTCTCTTGGCAAGATCCTCTTGAAGGCTACAGCTTCTGGGACATTGCATATCCATTATTTCAACATGGTATCGAAGCCATTCCATTGAGAGTTCATCCCAAGATCAAGAAAGTTGGGCTAGAGAGATTCTTGTAGGCTTGAAGGTTTCCATTGTAGACTACTTGGCTCCACCCAAGGACCAAGCTGATTTCTAGAGAAAATTGAGTTAGATCCAAGCTCACCATTGTCTTCAGAAGGCTTTCAAACCCTAGGATCACCTGTACATTCATCAAAATTGGATTCATCATCTCGGGAGCCATAAGTGGTATTTAGGGTTTGCAAAATCAATTGTACTATCTGTACAATTTGCAGTAAAAAATCCTCCCTATCAGTTGTCCTCTAAGACAAATTTTTTTAGTTGCAGGCCATTTTCTATTTCAAAAAAACAAATCAAGGCTTTTGTATTTGTTTGGCAAAAAACATACTATTCAGGTATTTTTCTAAAGTTTGCAAAAAAATAAATTAGATCGACCCTCTTTTTAATTGCAGTCGACATCAAATATTTTTTCATCGGCATGCATAAGGGTTTATTTTATTTTTCAATCAAAATTTTTGGGTTTTGAATTTCAATCAATCAATTTTTAAAATTCTTCAATTAACATCATTTTAATCTTTAGATTTTATAATATAAGGTTGGCATTATTCACCTTTTTAAAAAAATTTTATTTCCTTTTGGAAACATTAAAATTCATAACAAATTATTTAGTGTCAGCTCTTTATCTGCAAAAAATCCTTGTTGGTTGCATTAAATAATTTGTAGGAGGTGATGTACCTTTGTCAACCCGATTGGGGGGCTCATCCACCAACCATTGTACATTGTCACATCTTGTTGATCCCAAGCTACATTCACCGACCATCATCACTAGACCCGTCTGCTTGCCAACTAACCTGATCACTCCCATGGTCAATATATTTTTGGTCGATCCCATCAGAGTCATCTACCGACCAATGTTCTTGTTCATTGCCAACCCTCCACTCTATCTGAGTGGTGCTATCAGCTCCACGTGAGATCTTTTCCCTGCCACTATTGGTGGAGGCACCTTTTTTTTCCCACTCGTAACAACTGCGGTCATATTAGCAACTAAGAGCTAGCCTGAAGGGGGCTATTTTTTGCACCTCATTAGCCTACAGAGTGCCTCATCTAGGCCTTTTTTTCATTTTCTCATAACTTTCACCCATGGTATTGAAATTTAGCAAACGAAATACCGTCAAAAACAAATTTTGGTCTACTTTCCAATGGTGACATCCATTCTACAAAATTTTGCTGGCCAAAAAATCTACAACCAAATAAATTCAAATCCCTAGTTTGGACATAAAGGCTCATATCTTCTCATTAGATTGTCATATTTCGGTAATTCTAGCAGCATCAAGAAGGTAATTCAAAGTTTTTTTCATTCACCTTGATCTGTTTTAGCTCTAGGTACTCTTGCATTGGTTTTGTTCAATTTGGTACATTTGTTCAACAACTTGGATATATTGAAGCTTGAGAAAAGGTTTTTCTATTTGGGTAGCATCACTTCATTTGTACATCATCTTTAGAAGTTTCTATTTGTTGTTGAAGGTCATTGTCTTTTTTTTTGGATAAATTTGATAGTACATTATGGGGCTTGCATATACTCCTCTAACTATGTTGTACAATGGTAACTATAAATAATGGTGAGATGGTATCCTACACCATCTCCAATCACTTGATTCATTTCCACATCTATATGGTTTAGTTCCCCATCTGAGTGAAGGTATTCAGGAATTTTCTTGGAGTTGATGTAGATACACTATCTTGGAGATCATTGCAATGCAAGTTGATTGTGATGTTTTTAGTTCTATTGATCATTGTAGTTTTTCTCATATCCTTTGTACTAATCTTTGGGAGATATATGGAGATTCATACACTCCACTATTCCCCAATGGTCATGATTCACAATGCCATTCCTCAAATCAGGTAACCCATGATGATAATATTGTGCATGAGGTCATTTGTGTGGATTTCCTTGAATCTTTCAAAAAGGTTGACAAGGTTGACAAGTTTTCCTTAGATGTTCCTTCTTCTCCCTCAAAGACTATTGGTAACCCTTCAAATTCAATGATTCCTTGTCCATATTCATTGATTCAAGCTTCAATCATCATCATTCATCAAGACACATTCAATTTTCTAGACTTGACATCATAGGATGGCTTTTTTTTAGGTATCACTAACTTGGCTACTTCTACATGTTTGGAGGACATTCTTGAGGGGATATCACTCCTCTATTCATATTCCACTTTGGAGAGTTTTTTGAGTCTCCTCATCATTTTTTCTTGACCTTGATTGAGGATCCAGAGACTATCTTGGAGGCACTTGTTTTCTCTTTAGATATTTCATGTATGAGACTTCTTCCCTATCATTCCATTTAGGATTTGAGGTTTCTTCAACATCTATTGGATTGGCTTCAAAATTATTTCATTGGTTTTGAGGACACTTCATTCAGGGGGGCTATCAAGTCTCCATCACATTCATTGTATTGTAGTCTTTGGATCTTGTTCAACATTAATTTCCACATCATCCTAGATTGTCACCTTCTTCTTTGATTTGGTATGTACCTAAGTTAATTGTGGCATCTTCATCATCAAGAAATGAGACACATGATAAGTTTTCAGAGACATCATCATCCATATTCATCCTACCTTCCTTCAATTCCTATCCAAAATGGAAAGCATCCCTACACTTGCACTTGGATTTATTTCTTCTGAAAGGGAGACAAGTTGTTTGTCGACATTTTATCATGTTTTTAGACACTTACCATTTTTGTAAGTGATCACATCTTCTGGGGGCTATATAGTCTTTTTATTTCCTCCCTATGGGGGGGCTATTGATTGTATTGTATCCATGTGATGGATGGTGTACTTGGGGGGTATTTGGGAGTCCTCCATCCTTCCCATCCTTTCTCTTTTTTTCATTCCATCTCCTTTTTGGAGAGGAGTTTTGTTCCCACTCGAATTTCCCCTTTTATCTAGTTGTGGGAGATTTATTGCATTTTAATTTTCATCATATAAATGGGTACCTAAAATGGCCATCATGTAGCCAGGACCCATCATCATCATCATCATCATCATCATCATCATTGCATCCTTCATTTTCTCCCTAAGTTGCACCTATGGGGGGGTGTTAGTGTAATTAATTAATTATTACACTAGCATAAGTTAACTTAGGTCTTGCATTATTTAGTCCTAGGTTGCATTTTTAGATAAATCATAAATAATGGGACAATTTTCCCTTTTCATGTGTAGAGATAAGATTCCTTCTAGAAGATGAGTTGTCCTTCTGGAACTTATCTCAATCTTTTATCATTTCCTAGGTAGGGTTCACAAGTTGTTAGATCATGACACATGGCAACATCATATTTCACTTCCATCTCTCTCATGCCTATATATTCAAGGAATTTGTACATTTTTAATCATCTCATAATCTAGATCAATAGAAATCTCTATGTACATTCCCTTAGTTGCAATGCTTTCAATGTTGTTGAATTTCTCTTGGCAAGGTCCTCTTGAAGACTACAACTTTTGGGACATTGCACATCCATTATTTCAACACTGACTCAGTCTCCTCACTTTCTAAGATGGCTTCATAGGTTCCTGAGCTCTTGTCCTTCTTCCTCTTATTGGAAGCTTTGTATTGAGTTTGTACATGAACTAGCTTGGTTGCAAGAGCAAATGGGGAAATCCTTATTGAACTAGTATGGGCACAAGATCCTACCGGACTAGCCGATTCGGTTCTTGGTAACTCTTTTCCTACTTCAGCTTCATCTCTCTTTCAGTTGGCTTTTTTCAAATTTTCTATAGGTATGCTCATGTTTTATGCAAAAATTTCTACTTCTTTCCTTACTCTTCTGACTATCTTCGGCTTATGTAATTGATCATGGACTTGCATGCTATTTTATGCATAAGATCCAAACCTTTCTTCTACCAAATCCAGAGGCATTCTCAACAAATTTTTTGTATACACCTTCAAGATGTTCTCCTTTACTTCATATCTCATAGGCATAATCCATATTGTCCTGGGATCAGTGGCTTCCATATGGCATTGATCAATATCCACGATGAAATAGATTGCATCTATGTACTTTTCTATAATTGAGGTAGGTATTCTTTCTCTAGAATGCATCATATTTTAATTTTTTTTAAAGTATCCCCAGAGGGTAGTGTTTCTAGTCTGACGATCACCACTTCCAAACAATATATCTCTTATTTGCACAACTATACGCTGATTACTTTTCCAATGAACTTTCCCAACACCTAGAACCTCACTCATGAAATAAAAGAACAAACACAACAGGAACCATACTTAAAAGAGTTCTTTTTGTCCTTCTCAATCTTACCCAAATTCTCCATCAACTAACTTCTGAGTAGCTCACACAAGCCATAATCTTCATTTTCTTTTACCATCTGATAGGCTGCATAAATAGCCATACTAGATAATGAATTATCCTAGATAGAGTGGTAGACCTTGTAGCCAATGACCATTGATGTGAAGTTCACATCCACTTCAGCAATGCCTTTGATATTCATTTCCCTTTTATCAAATTTTGTTGCATCAGTAACCTTCTGATTCTTTACAAATTTCAAGATCGGTAGTCCACCAAAGGAATTTAGACCTATGATCATGCTTATAGCCTCTTTCATAGTCTTAAAAGGTATATTCTCTGCTTAAAATATATCACACCCATTCACTTTCCTCAAATATGGGGAATTTCACAAACTGTGTAAACTTCTTCACTTCTAGGGTTTTATAATCTAGCTTAATAGTGAAGTCCTCTCCAATTATATGGTTGGAATACAAATTTAGCATTTGAGAGCTCCCTAACTCTTCAATATTGGCATGTATGTAAGCCCTAATGTCTTCAGTGTGAAAGACTCCATACAGTACAGACGAAAATGCACCTAGGGGCTCAGTCTCAATAGACTTATAAGGATGCCACTTGAACTTTGGACAGGGTCTATCCTTGAATTCAACTACCAATGGAGTGGCCATTTTTACCAATTCACAAATTTACTAGTTTTTCTAATAAATACCTTTTCGTCAAATCAGATTTTTGATCGCTGAATCTTCTTCACACTTGAATCTCAACACAACTTAGCAAAGTTTGCTCCAGGGCTCTCCAAACTTCTTTCCTCCAAAATGAAAAGTGACAAATGAAAGATAAAAATGACTTTTTATCATTTGCACAACTAACCCTTTCTGTCACAATAAATTATTTTACCCTAATTCATCTTGTTATCATGTTTCCATACACTGAGATAGATAATTCTTCTGTGGATCTCCAATTGGTTGAACAACATCTAAAATGAATCTATGAACTTATTGTACTTATCCACATTTCAGTGTTAGTTACCAGCAGGGGGTTGAGAGATTTTCTTGACAACTCCCCCTAGGCCAAAGGCCTAAGATTAATTCCTGAAGGAATTACCAAAAGCATATTTTGGTGTGGGAAAATTTCCTTCAATAGAGGGATCCTTCTTCACTCATTTCTTCTGCATTTTCCTCCTAATGACATTATTAGTGACTTTACCTTTTCCCTTAATATCCTATTGAATGTTTTGTTTTATCAGACCTCTTATGTTCCAACAAAATATAGTGGTGTGGCCAAATTTGTTACAGTTGTAACACACAACATTTCTTTGTCCAAACCTACTATTCCACTGATTTTTCCTTAATATGCATTGGTTAGAAATATGCCCAAGTCTATTGCATGCATAACATATGGTATCTCTATGAAAATTGTTCATCACAATTCTGCATTCACTTGACTTATGACCAAACTTATTACAATTAACGAATTGACTTGGGAATGATGGTCCACTTGGATTCATCCTATTTCTATACTGAGAAGCCAAATGACCAAATTTATTGCAAGAAAAATAGTAACCATTGAATCTTTGAGCATTTGGTTGTCTTACCAGATCCCTTCTAGCTCTATTCATTTGATTTCCTTGCCTAAATCTCCCTTGTCCAGAATTCCTTTTCTAGATCCAAATATCTCTCCTTCTTCATAGCCAAAACCACACTTGTCACCATCAGTCCTCTGACCTTTAATCAGTTCATCAAGCTTTGTTGAGCTTGCTTTGAATTTCTCCTTGTACTCATTTGTAGCAGTTAGTTCATTTCTGAGATCATCAAGTTGTTTTTGAAGCATTTCCTCTTTGTTTTTAGATTGTTCCAATTCATTGTCCAATCGGCTGCATTCTTCAGATTTTTCTTTCAACAATTTGGGAAGCTTTTCTTCATTCTTCTTTCTATCTTCAATCTCCTTGGTCATTTTCATTATGATAGATTCCATCTCGCATTTTAGGAAAACATTTTCTTTGGAAAACTTTTCACTTTCTTCTATTTTCTCCTTCAAGGCATGACTCAATTGTTCATCTTCCATGTTTCTATTCTTCTGTTTAAGCTGATCACACAATTTCTTTCTTTTATCCCTTGATTCATTTATTTTGTCTTTCAATGAGTGAATGAATTTCTTTGCATTCTCAAGATTTTCCTACAGTTCCTAGTTCTCAAATTTTGACTGATCAAGATCATCTAGGGCCACGAAAAGTTGTTCTTGAAGACTGCTTGTATCAATTGAAAACACTTTCCAAGATCTCCCCAAGTTGTTAGACTTCTTTCAAGGAACTAGCTCTAATACCAATTTTTTGGAAACAAGCAACACTAAGAAGGGGGTTCAATTAGTGTTCTGCAAAAAATAAATTTATTATTATGATCTTTAACCCACTTGAAACATTCAACCAAGAAAAATATGAAGAAACAGAAAGAAAACAACCAAAACACCATAACACAAGGATTTTTACAACCTGTTAGGGGAAAAACCATGATGGATGGCCAATCTACAATATGATCTGAGTATACTCAAAATACATTTACAATATGGGAATGCACTTGCATTCAAGCTCACTACTAAAAATAGATAGTCACACTACCTTAGAAAGATTTGGATTAGATCCAAGAGAATGAACTCAAAGAGTAGTATCTACAAATGCTTGATCACAGTTTCAGTTAGGCTCAATAGTCGATCTTCTATCCTTTTGACTAGTTCTGCACTTCTGCTTTACTCTACTCTAACTTGCACCACAAAATATTTGATGCACAAGTGAAACTATGCATAAATATCTCAATCACCCTTCTGATATTCACAACACACATCAAAACATCTTTTACATGCACAAAAATGATAAAATTGATCATTTATATATATTTGTGAGTAAGAATTTAATCACAACTGGTTAGCTTCAATAAAAATTAAGAATATTTACAAATGTTGGCTCAAATAATGAATAATATTCAATGCACAACCACATTGATCAACCTCCCTATAAGATCCGCAACTCAAAATAACAACAAAAAATCTGCATGAGAATTGAAGAACACAAAACTGTTGAATGCTCTATTCTTCCTAACTACCCTCAATTTGTCAACTGGTAGGAGTAAATGATGACATTTAGATCCAATCACCAACTAGGGTTTCCTTTAATGAAAACACCAAAGTATATTTGCAGTTTCTCTTTCCAACAATCCCATCATGAAATCATAAAACATCATACACACATCCATACATACATCTGCACCCATAATTATACACAATAAAAATTAATGCATAGAATAACACCATGTAGTATGGTCACATCAAAATGATATCATCTCATATATGATCAAAAAATGAATTTCATGATACATCAAATTTTTGATATACATAAAAAATATATATGATGCTATCCATAGGTAATGAATGTGTATACATAAAATTCTATCTGCATCAAAATATAGATACATAAACATCTATACAAAACTCAAGCTATCTTTAACTCCCTGGATCCTCTTAATTAGAAGAAGGCTAATGATGAGGTGGCCCAATTTTTTATTTTTGTTGATAACCCTATCTGTTTGAATGACCCTGAGATGACCTACCAACTAACCCACCATATGATCTACTCAGACCTACAATACTCCTCTAAGAAAACCTAGGTTATCGCCTATTCATAGGAACTGCCATATCATATAAAGTATTGTAATAGGTAGCCTAAGCCTATATAGCTCAGATCTCTTGAGTGTACTAAGCTAGGGGGATTGCATATCCTTGTGCTTATGTTGTAACCTCTAGCTGCTATCTTCGACCAATCTCCTAGGTCAGCCAATCCTTGAGTTTTGTTAATGAGTGATCTTTGCATCTTGATCAGTCCTTGCTTGATCCCTCTTAGTGTAGAGATGATCTCTATTGGTCATTGTCTAAACTAGCTGTGTAGACAAGCCATCATTCTCTTTACTATACTCATCATACTATTTAGGCACCTAACCTTACTCTTGTAGAGTGACATGAAGCCTCTATCCATCTTCTCCCTCATCTCCTAGACCCCCTACTATAGATACAAATTGTGTTGGTGGTGGACCCTAAGAAACCTATCCCTTTCCCATGCCTACTATCTCTAATGGTGTTGTCTCCATGTCTCACCTCGACAACATTGCCTACTTTTAATGGCTCCCCTAGCTAGATCTATGAGTCTCAATGGTTTTTGAGTAACAAACTATACATCAAAGTCTAGGACGGTACTAGGTTCCACTCCACCATCTATATACCCACTGTGCCTATGCTAAATGGTCAAAATATACAATAGTTATCTTAGGTAAGGGCACTAGTCCCCAATCAATAATCTCCCTAATAGTCTTAAAGAATAGTACATGGTAACCATTAATAATTACATCTTGCTCCTCACCAAACTATTGTCTACCTTGTTAGGTAAGTACCTCTCAAGAATATGTTGAGTACGACCAATCAACCATTTGGTCTACCTATAGTGGGGAAAATTCTCCCCATCATCCTAGGCCTTTATCTAGATCCATAGCCTCCAAATGAACTCTATCATATCATCTAACTACCACCTCTAGTTGTCTAGATCACCCATACAATGATGAGTAAACATCGACTCATATGTGTATACCATAGGATATCTAAACTCTCATTATAACTCTCCAATCAGCCTAACCACTATGATTTGCTCCTAGGCCTAGGTGTGTAAGAGTGTCATCCTTAACAAAAAGATGTTAGCACCCCTGTATACCACTTGATTTATGTCATAGTATAGATGTACTGAAATGGAAGGTCCCCAATAAAAAATGCATCCATCCTCGAGGATCCTCTCAAGGACCCTCCCCCATCTAGCATGAAGTCATCGAGATCACCAATCAGGCATGAGTTGTCCATAAATGAGACCTACAATCACTATAGTGACATCAATGACCCTACCAATGTAGTCTCACAAGTCAACTTGTACATCATCGAGCATTATCTCCTCGTCTAGCAAGGCTTTCTCCAAAGTCTAATATCCTCGATATACATCATAAGAGATGCACTCCCCATGAATAAGAACCCTTAGAATCCACCATACTTCCTTAAGGTTGATCTTCACCTCTCTTGTGGGTAGATGGAAGAATGATATCTCCAACCTCCACCACTCAACCAAAGCAATCATCAAGGGTAGATGCACCCAAATCTTTGGCATGTAGGCTAAATGATAAATTCTAACCCCATGCATAAAATCAATCTCCATAGCTGAGAAAGTGACCCTTTTCTATAGTACCCATGGTATTCGCTCCCATGACATGATAGGGTCTAAAATAGCCTACAAGAATAATGATCAACATCTCAATTTTCTTGAAATTTACAAAACAAATCTATCTAGTTGGCCTTGAAAAAAAGTGAACCTTTTTAACAAAAGCATAGTGAGGTGCCAATCATCAACATTGTATTTTTGTAAAAGCGTCATAGTTTTGCAAAAGCATTGCATTTTCCAAAAAAAAAGTGAAAAAATAAATAAAAGCTAAAAGTAAAAGCTTCATAATATGCTAGTCATACACCAGCTAATTTTTTAAATACCCAACACTTTTGTTGTATCCTAATACTTTTTATCAAAATTTTCATGTTAGGTTACAAAAGTGTGTTGTTTGGTTACAAAAGTTTCACTCGTAAAGGTACACATTTGTTGGCCTATGTTCTAGCCTACCTTTAGCTACCTAAAACTATTTTCAAGAAAAAAATAACTTGGTACGTATTCTAGCACCTACTTTTCCTTGCCTCTAGAATTGATGTACTATTTCTATGCAGTGTGACGCTCGTACAAAACGTACCATCCTAATTAGCTCTCATGAAGGGGTGAGAAGAGTTATGAAGGCTTAGAGCTCAAACTTATAAACTCAAAGTGTGCAAATGAGGCTAAAATGAGCCAAAATGCATATATATGCTTAGCAAAACCTAAGGTTCCAACCTGTAATAGATTTTCAAGTTGAGATAACTTTCTAGGCTTCCTAGGACCAATCTTTTATCTTATTTTTAATTGAAATACTCCTATCATCATGTCATGATCTCAACTTGAAAATTAATTTATTTGGCCGATCTCTCGAGGGGGAAATCTACCATCATTCCTTCATTTGTTGGGCACAGTGGGGAATCAGGTGAATTTTATTTTTTTCTGAGTAGCATCACATCTTTGAAACAATGTAATAGGTACATTATTTGAAAGAGGGAAAAAATGTAGACACCTAAAATTGTCTTGAATATATAACACATCTCAATTTCACATAGTAACATAATTTTCATTATTTTCCTCATTATCACCTAAAATTCGTCTATTTAATGAAATAATTTCTAATTTTTTGATTAAATTCACTTTATTCTCCTATTAAGTAGATAACTAAGTTTATTTTCTTAATTCATCACTTTCATAATAATTTCCCTTTTGATTAAATAATTCCAATTATTTAATTAAATGTAATCTTTCCTCAATTCCCACTTGATTAAATGATTTCCCAATTATTAAATTAAAGGGCTTAATTCCTTTGATCCTCATAGTTAAATGATTTTCATAATTGTTTAATTGACTAATTTTACTCCAACCCTCCAGCTTTCACAAAGAATATTCCTTTTCTAAAAAGAGGACATTCCCAATTCAAATTCAAATATCTTCTTCCCTTGAAGTCAAAATATCTTCAACAATTTTTTCATAAATTTAGGGATATTTTGAGCTCCCATGAATTCTCATCCCTTGATCTTCCCTCATCTCGTTGATTTCCTCTCATCTATTGATCTTCATTTTCAATATTTTCCATTGATCAAAATTTTAAAAATCTATAAAACAAGTGTTTCCTCATCAAAAAATTCATTCACAATCTTGATATTTGAGAAATTATCATAATCTTTATCATTTTAGCAATATCATGTGAATCAAATCAATATCAATAATCTATCCATCAATCCAATCTTTTGCAACATGGGTTATTCTTAATACAACAATTCAAATTCATTTGGAGCATAATCTCCCAATGAGATTGAAAGTTTGCATGTCCTTTTTAGTCAATTACTTTGTTTTCATGCTTTTAATTGAATTCTTTTGACATTGTTAGCTAAATTTCATTAAGTATGGGCTAATATGATCTTTCTTTGATGGATTTTTAGTGTTTTATACATTAATTGCTTGACTTATGTTTTTTCCATCTAACCCATATTTCCCCTACAATAGAATATAACCATAGTGTATGTAGATTTTTTAATAATAATTTCCAATTCAAATTATAGAAATACATATATTATATTTTTAAAATCATAATAATTTCCTTTAGAAAAATCATTTTATTATTTTAGTTATAAAAATTTCTTTCAACTTCAAGGATAAAGTTTTGAAAATTTTCAAGATAACACTAAATTAGGTGGTCTTAAAAATTTATTTAACATGTTTTAGGAATCTCACTTGTGTAAAGCCAATGTAGTTTTAGAGTGAGTTTGTATTTAAGTTATAAATATTTAACACTTTTTCTATCCAAATCTTGATTTGTCCAAATGTTATCACTTTTTTATATAAAATATTTCTTTTTCCATTATCACCGTTTGAGCCATCATGATCTCACACTCACCAAAAATATTCTTGAATTATAATATTCATTGAGTAAAACTACAATACAAAAATTAAAATAGACTAAGTTTGAACACATCAAATGATGTTTCCTTGTATTATAATGGGATGAGAAAAATTGGAAAAATTGGGTAGAAAATATCTTTCTTGAGAAAATGAAACTAACTAAAAATTATGTTAAGAACACACATATAAGACTGGTTTTAGTCACCTACCTCAATTTCCAATTGTATTCATTTCAACATACATATATTAGAATTAAACGTTTCTTACTCTTACCATTTCCATACTACATCGAATACTTTCATCTTAGAGTAAAATAGTTTCTTAAATGTTTATCCTCTTCTCCCAATTAATTTTCCTTATATGCTTGTTATGAATCATCATGCTACTTAAAATAAATATTAGGTATGTGAAATTATGAATGCTACTTTTACAATTTATACCCATCATTTTTATTAATAGATCAAAAATATAACTAACATTGAAATCAAAAAATGATTTTTTTTAAATTGTAAATTAGTGTTATTTTACACATTAACACCCTCTATTTTAATAGGTGATTATATCATTCCTAGGTCCCTTGGACCTATTTCTCTTTCCATTTTATCTCCCCTTCTAGAGAATTATCTATATAGAATTTTGAGATAATTCAATGGGATTAATAATACATTTTTACCATGGAGTTTTTAATTTTTAAATACTTTCTATTAATCTAAGTTGTAAAAATAAAAATATTAACTTATTTCAAGCAATGACATAAAGTAAGAAGTAATTTAAACATTAAAATAAAATTTAACACGTTACTTTCTCTTTATACTTCTATTTTCTCCTTACATTAATTCTATATATTATATGTAAAATCAATTGCAATTAGGTTTTTGAAGGATTTTGTAGGTTTATGCTACTAAATTATTTCTAATGATTTTATCATTTATACCTATTCTTGATATCGTAATTGTAAAATGAGAATTTAATTCTATGTTAAACTTCTATATTACATAAACATAGTGAACAAATATAAATATCAAAAAGTTAGAAATATAGAAAATACAAAAATAAGATGTTGAAATGAAATACAAAACAAAAAAGATTAAATAATAGAAACATGGAATAGGACTTGAGAAGATCACTAACTAGGACATTAATGTGATGCTATCATCCAATCCCAACTAGTTAATAGAAAATATAAGTTTCTAAATTTGACCCACTTTGTTTGTACATGGGGAATTCACACAAAAAACAAAAAAAAATAGAAAATGTCAACAAATATACAAATAAAGAAATCAATTTAAACTAGCCATTTTAAATAAAATATTGAAAGGAAACAAAATAAGGAATAACAAACCTTCATGTTGTTGTGTGCTCTAAAAACCAATTATGGGATAGAAGGAAAAGTTTAGACTATTTAGGAGATAAACTTCAAATAAAAACCTTGTTTTGGTCTTTCAACCACCAAGGATAGACAATTGAATGAGGATAAATTAGATCATCTAGGCCCTTAGCCTATGTGTTTCTACGACTAATAGCAACAAATATGGAGTAAATAAATCAATAAGCATTAATTTCAAGTTTATGGGGAGAAACACCCTAGTGTGCATGATAGGACAAAGGAGGTGATAGATTCATTATTCCAAAAGAAAAACTTGAAAATACATAACAATAAAAGTGTTAGAATTTAGGTGTCATCAACCTTGTAAATCCTTTATTTTATTATTCTCCTAAAGTGTTTTGTACATTTACCCATAAGAGGTGAAACTGTTTGACCAACAGTGGTGAAAGAGACTATGTAAATGCAGTGTTACCGTTACCGTTTATCCTTATGGAAAAGGACAAATTAGCTAGGCGTACCACCTTGAAATCTTCTAAAATAAGGTTGTGGGTCAAAATAGGGTGTTGTAAGAGCATCTATGACATGCATGCAAGTTTTCATAAGATGCTATGACAATATGACAGATTCCCTATGACAGAATATGCTATTTTTAGACTCCAGGCACCCATGCATAAAAGATGCCTTATGACAGCTGTAAGAGCATCTGTAAGAGGCTATTTTTGGTATTTTTGACCATTTCAAGGAGGGAGGCGTGGGTTTTTCTAGGTGGTATTGATTCCTATTGTTTGGTGAAACCATGGTGGTTTTCATCCTCACAAATCTCTATAAATTGGGGCCTTGAGCTAGTGTTATTAAGAATTCAGTTTTGCAGGGTAACAGAGTGCTGCTGGATTTACAGGGAATGATAAGAGAAGTCTATTGCTGCATGTAATATTGAAGATTATTAGTAATAAACTTTCCTCTCTTTCGGTGGTGGAGTTTTTTCCCTTCGGGTTTTCTCCACGTAAATCTGTTGTTGCATGTGTTATATTGTTCTATCTCTCTCTCTCATTCTTTCTACACACTAAGGCTAAGGTTAATATATATATTTCAGATTTGCATTCACACATTTAAGTTCATATTGCAAGCTTTCTTCACCTTGTTTTTCAACATTTGGTATCAGAGCTAACGGTTCTGTTAAGGAAGGGACACTTTCCTTTTAGAGTGTTGAAGGTTTTTTGCTGCAGTGGGAGCTTTTGTGTTGTGGGTTTTGCAAATTTGTGAAATATTGCATACCATGGCCTCCACCTCTCATCTAGATATTGAGAAGTTCAATGGGACTAGTTACGAGATGTGGAAGTTGAAAGTGGAGGACCTTCTTGAGGAAAGAGATCAGTGGTTACCAGTTTCAGTTGAAAAGAAGCCATCTACTTCAACCTTGTTAGATGAAGATTGGAATAAGTTAGACAAGAAGGCTCAAGGGACTATTTGGTTGTGTCTCATAGATTCTATCCTCCTGAATGTCTCTTCAGAAGACACAACATACAAGCTTTGGAGGAAGATAGGTGAAATCTACCAAACTAAGAGTTTGTCTAACAAGTTGTATCTCAAAAGATGTTTGTATTCATTAAAGATGAAGGATGGTGAATCTATTGCTGAAACATTTGAATGCTTTTAATTTGATTATAAGTCAGCTTGCATCTATTGATGTTAAAATAGAAGATGAGGATAAATGCATTTTATTGATTTGCTCTTTGCCAGAATCTTGGGAAAATTTAGTTATTGCTATAACAAGTGGTGGTGCAGAACCTAAGTTGGATACTATTATTCCCATACTTCTTTCAGAGGAGATGAGGAGAAAGACCATGCGCAGTGGCTCCCAAGATGCCTTGCATGTGCGAGGTAGGCCCAAGGAGAAAGAGCCTAAAGGGGATAAGAAGAAGGATAAGTCTAAAGGACGATCTAAGACCCCTGGAAAGAGCAGAGTGAAGTGTTGGAATTGTGGTAAATGGGGACATGTGAAGAAGGAATGTAGAAACAAGAAAAAGAATGCAGATTCCTCCACGAAAAAGTCCTCTGATAACGGTGATTCTGATGCTTTGATTATTTCAGCTAACACAGTTTGTAATGATGCTTGGCTTATTGATTCAGGTGCTTCCTTCCATATGACTCCTCATAAGGAGTGGTTTTCTACATACAAAGAATATGATGGAGGAGAGGTCTTCATGGGTGATAATAGCTCACAAAAGGTTATTGGTAAAGGAAAGGTAAAGTTGTGTTTCAGTGATGGGAGGGTTAAAACCCTTGATGATGTTTTACATATTCCAGGACTTACAAAAAGTTTAATTTTAGTTTCCAAGTTGAATGATTCTGGGATGCATGTGACATTTGACAAGTCTGGTTGCAGGATGGTAAGGGGAAGTTTTGTGGTTGCTAAAGGATCTCGGACAGGGAATTTATTTACACTACATGCCTCTACTTTTTGTAACTCCTCTTTTGTAACTAGCGCTGAAAATGCATGTATGTTGTGGCACCATAGATTGGGTCACATTGGTGAAAAAGGTCTTAGGACCATACTTGATAAGAAACTAGTAGACGGTATTTCTGATTATTCTATTGGTAAAAATGATTTTTGTGAGGATTGTGTGTTTGGTAAACAAAACAGGTCATCATTTCCTAAAGGAACTAATAAAGCTAATGGATTGTTAGAACTTATTCATTCGGATGTGTGTGGTCCAGTGGATACAGATTCTTTGGGTAGATATCATTATTATGTTTCCTTCATTGATGATTACTCAAGATATACTTGGATTTATTTTATGCATTCAAAATCTGAAGTTTTCACCAAATTTAAGGAATTTAAGGCATTGGTTGAAAAGCAAACAGATTATAAGATAAAAGTATTGAGATCTGACAATGGGGGTGAATATTGTTCTAAGGAATTTGATGAGTTTTGCAAACATGCAGGAATTGTTAGGCAAAAGACTACACCTTACACACCCCAACAAAATGGGGTAGCAGAAAGAATGAACCGTACATTAATGGAAAGAGCTAGGAGCATGTTAAGTAGTGCTAAGTTAGACAAATGCTTTTGGGCAGAGGCTGTTGGTACTGCTTGTTATTTAATTAATAGATCTCCTTGTAAAGCTCTTGTTGATAAAATCCTTATGAAATGTGGTTGGGTAAAAAGCCTTCAGTTTAACATTTAAGGGTCTTTGGTTGTGAGGCTTTTGTTCATGTGCCTCAAGAGAAGCGGTCTAAATTGGATCCCAAATCTCAGAAATGTATCTTTGTAGGTTATGGTGAAAATGTTAAAGGTTATAAACTTTGGAATCCACTAACATGAAAGATGATATTTTCTAGAGATGTTATTTTCAGGGAATTTAGAGCTAACTCTAAAGATGTGCAACCAAAGGAAAAGTCAAAGATAGTGCATTTTGAAACTAAGCAAGAAGATGCACATGTGGAAGAATAGCGAGATGGACAAGAAGATGGAGAAGAAGAAGAGAGTTCTGACGAATTCATTGTAACAGAAGTTGAAAACAATGAGGATGAACATGAGGAGGAACCTCTTACTCCACCTTTGAGAAGATCCACAAGACAACGAAATCTAGTTGACAGGTATAGCCCACCTGATTTTCATTGTAAATTTGCTTTGTTATGTACTGATGATGAACCTAGATATTTCAAGGAGGCTCTCTCTTCAGAAGAATGTGAGTCTTGGATGCAGGCCATGCATGATGAGATGATGTCTTTGAAAAACTGTGACACCTAGGATCTTGTTTGTTTTCCCAAAGGAAGAAAGGCCATTGGTTGTAAGTGGATATATAAAAAGAAGTTTGGCGTAGATGAAAAGTTGGAACGGTACAAGCCCAGATTAGTGGCCAAGGGCTACTCCCAGAGAGAAGGAGTTGATTTTGGTGAAATATTCTCTCCTGTTGCTAAGTTAACCTCTATTAGATTCATTTTATCCATTGCTACTGCTTATGATTTAGAAATAGAACAAATGGATGTTAAAACTGCTTTCTTGCATGGGGATCTAGAGGAAGAAATTTATATGCAACAGCCTGACGGTTTTGTTGTGAAAGGAAAAGAACACTTGGTTTGCAGGTTAAAGAGGTCTCTATATGGTTTGAAACCGTCACCTAGGATTTGGTACCAGAAGTTTGATGCATTTGCTTTAAATATGGATTTTTTTAGAAGTGGAGAGGATCACTGTGTTTACTTTAAAGTTATTGATGATCAGATACTGATTATTGTCTTATATGTGGATGATATGTTGTTCATTGGTAACAATAAGGCAATGATTAGGGAACTTAAAACTTAGCTTTCTGGCACATTTGATATGAAAGATTTAGGGGCTGATAAATATATTCTTGGGATGGAAATCATTAGGGATCGATTCACATAAAGCTTTGGTTAAGTCAGAGCAAGTATGTTAACACTATTTTAAAAGGTTTAATATGCAGGACTGTAAACCAGTAAATATTCCATTTCCTATTGGTACTAAGTTGAGTTTAGACATGTGTCCTAAATTGGATGATGATATTGATGAAATGTCTAAAGTTCCTTATGCTAGTGCTGTCGGTAGTTTAATGTATGCAATGGTTTGTACTAGACTAGATATAGCCCAAGCAGTGGGAGTTCTAAGCAGGTTTATGTCTAACCCTGGTAAAGAACATTGGACTTTTGTCAAAAGGGTATTCAGATATTTGCAAGGCACTTCTGATTACTATTTGGTTTATCATGGTACTGACAATGTTGATAAGTCATTGGACATACAGGGTTTTGTTGATGAAGATTGGGCAAGTGACTTGGATAGTCGAAGGTCCACTAGTGGCTATGTGTTTACTTTGTTTGGAGGAGCAGTGAGTTGGATGAGTAAAAGACAACCTACAGTTGCTTTGTCTACCACTGAAGTAGAGTATATGGCTGCTACACATGCCTCTAAGGAGGCAGTTTGGTTACAAAGACTTGGTAATGGTATTGGTTTTGATTGCAGGATAGTGAGGATCAGATGTGATAGTCAGAGTGCCATATGTTTGGCTAAAAATCCTATGTATCATGCTCGTACTAAGCATGTTGATGTTTAGTATCACTTTGTGCGAGAAATGGTTGAGAATGGACAAGTCTTGATTGAAAAAGTTGACACTTTGGATAATGTTGCAGATTCTCTTACGAAGCCAGTCACCACGGAAAAGTTCTCTTGGTGCAGAAAGGCCATGGGCCTTGATCACTGTACTTAATTCTATGTAATTGTATCTCTATGGGTGTAATTTACAATGTATGATGTCAAGTGGGAGAATGTTAGGATTTAGGTGTCATCAACCTTGTAAATCCTTTATTTTTATTATTCTCTAAAGTGTTTTGTACATTTACCCATAAGAGGTGAAACTGTTTGACCAACAGTGGTGAAAGAGACTATGTAAATGCAGTGTTACCGTTACCATTTATCCTTATGGAAAAGGACAAATTAGCTAGGCGTCCCACCTTGGAATCTTCTAAAATAAGGTTGTGGGTAAAAATAGGGTGTTGTAAGAGCATCTATGACATGCATGCAAGTTGTCATAAGATGCTATGACAGTATGACAGATTCCCTATGACAGAATATGCTATTTTTAGACTCCAGGCGCCCATGCATAAAGATGCCTTATGACAGCTGTAAGAGCATCTGTAAGAGGCTATTTTTGGTATTTTTGACCATTTCAAGGAGGGAGGTGTGGGTTTTTCTAAGTGGTATTGCTGCCTATTGTTTGGTGAAACCATGGTGGTTTTCATCCTCACAAATCTCTATAAATTGGGGCCTTGAGCTAGTGTTATTAAGAATTCAGTTTTGCAGGGTAACATGGTGCTGCTGGATTTATAGGGAATGATAAGAGAAGTCTATTGCTGCATGTAATATTGAATATTATTAGTAATAAACTTTCCTCTCTTTCAGTGGTGGAGTTTTTTCCCTTCGGGGTTTCTCCACGTAAATCTGTTGTTGCATGTGTTATATTGTTCTATCTCTCTCTCTCATTCTTTCTACACACTAAGGCTAAGGTTAATCTATATATTTCAGATTTGCATTCACACATTTAAATTCATATTTCAAGCTTTCTTCACCTTGTTTTTCAACAAAAAGAAATGAAGATAAAACACAATAAATTGTTCTTCACGATGACAACAGATGATGCTCATGTAACCAAGGAGTTATAGAAGAATGTTAACATACTATGTAATCCTATATCAATGCTATATATTTCCCTTGGAGAGATCAAACTTGTATGATGAATGATAATTATCTTGGAAGATAGAGAGGGAATCCACAATAGACATTCTAAAATATAAAAGTTACTATTGAACTTCAAAAAAATACGTGAAATATATTAAAAAAGAATATTTGGAAGTTGAAAGGTCACTCTTTGGATAGAAAATGGATGATGTATAGTTAGAGGATAGCAATGTGTTATACAATTTCCACATGTCATTCTAGTATTTGAGCACCATGTGTTCAAAGACTTCACAAGATGGGAGAAAAAAATAACACAAACATAAGGGAACATATAGGAAAACAAGAAACGAGGATGAACACATAAAGACACAACATCGTTATCACACTAAGAACAAATAATAGACAAAGACTAGGATAAATGATCCTAAAACATACTACAAAACAAAGACATTAACATGAACCTAAAATATAATAGAATAATTATAACAATTTTTAACATTACAATAATATTTTTATCCACACTTATTTATGAACTCTATAAACTATTATTTTCTCATTTTATTTTTATTTTCCCTTCTTTTAAATAGAAAGTCTTCATACAACTAATAATATATAACCTCTAAAAAAACCTTTTTAAGTTACTTATATGTAGCCAAGTCTACTTGCCACTTTATTAATGGCAACCTTAATTTATACTAGCACTTGCACCCATGGGGGGTTCAAGGAAAACCTCAATAAGAAAGTGAAGGTGCAGAAGTTAAAAAAATTAACATTACATAGTCAAAGTATATTTAATTTTTTTACACTTTTGTGGGGAGCAAGAAATTTCCTATAAGAAATTATAGGAGCTATGTGCAAATGGAAATCTAGATGTGTATCAAATTTTAAAATCTTAAAAAACATGTCATGTAAGGTGTCACATAGACATAAAACTTCTAAATTGGTGGGGAAATTTTTTAGATCCTCCTACTCAATGCTACTTAAAAATGAGAAAATAACACTTTATTCTTGTAAGAACCCATGATATATACCTCAAAATTACCACAATTATTTTCTATAATTTTCTATTCTAGAAGATTTAACTTCTTGATTTTTTACATGATTTGTAGAACAAGGTTTGAAGCCCCTTCCTAACTACACTCTATAAATATTGAAGCAATAGTACATAGTAAAATAACTTGAATGGAGCTTTTATCAACTTGCATGGAAAACGTCATTGTTCTCCTGTATGGACATCATGGGAAGTGGCTGCTTTCAGAAATAGTGAACAAGTATCTTTGTTGACTGCACTCTATAAGTGAATTGAAGTCACTGTTGGGGAAATGTTGAAAGCATCCCCTTGCTGACTGCACTCTATGAATATTGAAGCAACAATACATAGTAAAATAGCTTGAATGGAGCTCGTATCAACTTGCATGGTGAACATCAATGTTTTCCTGTATGAACATCATGGGAAGTGGTTGCTTTTAGAAATAGTGAACAAGTTCCTTTTCCAAATTTGCATCAACATAAAGAAGAGATAATAAAGTAAATGTGTGTGAATTGAAGTCATTGTTAGGGAAAGGTTGAAAGAAACACCTATTAATGTAGTATGCAAAGCAGGATCAATAGTGGAGTCTACAAATTCTCTCCTTGTTGACTCAGCAATTGACCCTTAAATAGATGATTCGAGTTTGCAAGTGTAGAGACAGAGCGAGACCCATAACATATTATTTTGGTAGATTCATTGCAATAAAGTGTTGTTAGATGAGAAATATTTGTACTTGTAAAGATGTTACGACATATGTAATTAAAGTGATTGTAAAATGAAATCAAAAGACTATTTGGATGAAGAGCTGAAATTTGGATTTGTGTGTCTTTTCTGCATCTGAGTGGCCATTTGTACAATAATAAAAGTTTGTAATTGATTAGTTTGACTAGTTGTCCTCTAACAAAGGAGGGAATATATATAATTCTTTAACTTTTTAAGAAAATTACTAAATGTACTTACCTGAATATGTTATTGGGAAAGGAGTTGAAGGCGAGCCTCTTCTTTCTTTCTAATAATGTTGTATGGATTCTTCTTCATTTTGGCATAGTGCTCGAAAGAAAATGTAGCTTCTGGGCATGTGTAGGATCATGGTATGCCAAACAGGCCCTTAAGTGGCAAAAAATTCAGAAAAATCAGTGTTAGGCAACTTGACGTAAATATTTGAATAAGTTATCTATATTATTTCAAAAATATGTAAGAATAGAATTTGTAGAAATTGAATGTAGTTTCTAAAATACTAGGTTTATTTAAAATAAATAAAATCTATTTGGTGAAAATTTGAAATTTCAATGCAGTAGTACTTAAATTTCAGGAAAAAATAAGAAGTAGTGTAAATAGACCACCCTAACCATAATAAAATGATAATATTTTTTGTAGATTTTATATATAAGTAGATGACTCATGTCCGATGTGGCCTTTTTTTGTAATTTTTTCCAAGTAAATAATTAATTATGAATTTTTATTACAACTTTTAGAAAATATAAAAAATCATCGTCGAACCTTAACTTGGTCAAAATTCATGAAATTTAATTTTTATTTTTTAATCCTATAGTATGTAAAGCATAGAATGTGACGCATGTTTTGGATTCAAAAAATATTATACCGTTTGAAAGTTATATATGTTTTTCAATCAACCTATCGATCAGGACTTTAGTCGTACTTCTAATAGAAAATGAATAATAATTATTTATTAAATTCAAATTAAATCATAATTTATATTTTTGGAAAGCTGAGAATCTCCTCTAAAAATCCTTTTCATTTCATTAATTTTGGGTGAAAAAAAAGTCATCAGCCACATACCCTACAAATATTGCCACTTTTTGGCATACCATGATCCTGCACATACCCTTCTATGCGAAGGCCTAGTATGGATTTGACTCTAGAAATTGTTGTGAATGTGAGGCCTTGTCTTTATGTTTTTCCAATATCGATTGTGGCGTTATTTAGTGTTAGGCCTTGCGATTTGTGTATAGTGATTGCCCATGCCATAGTTAGTGGTATCTGTTTGCGAGTGCCTCATGAAACTAGTTGTATTGGTATAGTTTTTGGGTTTGTTTCATCCCATGGTGGACCAGTATAGTTATCGAACATGACTGTAACATATTATAGTAATTAAGGTGATTTAGATCCGAGGGGATATACAATGTCTTTGATCTCACCAAGAGATCCATTTACAAGTCCACCTTGGATCCATAGGTTTGTTGTAAGCATGACACATTGAGATTTGCTTAGTAGTACTTCTTGGGGTAGCTGCTCATCATTGGTAGTGATACATAATGTACGATGTGTATTTATAGCAACACTAAGTGCAAGATGTTACTAGGTCATTTGTAGCAAACAAGTGTATTGAGTTGTCAAACTCTTCTTGTTCGAATGTTGTGAGGTGCTTGTTACTAGTGCATCATGTCATTAATAATTTATAATCATGTTCTATTGGTTTTGCATTGCACATGTTTTGCAATGTATTATGAAACTAAATTTGGATTGGATTGTCACCTTATTTTCTAAATATTGTTTGTAATGTAACAATTGTATTAAATTTGTGCCATAGGGTTTTGCAGTTGTGTCGGATGCATAGATAGGTTTATCTAGAACAGGTGGAAGTTGTGCTAGGTCTCCTATAAGGATTATAGAGATGCCACCAAAACAAAGATGTTGTTGTGGGTTTTCTTCATGTAACCTATTGTCTATTTTTAATAGTTGTAAAAGAACTTTTTTTGTTAGAGTTATCATACATTAGCTAATAATTAATTAATCTTTAATTGATTATTAGTCTAATTTATTCTCACACACTTTAGCTAAACTTAGGAATGTTTTATTAGTTGAGTTAATATTAGATCATTATGTCTCATCTCATGTGATGTTGACACTTGTCATGATCTTATCCATTTCTCATTTAGGGCTTTTCTCTTATAAGCATTCAACCCTCTTTGTAAATATCTTTTGGATATTATTCACAAGAAATATCATGGCTTTCATATCTTCTTGAAAGCTTCTTCTGTAACTTTTCCTTGTTGATGAATATAGAAAATTCTTGTTTGAAGTTCTCTTTCATGGAAGGTGTGCTTGTTTGTTGTTTGATCCTGCATGGCTTGTGGTTTTGTGCTTGTTTCACAATTCTAACAACTTTAAAAAAAATAGTCAAATTGTGTAATTTTTTTTTGCAAAATAATGCACTATAATTGGAGAATTTTTTTCTAATATCAGTATATTTGGCAAGCCTCTATTTCTAGAGTTTTTTTGAAAAATTTGGCGGAGTTCTCTTTTTCCCTTGCTCAGCCCCTCTCCATTGGGTTTTTCCATTTTGCACCTCAACTTCCAAAAGCCATATCTCAGCCATACCGTGGTCTTTTTGCATGCAATTTTTTTGAAATGGGGTAAAATTTTGCGCTCTTCATAGTGGTGCAAGTATTTTCTAGTTTTTATTTATGGTTTTTTCCAAAATTATATTTTCTCAATGTTGTAGTTGTATAGTTCTCATTTTGGAAACTTTGGAGGGCCATATCTTCTACATCCAGACACAATTTTGTCTGTCATTTTTTTTAAAGTGCATGTTTTTTCATGTACTTCGTCATGGTGCTACCAATTTCCTCTTTTTTCTCTAAGAGAATTATTTTTTTAGCTTGTGTCATTTTTTTGACCTTATGGGATCACATTACATGTGCTTATGATTTTGTAAATGAACTGAGATAAAATGCCTCTATATTTCACATGTTTTCTAATATCACATCACTTTGTGCCTTATTGTACTCACACTATGATATAAAGTGCCATGGGGGTTGATGTTTGCCTTTGTTTTCCTTCATACCTTTCTCATGCATATGTGACTTTTGTTTTCACATCCTTTATATCTATTTGTACTTTCATGATTGCACCTTCAAATGCTCTTGGTTCCTCTTCAAGTATTACTTTCAAGCATTCAATTTTAGTGTACCTATCACACCTCTCCCTTTTCAGCATTATAGGGGGGTTTCTACTATTGGTGCTATTGCTTTCTTGGTTTTTCATTGGAGTGAGCTATGTATACAATATTTGTTCCTATGTACTAGGTAGATGCAATAACTAGTTACCCATGCATTTCAGTGAGATGGAGCACTTGCCATATGGACACTCTAAATTCTTATTTTTGGAGGTGACCTTGCATTTTCTCATGATCAGTTCTTCATACTTTTGGTTCCTTTGCTATCTGTATCTTCGAGTTCCAGGTGTTTTCCTTTGTTTACCATCTGATTCAAGTAGTGTCGTTGGGGGAACTTATACAAATTCTTGTCTTCTTTGATCCTGATCATCAAATGTTTCAGTGGATGTTCTTTCAGCATTTTAATAGTCATTCTCTGACAATGTTTGCAGCTTCTTCATGCTTCTAGATGTTCCTTTGTTCCTATCTTTTGGGACAACCTTGTCTTGTTTGGGGGCTTCTTTAGTCCTTCACTTGGATTTCATCTCTTTTTGGAGTAGATTTTTTCCCATTCAAGGTTTTCTATATTTCTCCACATTATAGAGATCTTCTATTTGTACATGGGTACCTTACTTGTCCTTGTTTGTCAGGACCCATCTTGCATTCTTTTTAGGGTTTTTAGCTACTCCCTAATTTCATCATAAGGAGTGTGTTAGAGTTATCATACATTAGCTAATAATTAATTAATCTTTAATTAATTATTAGTCTAATTTATTCTCACAGCTAAACTTAGGAGTTCTTTATTCGTTGAGTTAATATTAGATCATTATGTCTCATCTCATGTGATGTTGACACTTGTCATGATCTAATCCCTTTCTCATTTAGGGATTTTCTCTTATAAGCATTCAACCCTCTTTGTAAATATCTCTCAAATATTATTCATGGGAAATATAATGGCTTTCATATCTTCTTGAAAACTTCTTCTATAACTTTTCCTTGTTGATGAATATAGCAATTCTTGTTTGTAGATCTCTTGTGTGGAATGTGTACTTGTTTGTTGTGTGATCCTATAGCTCATGTTTTTGTGCTTGTTTCACAATTCAAACATTTTTCTTTATCAACTTTTTTTTGATTATCCCAATTTAGGGTATCCATGTTTGGTGCATTTTCAAGCCATAGAAATCCATGTACGTGTGTAGAGCCTCTATGTTGCCATTCATATCTATATACCAATAATTTGTGGCATGGAGGAGTTTTTCAATGACCTCTTCTCAAAAGATTGTGAAATGTTGATGTAGATATAGGGATGTGGTATGTGGATTTTGACTAATGTTATCTATACATTTTTTGTTCGAAGTAACTACATTTGATGTGCTCAATGAAAACAATGTGTGTAAATCAGGCCACATTATGTCTGTTGCACTTAGTGTGAAGAAAAATGTCAAGGACCCTATTTGGTTTATCATATTTGTTAAATTAGAATGACAATTGTTCCAATATGACCATGTTCCTCATATGGTTGATCCAAAATGCATGAGCTCTTCAACTAATTGGTTCTTAGGAAGGTTATGTAAGTGGACACGAAGGTCTTCGATAGTGGTTGGTATACGGTTGTCTACTTTTCTTTTGATGAATACCAATGCAAGTGCTTGGCTACAATAATGCGTCATAATATTGAGAATGAAGTATCTAAATCATGGATGTTGTCCAAATCTGTTGTCATGATATCGCATAAGATGCAAGGCATATTCATGAAGTTGCACCTCCTTAGCTCGAGGTTGCATGGGTAGTGCAGTTCCATTTGGAAAGAGAGTGAGAAATTCCATATCAAATAGGCCCTCAGTAGTGTATTCATTCACGATGTTTGAGCTTATGTGAGGCCAATTAATCATGGGGTGATTGTCATTTTCTATATGTATAGATTCTTTTATTATTTGTAACTCATGACGTTTATTTGGTAGGCTAAACATAAATGATGTTGAATATTCTGTTTCAATTTCTTCATCATTGGGATTATTTTTAGGTTCCACATGTGTTGTTGGTTCTTCATTTTCACATTCCATGGTATGCAACATGTCTATAATATTTGTAGTTGAATCAAGGAATACTGCCAATTCATCAGTATTGATTTGAACATCCTTCTAGTATGGATCATATCTTATTTTGTATGAAAGTGCATTTTGAACTTGACTTCTACTAACATAGAAATCATAATGCTTTCCATGTGTACTAATTCTTCGGACTATCAACACATCCAAGTCTTTGATTCTACGTGGCAAAGAGTTTGCAATTGTTTTGATATCTTGGGGGAAGCTAATTGTGTGACCACTATATTTGTATTGTCCACCATGAGCATGAGTAACTTGCAATATTGGATTTACACATGCAATGAGCATCTATTCTACTTGGATGAGAATTTTAAGCACATTTGGTTGTTCACATGGGTCCATATTGTTATCAATGGAGAATCAATGTATGCCTTTCTCAACAATGCATCTTCTACAAATAGGATTGATGTTTGTTGAAAAAACATACATGCCAAGGTATCATTCCATACAAATAGTGCATGTTTGTTTGCTTGATAGTGCATCTATTCTATTTCTAATTTTTTCTGTCTCTAAAAATTTGGCAGACCAATTAATAGCCAACTAGTTGTGGAACCTATTTTTTGTTACATTTGTGTATGTAGATGTGTTTCAGTTTGTTGATGGAGGGAACTTATAGAAGATTCTATGTGGTGAGTTATCAGTGGTTTTAATGGTTCTTGTAAGTTGTTTGTTTGTTGGATGGTATGAAGAACACTTATTTCTTCTATGTGCCTCGCTTAGTACAAGTGACTTCTCTTACGAGCTTGCAATTTTCCCAAATTACTTTGGACTGGTTGTTAGCTTCAAAATCTTGCAGATTTGAGTTGATCATCTAGAGTGGAAAATAATACAATAAATATAATTTTGTTAAATATCTACATTGGTAAACCAAAGAAGGATTAATAGAGATTCTTTTTTCAATTTTCTATGTTAGGCATGTAGGATAAAATTGATAATCTCTTTATACAAAAGTAGCTAAAACAGTTTTTTTGAATTCCCAAGAATGGTAAATGGATTTACATATGTTTTGTATTGATAGTAAAGGTGAAAAAGAAGTTTTGAAGGGGTCTTCAAACCCTATACAGTGCAAAATATTATTTAAAGTGGGGAGGTTGATTATAGAACAAGGAAAACATTCTAAAGAGTGAGGAGGCTACTTGTTGAAAAAGGAAAACATTTGAACTAAGCTATTTGTTTGAATGAAAAGTTGCTTTTGTTGTACAATGCAACAAATTATATATAGTGGGGAGGCTAATCATAGAAAAATGAAAACATTCTAAAGAGTGTGGAGGCTACTTGCAGAAAAAGGAAAATATTTTGACTGATTATTTTTGGTTCCCAGTGCAAACCTCAGCTATTTAGCTCAACAAAAAGTTGCTTTCGCTTGTGAAATCTACTATATCAACTTCTGAGATAGTTGATTTCAGTCATGCTTCATTATTGTATGTTTCATTTCTACTTGATGGGGTGAAGAGAAATTATTTGCATAGTACATTTTATATGACCTATTCACTGGTTGTCTCTACTTCCTGATTGAATTGAAGTAGATATAGTTCTTTTGTAAGCATTCCAATGAGTTTAGTTGTGGCTTATTCAAAGGAAATTGTCCATAGAGTACCTGTGTGATCTTCAAGCTTTATCTAAAGAACATATCTATAATCATAATCTTCAAAGGTAGCTTCACACTTTGAACAATACCATTTTCCTTCATTATTTTGTACAACTCTTTCCTTGCATTATTTTCCCTTAAATTCAGTAGGGAAAGTTGGGTAACAAAACGAATTTTATCTGATGACAAGAGGTATGTCTAGATGTGTTGTTGTTGGCATGGTAATTCCATTTCCATTCTTTGTAATCCAACAATGTAGCTCTCTTGTTTCTTTGATATTAGGGTTAATAAACAATTGAGAGGTGGATAGAGTGCTATTGACCTTACCATTCTACTTAGTTACATGAGCATCTTTTATTGCAAGAACAGTTGACTTTTGTAGGTGGTGCATTTGTTGAAGTTCAGAACCTTCCTTTTGAGTTGTTTGACCCCACAAACTGACATTGATAGTGGATGCAGATGAGTCCACCAATTTCACGCTCCTCCTTAAGACCTATGTCCCATCTCTTCTTCGTATTGTTGAGGAAAAGTCCATGCATATAACAATTCCAATAACATCAGTAGAAGAACTATTAGCTTTATTAATGATCTCAGTAATGGGTGTAAAATAAAATTGATGTGCTGGAATTAGGAGATCATAATCACAAAGAATGACCTTTGAATCATCCATTAAAGTGATTTCTATTTCACTATTCAATTTATTGTAGAACTTATTTGCTACTTTGACGGTCCTACCAAACAATGTATATACAGAACAACTTGGACATTCCTATAATGAAGGTCAAACAATTTCATTAAAGCATGTAACATGTACTTCAGTGTGCTCCTTATCAACAATATCAAAACTAAATACCTGGCCATGTCCCTTCTTTATGTTAAATTGATGGATTTCTTTTTTCATAATTACGCGGCCTTTTATTGTCCACCTTGTTTGAAAAGGATTCAAGCTTTTCATAGGGATGATAGTTGAGATATCATTTTTTTTGTGTAGGGATGCATGAATTCCAAACATCAATCTCTTAGGAGGTGACTCTATGGATGTGCCAATTCCATCTGAGTTTGTAGATGGTTCAAATGAAACCTCCACATTTTTTTGTATAGGTTGGTTTTCTTCATTGTAGAGAAAGGTGGGATCACCTATGACGTCATGTTCTATGCCTACAATCTCTAGTTCAAAGATTACAATCCACCTATTGATTTGAAGAAAAATGCATTATTAGGTAGGAATAATGAAACCCACAAATGCAAACATGTAATAGTTGACTATAGTCATTGAAATTGTAGGCTCACCTTGCATGAAAAATAGAAGGGAAGCTAAATCTTGTGAGGTGTAGTATAGAGCCCTTTTGTATTGTATTTGAAGTTACTAAGTGGTTATACTTTTTTGGAAAGGTGGATTTTTGGAGGTGCAGCCTGTCAAAGAGTGCTAATTTGTATCTGGGTGTGGATTGGACACCTTGTCCAAATGTTGAAATACTAAAGACTTGGAGATGGGACGTAAATCCAATTTGTCATTGTTCAACAAGGTGATTTCATTGGGTTTCAAAGATAGAGACATAGCTGAATGGATTTCGAATATCACTATAAAAGTGCATAGGTTGATAAGTTCTCTTGTGGTTTTAAAGTAAAAAAATGCTATTTGAATGTCCTTTGATTTTTTATATTAAAATGTGAAAGAAAAAATAACATGAGATGATCTATTTTTATTAAATGGATACAATATTGCTTGTAATACAAGGTGTCTATTACTATGACTAGTGTTGTAGCTAGTATAAGAAAGATGAAGTGTAGTAGGAAATCAGTTATGAATATTAAGGAACATACCTGTAGGTAACAACAGTGATGCAGTCTTTAGTACAAATGATTTTTCTAAAATGTGGTCTTTAGTACGAATGATTTTTCTGAAACAAATAGAATCTTATGAAAGCAAAGTATAAAATAGAGTGAGGCAACTATAATTCACTATTTAAATGCCAAGCATGTTTACAGTCAAAAAAGAGTGAGGCAACAAACTACAATTATAATTCACTATTTAAATGACAAGCATGTTTACAGTCAGAAAAATGTGTTTACTAATTATTAGTTTAAATAACCCATTACATAAACAACGAGTAACATATTGTTACCTACAAAAGTACATTAGTTTAAGCCCAACTAGTATAATGCATGTTTTATTAAAAATGAGAATATGTGCAATTGAAGACACAACACAAACATTCAATTACAGTCAAAACACAATTATGTTCCTTATAAGACTAGCCATTCTAATGCAGGTTTTAAGAAAATTATTAACACCAACAATTCAATACTCAGAACATAAGCATTCACTTATAATCAAAACAAAATTGACATTTTTATAACATAGTACATAGGAAACAATCTCTTAATATTAATTAGGAATTTTCTCAATTGTAAAAATTTCAAGAGATTTGAAGTAAAATAGTTCTATGTTGTCAGTTTCCTTAAATAATAATTAAAAGGTTTGTTTCCAGAAATGTCTCGTAGCTTCCATCTATCTCACCTTATAAAATTTAAAATTTTCGAAGTTCCATGGCACCAATAATGGTTACCAAAATGATCAATTTTAAAAAATTGAGTTTAAAATGTTTTAATTGCCAACTCTGCATTTTTCCTATTGGAAAAAGTTAATTTTAAAAATGCCATTTTTTGAGTTTAGACATAAAATCCAAATAGCATTTAAATTCTTCAGCAGAAGTTATCATGGAAATGTTTCTAAATTGAACATCTGCTGGACAAAATGCATAGAAATGCTCAACTATAGAAGAATGCGGGAATTTACCAAATTAATTCATTCAAAAGTTATTGCTTAAAATTCTTGAGTCAAAATTATCATGGAGAAAATGAAAGTCATGATTGTAGATAGGAGTCTAAAATTAGTCTTCTAGAATTATAAACAAATTAAAAAGTATGGGAGTTCTAAAGCATGGTCAAGAATGCCATTAATGTTGTTTGTCTTTTCAAAGTGGGCTTTAATATTTTGTTTCTATTTATTATTTTGTAGTTTTTCTTTATTTATTTAGAGGGTAAATGTTGGGTTGCTAAGTACTCTAGACTTGAACATGTCCAAGGAGCAAAGGATTCACATAAGTGACATTTTTAAAGGCTTAATACATAGCTACTTCGAAATAGGGTTTGAAATTGTTTTGTTTGGTATCTATGGCAATAAGAGTAATATAGAAACACTTTCAAACATTTAATACTTACCTAGATTTTTCTTAAGACCCATATGATCATATTCTCCCCTTACAAATGTTTGCATACAGATCCATGTACTGACTAAATTCAAGAGAAATGTGTCAAAGGAATATGCTTGAGAGTTGTTGGTTCAAGGCTTTAATACAATTTTTAAATTATTTTTACAATTGCTATATTTACATATGTGGAAACATATTTCCAAGTTTAATTTTTCGCATCTAATCATTGGGCATCATCTCCTCCATTTGCAAAGGTGTCAGGAAGTTGCAGAAAGTGGAAAATCATATGTACCCACATATTCCCTTCAACTATTTTTGATACAGAGATGCTCAATCATGGGTGGATTCAAAAGGCTCTACATGAATTTCTTGCATCAAAAGGGCATTTTTTATATGGGGCCTGGAATGAAGTTATGTCTGAAAACCACATAGAGGATGAAGAGAGGAAATAGGTGAACCTAAGATTATTTTACTGTAATATTAATATACTAGATTTTTGCACCAGACTCTCACTTTGAGATTTTTGTTTCAAATGAATAAGTTTTAGTAGCTTTACTTATTCCTCATATGTTTTTCTAATGGGCCCCTTTAAGGACGTAAACAATACAAGTTGAAAATTCTTAATATTGCATAATTCTTAGTGTTAAAAAAATTGGATGCTACATAAACACCCTTAAAACATTTATGTAACTTGCTTCTACTTACTAGTTTTCTTTGTCTACCTTTGGCCAAAGCATGTAACAAGTATACATTGAGAACATATGTGTCTTTAGATTTCCATTTCCATTGAGACAAATGTACATTATGTCAGTTGTACCCTCGAGTCCAACTAGCCATGTGAAGGAAAGGCCTCTTAGTGAAGCATGAAGCTGATGAAAAGCAATATAAGGGCTAGAGGCCAAGGGTGGAAATCAACACTATTGTGCTCTGATGATAGAACATTTCCTACAAGAATAGGCCAATCATAGGCTCAGAAAAACTCAAACAAGGTCCCCTATTCAGTGGCTACAAAATTGTTCATCAGGAAGACTGTAGTGTTTACATTCAACGCAAAGGGTGTTCCCACACCAGTTTTTAGAATTTTGGGCTTCGACGGAGGATATCTACCCTCAAAATACCTGGCCGCCCCCCTTGTGGAACCTTAGCTTTCTTGAATCCTAAAAAAAAGCTTAACTATTGAGGGTTGATCGATTGCTCCATGTTTGGGTTGTAAAGGAATTGCTCAAGAGGATGAGGGTTCTGCTGTTAGATTGTCTTTGACTATCCAAACTTACTAAAAAAAATAGTAGTTGAAACTAGTAAAAGGGTTTCCCATCCTTAAAAATTAGGGTTGCAATTTAGAGAGTAAAACTCATATGTAAAAACAACTCATAGTTGATGAAGGGGAGCGACAAATCAGAAAAGATGGGAAATTTGCAATGAACAAGAAGCACGAATCTTACCTGTTCAAACAAGAACCAATGTTGGTGTGGAGCTTTTGAACCTTGAAGGCTTTCGATGGGAGAGATCGATGGTGCCTTCATCTGTAAACAAGTCGGGGCATTTATGGAAGTTGGGGGCGGTGGTCTTAGGGCGGTCAGGGAATGTATAAATGCACATTTCAGAACAACATCCTCTAGCAGGATGAATGTAGCTAGAAGAGTTGTTTTCTATTGAGATTAGACATCACCCTTAAGGTGTCGTGTATCCGATGCAAAATTTTCTGACCTGCGTTGTGCCTAGTGCAAGAAAAGGAGAGCCATACCACATCTGTGCCCTACGATTGACAGCTGTCGAATTCTTCAGGTTGACAAAGGTTTGAGCGATATTTCCAAAGGCAATATGATTTTCTTGCCTAGTCAGCGGCAGGTTTGCAGTGAACCAAACACTGCTTGACGGCGGGCATTCCTGTTTCAGGCGTGAGACAGGTTTTCATTCGAACTATGCACTGGGGATCCCAGAGGTAGAGCCTATCGGCTAAAAATTTTATTTACAGGTTGCATGCTCCATAATTCCGGACCAGTTTCTACATAATGATTTAAATGTTCCACTACCCATGATTTTAAAATCTATACTACATTACCATAGAGTTGTAACCAAATATTCTTCAATTGCAGCGCTAAGAGCTATTATATATTTATATGCACAGGAGAATACTAGAGCTCCAAACAGGTGTATTGTTAGTTTAGAAAACCTTACGTTGACATCAACTATTGTCGGCAATGGCTTATATGAGAACCCGAAATTCATATGCGAAGACTACAAAAAAGCACACGTATCCTGTAATCTGCATTTGGCTGAGCAGTCTTATTACGAACTGAATATCTCGCTCGGAAGACACCAATAAGGAGGTCCGAAACTCCTTGGATGCAGGGTGGCTGGCGGACAAATTCCCCACAAGATTTATTAAAAAGGATGAAGACAGTACAATATATGAATCCGTTGAAAATAAACTCATAAGCAATAATTAAATGCAGAGATTCATGTCCTCGGCTTGCAGTATAAAGACCAATTGAAAGCAATCAATACTAAATGATATCCCTTAAGTCTTACCTGATTAGGGCATTCAGCTCTTCAAGTTCTCTTGTCATTTTTATTAGAATTATCATGGATAGGATTGCAGTGCTTACGAGACAGACTATCCAGAGTGCTATTATCAATGAAACCGTCTTACGCCATTTGTCGTTATTTGTTGGAAGAAAATTAGCAATTTATACAAGCAGATATATTGATATTGCGACGGACATTGATAATGAAAATATAATGTCTTTCCTGCCTCTGATCACTATGTACTGAAAATGTGCCAATCCGTCCCAGCCATTATGTATCTGAGGCGAGGGATGCAGACGTTGGACAGATGAAGAGTCCTCATGAGTGTCAATCTTGATTTCTCCCTTTGCTTGCAACACGCTTTGATTTATTTCTAAGGTAACCATCGTCTACAGGTTCGGAAACACAGAAAAGCTGCAAACAATTAATTCAACTCTTCTTAAGCCACTATTTACCCCACTCACCCCAATTCCCTTTCCTTATTGATGTCAGAATATGATTTTGCCAGGTCTTCAAACCATGAATGGCCGGGCCAGTTACTCACAAGGATAAAGTCTAAATTACCAATGCCTACATAAGAAAAAGATTTCAGAATGCGATGGGCAAAAGTCAATGTTTTTCCCAGTAATACCTGCGATGAGATGACGTACAGGGGATTTCGTATTAGGCGATGGGCTTTATTTTTCTTACCTTTGTTAAGAAAAAACAACTGTAAAACAATCAAGGCTGAGTTTTTTCCCCGCAAGTAGAAGTGACAGCTTTATGTAAAACAAGCAAAGTGAAGCCTCACTTCCTACGCTAAGCCTGTCATGAAAAGTCACATAACACGTAAAATCCTTGTGCTTCTCTCCATTTCTACGTGTGAAGACAAAACAAAACGCTTCAAAAACATCATGCCTGATATATAATATAATTGCAGAAACATCAAAAATATATACCCGTAGAGGTGGTATTCTTTACATGTTGTCAGCATTTACGTAAATGCTTAGTAAAATCCAACGGACGGCAAAACTTAGCTTGTATTCTAATTTGGGCCTCAAACATAAAGTGGCCTTCTAGCAGTGCTTTGGGTACTGGTGGTGGTGGTTGTGGTGGCTCTGGGTGGCCCTCTAATAACACTCCTGCTTCTGGTTCTAGCTGGCCAAATACTGGTAAATGTTTTCCACGTCTGGTGCTTGCAATCTCGCTCCAATGCGAAGATAAAGAAGAAGAAAAAGATAAAGATGCTGATGATGGTTGGGGTCCTCCTCCTAACGTCACTGACCCTGCTGATGTATGGGGAAAAAGTTTGGATGACAGAAACCCTCCTGGCTCTGCTTGCACTGCTTTGGCCGCTTAATGGTCCGTTTTATGTTTTTGTACTCATGAACTTTTGGGCTCGGCCCACGTTAGTTAATCTTTTGATTTTTTGGGCGCTACCCATGTGACTCTCGTGGTGTATTCTTTTACCACCCATCTTTTTTTGTGAATATGTATTTTATCTTTAATTTAATATACATAACTGCAATATTCATCAAAAAAAAAAAAAAAAAAAAGAGTTTGTTTTATTCTTTCATTCAACACCTCCATTCTATTTAGTGATGGTGGAAAGCTTTGGGAAGGTAACGGTGATCTTACTGCTATTTATGTGGATAAGTGACATGCTTTGTGTGCTGGCTATTTAAATTGTTTTTCATAATTTTGGAGTGTGTATTTCAACTTAAATTTGCAGTTTTATATTGGTTTAAATTAATAAGATAAATTTTATAGGTAATTGTAGGTTAATTGATGAGAGCATGTAATTTTTTCATTTTTCAAGGACATTTGTTATATACTTTTTATACGATGGCTATAAGGAAATAAAAGAAAATTAAGTTACACTATTTGGTTATATCTTTGTAATAAAAATATTTCAAATATTTGTTATTAAATATTGTATACTTTAATTTACTGATCTTGTCAAACTAAATAAGTTTTGATAAAATAGTTCAAAATCAGATTATGCATGCAATGAAAGATGTAAATCAAATTTTTATTTTTTATGTGATAGTATTCATAGAATCTTATTCCACATATATCTCTTAAAAATATATTAATTCATAGCCATCTAAAAATAAAAACAAATTAAAGCTCACAAGATGTATTTAGAAAGCATATAACATTGAGTTATGCAAACTAGTAGGATAATAACTAAACCATGTTACTAAAAATATAATAAATTTTAAACATGGAAGGATAAACCACTAAAACATTGATGCCTTAGTATATTGGTGTTAAAGCCAAGACCTAATATCAAGTGTAATTACATATGAAAGTCTAAGCCCACTCAAGATATGAATCAACATAAAAGTTTCAAACTATAAATGCATATAACTACCCCATTAATATAACTTCAATTTTATTTAAAAAAAATTTAGAATCTATGAAAAAACATCACATGACCAAATATACATCAATTTTTCATAGTTGACTAAAGACATTCATTACCTTTTATGAAGAGACTTAAAGCACTTTGATGAATTTCATAATTGCTATCACAAATAATATATCAATAGAATAAAAACTATCAAATATGGCCCAAAATATTTGTTCATCCTCCATAATTGTAAACTAATTATGGGGACTTTTAGATCACGGACATGATTTTCTATGTAAAATAACCTTCTCCAAAGTTTTTAGAAATTAAATATGTAAGAAACTATGTTTGAACAAAAAAATTGACAGGTAAGAATATATCAAAACAAAGGATAGACGTAGATGAATTTAATAAAAGTAAATCTATCCCTAAACCCATAGAAAGGAGTTGAATTATAATCTCCTATTTTTTCTCTAAATCTCATGTGCATTTGAAACCTGTTTCCATCACTCTTGTCTAGTTATCACATATATACTAGATATGAATTAAATAAATATGTTACAACAACCTCTTATTTGAACCATTTCATCTCTTTAATAGATAAATCAGACACATAATTAGAATATGAAGAATTTAGAATTTGAAAACCTTAACCTCATGATACTTATTGTCACATGAAATTACACCCTGTTGAACATATGATCAACATTCAAATGACACAATAGAAATGACCTCAAGGTGTCAGACCTTGTAGAATGAGGTCAAATATCCAAACAAGGCTGGCTTACTTTTTCTAAACTAGGTGCAGATATGTTGGTCCAACCCAAAAAATATGAAATCTTACCCCTAACGTATCTATCAAATCACAAAGGAAACGAGTGAGAAAGTAGTGCAAGAAAGATTGGAAAGATGGTGATGTGCCAAAGATGAAAATGTTTCTTCCTACTTAAGATTGGGATTTTCCTTCAATTAGTTATATGGTTAAGGTTCAAATAGGGTTAGGTTTACACTTATGATTCAATTAATTAAAGGTTGGGATTAGCCTTCAATTATTTATATCATTAGGGTTCAAACATGGTTAGGTTTACACTTAGAATTCAATTAATTAAGGCTTAGTTAGAGTTAATTAGGGTTAGGGTTCAATTAATGTCTTACATGTTGTAACTAGCATATATATCTTTAATAAATCTATATAAAATACATTGAAAGATGAAATGAAGAAAATTGTCGCTCTATGTTTTGGGAGGTAGAACTAAAGGGGGATTAAGGTTTCTCCATTGATTTCCTTTAGGTTTCATTCAAGGAAACCTTAGAGTTCTCAATCTAGGGATGGAAATGAGGGAAGGAGATCTGCAATAAGGTGTCCTAGAGGTGTGATTAAAGACTAAAAGGGGGTTCATCACCAAGAAAAGGCTTGAAAAGAAAGAAATGAAATGATATGCAAACTTAACTACGCAACTCAAGATATGAAATGAAAATTAGAAGAATGAATTGAGAAAGGATGGAGGGGAACCTAGAAAAATGAAGAAGCTCAGAAAGAGGTCTGAAATTCTAAAATCTAACTTTTAATGCACACTAGAACTCATACACCAATCTGGGTGATTTAGTCCTAGACTAGGGTTTTTGTATAGAAACTAGAATTTCTCAGTGGCTAATCTAGATCTCCTGAAATCTGGAAAAAGGTAGTACTGGGACTCACATTCCCAAGTTGGAAATTTAGTCCCAGTATTAGAGTTTGGATAAAACTCTAGTATTCTCTATTGATCTCCTCTAGCTTATCTCCTGTCAAATCTTTGAGTCAGAAACACTGAATTATAATCTATAGGTGACTTTTAGTGATCTTGAAAGTAAGGAGACAACTACAACTTTCTCTAATCTTGCAACTTAGTGTTTAAAGATACTTCAAGCTCCAAAACACCTAGATATGCAATCACACATGTAAAGAGATAAAAAAAATTGTTGATTGTTAGGGAATAGGGGTTTTCCTTAGTCAAACCCCATTTAGGTAATTACACCTTATGATGAAACAATGAAACATTTAAACATGAACAATGATACCTTGAATCATGTCTTGAAATGTAAATTTGCAATATAGCATGATGTGACCATGAAGAATGTAGATCTTGATCTTGAATTAAATGTGGAACAATGCTTAACTTGGTCTTGAATGCTACATCACAACACTAGCTCAACAACATGCTTGATGCTTTATGCCTTTGACATGATGATGGATCTTGAATTGTTGCAAGAATCTACTTCAAAGCTTCCTTTCAATGCTCTTGAAATTCTCTTGAATTCTCTTGTGAACTCTTGTGAAAGTACTCTTGATTGTTTATGAAATTATAAGATAGCTTAGGTGAAATTATGTGAAATAACCTTGTATTTATACTTTTTTATGCTAAAATTCTCAAAATTACAACACTACAAGCCAACATTAGATCTAGGAGGGAAAAATCCCACCAAGAATTTAATTCAAAATGGATCCTAATTAGAGTGGGACTCATATGCCTGAGATAGTGTATGAGTCTCAGGGGCTCAAAACTAGTACACAAACTCCAAGAAAGGTCTTGTTTAATGTGAAAATTTAAATCATGTCCCAATAGCTAGGTGGGACTCATATGCCCAAGGTGGCATATGAGTCCCAAATCACTAGATCCAGATCACATGACCCAAAACATTGAATTATGATTGGTTAATTGATAATTTTTGGGATTATCCTCAAAAGGATGCATTTAATAAGGCTTGTGGATCCAAAATAGGACCAATTAAGGCATAATTAGTGTGAAAGTGTTAGGATAAACTTTACAACACCCTAAGTAAGGCACCTTTAAGTCAATTTTATTATTAATTAGTCACCCCCACATTAAGTGTGAAAAGGGGATACTTTTTCCTACACTACATTTAGCCCCCACTTTAGTGAGAGGAGGAATTTCTTCAAACTCACACTTAAGTAAACATTCAAGAGGGTTCCAAGTGTACCAATGTCGATGGTCTAGGATAGAAAAGATCAAGAGGGTAAACATGCCCTCAGGATCCAAGATCCTATGTCAAACCAACATAATCACAAAGGGACACACATAAGGTGCATGATGTGCAACATCAAGATACATAGACATACCATGCCAATGACTAAAAGAAAGAAAAATAAAAAAAGGTGGATCAAGCCTCAACCATTTTTCCTACACATTATGGATCAGATCTAAGTTGTTTTTCCAAGAATGTTTACAAGTGGAACACAATGTCCACCATGCAAGAAAAATACACACTCACAAGGGCTAGTGGAACCTTAGGCTATCCACTAGGTTAGCCCCCAACAAGACACATACACCTGCAACTAATATGTGCTCACACAGATAAGCAAGTGGTTATGGGAAATTCATGCCTAAGCTCGACTTCCATACATACAACTATACCAAAGCTATATCTCCTGATAACATTGATAAGTCACCACACAACATGAACATTAAGAACCATGAGGCAAGCAAAGTTTTGTATGCTTGACACCCATGAACAAACAGGATGGATCCATAGGCAAGCAAAGTGTGTTATGCAAGGTGGCCATATAGTAGATATTATATATGTGGAAGTAGTGTAAGGTACATTCAAAAGGATTTTACTTAGTCCATGTAAGGTCTCTTCTTAGGGAACATCATGCCTAATATCTCCAAGAGATGACAATTCAAATACATATCACGCTCTTGGGGGAAATCAAACCCAATGACACTACCAAGAAAAGGATGCATCGCAATAAGAAAGGAAAACCACATAGTGAAACATGAGTGTCAATGTATTCCCCCACTATAAAGTGGTTTCTAACACCATTGTTGTGAGAAATTTCTTTAAAGTAGAAGAAGACATGAGTGGTTATTCGGAAAGTCCTATGCCAAGTCATATATTTTTGAATGAAACTACATCATGGATAAGAGGTTGTCCCCAAAATATAACTCAGTATGTCACATGTGAGACAACTTAAGGTGCATGTTGCCCACATCCCAATCTTTCTCTTATGTATACATGAAATACTATCACCTAGCCAAAAGAGACAACGACACGTGCCATACAAGGACAAGGCTTCCTAACCCCTTTCCCCCACTTAGTGCAAGACAAGGATTAGCCGAGATGATTGATGAGAAACTTGAAAATAAGTATCAATTAGAGGGTCTAGGTGATTCAACTAAAGGAAGAGCAACACAATCCTTAAGATGTTGAATTTTGTTACTTAAAGCCTTGCATTTGTTAGTAGAATGACCATGAACTATATGATATGTACAAAATGAATTCTTGTAGTAAAATTTCTTTCGTGTTCTTGGAGGGAGAGATATCAAACAATCTTGGAGGAGTCTCAACAAGATACTTTCTTGATCAATAATAGATGTTCCTTTATTTTGCGACAAAGATGTCTCTTACTTAGTACAAGGTGTCATACCTACACAAGAATCTTTAGATTATGAGATTTTATACTCTCCTTTATAGGAGGGTGTAAGATCTATCAAACTCAAATTGTTAGTGTTTTACATGATGACATTAAAGTTATGAAAGGACTTCAATGTGGATGCTCTAGGATAGAAAAGATCAAGAGGGTAAACAAGCCCTCAGGATCCAAGATCCTATGTCAAACCAACATAAGCACAAAGGGACACACATAAGGTGCATGATGTACAACATCAAGATACATAGACATACCATGCCAATGACTAAAAAAAAGAAAAATAAAAAGAGGTGGATCAAGCCTCAACCATTTTTCCTACACATTGTGGATCAGATCTAAGTTGTTTTTCCAAGAACGTTTACAAGTGGAACATAATGTCCACCATGCAAGAAAAACACACACTCACAAGGGCTAGTGAAACCTCAGCCTATCCACTAGGTGAGCCCCCAATGAGACACATACACCTACAACCAATATGTGCTCACATAGATAAGCAAGTGGCTATGGGAAAGTCATGCCTAAGCTTGACTCCCATACATACAACTATACCAAAGCTATACCTTCTGATAACATTGATAAGTCACCACACAACATTAACATTAAGAACCATAAGGAAAGAAAATTTTTGTATGCTTGACACCCATGAACAAACAGGATGGATCCATAGGAAAGCAAAGTGTGTTATGCAAGGTAGCCATATAGCAGATATTGTATATGTGGAAGTAGTGTAAGGTACGTTCAAAAGGATTTTACTTAGTCCATGTAAGGTCCCTTCTTCGGGAACATCATGCCTAATATCTCCAAGAGATGACAATTCAAATACATATCAGGGTCTTGGGGGAAATCAAACCCAATGACACTGCCAAGAAAAGGATGCATCGCAAGAAGAAAGGAAAACCACATAGTGAAACATGAGTGTCAATGTATTCCCCCACTATAAAGTGGTTTCTAACACCATTGTTGTGAGAAATTTCTTTAAAGTAGAAGAAGACATGAGTGGTTATTCAGAAAGCCCTATGCCAAGTCATATATTTTTGAATAAAACTACATCATGGATAAGAGGTTGTCCCCAAAATATAACTCAGTATGTCACATGTGAGACAACTTAAGGTGCATGTTTCCCACATCCCAATCTTTCTCTTATGTATACATCAAAGAGTATCAACTAGCCAAAAGAGACAACGACAAGTGCCATACAAGGACAAGGCTTCCTAACCCCTTTCCCCCACTTAGTGCAAGACAAGGATTAGCCGAGATGATTGATGAGAAACTTGAAAATAAGTATCAATTAGAGGGTCTAGGTGATTCAACTAAAGGAAGAGCAACACAATCCTTAAGATGTTGAATTTTGTTACTTAAAGCCTTGCATTTGTTAGTAGAATGACCATGAACTATATGATATGTACAAAATGAATTCTTGTAGTAAAATTTCTTTCATGTTCTTGGAGGGAGAGATATCAAACAATCTTGGAGGAGTCTCAACAAGATACTTTCTTGATCAATAATAGATGTTCCTTTATTTTGCAACAAAGATGTCTCTTACTTAGTACAAGGTGTCATACCTACACAAAACTCTTTAGATTACGAGATTTTGTACTCTCCTTTATAGGAGGGTGTAAGATCTATCAAACTCAAATTGTTAGTGTTTTACATGATGACATTAAAGTTAAGAAAGGACTTCTTTCTTTCTTTCATTTCTTGCAAAGGATAATAACCAAGACCACTAGTGTCTATCAATTCGAGATGCACTAATGTTAAAGTTGGCTTAGAAGAATATTTTAAATATTATTTTAAATTTAATACTATAAACAACTAATTTGTGAATAATTTGTGAATAGTCTAGATTCAACTATTTCTATGTTTAAGGAAACTGTTTGGTGTTGGATATAATTTTGTGTGGTTTTTGGAATTTGTTTGTTTCCCCCTGTATTTTAAGTGAAGTTTATAACTCAAGATATTCTTTGTTATTTTCCTAAATATATGTGATCCTTATTGTGATGGGGTCTTCCATAAAATCATAATTTTATTGATACTTTATACATTATTGCACTAGGATCTTGATGAATCGCTCTTCTTCTTATGGCACAATATTTTTTTATGCAAATAGTTGCTTATAGGAGAATTTGTTGGAAAAAATTTTATGTAGTGACCTTTTATGCTCTATACATAGGATTACATCAACTAATTGCTTGATATTGGCACTGAGATAACTATGCAATTCAAAGCTTTGAGAATTCAGCCCAGAATGGTGGTGCTTTTGAATGGGAAATTGTGCCAGTATGTTTGTGTTTTGAATGGAATAACTATTAACTGTGGCTTCAAACCTTTAGCGGCAGCAATCATAATATTTCTATTTTTTTATGCTTATTAGTCTTCTTGAACCTGATGTGTAGGTTGAGGTGTCAGGAGGAATGGGAAAGCCATCTACGATTGTTGAAAAAGATGAAGGCTTAGGGAAGGAAGGTTGGGCTTCATAAAATGTATATAGTTTTTCATGAGATAATTTATGCAAATGATTTATAAAACAATAGAATAGACTTCTTTGTATTCTGAAGTGTGAATGACTTATAGACTAGTTTTTAAAGAAGCTGGAAGTGTGACTGTTGGCAATGCTTCAACTATTAGGTTGCTTATCTCTCTCTGTCACTCTCTCTAATGTATTTTATCCTCTATTTTATCGACAATTTCTTATTATGTACATGTATGGAATTAACCAACTTTTCAATGTCTACTTTGTAAATTTGTATTTTTTCAACTTCTATGTAGAGTAGAAGATAATAAAAGTAGCAAACAACCTTTTGGATCATTTAAACTATTTTACATTACGTATTCTTTTAATGGCCCTTTTATTCCTCAAGTTCTCACCCACATAAGAGAAATGTATTAGTCATATGAACATAGTCTAGAGTCAAGACATTGATGGTATATTGAAGCTTTTTAAGATGATATTATTAGATGGTAAATATGTGAGAAGATTAAACTATTGAAGCCAATGTGTAGATTCTTTTTAAGTATTAACAATCTAATATTGTATTGTAGATAGGATTATAACATATTAAGTTTTTTCAAACATCATTTTAACTTTTTGATGGCATTCATCGACTGTAAAAATATTGCCAACTTGTCCTAAGAAGACAAATTTATAGTCTAATTTTTAGCAAGAGACAGTACCATAAAAATAAATTATACACACTTGAGTAATTTAAATCTCAAAGGATTTCATTACTATGAATAGTTTGGAAGGAAGACAACTTAACCTAGCAGACTAGCAAAAGACAACTTAACCTAGTAGCCTTAACAATTCTCAAACAACATTCAAATGCCAGAGGGAAGTGACAACAAAATTCACTTGCATTAAACTATAAAACTGCCTTCAAAGAATTATAGTCATGTTGAGAATGATGCCTAAACTATTACAAACAAAATGGCATAAGATTGTTCTATGCCCTAAGAGGGATGAAAATTTGGTATCTTTCTTCTTTTGGTTAATTTGTGGCTTTTCTCTCTATTTCCTAATGCCACTCACTTTAAATGTTTAGCTTCCTATTCTCACTATCCCTGCTCTTTTGTTTTTCTTTTTTGCTTGAATATTCCCTTCTGCCCTGTTGTGTCATTTTTTATCTTGTGTTATAAGTCTTTTTTCTTCGAACAACGTGCATCATTTTAATTTCTTAAATTTTTTTATAGAAACTTAATACTATTTCAAAGAAGATTTCATTTATTTTAGATAGTAAGCATGAGTTTTCCACAACCATGCATTTAGTAATATAGAGTGCTTTTGGATTCAACTTTGTGTATTTTTACATCTCTCATCCTCCAGTAATGTGAGCAGGCATTGAAATTTCTGTCTAATTTTATTTTATTTGAAAATGGGCACAAGTAAAATTGAAACTTGCATATATCTTTATGGATCAACTTCAGTCCTTTTCTATGTTTTCTTCGACCAAAATACCTATCTCAAGCCTTGTAAAATCTAGTGGATGGCACACCCAAGATTTGAAACTTCTGCATTTCAATGCTTTTGCTGAGGCAATTGTTGCAACTTTTATGCATGTTCTTATTGCCCTTAAATTTTCCTAAAAGATCTAGGAGATTGTTTTAAAATAGCCATTAGACGATCTATTTTTCTGATAAAATTTAAATAAAATATCCTTTTTCCACAAGTACATAAAGATATAAGTAGTTGATTTATTTTCAAATAGACTTTGTGAAAAACCTGAAAGAATTTTTCTTTGGGATTTGAATTTATCAGGTAGAGGCCACTTTTTGAAGAATTGTTTTAGAAGTTCCAGGCGTTCAGCAAGATCATGTGATTCTAGATGTGAATGCATTGAGGTATGGTTGATATTTTTCTTTTAGAGCTCTACTTCCTTTTATGTTATTGGAAAGATAATCTTTTCTGTTTTTGCTAATGGGTAAGTGGAAAATTTGAAGAAAATTCTCAAATTTGCTACACAATCACAAAATAGAATGGATAATCTCTCATATTTTGATCATATTCTATAAAATCTAAGTTGTCAGTTCAGGTACGGCTTTAGATGCGGGTTTGGGTTCGGGTCCTAGGGTATGGGTACGAGTACGGGTATGACCATACTATATATATTATTAAATTATAAATTTATAAACATAATGATAATTCCATAGACTCATAAGCATGCTCAAAGTTATAATCATATGATCATAATGCCATAATGCCATAGAATATTGAAACAATGAAATATGCCATATAGTAATATCTTCACTCACCTTCGAAAAAAAAGAGAAAACCTGTAAAAATCAACTATTTTAGCTTGGAGGAAAAAAATAGTGTTTTTTCTCTTTTGATTTTGCAAAATGAGCCTCATTTGGTTGGACAAGTCAATATAAGGCAATCTAGGCACTTTTTAGGGTTTTATTTTTTGTTTTTAAGTTGATATTTTGCCTTTTTCTAGGCTAGATGATGTGGGTCCGCTCGGGTCCTTCTAGGTTCTCCCTAGGTTCGGCCAGGGTTCTCCATTTTCCACTTGTGGGTCCTTCTATGAAGGACCCACAGAGAACCTAGGTGGAAAATGGAGAACCTAGGATAACCTAGAGAAGAACCGAACCAAAACCAAAACCCACACGTATTTTGGCCAATTTGGGGGGCTAAAATGAAGAACCCGGTAACAGAGTATAAAATGGAAAGGAAACTTGTTGAGCAAGACATTTTCTTTATTTAAAAAAGCTTGTCAAACTATTGGAGGTACAGTTGTGCCTTACATGTTGAAATCCAATTGGGAGCTTATGTTCATTTTCATAGACAAGTCCTCTAAAAAGTTGCAAGAAACTAAATTTTCTGATGGGTTCACAATTGTACAAATATTTGAATTTTTTTTAATTATTTATTGATTTATTTGTTCTTTTTATTTCATCAAATCTCTTTTATTTGATTTTTTTGTTTCATCAAATCTCTTTTTTTTAGTTTCTATTTCATCAAATAATTGCTACACAAAAGAATAACTTCCTGAAGAAGGCCACAAATGTTATTAAATATTAACGGACTTGATAGACAAGGGATGAATGATCTTAATCCTCAAATATAATTTTTGCAGTCATGTGAGGGTTGATAAGAAGAATATGATTGCTGAAAGTAAAAGTTTTAAAAACAAAAAATTGGCTGCCTTGACTGAAGTCAAGCAAGTGAAGACTTGTTGTGAAATACTATGCAAGCCAGATAAAGACCAAGTCATACATCCATCCTTATCCTCTGAGAAATCAAATTTACATTCATGATCACCTACCAACACTTCACTCTTAGGGCCCAATTTTCTATTCCTGAGATCTAAGAATATCTCAATTAGCTCACAGATCCAAAGTAATTGAATTGTAAAAATAATTTATTCCCAGAGATCAAGATTTTATAATTTCAAAAGGAAGATTTAGTATTGCATTAACTACTACCATCTTATATCTATGTGTGTGGCCTTGTCTTTAAAGTTTCGGTCTTGTTATACTTTTGTTTAGCAATAGGATTGTGTCTATTTTGTATGGCAAGAACCAACTCTGCTACTGTGCTTACGGTATTTAATAATAGCAAAAGAATTATACTTTTTTCAGCAAAGGCAAAGAAGAGATAAAGAACAAAAGCCAAGTTCTTAATAACTCTTGGTATATCCTTTTTAGCAATCACCAAGGAAACCAAAGAACAAAAATTGTTATGTCCAAAAATGCAACCAAATGTATCTATAATCCATTGTCACAATCCTGTACATGAAGACAAGTATAGTTGTAGTAGGTGTCATATTCAAAAACTGTCATATTCAAAAACTCTCTGTGAGATTGAAAATACTAGTAACAACTTCTATCCACTCAACTAAATGAATCTTAGGTGAAAAAATGCATTATGCTATATACCAAGAAGAATCAACTACAAACATTTAAAGTTATGTTTCAATATATAAGCTTCAGACTAGCATGCATACCTAGCTTATATATTAATTGCATGTGGCTCACATTGTCTTCCCTCCACACACATTAACCTTCTCTTAGAATATGAAGGTCAATATAAAAAAATATTCCATGTTAAAGAATTAGTACATGCTACACATTTGTTGTTGATGGTCTTCTCTTTGTACTAGCCATGAATTTTATTCCTATTAAAAAGCTGGTATTGACTAAAAATAATAGATGGACTCAAGAAATAGCTGACTTATAAGATTTGCAAATGAACAATATAAATGATCCTGTACAAATGTTGCTATTTGAGTGAACTTAAAAGTATCATCTCAATCAAGAACACAATTGAGATAAATCTAAACTTCAGGGAAATCCAATGGGAAGAGTTACTATATAAAATGACAGTATAGTAGCTAAAAAATGCTTAAAGATTTACTACAAAGATAAATCTAGTGATCATGGCAATTGGCAGCTTCATGAACAAACAATTTGTAGTAACATAGCCAACCTTGCTTCCTAATTATTGGGATCATACCATATAATGACATAATGAAATAGAAGTGAAGCCAATCAATTCATTTTGCCTTGTTGTCTCTGAATGGTGCATTATTATCACTGGTTAGCAAAAGATTCCTTGTAATTTGTGTGTTCATCTTTCATTAGTTGCCTGATAGTTGCATCACTAACTCTTGAATTCAAATTTTTTTGAGCCAACCCTTTACTATTTGTCTTTTCTTCAACAAAGATGATAAAGATTGTTTTTGTCTTCTTGGTTTATTGGGATTATCACTCAATCCTTACAAATCTTCACCAATTTCCTCTCCAAGACCTTGTGAAGTGGAAGATTTTAGAATAATTTCTTAGAACTAAATCATTGTGTTCTCTAATTTTTGTGAGTTTGGAATGCTTTGCTATTCTACACTTTATCTGTTTGTTTTCTTTTGCTTCTTCTTCTCTACTTCTCACATTATTAGTGCCTAGGCTGCAATGACTCAGATACTTTGCTCCTTTGAAATGTTTTTTGTTAATTGAGATGATATCTCATCAATATCCTCTATTTGAGACACTAATGCAATACTCTTTTTTACACCACCGATTTCCTACTATTTGTGAAGCATCCTGCTGCTTGAGAGAAATCAAAGAATCTAGATTCTCATCAATTGGTTTCACATTGGAGTCACACTGCCTGATAGGCCCATGCAATGGACAAACACAAAGATCCTGCCTCTGACACTGAGTACCATATGCATCCAAGATAACATGACACATAAAAAGGTCAGAGTGGCACATGCTTATAGAAGTTACTGGTAGCCAAAGTTAAGGATGAAATCATGCTCATGCTAGAAATAGAATAATTTTCTAAACTATCAATTTGTAGATACACAAAATGATAATTTAATATGCTTATTTAACATTCTTGGAACTATGACACCATTTCTTGTTTTCTGGGCATATTAAGAATGCACTGCATAGAAAATTATTTCCATTTGTAAAGCACAAACAATTAAATAGTTTACCTGCAACTCAAGTTTTTCTCCACATGGTCCCTTCACAATAACAGGATAGAGATGAAGCTCCCCTGATACCAAACCATCAATGCATGTTAAATATAATAAATCTCAATAGACAATTAGCAACTTGGATTATTGATATTTTATAATTATATTACATCTACAAAATACCAACAATTATGAGACGAAGGTAAACCACATTAAAGCAATCAAACTCATGCAAAAGAAACATTTCAGACCATAATAAACAAACTAAATTATGCATTATGACCATTCTATAAACTGCATCCAATCAGGATGTTAATTCTTCCCATACATGCCATAAATCGCACTGGCTTACCATTCCCCTACTTAACTGTAGAATTGGAATTTGTCTCATTTCCATTTTCTGAGATATGTGGATCCTTCTGGGGAGAACCCTTCTCTACGGGTTTTGCTCCATTTACAACAATATTGGGATCCTTTAATACATCTGAATTTTGGCCAGACTGATCAACAATTTGTTCTTTCACTGAGGAAATCTTGTTTGAAGTAGGTTCTACATCCACCATTGGATTATTCTGAGTAGCATTTTTGGAATTCATTCCTCTTCTTCCTTTGTTTTTGGATTTATTTGACCTTCCTACCATCTTAAGTATCACCACATCCCATCATTAATTCATAAACTAAAAAGGATGCCTCTTAATGAACTAAGAAATATGATGATCAAGAGCTAAAATACCTAAAGAAGTACACTAATAGACTTGTAGTTTTCTATTTTTTGCATGGAATTTTAAGAGTTCTTTGTAGCATAATTTTACTTATTAAATCCTAGAGATGTAATAGTATGAAGAGAAACAATAATAAGACTTAAACTGTGTGTATGCACTAAAGTTTTATCAATTGATTGAAATATAGCCAACTCCTTGTTTTTAAATTACCAACATTCCCTCAATCTCTATCTGCAATCTCTGGATAATTATGGTTTATAAATTAAATGTTTATGTGATAATGATGTTTATTAAATATCAACATAATTAATCTTTGTTTTTTTTGACATCTATTTCAATATTTTAAAATGTCAATTTTTAATTTTTTAGCATCATGGAAATTTACATTCTTTGAAGTTGCATATTCAAACTAATTATTTTCTCAAAATTTAAATTATTTATATATATTTTTCTATTTTTTCCATCTCCAAGTATGATCTCCAAATTTATTCAAATAAACACATAGGTACAAATCCCAGAATCCCATTACCACTTCCCATCCCCTCATAACTATGATATTAAAATAAGAGGTTCACTATACTAATCATATTGACAAAAAAATATCACTAACCTCATCATTAGTATTTTCATATTTGAGCCAATAGTATTTCTTTTTCTCCCAATGGTGTTTTCCTTTCTCCCATATGACTCAATGTCTTAACTTAAACTTTCAAGACTGAATTTGTTGTGCAAAATGCCTAAATACCTACTAATATGGCTGACAACAATAACACCATCATTTGAACCCATCTTGACCCAATGCAACTAAGATCTACTTTAGATTGAAAAGGTCAACCCCACACTTTTGTAATGCCCTTTTAGATATTAGATATTAGAACACAATTGAGGCATACAACATTAAATTAGCTAGACTTTTAGAAATACCTTTTTCACATTTTGTATTGAGGTTAATTAGCTCAACACTAAATTGAGATCTAGAAGAGAATGATGATTTGACATATGTTGTTCACATTTCGTATTTACAGTTAAAATATTTTCTAGTACATTGATTTGATGCTTTACACATAATGAGTGAAGTTACAATTTCTCTTCCAAGGGATTTGATTCTCATGCCATTGATTTTCTTCTCTACAGCCAACATTACAGTCGTATTTGGACAACAATAAAGTTGAGGTTCTTGCCATCATTGACGATAGTATAGTGATGGAAAATTGTACAAACTAAGATTTGAACAAAGACCTACAACAAGTTGATGGCCTACTCTATACTAAGCTACTATCCAATTTGTTAATGGACCTTCTGACATCTCCCAAGATTCTCCTTACCAGTTCCAAGGCTGAGGCAGATTGACAAACCTGCAACACCTTTGCACTGGCAAGGTGAAGACCAAAAAAAAAAGAGGATACAAAGGACAACCCTTAATATTAATATTGTGACTTTGTAACATGTTTAGACTTTAGAGAGATATAGGATATTGTAATATTTTATTTTTCACTTTGTAACTGACGGTGGTTGATGATTAAAAGTAATAATTTTCTTAGAGCATGTATCGATAGTTAATAGTCAAATGAATTTTACACTAAATAAGGAGTTTTGAAAAGAAAAATGTAACAACTTGCAATAGAGACATTGTAGATGTTGCACAAGAATAGTTGTAGTCAAAAAAGTGTGTCTAGTTGCCCTTTAGCGATCCCACAAATGGTAGCTAGCCCTCTTTATATTTTATTTCTGAATAATTTACAAGGAGATCTCTCTACTGCTGCAAATAATTGTATTCTTTATATGTTAGTATAGCCAAGGAACTCTCTCTTAATTCTTGTAGTTGTGGTTCCTTCTTAACATGATTTTCCAAATGATTTTTTTTCAATTTGTACTGACAAGAAAGCCTTATATGCACAACATTGGTCCCCTGAAAATATTTTGGTAACAAAAATTTCTTGGTTGGATGTAATGTACAAGGCATTCATTGCAGAAGCTATATGGTTATTTTGTGAATATCTTTATGATGACCAGGTTATGAGTAAATTTACTTGTTTGTTTTAGATAGGGATTTTTATTGAAATTAAAAATATTGTTTTCTATAGGAATTCAGTGAAATATATGAAGCTAAAGAAAATTTGGAACTGGCTTTGGAATAGTTTGAGCAAGTTGTAGAGCTCTATCAAGGTGGAGAAGTTACTAGTACAACTAACCAGTGCCAACTTAAAGTTGCACAGCTTGCAGCCCAGTTTGAGTAGTAAGTTAATATGAAAGAAAATATTTGTAAAAGTGTTTTGGGATCACATATTTTCACTTTTGGGCTATCAAATGACCACAGTGTAGTGGCTACATATAATTGATTTTTTTGGGGGTTTGATTTGTAGATTTATTATTTTCAGTTCATGTGTAGAGACTTGTGGATTTGTGGTTCTTTAAATGAATAATGTAAATGGATTTACTTGTTAAATCTAATATTGTTTTCCTGCAGGAAAATTTTTCTTTCACCTTATTGATTATCTTAAAGGAAGAATTTAACTCTCTCCAAAATTATGTCAAAATATCAAAAGGTTGTGCTATGCTCAAAGACGATTTGGAAATCCTATCATTCATCAATAACAAAGTACATGATTCAGTGGATTGTTACAATGAAAGGTTATCAACCTTTGAGAGGACTAGCCATAGGCATGCAAGAAGAAGAAATTGGATTTGTGGTTCTTTAAATGAATAATGTAAATTGATTTACTTGTTAAATCTAATATTGTTTGCCTACAGGAAAATTTTTCTTTCACCTTATTGATTATCTTAAAGGAAGAATTTAACTCTCTCCAAAATTATGTCAAAATATCAAAAGGTTGTGCTATGCTCAAAGACGATTTGGAAATCCTATCATTCATCAATAACAAAGTACACGATTTAGTGGATTGTTACAATGAAAGGTTATCAACCTTTGAGGGGACTAGCAATAGGCATGCAAGAAGAAGAAATTGGATTTGTGGTTCTTTAAATGAATAATGTAAATGGATTTACTTGTTAAATCTAATATTGTTTGCCTGCAGGAAAATTTTTCTTTCACCTTATTGATTTTCTTAAAGGAAGAATTTAACTCTCTCCAAAATTATGTCAAAATATCAAAAGGTTGTGCTATGCTCAAAGACGATTTGGAAATCCTATCATTCATCAATAACAAAGTACATGATTTAGTGGATTGTTACAATGAAATGTTATCAACCTTTGAGGGGACTAGCCATAGGCATGCAAGAAGAAGAAATTGGATTTGTGGTTCTTTAAATGAATAATGTAAATGGATTTACTTGTTAAATCTAATATTGTTTGCCTACAGGAAAATTTTTCTTTCACCTTATTGATTATCTTAAAGGAAGAATTTAACTCTCTCCAAAATTATGTCAAAATATCAAAAGGTTGTGCTATGCTCAAAGACGATTTGGAAATCCTATCATTCATCAATAACAAAGTACATGATTTAGCAGATTGTTACAATGAAAGGTTATCAGCCTTTGAGAGGACTAGCCATAGGCATGTAAGAAGAAGAAATTTCCCACTCTGAAGCAAAATTTTCCAATCCAGACAATTGAGTCAACTCTTTGTCAAGCTAACTTGCCATGCTCGAAAGAGTTATGCCGGTAGTTGAGTATATTCCACTAGGTTTTAGGAAAATATTAACATTTTCTCTTTCCTAGAAATGAATCATTTTCTCATGCCATGTTATGATGTACGTGTTGCTCATGATTGTACGAATAGTTTTATTAACTATAAATAAAAAAATACTTATTAGCATTAAGTTTATGAATTTAGATTATAATACATTATTTTCTTTGTTTTTTATGAACATTATGCATTGCGTATTCGAAAACTATTCATTGTTCCCAGCTTCAAAATCACTGATAATTTATTTCATAATTTTCCATTGCATTTGAAAAAATAAAAATAAAAACTCCAACCAATAGGAGGACGACGAGAATTTGAAAACATTGAATGTTGAAAACCACACAAAAAAAATATTTAAAATAAATTGTTTATTTTTTTAATACATTTTTACATATTGTCTCTAGAGAGACAAGAATGTCTTTAATCCCAACTATTGTCTTTAAAGAGACAAAAGTGAAATTGTCTCTAAAGAAACAAAAATACTTCTATTTCATATTGTCTTTATAGAGACAAATTTTAAGACAATACTTTAAGACACCCGCTTAAAGACAATATTTGAGACAATACACAATCTTTTTTTTGTTTTAAGTTAAGACAATTTATTTAAAAATTGTCTTAAACCACCCCTCTATGTAGTAGTGTCATATGCAACAAATAAGTTTCCATGCTGAACAGACTTTATTTGCATCCCTACCCACGGCCTATGCCAAAATAGGAGTTTTGGAACAAGGTATAGATGTCCATCATCACTGCTGGAAATGCTCTAGTAGACATGTTTGCAAGATGTGGAAGCATAGACAAGGGATGTGAACTGTTTGACAGGATACCTTAAATAAATTTGGTTTCGTCGAATGCTAAAATTGCAGGGTATGCACAAAATGCATTTGTTGAAAAGGATTTAGAAACTTTCAGTCGAATGTCATCGACAAGTGTAAACCTAGACTCTTGTGATCTTTGCCATCATTATCTCTTCTTGTGACAAAATGGGAACTTGGAACAAGGTATGGACATCCACCAAAGGATAAAGGAAAGGATTTTTTTTAGATATTGTAGCTACAACTGCCCTGGTAGACATGTATGCAACATGTGGAAACATAGACAAGGCATGTGAACTATTTGACAGAATACCAAAATAAATGTGGTCTCATGGAATGCCATGATTGCAACATATATGGAAAAGGGATTTGTTGAAAAGGCTTCAAAAAATTTCAAGCAGATGTAGTTGGAAAGTGTAAAGCCAGACGCCACAACCTTTACCAACATCCTCCATGCCTGTCCCAAAATGAGAGCTTTGGAACAAGTTATGCAATCAATCGAAGTATAAAGGACACAGATTTTGTTAGATGTATAAAGCTTAATGGAAGGGAGATTTTGGTCAGATATTATCATTGGGAATGCTCTAGCAGACATATATGGAAAATGTGGAAGCATAAACAAGGCACGAAAACTGTTTGACAAAATGCCTCAAAGAAATGCAGTCTTAGGGAATGCAATGTTTGTGGGATATGCACAAAATGGATTTTACAAGGATGCTCTCAAAATATTTGAATTAATGAAGCACTTTGGAGCATGTCCTGATGCTATAAGCTTGTCTATAGCCATGCAGGTTTAGTGAATGTGAGATGTACATACTTCAATAACATGGGTAACCCTTATTGCATTACACATATAATTGGTCATTATGTTTGTGTTTGACCTACTTGTTCACACTGGCTATTTTGAGGACACCTTTAACTTTATCATCAAGATTCTAGTTGAACTTGGGGTGGATGTGTGGATCTATTTTCTTGTTGCCTACATATCCCATATGAATATAGGCTTTGGATTATTTACAACAATGTTATTTTTTTATTTGGATTTTAAAAAAGATGCTTGATTAATGTTCTTCTTTCAAACATCTATGTAGAAGTGGGCAGGTTGTGTGAAAAAATGGTAAGGGGATTGATGAAAGATAAAGAATTAAAAAGCTCCTCAGATGTATTTGGATTGAAGACCATAAAATGGTAGGTGCTTCTTGTGCAAGAGATCATCGTAAATCTATGCAAAATTGGAGAAATTGGCTTGGGAGATGAAGTTAGCAAGGTATTTTTGAGATACAAGACACTCAGTGGTGTGGAAAGGGAGGGAAAAAAATTATTTCTCTGCCATCATAGTGAAAATTTGTCAATTGCTTTTGGTTTTCTAGATATGCCGCTTAGAACAACTATTAGACTTGTTAAGAACCTTCAAGTATGTGTTAATTGTCACATTGTAATGAAATTTATCTCTAAGATTGTTGGAATTCCTACTTCTAATTACTAGTTTAGTTGATTTCATGAAGAGGAAATGAACTCACTTTCATAAAAAAATTTCCATGGATTAGTCCAAGGCCTTGTTCATTCATGAAGATTAGTTTCTTGTATAAAGTTATTTTGAAAAACTTTAATTATGATAAACCTTAATATACAGGTTCCTATGTTGGTTTGTTTATCCTATAATATATATAAACATTCTCTACTAAAGTTTCCACTTCTTTAGGCCTTGCAACACCATCTCTAATTTTAGGCAAAACTAGGGAACCCTTTGTTGATGTTTGTCCTTTTAAGCCTTTACCTTGCATATCATTCTTACTGAAAGGACTCTAGTGTGCTTCTAATTCTTTTTAAGTTTTATTTTGTTACCTATAGAGTCCCTCATTGATATTTATATATATATATATATATATATATATATATATATATATATATATATATATATATATATATATATATATATATATATATATATATATATATATATATATATATATATATATATATATATATATATATATATATATATATATATATATATTTGTCCCTATAGTTGTTATGTGATATCTTTGTCTTGCCCCTTTCTAGGTGATGTTGGGGCCTATATTATTAAGTACAAATTTATCTAGGTCGAGTATTTCCTTTCTTAATAGAACCATGTTTTGGCCACTATCTATAACCAATCTAAGAATTCCTTCAACATACCCCCTTACTAAATAATGTTCTTGTTGTAGTGTTTTGTCTTTCGTTATACTTGTCAAATGCCTAAATGTTTTAAACTATAAAAATTTATAAGTGTTAGGGGTGATTGTGTATATTTGTGGCCTTTATTGGGTTTATAGGTTTCCTCTTGCTAGTATTCTTTCCCTCCATTCCTTGAAACCCAACATTTATATTTTTGTTTGAAACCTTTGATTGTTTTAGTCATTTAGTCTTCTCATTACGTAGGTACTTTATCATGGCTTTATCTATGCTTCCACTCCCTTTGTATTTACTTTTGGCCCTAGGATTTAGGTCTCCATGTAATCATGTACTTTTTAAGCTATAAGACTAATCCATGAACCTTAATTATTCTTTTCTTTCACTTTTCCATGCTTTCTCTCATTTAGCATTGAGTATTCACTGTCCTTAATTCCTAATTTGAGGATTCACTTTTCCTTTAAGTCTCAAAATCTTGGGATTTTAGTATTTTCCCACTTGTTTCCCTCAAGCCACTTCCCATCTCCCTTCCTCCTTGTGGAACCCATACTTGTAGGATTACTTATACCATCATACCAAAAGGTATAAGGTATGTGGTAAAACCAATCTCTAAACCTTAAAATTCTTTCATCTTATTTCCCTTTCTATTTTTTCTTCTAGAAAATTAGACACACCACATTAATGATCCCTAATCCATTTACATTCACCTAATGCGTGAGAAAAAAAGGAAAAAGAAAGAAATATCACAACAACTAAGGAGGGATCAATAAAATATTATGAGCAATGATTTATAAGTGTGGTTAGAAAGCTGGAAGAAACCTTGACATAAAAGAAATGAATTGAGTGTTTTATTTTAGGTTTAACCTCTCACATTATATCATAAGTAGAAGAGAAGATTTCATCTTCATATAAGGATATAGTAGAATTGATCACCATAATATAATTCTAGTCAAATATAAGGGAGAATGATTTAGTAGGAAAGGATGAAATTGATAATTTTGATTAGAGTTGGACAACATAATATTAAAGTAAGAAATTATACTGAAAGGTAAGAAAGATGAAACTTCTCCACCATCTAGAAGTAAATTTTGGTTTAAAAATTACATTAGGGAGGAACATCTAAGGAATGGATATTTGAATAACAAAGGAATGAAGAGGGCTACCATACTAAGAGGGGAACTTGGGAAATTCCCTAGAAAGATAGTAAGTATATATTGTTAAGTATAAAGTGGGGAAAACATGACACAAATAGGTTTATACTGTTACTTCATGAGCAAGATAATTATTATTTTTTGGATGTGGGTATGGATAGAACATAGGGTTTAGCTATAAAAGCATTGAAAGTTTATTTGGCACATGGCTAGTGGGAACTTCAATTGAGAGAAAGTATAAGACCACCTAACAATATACACTATATGGTACCACAAATTCAAGATATATGACCCTCCATGAGTCACCATGACAACTATTGAGATGGAGGTGGTAGGGGAGGCTACCATGATAATAATAGAGGTATTTGAGAAAGAAGGATGACCAAAAGGCCAAAATAAAACTAGGACATTATGCTAATGAGTGTAAAAGGAAAAAAAGGAGGAAAATCCACATGTTATTTTTGTGGTGATAAATCACATGATATTAATAGTTGTCCCAAATTTAATAGTTCTATAATAATGTGTTGGAATCATTGATTATAAAGTGAATAATTGTCTAGTCCAAATGTAATCTATGATGCTAAAGTAGTAATGAGTAACTAAATTAGAGGAGAAAACAAATCAAATATAGAAAATGAATGTAGAGTAGGTGAATCCTCATTGACAAAAGATAAATTGGAAAATAATACAAAGGAGAAAAAAAAGAAAAAAGTCAAGAAAAACTTTCCATGTAGAAACTTAAGAAAAAGAGAATAATAAAAAAGAACTCTAATAATTACTATGGTTGGAATAATTGAAGCATATCATAGGAGAATATTATGAAAGTGAAGATGAAGAAATAATATTTAGGTAAAATGGGGCATGATTTTGTGATAAGGAATTCCAAAGAGCTAATTAAGAAAAAAAAAAAAAAGGAGAGGATAATAGTAACGCACGTTTCATAGTGAAATAGGTCAATATACTATAAAGAAATGGAAAATTTGAAATAATAGGAGGTTTGGGTTCAAGGGTTGGATAGGATGAAGTTAGATAAGGTTATTCAAAGAAACTCATGAAAGATGAAGCTAGGATTTTTTCTAGCTTCATCCAATTACAGTTAGCTTGTGAATGGAGATAGTAAGTTTAGATGACAAAGAGGAGTAAGGAAAATTTGATTATTTTAGTTAATTGTTATGGTTGGATTAAGGAGGAAATTATAAGTTATTGGTGTTCTTCTTTGTAGAATTATTGGTTTCTTGAGAAGAGGATGGGGTTAAAAAATAAAGTCATCAAGGTAAAAGAGATGGGCTTAAGGTGATCTATCACTTATGTATAATCATACAAGGTGGTACAAAGTGTTATCAAATTTGGATATTTGTGTAAGAGATTTTGATTGTGAAGCTTTGGGAAAATATTCTTAATAAATACTCTCTTGATATTAGAGTGGAGAAGAAGATAGATTTATGAAAGAAGGAATTAATAATAGAAGATAAAAACTAATCACCTTCTCATTTGTTCCTTGATTGCAATATATAACATTGATGAAATTGACCTACAATTCTATGTTGACTTCAATGTGTTCCATGAAAATATATGTGAGATAGAGGAAGGAACCCATAAAATAGGTAGATAAAGAGGTACTAGAACCATTTTAAGGTTTTGTTCCTTAATGAATAGAGGAAAAGCTTAGCTATGAAATGATCGTCAAAGTAATAGTCAAAACACATTGATCTATAAGGGCTTGAATGTGTATCTTAGGATCACTTATCCAATTATACATGTAGGTCAATGTGTTAGCATGGTGAACTATGGTTCTTGTGGATGATTTATTATAGCTAGGTATATAATTCCTTATAAATAAGTATGAAATGTGGTCTCAAAACACTTCACACCCCTTTTAAAATGCTTCTACATTTTTCATGCATGTCTATTGGAGCAGTTGTAGCATCAACATCTAAAAAAATTTCTCTATCCTTTATGCTTTGATGGATGTCCATGCCATGTTCCAAGGCTCCCATTTTGGCACAAGTGAGGAGGATGCTAGAAAAGGTTGTAGATGTTTGCTTTGGTTATCAAACATTCATTCCTCAAATATTCTTCCCTAATGTAATTTTTAAATGAAAATTTACTTATAGATGGTGGAAAAGTCTCATATTTCTTAGCTTTCATTATAATTTATTACTTCAATATTACGTTGTCCAAGTCTAATTAAAATTATCAATTTCATCATTTCCTACTAAATCATTCTCCCTTATATTTGACTAGGATTATATTATGGTGATCAATTCTAGTACATCCTTATACGAAAAGGAAATCTTCTCTTCTAATAAGGATATGTGGGTGCATGTCTTTGGCAGCTCTTCTCAATCCTATAATAGTTCAAGGCATCAAAGAAACTAATGCACATTTAATTCTTCTCAACAAAGAGGGAAAGATGATTAGTAGAGACCCATTATCACTTGTGATGCCATGGAACATAAGAGTATATCCATTTAGAGGATATGAAATTAAAAAAAATCATTTCCAAGCTATCTACTCAATCAACTCTAGAATTTCTTCTAGAAGATGTGTATATTCTAGATCATGAAGGGGATAAATTAAGTTACCTTTTAATATTTAATAATTTATTATTTTGTCAAGTTTTACTATTTCAATTTATATTAATTTCATACTTTTACTTGTACTTATTTGTAGGTGGAGAAAAATATGATTAATAACAAACTTATCTTTTTGTATGTTGAACCTCCAACTCAAAAGTTCAAAATGAAGAGTGTATTTGACCAAATGCGACAACTGCATAAATATTTCAAAATTTTATACTTAGGGTACTTCTCTAGGATGGTGCAAACAATTATAGAAGAATACAAAAAGGTATATGAAGATGCCACACAAAAAATACATTGGCTCAAACTTTCATTTTGGGACATGGTAAAGTTTTGGCACAGGTGCAACTACTTATCCAATAATTTTATGAAGAAATGAAATGCTCCTTTCACACTTCCAAATCTGGTGAAGCTATTGTATGTTGAGAAAAGATGGTTAGTTTTCTTAGACAGTGATGGAATTGTAACTGGGAGTAGAAAAGAGGTAGTGGATATTATATGCCAATCAAGTGAGGAAGATAGAGATAGCCTAGAAATTATGATGAAGGATGAATTGATAAAATCTAGTTTAGAAAGTGGAAAATGCACAAGAATGGTGCGAACATATTTTAGTGATGAAATATACAAACATCCACATCTTTTGTCATTCACAGTAGTAAAAAAGTATCTTATTTGTGACATTTGCTTCTCAACATTCAAGGATGTATCCTTGGATCACCAAAGGATATATAGTTGTAATGGTTGTGATTGGGACATATGTCAAGATTGTTGGAAGGTATATGCCAAAAAACAAGTACAAAGTATGTTAGAGTTGTAAAATCTATATCTCATGAATTCTATAAATTACCAATACTTGTATATTTTGATTCTTTTTCCTAAATAGTATGAAAGTACCCTTAAGATTACCTTTACAAACCTATATATAAATTTTAAATTTTTATTGTTGTGACTTATTATATGTTTACAAAGGTCCAAATATAATTCTCAATAAAATAACACGATTCAAATTTACTTATATAGAATGAGTGAAAAAAATGTAAAATCATCTAGTTCCTTAACAATCCTCGATCTTTCATTATTTACATCATTTAACTTTCAAGAAACATGAAAAATTCCAAAGTTTCATTTCTTAAGTAAAGATTCAAGTTCCAAGAAAATAAAAAAATTAGATGAATAAAGGAATAAATGGTAGGCATGCATATAGTAAGTCAAACATTCTTCTTCCCTATTCATTAATATGATTATTCAATTCATATTGACATGTTTTATTTTTTGGACATAAATATTATATAATTAATGGCTCATTTTGAATTTGTTTCTAAATTTGTTATTGATCATGTTATTTAAATGAAGATAACAAATGTAAAGCCTTAAAGAGTTTCCTAGTTAACTAATTTCTATAAATATTATGTTTTCTTTTCTATCAAATTGAATTTATATCTTTATGTAGTGTTGAAAATTTGCACTGCATAGTAATTTCACACTTGCATATCTAGCTCGCTACATTTATGATAACCTATCATATTAATAGAAAAAATATGAGTCAAAATTTTATGATTCCAACTTCATAGGGGACAATGGTGAAGTGTTAGCAATCTATATGCCTCATTCTTGTGAAATTTTGAGTAGGATACTTGTGCAAAGTGTGGATGTCCATAGAACACATTAGTGTTCCCAAAAATTTTGAGATTCAATTGAGAGAATCTTGTGTCTTTTACCTATGACACTTGTCATTATAGAAAGAACATGAGTGCAATGTCTGTTCCAAAACAAAGCTCCTCTTTTCACTCTCATTCTCATTCATTCTCACTCTCTCTCACCTGATCTTTCCCTCTCACTCCATTCTCTCTTCTACATCTTTTCTCTTTCTTTTCATAGCAAAGCTCTACTAGATTTATTTCTCAAAAAAAAGTCAAGCTCTCTTGCAAGCAAGAACATCATATCTATCAAGCCAAGAGAGGAGCCACAAATTGTTCATAACACTCTCTTGTCTAATTTTCTTGTCTGTTTGTACTATTTTCTATTTTTCTCATCTATTCTATTTGTTATAGGGGATCTCCTCATTGTGGAGTTTGTTCATATCGCATGTCTTAACATTTCATGTATACATGTCTTAAAATTTCATGTATTTTCTCTATCTCTATCTTTTTGTCTATTCGTGGAGGTGGAAACACCAAAATGGGGGTTTGATTGAGGCGAGTCCCAAAATAGACCCAACATTCTTCCCTCTCCATTTTGTTTGCAGATGTATGAATTTGAAGAGCTAGGTGTTGCAAATTTAAGGATTTTAATCTCTATTTTGATAGGGATGACAATCTAGGGAACAAACATCCTTGCAACTCACTATCATGTATGGCTAAGGCTTAATCGTGTTGGGAGAAAAATTTATAAGTTTTGTTGTTTTTGTTCCTCTAAGCCATAGATTGTAATTTTATTTCTAGTTTTTGTTATTAAGAAATCTTGTTATTCTTGCCTTCGATATTTTAATTTTTTATTCAATTAAGTTGTTCAAATATCCTTTATTTTCTACCTTGTCACATGAGTTTTAATCTATGAGGTAACAAAGGGCTATTTTCTCCTTAGAAACTATTCCTGTCTTGAGTCTCAAGAGTAGCGAATCCCCTCCTTTACATTTTGGTGAACCTGACATGAAATAAATCATGTCAAATATTTTTCTTTAGAATTTTAATTCCTTTGACAATGCATTCTATGAATAGGATTTTGATATGTTGGATGATGCCTTATATGATTTCTTAGAGGTGTCTCCTTTTATCTTTAAATTTGAAAAACAAATTTCTTCATCAAAACCTTCTTCTACTTCGTAAGTTGAAGAGTTTTTGAATTGGTTGTAGTCTGTTTTGCTCCCTAAAAGGCCTAAGAGACTAGTCATTTACGTGACATTCAATAGACCATCTCCTAAACCAATTCATTCTATTCATAGGGTTCCTATCACAAATGACATGATGGACCTTTACACAAGATTTATACAATCTAAGGCTCCTTCTTATTGAGTGGTAGCCCATACTTACAATACTAGATGGAACCAATAGAATCTCAATCAACCTACCTCTTTTCCAGCTTCTCAACCAAGCCTTCCTCAAGCACCTAAACCTATAGCTAAGGCACACAATGAGTATCATCTTTATGATATTGCTATCAGGATTCAACCATGTAGATTTTTAAGAGTCAAACTCATTGACCCATATTTCATGAGTAGTGGTTCACAAGAAGCCATCTCTCATGATAATGAATGGTCCACTTAGCACTCATTGCATCTAAGTGATGCTCACAGGGGTGAAGCATTGGGAACTTCCCGTGAGGTCACCCATCCCAGTACTACTCCAACTCAAGCGCGCTTAACCGTAGATTTTTTCTCCAAGGTTAAGCCCACTTAGCTTTCAACCCCATTTGAAAAACCTTCAACAAGTTTTGTTCCTCAAGAACCATTCATTATAGATCCCCTTTAGCTCATCAATTGATAAGTAGGAGGTATTTTCCATAGCATGTCAAATTATGATATTGCTATCAAGATTCAACTTTGTAGTTTTTAAGAGTCAAACTCATTGGCCCATATTTCATGAGTAGTGGTTCACAAGAACCCATCTCTCATGATAATGAATGGTCCACTTAGCACTCATTGTATCTAGGTGATTCTCACAGGGGTGAAGCACTGGGCCTTCCTGGGAGGTCACCCATCTCAGTACTACTCCAACTCAAGCATGCTTAACCATAGAGTTTTTCTCCAAGGTTAAGCCCACTTAGCTTGCAACCCCATTTGTAAAACCTTCAACAACTATTTTTCCTCAAGAACCATTCATTATAGAGCCCCTTTAGCTCATCAATTGATAAGTGGGAGGTATTTTCCATAGTGTGTCAAATTATGATATTGCTATCAGGATTCAACCGTGTAGTTTTTTAAGAGTCAAACTCATTGACCAATATTTCATGAGTATGATCTTGTCAAGTGACTTCATGTTACTCCCACCAAGATCTCACTTTGGTATTTGCTTTAGACAACTCTTGTTTACCAAGGTATTCTTTAGAAAGCCTTGAAAAATATCCTATTGCCTTCTCCACTAGGCCAACATATGTTAATGCATTGATAGATCATATTTGTGCAAATTTTCCAAATATTATGTTCTATCCACATGAACTCCCACCTCTAGAAGTACAAAAGCAAGTGGATACTCTAATGATAATAATTAACATTAACAATATTGGCATTAAACGTGCTCTCATTGACATTGGCTCGACACTCAATGTATGTAGCATCGATTGGTTACCCAAAATTAAAATTAATTCAACTTCTCTCATTACTTCTTCATTGTACATTCATGGATTCAATAATGTTAGTCGACACACCTTAGGCACAATAATATTTCCTTTGAGACTAGGACTTGTTATCATACCCACCCTAGTATATGTTATGCCAAGACCATTACCTTACAACATTCTCTTGGAAAGGCCATGGATTCATGCTTTGGGAGTAGTCAATTCTACCTTGCATTTTTATGTGAAATTTGTTGCTAATAACAAAGTAATAAGAATCAAGGATAATCTTGATGACAACATTCTCTTGGAAAGGCCATGGATTCATGCTTTGGGAGTAGTCAATTCTACCTTGCATTTTTATGTGAAATTTGTTGCTAATAACAAAGTAATAAGAATCAAGGATAATCTTGATGCTATACATTTATGTGAAATGGAAGCTACTGGTCAGACCTTAGTTTCTTCTACTCTTAAGAACTTTATTTCTTTGTTGTGTTCTAATATGTTGACATCTACTCTAGTAGTTCCTATTTCAAAGGCTACTCTTGAGACGAATGTCCCTAAGGAATATCATCTCAATGCACAGAATCCTAAGTCTACCCCTTCCACTTCTTCTTTTGAATTGAACGCATGTCTTGGTAATGATTGGAAATCCTTGGACTTTACCGAACCCTATATGAGGGAGTCAAATCCAATTGTATCATTGCATTTTTAATTTAAGGAGTAAATTACAAGTTAATTAACCCTCAAAGTAGTCTGTACTATTTACTAAAATTGAGTATTGGATTGTGATATGTAGAAAATATGAAAATCTAAAGTATTATCCCCATAAATCAAACATTAATTTGACATCAAAGTGTTTCCTATGATACTATTAGTATGGGTTTTATGTGGTCAAGGTTTGAAAATGGTAAATTCTTCTACAAAATATTATTTAATATGTAATTGGTCCACAAAGAGATAAACTTATTCAATAAGAAAATTTTGGCAACATATTTATTTAATTCGATCATTAGATATGTGATGAACAAACACAAGTGATTCAAAGAGGAGTCAAGTGCATTAGAAATTTAGAAAAAATATTAGTAGATTATAACACAATTTGATTCTATGGAGTTAGGATCTATATTTTTTCTAGTGAACTCAACTAGGTTTATCCTTTTGGTCTAATATTCTTTTAATTGCCAATTCATTGGTTCAAATCTAGTTACTTATATATTTTATATTTGCAAAGTCTATCAAAGGTTCTTGCATGTAGAAAATCATCTCCATGATTTGAATGTCTCCATACTTGGTTGAGAATTTTAGGAGATAGAAAATCTCTAAGACTATGTTTCCTTATTATTATTTTTCTCTAATAAAATAGCATTCATAGGAATTGTAAAATTCTTCAAAATCTTTGAGAAATCATCATAACATTGTAATGAATGTTAGCTATGGATTATTGAAGTAGATTTGGTCATGTCATATTTTTGGTAGATTGTAAAATACATTTAGATTAATTTATAGTTTGATTGATGTGATTTTTCATTGCATTATAGTTCTTTGTCTTTATGTTGATTCATATCTTACAAGTGAGATTTGAATTTCATATGCAATTTCACTTGATATTATTTATTTGCTTTCTCATCGAAGGACTAAGTCATCAATCTTTTACTAGTTAGTCCTTTAGAATTCAAAATATATTATATATTTTTTATAATGTAGTTTAGTTAGTGTCCTACCAATCTACATAACTCTAAGAACATAATCTTTCCATATTCAAAATACATTAGATATTTTCTATTAGTTGGTGTCCTACCAATGTACATAACTCAATATTATGTTCTTTGCAAATACATCTGATGGGTCTAAACTTATTTTCTTTGCACATAGATCTAGCGAGCCTAAACCTTTTTTTAATCTTTGTATAAAGTATGACTCTATGGAAGATATCACGTTTAAAGGTATAAATCTCATTTGCATCTTTTAGTGTATACATAACCAAATTCTAATATTTGTTAATATTTTTTATGTGTCAAGACCAATTAATTAGTGTAAGGGTATTTGATAATAGATCTCTAAAATGTCTTTATACAAAAGTTGTGAGGAAATTTGTCTGAACTAACAAATTTTTCAATTCCTTATAATTGTCATATAAAATTTCTATAAGAATATTCTCTTTAATCTTACAAAATGTAAATTATAAAATATTTACCATCTCCTATCGATTCATCTATAATTACTTATAAATCTAATTATAAATTTTGGCTTCAAGCAAATTCATCGCCAACAATTCACCATCAGAAAATTCACCACCATGACAAATTCATCTCATGAAAAATTCACCACCAACAATTCACTGTCGTGGATAATTCATTGCACTAACATTTTTTAATATAATTGCTCTATTCTCTTTTAATGTTGTCAATGAATTTCCAAATATTGGGATGATGTGCCAAAATTTGTTGTTGGAATCCTATGTGCTAACCTTCAATTGAATTAATAGTATTAGAAATCATGCAGATCAATAAGCTAAAACTTATCACAAAATGAAGTATCAATTATGTGGAAGAGTTGTACATAAATAGGAAGGTATGGGCAACCATAATCCACGAAATAGGGATAGGTGGTAGTATTCAAAGCAAGAGAAAAGTGTAACTACCCTAGGAAATAGAGGCGATGTGTCAAGTCTAGTGACAACTATTACAAACAACTCACCAAGTTGAAAATGTCAATTGGCATGTGCTATAAGTTGCATAACTATGATTTAGTGTTTACTCATAGAGTTATACACATACACCCCCCCTTAAGCATAGCTTAGATGAGTTTATTAAAACACGAGTCCCGACTGTGCACCATTTTAGGTACTCATTTACAAAACAAGCTCTCAAATAAAGTGGAGAAAGATAGAAAACCCAATGGGAAAAAACTATCCTCCAAAAAGAGAGCAATAATAGACATTTTAAAAACAAGAGAAGTAATATAATAGATCTTGCAATCACTCAAAGAGCATGTCTTTTTGACTTCTCTTTTTCCTTTTTAGTGTCTGTAGATGATGAAGATCCAAAATTTACAATCTTACTTTTCTCAATGATTTAGTAAAATCGTTTATTGTTTCCTCATACAATCAAGTGCATTATGCCCCAATTTCTTACAAAAGGAACATTTGACATATTTCTTAGGATTTTCATCCTTCTATTATTTTTCCCTTTGTATTTCCTTATCTTTTCTTTCTTCTCTTTTGTTTGTCAATCCTTCAAATTTTACACTTTTTGCTACTAAGGCATGTGGCTTGTAGGATACTATGGCCCCCATCTAGATGAGTTTATCTTGTTCTCTGATCAAATTAGCAATAACGACATCTATATTTGGCATAGACCAATTGGAACCCAAAGCCCTTTTTGTAGAGTAGAATGTTGACACAAAAACAGAATAAGAAGATCCCAACTTGGAAAGAGTTGACAAGATGAGTTGATCATCTTTCTTCTCAATTCCACATTCCTTAAGCTATTGGCAAAGTGACTTAAATTTGGTGAAATATTCTTATAATGTTGGGTAATTACTTGGATTTAAGCTAATTAATTCATTTTCTAGCTCATGGCCTTTAATAGCATCAACATTTTCAAATAACTTTTCAAGAGCTGACCATACTTCATGTGGGGTTTTCAATGCCTCCACATGAAATAGAAGTTCTTTTGAAAGACATAAACACAATAATCCAAAGGCTTGGTCACACTTATTAAACTGTTTTTCCTTGTCCTTGGCAGCATTTGGTTCCTTTTCAGTACCCATTGTAACTCTATACAAACCTTTGTTCTTGAGTGTAAGTTGTACTTCCAACTTCCACTTATGGTAGTTAAAAGGTGTAAGACAGTTAATCACCAATTGGGCTCCATGCTTGATTTGGTTTACAACTTTTAAGAACCCGAGAAAAGAAATTTTGAAATATTTTGATCACAACTTTCTCTAATATACCCCCTTTCTAATACTTTTGATTTTACCCTTGTTTGGCACTTTATTTTAGTGCATTATTTGCATACAAGAAAATAGAGTTTGAAAAAATAAGCACTGTAGAGCACTTTTAAACTTTCACCCTATTGCAAATTTACACCAATAAGGAAGTTTGCGTTTACAAATCTGGAAAAACAAATATTTTTAAAGAAGTTTGAGAGTGAAAACTATAGAGGAAAATTAAGCCCTCATGGGCTGGAAAAACCAGGGGCAGAAACGCTATCAAAACTGATATGACGCCTTACAAACTGGTAAGGGTTGCAGATTTCTATGCCCAACGTTTCAATATCACGCCCAGCATGAGAATCGAGTCACCATTCGTGTTCTCTCACCACAAAATCTCCCTTTCAACAGAGATCCGCACTTTTAATGGGCAAAACATGCGCCTCTAAAGACGCCTCTGATCACGGAAACCTCGTTGGTGAAAGAGCGATAGAAGCTGTAACACATCAGAAAATTGAGGGCAAATTTGAATCATTTTGCCGCCCAGATTTGAGGGAAAATTTCCCATGCCTCCTCTCTAACTCAACACCTCTTCAAATGCCTACAGTTAGGCCTTCTTGATCACCCTCTACCACAGCAAAATCGACTTCAATCAGGAAAAAACGTGCCTTCTTGCATAAGCTCCATTGAGTGGTCTCCCTCTCACAGCACAACCTGCCTCCTCCCGCGCCTTCAACAGGTGAAAAAAAATAGAAAACACGTCTCCCGCAGAGTTAGCAAAAAATCGAGCTTTTGCACTCAGAAACCGCGCCTCCAATTCCAGCTTGTTCTCAAAGTAAAACCTCTGTAGATTGGCAGATTCAAGCTGGTGGTGGAAAGATGCGCCTATCACCACCCAATCGGGCCTGCAATGGACGAATTGAACCTCTTAGCAAAAAAAAGGGGCTTGCACCACAGTGATTTTGGGCTTTAATCACCTATTTAAAAGCAGATCTGGCCTTTTGTGGGTGAAAAGGTGCCTCTACCACAACAAATCGAGCCTCCATTGATGCATCGGCTCTTTCCACAGCAGATCACGCCTCCTATGTTTCCTGTCTCTCTTGCTTGACCAGACAAATGCGTTGCAAAAAAAACATAAAAAACTTCAAATCGAATCAAAAAAAGCTCATAAAGGCTTTGATACCATATTAATCCTGCAGATCAATAAGCTGAAACTGATCACAAAATGAAGTATCAATTTTGTGGAAGAGCTGTACATAAATAGGAAAGGTATGAGCAACCATAATCCACAAAATAGGGATAGGTGGCAGTATTCAAAGCAAGAGAATAGCGTAACTACCCTAGGAAATAGAGGTGATGTGTCAAATCTAGTGACACCTATTACAAACAACTCACCAACAAATAGTTAGTGAGTTAGTGTTTACTCATAGAGTTATACACCAACAAATAGTTTTGGGAAAATCTTTTGGAACTCCCTCATAACAATTCCACGTTTCAATTGGGAATTTTGGTGACCGTCGTCATTGATGTTAATGCAATGAATTATTCATGACAGTGAATTGCTGGTGGTGAATTTTCTATGAGGTGAATTTATCATAATTGCAAATTTCCCGACAGTAAATTGTTGACACTTGACGGTGAATTTTCCTAGAACTATAAATTTTATCTTGTTAATTCAAACCAGCATAAGTCTCCAAATTTAAGTTTAAACTGATACTCTAAAATTACTTAAAATAATTTAAATCAGCAGCGCACACAACATGTGGCTTATTCCCATGATCAAACAGAATGAACATCACCGTTGCCTCATCATGCAAGCAATACTCTTAACACACTACATACAATTCCTTGCTTTCCTCAAGCTTTCAACCGTAACTAAGTGGAATGGAGGAGTTGAATAGAAAAACAAAACTCCTGTTTAGGATAGTCAATAATAGTAATTTAATGTATGCGTATTTTAACAAGCATTCACGTAAGTGCTGACAAAATGTAACGAATAGCGTTGCTTCACTTAATGGTGACTACCAATTCAACTCTTTACCAAGGATATATTTTTTATGTTTCTGCAATTATATTATATATCAGGCATCATGTTTTTAAAGTGGTTTGTTTTGTGTTCACACGTAGAAGTGTAGAGAAGCACAAGGATCTTACGTGATATGTGACATTTCATGGCATGCTTGGGGGAGGAAGTGAGGCTTCACTTTTGTTGTTTAGTATGTTATGTAGGGGAGAGGATTCAGTAGTTGTGCACCCTAACTTCGCGCTTCTAATTATCCTACATGGAAATTTCAAATCACTCCCAATTTTTTACAGCAGCTTACTTGGCAAGTCTCCTGCTTATAACTAAGGTTTCAGGGCCACATCATCAAATATGATGCCACATCAGCATGCTTTTTGTCAAGGTGTCCAAAAAGGCCCAAAAAAAAAGTGAGACCAATACTTGTGAATTCACAGCATGTTTTATTGAGCGCTGATGTGGAATCACATGATTGGTTGTTTTTTAGATCAAAAGAATACATTTTGTTTAATTATGGGTAGTCATCATCAACACTAACAACTTTAAAGTCACAACTATTAGTCCAATATTGATAAAAACATTAGACATTATATAAACAACTACTATCACAACAATTGAAACATGCTCAGGTACCTGGGTCCTCTGCTCTATATCTTTAAGTAAATCTGTCACTTCAACTTGCGGGGAAAATTTCAACCTGGATCATTTTATAGTTTTCTTGGATAAAGTACTATTATTTCCAGAAAACCAGATAAAGTCGAATTGCAACATCAATAACGATAGGGAATTGATGTTAAAGTTGACAAATTGAAAATAAACTATTATTATTTTAGATAGCTGGCATATAATTTGTTAGTTTAACTTTCTTTGACCTCCAGAACATCAAGCAATATGCTGCTTATTTATTTTTAAGCGAAATTATGTTTAGTAATTGTTTGCAGCATTTTCTATCAATGCCCCCCTCCTATTTCATTTCTCAGCTTGTACACGATGGTTGCCATGGAAATGAATAAAAGCGATCTGCAACTATATGGAGAATTCAAGATGGACATTACTGAGTCGCCCGATGTCTCTTCATCTATTCGACTGGATCACGGGGAGAATCTGTCACTTTTTCAGTGCATATTGATCGAAGGAAGGAAAAACATGATTATTGCCCTGTCAAGTTGCTTTGTATCATCACTATTTCAGCTGGGAAGTATCGGTAATCTTCTTCCAAGAAGCGACAAAGAGTGTAAGATGACTCTCTTGTTAACAGTGCCTTGGATAGTCTATTTCCTAACCAATGCAATCCTGTACATCGTTATCCTAATTAAGTGGAGAAGACTAATTGAAGAAGTGAATTTCCTAATCAGGTAAGACTTAAGAGATATCATTTAATATTGGCCATTCTCAACTCTTCACATCAATTGATCTTCTTAGTGGAACTAGCGATTATGAATTTCTGCACTAGATTATTTGTTATGAGATTATTTTCACCGTATTCACATCTTATACTGTCTTGATCTCTTTTTAAATATTTTCTTTGGAATTTATCCGCCAGCGACCCTGTATTCCAAGAGTTGAGGCTGATTCTGATAACCGGTATCGTGTCAAGTGGGTGAGTCATTGAATTCGTAGCGGAAGTGGTCAGGCTGATGCACTTAACTGGAGTCGTGTGTTTTACTGTAGTCGGCGGATACGAAATTTATGGTATTATAGTTGATATCAATAAAGGTCTTTACAAATAATATGTCTGGACCTCTACAATTCTCTTTTCGACATATATATACTAGCACTTGCAGCCGGGGCAGCTGCAAGGAATACGCCGATAGTTTTATGTAATTTCTTGAATATTATTGACCCTGTGTTTGCAGTTGATTTCTCTTAGTCCTTCAACTCTGACACTAACGTGATCACCAATATAAGGGGTTGGAAAGTGATTGCTCCAAATCATATCTCAAAGTAACTCCCCAAATTTGATCTCTTTTGGAGCATAATTTCTGCTCCAGCTGAGCCTGCTGGCACACTATACATATTGACAAGGCCTTCCTGTTTTAAAATACATCATTTTTTGATCCTTATATAGCTTAATTCCAAATCTAAAAAGTACATTGCAATCTGCTAATTTTTCATCAAAATGCTCCAACTGAAACTAAGGATCACTAACCTGTCTGTAGCTACTCCTACTGCTGCAGAAACATGAAGGAAAAGGAAATGCAAGTTAACAAAGACAATAAATGTGTGTACGATCAATTAAGTGAAAATGCTCTACATCTAGACGTCCCTTTCCTGACACAACTTATGGTAGGAATACAATACAATCGATTAACAAGTTCCCATAGAAAAGCTCTCACATATTCAGTACACGAAAAAATTCAAACTTCCCGAAGGTAGTAACGCCTAACATAAATTGACTTTCAAATTGTCAGACATTACATTTTGAAACCATTTTGAAACCGTGACACTAAAATTTTATTTAATGCATAAGTAAAATGCAATCTAGGAGATGATTAATAAATTACATTTTCAAACTGTGTTATTGATTTTTCTTAACCAAGCAAAGCTAAATGCAATTTTGAAGACAATTCGTACATCACATTTCAAACTAAGATAGTATTTAAGAACCACTAAATGCAGACATGCCATTGTAAGGAGAAGCACTTTATTAGACAGATCAACTCAAAACAGTTAGACGGACTTGAAAGGATGACCAAGATGTTAGATTTAAAATTGAGTAATTGATATTCAAGAAATGTGAAAATGAAGTACTCAAGAACCTTTCATGAAACCTCTTAAGAATCAAAAAGAAGCAAAAAAAAAATAAAAATCTTCTAATTAAATTAGGAGCAGTTGAGTAGGAAACTTAGAGCACCCACTACGATGATTTAGAAAGCTTGTTTTACCGTATACTAGCCTACACTTAAAATGATTTTTGTTGAGATACTTTATCCTTATGCTTTTGAACACAGTGTCCTCATAAACTACTACTTTAGTCTGTTTTCCACAATGGAAGTTGGTAAATGCCTTCTTGCAGCAATTGGCAATTGGGATGGAGAATTGGGTCATCTTCTTATTGCTGGCTAATTTCATCCTGCCTTGTACCCAGATAGTTCAAAATGAATTTATGAGGAGGTTCAACATGGCAAATAAATCCCATGTCCTCTAACAAGTGTTGTTCTGTTATGTTCAAGTCCATCTTTAATTCAGTATATTTCTGCAATGAATAAAAATATGTAAGATAGATCATGCCATGTTGTTGAATGACTGGATGCATCATATTGGTCAAAATTAGAAACAACAATGCAGTCACATAAGGGTCTTTGCAAACTTCGGCTTTGAGATCAAAATAGTATGCTCCATTATAGCATATTGACATTGTAGTATATAAAAAAAAAACTGACAAGCATAGGTATTCCAAAAGTGGAAAACAAAATTTAATACATCAAGTTATTTTCAGGGAGGATGGAATATAGAACAATAATATAGTTTCTAAATTACAAAGGCCTTTCTAAGTGTGTACACAATTCATCTATTAGTTGTTTGCATCTTGTTGTTATAACTGCAGTAGACAAATTGTCACTTTAGCTATGAATGTCCATCTTGTAGAAAAAAGTCACAACATGTCCAAAAAGAAGTAGATCATCGGTAAGAAAAATTTGTGCAATGTGCCAGCTCACACGTATAAAAGGCATGTAATCAATAGAGATCACATAAATAAATAGCTTAACCTTCCAAATTCATCAAAGCACAACTCCAGAATCAAAAAAGATGGAACTTAGGATATTACTATTTAACATGTAATTACTTTTTTACTGCAGTCCATAAAAGCATCCTATTGAAGCGAGCCTTTCTGGTCTACGGGTGAAATCTTAGTCTCAACATGCAAGGAGACTGAACTATCTAAGCCTTTACCCCATTTCATGTCTTAAAACCAATGGCAAAGAAAATAATTAAGATCAATAAACAAACACTCTACTAAACACCATCCCAATCACATGTCAATATAAACCCAAATTTTCCAAAAGGAAAGAAAAATATTAAAGAAGTCCAACTTACACGTTTGAGAAGGTCTTCAGGAGACTCAGGAATGATCTCCTGCTCTAGCCTGGCCCCTCTCTTGGTCCTCAAGTTGGTATCCTTAATTAATAATTATAGGCCTTCCCTAAAGCCTTTTGTTCTCTAATTTTATCTGTTCAAAGGCCCCAATCTTAATACCCAACGACCTAGATGAACCAAACTGTTCCTTCACTGTATTCTTGTGATTTCCAGCAAAGGCCTATGTGTTGGACCAGAACACAGATTGACTGATTGCTTCCTGCACCATTTTTTCTTTTGGGTTCTCGGTTCTAACACCAAAAGTTCTGTGTATGGATTAATCATCAGCTTATAGTGAAAACCAAATTCCAAACGGGAAACAAGGATGATTTGAATATTTAACATACATTGCAAAGTAGGTGACCATTACCAATTAAATATCCTTACAAACTCTGAGAGTACCTTGGAGATTTTTTCTTTACTTTTTTCTTCTCTAGGCTTAAGCTTATTTTTTCTTTTCTTAAAGGATGCCCTAGAAACTTGTCCTTCCTAAAAAAGGCCCTAAACATTGATATAAACTCCATAGCTGGTATAGTACCAAGTAAAAGAAATAACCCTGAATTCAAGTCCCTGAATAAGCAAACCATTTCTTACGTCCTCTAAAAATGAAATCAAGTAAAAATTAGGAGAGTATTCTAGCAATCAACAATTGATTTCTCATATACCTTGCTAAGACGACTCTAATCTCAGCAGCGAAGGCATATTTTCTATAGTTGTGTCTAAGCCATTGCTTAAGCCCCTGCTTCAAGAGGTCAAGAAGGATTTAGTAGCAGACAATGTCAAAAATCACAAAGACTGTAAACCTAGTCTATTGTAAGTAAGATATATGCCATAATAACTCAAGAATATTTCCAAGTAAATGCTTTCCAAGTTTCCATCCTTGCAGAAGACCACAGGGTTGGAAAAAGAGGCAATTCAACATTGTGGATTTCGAAGGAAAAGAAGAAACAAATTACTATCAAACAATATTCCAAATAACGAAAAATTCAAAATTTCCAAATCAAGGGCACATGGACACAACCTTACGTAAACAACAGGGATATAGTATCAACAAAACATTAGATAAGAAACAGACTTCCAGAAAGTGGAATATCAGAGGTGAATCTCCTTTTCTTGGAAAGAAGCAAAGCTATACATTGCCTTTCCCAAAATCTGGAAACACAAAGTTCTCAATGGATGTCTAGAACTCTAAAAAACTCAGTGGATTATTAGAACTGCAAATTGCAAACACAATACACCAGTGCCTATCAAGCATAACGCAATGGTCCCAACCATTGGATTTGTCCACATCCAAGTGAATCAGCACCTTGGGAAACATATCCTAGAAGACCTCTGGAACCTCCATTTCAGATAAAATCTGCTCATGAATTGATTTTGTAGCTTTGAATATCTGGTTTATACAATCTCTTTGATAAAGCAACTTTTTCCTTGCTTCCTCTGAAAGCACATTCAGCGGCACCTTTGGAACTGGAAACCACCATTTCTTCCCTTGTTTCATGCTCACTTTGTGTAATTCATTCACTCCTTCCTCCTCCTACATACCAAAATTTTGTCTGGCATAATATAAAACTATTACGAAACCCTACCAGCAAAGAGGAACATGAGAGGAATTTTTTTTATGGAGATTCTACAAGCAAAAGAAATAACGAAACCCTACCAATGCCTCTTGCCAATGGTGGCCATAGAAATTGCCTCCTGCTGATTATGAAACCCTAGCCAAGTAGCTCCTAGGCACTAGCCAAGCAGCTCTGTAGCAGGGAGCATGAGGTGGATATACAAAGACACGCCAGCAGGGCAGTAGTAAAAACTCCATTAACAAACATTGCTTTTAACACGGGCGGTCAGGTTTCTCGGCGTTCACATTTCCCGGCTAAAAAACCCGACGTGGGAAAAATCCGGCGTGAGACAACTTCCCGACTGAAATCTCACGCACAATATAGCCTATCGGCTAAATAACTGTAAGAAGCGCTACAATCGCATGTGTAATTGTTTACGAGCATGAGCAATATAGTACAGAGTTTAAGACTAATTTTTGTTGAACATTTAAATCTTTAAGTGGAAAGTGATATGGGACTTTTAATCTTATGACTAGGGAAGAGGGGTCAGTACATAGTGGAGCACCCTAACTTCGTCTTTTTCAAAATCCTACATGGAAATTTCAAATCACTCTCATTTTTGTACAATAGTTTATTTGACAACTTGTGTGCTTCTATATTTCATTTTAGAGCCACATCATCAATATGATGCCACATCAACATGTTTTTTGTTTAGGTATCCAAAAAAGGCCCAAAAAAAAGTGAGACTGGTCAATAGTGGTGCACTAAGTCATGTTTTATTGGTGCGTTGATGTGGCACCACATGATTTTTCAGTTTGTGTATTTTATGGATAAAATGTGTTTTGCAATTGGGTATTAAAGTGCTTCACTATGGGACCCACCGAGGACTACTTTTGTCCCCACTATTGGACCCCACTCCACTATGGGCCCCTCTCCCCTAGCACAAAAATAGTTAAATAAAAACAATACAGTTAGTAGATTTTATATGTTGCTGAGGAGGTCAAATTATATATTGATAAGGAAACAACATTGTGATTGGGATCTATTTTTATTTTTAAAGTCCTAAAGGGATAACAAGCAATTGCATACTACGTAAGAAAAAAATTATATAAAATATTTTGAGGATAGAAGTATTAGCTTGTTTTAATTAAAATTAATAAAGGTTCAAATTTAAAAGGTAATTGGAGTTCAACTCATAATCTATTTGAGTGATAAGAATATAGACAATGAATTCAAAATTAATGTGAAATCAAATTCTATCTTAAAATAGTTGGAAATTTTAGATCGAGCATGATTAGGATTAGCTTGTGCTTTTAGTGAAGTGTGGATGTTGAATGAGCATGCATTCTTTTGTAGAATATCATGACAATTTACCAAAATAATAGTGGATTTTTAAAAAATTATAAATTAAAAAATGAATGGACAATGGTTGATTTTATCAGATTTGGAACTAGAGCCTTATATTAGAATTAACTATTTTCATTGACTAGCTAACTACCTTAATTGTCTAGTTAACACAATTGATTGATTAGTCAACTAACTTAACAATGTTAAGTAATTTGATTGACTAGTTAACTAACTTGATTTTTTAGTCAATTAATATGCTTTAGAGACAACTTGAATCACTAATTAGTTTACTTATTTAACATGAGAAAAATGCAAGTGACGATAATTATAATTATTAATTTATTTTGATTAGATATATGTGTATGGAATAATTAAGAGCTAATTACTTTCTATATATATATATATATATATATGAAATAATTTACAAAAAAGATATTACATCGGATGGATTAGCTACCCCATTAAGTCTTAGAGAGGATTACATGCCATCATACGAAAAAAAGATATTTAGATTGAGTTACAGTTCAAAACACTAAAAGAGAGATAGCTAATCAAAACTTAATTCCAAGATCGTATAACATTGTTACTACATTCTTCTTGATCAACATCATAGGCCCTTATAGGAGGAAAAATATGGTTAGGATCCATGTTCATAGTAGCAATGGTATCAATGCCCATTGCTTTGTGGAGGTCTCATTTTAGGTCTTCTTTTGTCATCTTCCTCTCTTGCGAATATTTATTTAGCAACTCCAACTCCTCTTGATTCAATTTATTCCTCCCTTGAGGGAAGAAGTGGGCTAATATAATATCAGATTTGTAGATAAGCATGTCAACTTCCTTAAGAAGGATCATGAAATAATCTTTTGGGATCTCCATAGAAGTGGATACCTACATCATAATATTAAAGAAAGCGAGTTCATTGCTAAACTCAATAAGGTGCCTTATTTTTCTCTGAAAGATCTCGTTATTCTTCTTCCAAGGAAACCACAAGACTTCACTATACATAATAAACCAAAACTTATTCAAAGTTCCATCAAACCTCGCAACATAGCCAACAAAAATCTCATGCTGCCAAAAACCATTGTCATCATTCGAATTCATAGGGAGGCCAAAAAATAAAAACCAAATAGTAATAGCATACTCATGGTAAAAAAAAATTGTTCAAAAGTTTTAGAGATAGAACAAAATTCACAAGTTCTAGTAGGTAATCCATATTTATGCAAAACTTGACCAACAACCAAATTTTTCAAAAGCAACAAACAACAAAAATAAGTTTTTTTGGCTCCACATTATTACATGCCAAAGATGTGCAAGGATTTTAGTCCATTTAGCAATAGACCAAGTCAAGTTCCAAGAGGAGTTTAACCACTCATACACTTAGATTGAATGACATAAACTTAGATTCATCTACCCATTTTAACCTATGTAAGGCATCAAAACCCCCGACTGCATTCCCAGGAAACTAGTTCCCCAAACAATTACATATCATTGTATATGTCTTTTTCTGAGGAGGAAAACCATTCTTAGTCTACTTACACAACTACTTCCAAGAACCCAAGAATTCATCAATCAGTAGGTCCTAAAACACTATAATCTCTCGGGAGTACCATTTTTTTGTAGAATAACCTTGAGAAAGAGCTAGTGGCTTCCCATTCAGGCCAACATTCCACCATAAGGATCTTTTGGGCACAAACCACAAAGAGAAAAAAATCACTACTTCACTAGACCTGATAGCAAGTGCCTTAATTGGGTCCAAGCTTTCCATAGGGAGGAAAAAATAGTAGAGCCAAAAACATCTAAGCTCAAACTAGCCCAAAATGATATCACACACATGTAGATTCTGCCATTTCTTACCCTTCTTTGGTTTGGACTGTTCCAGATTGTGTCTCACTAGAACTTTCCAAGGTTCATCACCCTCTAAGGCATTGAAAATTTATTTTGTAGCAAGAGCAACCACTTGTATTGAGAGATCTTTTAGGCCTAATCCTCCCTACTTTTTTGGAAGTCAACACCATACTTTTTTGGAAGTCAACACCACTTCAAATTCACATTATGCCTATTTTTTTTACCCTTACCATCTAACCACAAAAAATCCCTAAGAATCTTTTGGATCTTACTAAAGTGGATATTAGCAAATATACAGGTCGAGGAGTGAAACACAACATGAGAAGCTATGACCTTTTCACAGCTTGATGTCTACCAACAAGAGAGAGTAGTTGGGTTTGCCACTTTTGATGTTTCTTCTATATTTCTAAAAGAGCCAATCCCATTTGTTTTTAAGTGAGAGATAAACTAAAAAGGGGATACCCAAATACTTCACAATATTGTGAGGGTTGAGCCACCCCCATACCTTTTTCACCAACTAGCTAGGAGGCTCATGAGCCCATCCAATTATAATGGATTTATGAGGGGAAATCCTAGACCCAAATGCATCACAAAAATTTCCAACCTTTTCATAGTATTATCAAATTTAGTTTCAAACAACTCAATGAATAAGAAGGTGTCATTTGCAAATTGTGCATTTAGTAGTTGATCTTGGTTGAGTAACCAAATTCCATTAATTGGGGGTGCCAATAGGATAGATCGAAGAAAATAGTGCAATGCATCAGTAGCAATAACAAATAGTGTAGGAGCTAAAGGAAAACCTTTCCTAATTGATCTTTGGATAAGTATTGTATCTATGAGTTCACCATTGACGTCAATTACTATGGAGGAATCATTAAAAGGGATCCTAATCCATTTAAAAAAAGGGTGGAAAAAAAAAATCTATAGCATATCCAACACAAAGGGCCATTCAATCCTATCATACGCCTTTTCAAAAATTAAGAAGAATCATTACCACTTGTTGTTTATCATATTTGGCCCAATTCATCCCCTCCCAACTTATTATAAGGTTCTCAAGAATGTACCTTCCCTTAATGAATCCTATATGTGTGATTGAAACCACTTTCCCAAGAATATCAATTAATCTGCCTGCAAGGGTTTTGGCAAGAATCTTGTATGAGACATTCAAAAGGGTGATAGGTATCTAGTTCTTAATAAGGGCTCTATCACCATCCTTGGGAATCAATTTAATTACCTAGGCCCTTTTGGTACTTTGACCCAAAGAATTATTCTTGAAAGCATAGTCATAAATTTCTAACAAATCAGACCCAATCTAGTAAATGTTTTATAAAATTCATTTGTAAGCTTGTCCATACCGAGAGATTTGCTATTAGCCAATCATCTAATGGTATTTTCAATTTCTTGTAAGGAAATATCCTCCTCTAGCATCTTACCATCCACATCACTGATTTTCTTTGGTATCATCTTAAGACAAAAGTCTCTAGCTTCCTTGCTTTTATTATTTTTCTCAATAAAAACTAGTTGCTAAAAGGATTAGAAAGAAATTTTCATAAAGGAGGGATCATCAAAGAGGCTCCCATTATCTAAAATTCATCCAATATTCTATTTTTCTTACTTAGCTTTAATTAACTTAAAGAAACACTTAGAATCCTATCACCTTCCTAGAACGAAATCATTTTTTCTCTAATCCTATGTCCTTGACATTTATAATTCTACAATTTCCTTAAAAGGGATCTAGTTTCCATCTAGAGGTTAGGCTTATTTTCTTGTACTTGGAATTTAAATACTAACTATTTTTGACACAACAGGTTGTGAATCATATTTCTATCCTTAGAGTTTTTTTTTCCCACTATTTGAAATATCTTCCTCCAAGAATTAGTTAATACATCCCACCTTTGAAGAGGATCTAGGTTCCTATTAAGTAATTTGGTCAAAGTCATAAATGATCTAATTCCCCCAAGGTAGTTAGAGTCATTCAACAAGGAGCAATTCAACTTGAAATAAGAGGGCCTTTACTAAGAGGAGGGAGAGGTAGGGTTAAATGTTACATTAGTCTCAATGGGTTAGTGGTCAAAAACAGAAGTAGGAATCAACATAAAATAATTTTTGTTGGTGTGCTATAGAAAAATGGCCCCTTGTCATTTTCATGTCCTTTTAGGTCTTGTTTCATGGTGTTTAATCTATTTTTCTCTGATTTTATGTTGTAACATGGCTTGAACATGCATATTTAGGTACTAAAATTCAAATAATGATGTCTTGTGAAGGCATTGTGAAGTGTTGTAAGAAATTTCTACATTCTTCTAGACTCTATTAATTACAACTTACCTAAAAATCACCTTTTCATCATTAATCAAGTCCTATTTCAAAGTGTTGTAAAGTGTTGTAACAAGATTTCACACTTTTCTAGGCACAATTTCACTATTTATCTCTTTCTCATGCTTTATTTAGTCCATTTATGCCCTCATATGTCTTAATTAAGTGTATTTTTGAATGTTAACTCGATAAATAACATTAAATACAACTTAATTCCTGACACCTATTTTTCAGGTCCTAAGTGGGACCCATTCACCATGGGTAGCGAATAAGTCCTCCTTGGCTCCAAAATCAAAAATTTTAAAATTTCCTTTCAAGTTTTTATTCAAAAATACTTGATGTTGGCATGTGATGAGGTATGAACAAGCTACCTAGGAACAAGATTGTATAAATAAGTGATTTTCACCTCATTTTAAATCTCCTCACTCATTCATGCATTCCATCTCACATCTCAAGCATTCAAGCATTCTACAACAATTCAACCAATATTCAAGCACTTTGGAGCATCCATTGACATTAGTTTAGATTTACATTATCAAGGGTTTGGTAAGTTGATAGCAATTGCATGTTATTAGTTTATCATTTTCTTTCATTTTATTGTTTCATTAAGGGTTTGATTACCAAAAGTGGGGTTTGACCAAGGCAAACCCCTATTTGCTAACTCTCAACCATTTTTCCCCTATTGCATGTGTGTTTGCATAATTTTGTGTGCAGATTTAACAAAATTTTTGGTGTTGAATATTGGTAAACAAGTCAACTAGGTGCATCAAGTCAACTCATTCATATTTCAAGATTGGAGAAGGTTTTTTTGTCCGTTTCCTGCAGAATTAACTTCAACAACTTGACAATCAAAGATTTCCAAATCTGGTGTTGTAGAGTTGTCTCCTAATTTTTCAAAATTTTGGGAGAGGATTGATTCGCCACCAATGGTGAATGAGTCCCACCTTAGGACTAAAAATCTTTTTTTTTTCATATTTCAAATCTTGACAGTCATAAACATGTTTCCAACACTTTTTCACCAGTAGGAGGACTAATTCACCACCTTGGGTGAATGAGTCCCACTGTGAAATTTTAGTAATTTCAGTTAGCATCCACAACATTCTAGATTCTTTAAAAATTTCCCAAGTGCACTCTATTTCATCCTATTTCTTTTTGTTCATCATTTCTTTTATTTAGTTCATTGTTTGCATATTACAGTGTGTTTTCAAACATAGCTTAAATCTTAGTTTTTCATTCATAATAAGTCATATAAATCACTTAATTGCATTTAGTTTACTTCATTTATCTTAGAAAACATCCTTCATAACATAATTTGAATGAACCCTTAGCATTTTTTCCCCTATCTCTCTCCTTTTAGGTGAAAAACCCTAGAAGAGTAAGAGAAGTCCTTAGTAACAAAAAATCTATAGTTCATTTTGGTGAACCTACATTTTGAACACTTTGCATTTCTGATTTGATTTGCATATTGCATCTTAGTTTATATTTGTACCAACATTCACTTAGTACATTGCTTTGATTTTGCATTCTAGAATTTTTCATATTGCATTAGTGAAAACTTCATTTAGATTTCATTTTTGCATTGCATATATTTGAAAAAACTAAAAATATGCATTATGCATCCTTGATTGCATTTTGTAGAGGATTAAAATCATCTTAAAATTTCTAAAAAATACACAAAAACATCATACTAGGACTCATTTGACACCTTGGGTGAATCAGTCCCTCTGCACTTTTTAAATAACATTTCTGGCATTTTCCTACATTTTTGTTTTTTGTAGTTAGTTCTCTATTATAGTTAGCAACATTTATGTTATTTTCATATTAGACGTCTTAGATTACCTTGCATTTTCATTCACCCCCCCTTTGTGGTACTTTTATGAGTTTTTGGTGTCCTATTGATAATACTTTTGTGAGATGAAGTTCTAGACTCATGGCCTCCTGTGATAGCACTTTCGTTGTGGACCTTGGGGTTTCACGAGCTCCTACCCTTAGTATGGACAATGGTGCATTAGGCACTGACAATACCACTTCTATGCCTTCACCTTTCCATCCATTGAATGTTGACACCCAAAACAATTCCATCCTGCAAGAAAAGGTCATTAATATTCATGAGTATTTTGCACATTTACAACAAGACTTGACACTCGAAAAAATTTCCACCATTGCTATACCTTCCATTGACAATCTTCATTGTTTAATTGAAAGTGATGAAGACAATTGTTGATATTTACAATAAACATGCCTCTTCTACTACCCAATCCGCAAACATTCCTATAAGCCAAGGAGGACCTCAAGTTCCCCCCCTTCAACCATAGCATCCATACCAACTTATACCAATCCACAAGTCCACACAACTATGCACCGGGCTATTTCTTTCCTAATTCCACCTAGCATTCCTACTTCTCTTGTGGCATCGCAAGTCCCTTCCACCACCTTCACACCCCATAGTATTCCTTTCACTTCCCCTAACATCACCTACACTCCATCACTCTTTTCTCTTCCACCTCAACCCACTTACCCCGATCCTATTCTTACACGACTCTTGAATACTGTTTCATCCATGCAACATCAACTTTCCACCATTAGCTAAGGCCAAACCTCTCCACCCACATATCATGTCTATAGTAGCCCCTAATCCTTAGAAATCTTACGTACCTTGATGCCACAAGGTATAGAAATGCCTTAGTTTGAGAAATACGAAGGTAAAGGAGACCCTATCAACCATGTTAATGCTTATACAACTTTGTGTAGTGATTTTGTCCTTGATGACAAGCTGTTAGCGAAATTGTTTCCAAAGACCTTGAAAGATACTACATTAGAATGGTTTTCCAACTTTCCTAATCATTCCATCCATTCCTTCAATGAATTGGTTGATGCTTTCATAAGTCACTTTCAAGTGCACATGACACCTAAAAGGACAATGGCTGACCTCATGAGACGTAGAAAAAACATAGACATTAAAGTTATTGATTTTACCTCACGATACCAATCCTTGTATGCTAAAATTGATGTCAAGATTCCTGATGCACATCTGCAAAAGATGTTTCTCAAAAACTTGCACACAAACCTTCAGGATAAACTAACCATGATGAATTTCTCTTTGTTTATGCATTTATTCACAACCTTGTGTGAATATCACCTCAGTTTCTAGTCACGATTCAAAACCCACTTCAAATCGAGCTGACAAATCTAAACCACAAAACCAAAACAGCACATATAACTTTCACAAACCAAATAGAGGCTTTTTACAGTTCAATCCACCTCCTCCATCACAACCACAACCAACCCAACTAGTTCAAACTCAAGTGGCAGTTGTTAAAGTAGTGGTGCCTTACACCTATGGGGACTCAAAGAGACAATTTAATCCTTTACCCAATACCCTCCATAACACAATGAAACAATTAATGGTTGATCCTACAATAGTGGTTTACAATTTTTGGCCAAATTGGACATTGAAATAATTTTTTCTAACTAAATCTTCACTTTCGGGCACCTATAGCGGCTAAACCATGAGGAATTTGAAGATGATGCAAACTAGAGTTTTGTGACATTTTGTCTATAGATTCTAAATATATTTTTTTCAATTTTTTTGGAATTATATTGCAACTCTTTTTTCGTCTCCCTCGAAAACTAGTTTTTTCATAAAACAACATTTTTAAGGAGTGACGCTCACCGTATAACACAATTTTTTTTCCATGAAGGATAAAATTCTAATTCTTTTGAATTTATATTTGTAACTCCAATATCTAGTGCTTCCACTTGGTTAGATATTTTTGTATTGAATATTCTTTCCTTAATCAAGTTTCAAAGTCAAACTAATTACAATGCAAACATAGGCAAACTATATAATGCATAATTTTTTTTTGTATGTATCGAAATTCTTTTTTTTTGGTTGGATCAAGGACTTCAATATCTAGTGCACTCATATTTTTCAATTTTCTTTTTATAATATTCTATTTTTCCACATGTGTAGAACAAAGAGCTTCATTTTTGGTTAAAAACATACATTCACAAGAAATAAAAAGTAAATATAATAATTAAATTAAATTTATTTAAAATTATACTTTTTGGGAAGCTTATAATGACTACATACATACAATTTTTTTTTTTAAAATGAATTCATTTTATCCCCCAAAAGGTAAATCAAGAGTGGTTTTTTATTAGTATTTTGATAGGTGTAAAAGAGACTCTATTATGGGTGCTGGCAAGAAGTTGAGTCCACTTTTTGGCCAAAAAGTGGAAGTGTTTCTCCTGATTTTTAGAATTTGACACATTTGACCATAAAATTTTAAGCACTTAGAGATGGAATCTTCAAAAAAGTCACTAATCATAAAATGTAGTGCTCAAAGTCTAGTTTCCAAATATGTAATTTATTTCAATACCTAGATTCTACAAATTGAATTTCAATAGGCGTTTCTAAAAACCACTGTTTAAAAGTCACTTTTTTTTTACCATACCATGCACATGTATGACATCCATATTTTGACTTAAATTATTGTATTTTTCTAAATCCTTTTGGGAAAAGATTTGTGACTCATTGAAGCTTGTTCTCAATATTTTTTTGTAATTTTTTATTGATTTTTGTTTTTGGTTAGGCATATTTGTCGTTTTGAAAAATTGTCATGTACGACATGCATAAGATGACCTAACATTATCATTTTTTTTGTTAAATTGAAAATAATTGTCTAAATTTTTTTCTCATGCAATCTGTTCGTAAAAATGTTATGTTGATCAAAATTTATTAAACTAGTAAAAAACCCTGATATTTAAAGTTTATGGACCAATTTTATTCAAAATTAATTGAAAAATAGAAAAATAATCCAATTGTACAAAAAAATTACATATTTGGATTTTGCATTGTCTCATCTAAAATGGGTTTTAATTTCTTCAAAAAATTCTACAAAAAAAGTCGTCAACCATATGTCCAAAGTTGATATTTCTCTGACATTGTTAGGATCTTCAACTTGCAGGTCAAATCAAGTTAAAGGCCTAGGTTTGGATTCCTAATGTTTTTCCTAAACCAAAATCCAAGGAAAAAACTTGACCACAAAGCTAAAATTAATTCAAATTTTTGAAAATGGGATCCCACTTTATAAAACGGGATTTTATTTATTAAAAGCAGGATCTCGTTCCCTAATATTTAATGTGTGGACCATTGGAAGGGAAACAAGATCCTATTTCCCTTCCAACGGTCCCCACATTTAATATTAGGGAATGAGATCCCGATTATAAAACAGGATCCCAATTTTTATAAGTGGGATCCTATTTATATCCCATTTTATGAACAAGATCTCGTTTCTTTTGTTTAAATTTACTGCAAAAAATTACTATGAAGTTTGCAACTTCACATGTACAGCCAGAGTAGTAAACTTGAGCTATTTTTCATGAGATATTGTCTTTATAGGTGGTGAACTTGATTTTTGATTGATTTTTTCAAAGGAGGCATCATGTACACCAGTTTTGAAGTGGAATTGTGTTAGTTTTGTACTTGTTTGGAGGAACAAAAGGTCTTCAACTTGCAATATGGATTGAATTTTTCAAAGGAGGCATGAAGAAAATAATTTTTAAAGTGGAATTGTGCTAGTTTTCTACTTGTTTTGAGGAACACAAGAGGAAGAATTTTGTCCTAATAGGTCTTCAACTTCCAATTTGGATTGAATATTTTGAAGAATTTCATTATTGACATTCATTTGTGCTTGAGAATTTTATAATATTCATGGGAGATAAAGCTCGTAATAAGAGAAGACATTGACTCCTCAAGAATTTGAATCAAAGAGAGAGAAGGAGAGACAAAGACAAAGAAAAAGAAGAATGAGAATTGAATGAATGAATGATGGTGGAGCATCCAATTCCACAACTATTGAAGATGAAAATATTGAGGATACTTGTTGTGCAATTTTCGCACACACGCCCCACCAGAGGTAGGGACCCTCTTTTTTCTTTTGCATCTCTGCCTCTTGGCTTGGTCAAATTTTGGTTTTGCTCTTCTTGGGAGGTTATTTTGGCATTAAGTCTAGACTGAGTTTGATGAGGACAATATTTTGAGGCTCTAGCAGAAATTTGTCTGTCTTGGAATTCAAAAATGGGGATTTTGAAGTGAATTTTCAATGTTATATTTAAAACTTTTTTGCATCTATGGATAGAGGATGAAAAATTAGTAGGGTTGTTTTTTGAACTTTTTGAAAATTCCTTCTAGAAAAAAAGTTATGAGGTTTATGGGATTTCGACCCTGTAGGAAATCTGGGAAAATCCATTCCCTCGGGATTTTCTCGATAAATTCCTTGACCCCCTAAAAATCCCAAAATTCCTTAAAAACTCGAAAATTTCCAAAAATGGAAAAAAATTTGAATTTTTTTTCGAAAATGGAATTTTTTGAAATGGAATTTTTTTGAGAGCTTTTTTCAAAAATGGAAATTTTTTCCTTGAAATTTTAAAATGTTCACGAAAATGAAATTCTTGAGATGAATGAAAATTTTGAAAATAAAATTTACAAAATGATTTTTTTTTTAAAATGAAAAGTTTCTATTAAAAAATGTAAGTTTTTTATTAAAGGCCAAAATTTTATTCAAGTTTAATTTGGATTGGACTTTTTGAAATGTGAGCTACTAATGATGATATCTATTTCTCAGGATTAAATAAATATTAAAAGGGGAACTTGCATATGAATTTGTGCCAATAGGGAAATATGGAAGAGTTCAATTCAAATTTTAAAAATGGAACTTGCATGAGAATCCGTGCCCAAACTTTCTATAGTTGGAAGGAGTTTTTGGAAGGCATGTGAAGCTGATTTCATCATCCAATCAGAATTTTCATTAATGACAAGTTGGCATAATGTTGTTTTCTCATTGTTCCATGATGTAACTGCTTTTATGCAATTGGATGATGATGTACCATGAGATCCCAAATTAAATGTAACAACTTGATGCTTCTAGAAGTGCAATTGCAGCCATTGGATGAACTAAATCTTGGCCATTGATTAAAAATGTAATTTTCTATAAAAGGCCAGTGCCCTCTCATTTGTAAAGGGGTCATATTTAGGGGTTAGAATAGCTGATTAGAGGCTATAAAAGCTAGAATTTGCTGAGTTAGAGAAGTCAGTAGCTATAGGAGAGAGGGGAGACTGGAAATTGTTATGTAATGCTAGAGAAGTTAATGCAATTGGATTGTTGATTTGACAAGCTTTGTGTTACACTTTGACAGTTTATGGTTTCTTGTTCTCAATTCCCAATGTTAGATGTTAGATTTTGGTTTTTTTGTAATAATGGTAAAATGTTAATGATGTTGATTGATCTTCGGTCCATACTCTTAGCAATTTGTTGATTGTAATTTGCTGTGTAAAGTTAGTCTGGGCCTTATTTTGTGCTAAGTTCAACTGTGGATGCTTGTTTACATTGCCCCAGTTATTGGGTATGTGAATGAATGTTCAAAGTCTGAAAATATTCAGTTTCCTTAGAAGATTGCACCATTTCTATGGAGTTGTAGGCTTGTCCTTGATCAAACAGAGATTGGTTTCATTAGGGATCTATCCATCTGCAACATTAATCATTGTTGTGATTGATCTTAGGTTTTAGTCTTAGAAATCTCTCTTAACCCTTATTTCTTTTGCTATTTATTTTGAATCTGGGTCAGTTTTAGGATTAAAAGCATCACCACATTGCTACATTTGATGAAAATACACTTGCAACATTGTTCATTTGTAAGGTCCCTTTGTGATTACCAACATTTTCAAATTTATCACTGAGTTGTTTATGCATTGTCAAGACCTAACATTAGAGACCTTGGGGTTATCTCTTGAGGCTTCCTGATAGAGATTTACCTTTCAAGAGAGATAGGATATTATATTTTGTCTGAGTTGTTGCTATGCAGAAAACATCAACAATACCATGGTTGTAGATGAAGCTAATTTGCAAGGAGTCAATTTGGAGAAGAATATGATTATACAAACAAGTCCTACTATGTTAAATCCCTCTTTGAATGCTATGGATAATGTTTCAATATGCACAAATCTAGGTATGTCTTCAAATCCACATATTAGTGAAATGGTAAATTTGTATGCAGAAGTTTTACAAGATGCTAGACTTAATGATGTTGACATTGATAATATTCAGAGAGATGAAACTTTTATAGAATTTGTTGAAAACAAAAAAGAAAAATCTTTTGTTGCAAAAGAAAATGAGAATGATCCTTTGGTTGAAAATGAAAACAAAGCCTATTTTTTTGATGAAAATGAAAATGAAAACCATTTTGTTCATGAAAATGAAGATGAAAATGTAAATGTAAATGAAGATGAAGATGAAAATATAGAATGTGATGTTGAATTTAATGAAAATATTTTAAAAAATTGGAAGCACTTGGTGTTTTCGATAATCTTCCTAGTCAAATTTCTTGGAGGAAAATAAGAACACATGCGAATAGAATATACACCAAATTCTTTTATCATAGAAAAATTGCATTTCAATGTCAACTAATGATGCAATTGATGAGAATGAAAAAAAATGAGGAAAGTAATGAAAAGGTTAGGCTTTTATGTTAAACCAAAAAGAAAAGATCAATCATTAAAACTTGTTATGTGTATTGTTGCTAGTGTCATTCAATCTATTGGGAAAAATAGTCGATCTACAGATAAAAACACAACAAGAGGAGCTATAACAACTGGTATAGTTAATAAAGCAACTTTGAATAAAAGAATGGTAAGCAATATTAGTGAAGTTTTAAAATTAATACATCCTAAAAAATTGCTAAGAGCAGAAAAAAGAAGAGAAAGTATAGAAAATGATCCTATCAACCAATGTTGGAGTTTCAGTGGTTGACTATTGAGGTTTGATATGAAATTGAATGTTGAAATTAAATATTTGATCAAAAAATATTGGCATGATAATACTAGGGTTTCATCTAATGCTAGAGATGCTTTAAAATTAAGGGTGGGGTCCAAAGTTCGTGATCCTCACCCAAAACACCTATTAGATACAACACAAACTAAATTTTATAGAAAATTTTGTAGTGATTCAATGTTACCTGGTAATATTAAAATAAGTTAAAGGTCTTTTGAAAAATGTAAACCTTGGTATGTAAAAATTAATAAGCAACGAATATCTTCTTGTTGTAAAACACATGTTCAATTTTGTTATTTTTATGATGTTTTTCGATATATACATTCTACTTTACATACTAACATGATTATATAGGATGTGGTATTCATATGCCACCTGAAGCAATAAGAAAGTTTATTTTAGGTTTGTTTTGTGAAAGATCTAATGAAAAATTGTTTTATTTAAGTTCTTGTATTTCTGGACAATGCATTAATTGTGGAAATCTTTCATTTTTAAGAATTTGTATGCATGAATGTGTTGATAATGATTTTGGACAACAATTAGTAGATGTTAAAATATTTAAGATTGTTCACTATTTTTTAAAAGATGGAAAAATAGGAGAGTGTTGTGATTTAGTTACAGAAAAAGTTAGTGTGCATGCATTCATGAGTGAATTTAAGAGTAAAATTGTACCAAAATATGTCATGCACTCTGAACATGCTCAATGGCTTGATGTCCAATTTTGTGCATATAGAAACACATTTCCAATTGGTACTATACTTTTAGTGGTTTCTTTTGCAAAGAATTATACTCTCACTCCGCAAGAGGAAATTCAATCACAGTATTATAATTCAGTGCAAGTAGCTATGTTTGTCTATATTATTTATAGACATGTCGATGATAGCACTAAGGATGATAGAAAAGTTTTGAGGGAGTATCATTTTTATTTGAGTGACAATCGGTTACACTTGTAAGAGTTTATTTAATACCATTTCAGTATATTTTATAGAAATTTAAGAGAAAGAGGAATCCAGATGAAAGAACACCTCATATGGTCAGATAATTGTATGAGGCAGTTCAAGAATGCTTGAATGTTCTATTGGTTAAGTAGGGTTCACAAGGAACTTAATATCCAACATATATGGAGTTTTTTTAAGCTAGGCATGGTAAAGGAGAACATGATAGATCTGGTGCATGTGTCAAAATAATTCTTGCTAGAGAACAATTAAAATTTGAGGATTCAGTAAAATTTAAAGATGCATGTGGGATTGTGGATTGGTGTAATACAAGATTATCTGCACTTGGTTCGAGTGAGTAATCTATAGTTCATTGATTCTTTTGGTTGGTTGAAGAAGAGAATATTGTACCTAGAGTTGATTGTGAGACAATCCGTGGATCTACTAAATGGAATTCATTTAAGAGTGTGACAACAAGCACATGGATATTTGGACAAGGGAGGTTGCATTTTTTTTCTAGTTTTGTATCTCAGGAGATTGGGAAGCATGTGAAAATACATAATTGGTTGAATAGTGGGAGCAAAGATCGTTGACACAAGCGCAGGCACATGATCAATATGAAAGAACTATTGAAGAAAATGATCAATTGTTTGGATCTGAAGATTATGGCCATGTTTCAGATCTTGTACAAGAAGGTAATTTTAATTCAATTTATTTCAATTTATTTCACTTTATTAAGTTATTTTGTAATACTAAATTATTTATATGGATATGTGCAAGTTATTAAATCAAATTTTGTTTGTAGGACATGTGTATGTTGTTTTTGCACCTAAGGGGAATGAAGAGAAAATAGAATATTGGTTGGATCATTGTGTGGAAACTAAACATAAGTTAATAGCACCTCAAGAAGATGATTATGGATTTCATTATCCAATAGGTACGGTGATCCCCTTAAGAGATCTCCTTAAGCAAATTTTGATAACAAGTTTTTGATCCCCTTAAGAAATTTTTTAGAACAAGTCTTTGATCCCCTTAAGAAAATTTTGAGAACTTATTTGATGATGGTTTTCATGTTTTCCAATAGGATTGGTGGTGGTTGTTGGCAATTGGCTACGAAAATACTTGACAAGGAAGAATTGTCTACATACATTCAAAGACTATGAAACACAAAAAGATTATATAAATGTTATTCACATTTGGTGGTGGAAACAAATATAAAACTAGAGTGGTATCGTAGAAGACCTTAAAAAAAGTGCTATGGTCAATTTCTATGGGAGAGCATGAAGCAATCATAGATGCATTGCAAAAAAGAGAGGATGCAGATGGTACAATGGAATAAGTAAATACAAGTAAATATAGTTTTAGTTTTATTTTTTCCTTTTAAATACATTAAATACATGTTTCGATATTGGTCAAGTGTGTTATTAGTTGAAATTGATTTAAATTATCCTTTTGTAGATCCTTAAGGCATAATCACAAAAAGGATCTAGTTCGTGTAGATTCAACCTAGACAACATGGAATACTTGGTAAAAATAGGTAATTATTAGTTAAATTATATTTAAATACATGTTTTGATTACATATTGATATTTTTTGTAAATTAATAGTTAAAATTTATTTATTGTCATTTTTTGTATCCTTAAGCCATCATTGCATTGATCTCATACTTTGAAACAAAAAGGAGAGGATGCCTGGATTCAACCTACACACATGTGTGGAATACTTTTAAATGTAGGTACTTGAGTTGTGTACATATAGATAGTTTTATATAAATTAAAATATTTATGTTTTGATGATTTCATTGATATTGCTTGTACCTTTTTGATATCAGGTGGTCTGAACACCTACAACATTCAAGGCACGAGTTTGAGATGTTCTTGAGATGACATACCCAAATTTTGTAAACATTGTTTTGAGATGACATATATGTACATACATACTTACAAAATTAAACATACTCTATGTACTTCTATGTATCAAAGTCGATATTCTATATATTTTGTTTGTTAAATGTGCATGTTTTCCTACTTTGAAACTTTATGTCTAATTATATAATCACTAAATATCATACATACATTATTGTTAAATCAATTATATCCTTAAGAGGTTGTATTATGACCCCTTAAGACATCCCCTTTAGATGTTGTATTATGAACCCTTAATACATCCCCTTAAGACGTATTATGACCCCTTTAGACATCCCCTTGAGACCCCTTAAGACATCCTATTAAGACATTGTATTATGACCCCTTTAGACATCCCCTTAAGACCCCTTAAGACATCCCCTTAAGACCCCTTAAGACATCCCCTTTAGACATTGTATTATGACCCCTTAAGACATCCCCTTAAGACGTATTATGACCCCTTGAGACATCCCCTTAAGATGTGTTATGATGACTCAACCTAAAACTTATAATACTTGTTAATATCACTTAATATTTATACTCAATTATACTCTTCTTTGATCCCCTTAAGATGTCGTATTATGACCCCTTAAGACATCCCCTTAAGACAGGCTATAATTAGTGTTGGATGCTATTATTTTTTTGACAGCTTATAGATTAGTATTTGATGCCATTATTTGTTTTGAATTCTTATAGATTATTATTCGATGCCATTATTTGTTTTGACAACTTATAAATTAGTATTGGACGCCATTATTTGTTTTGACAGCTTATAAATCAGTATCAAATGTCATTATGTGTTTTGGAAGCTTATAAATTAGTGCTAGCTGTTATTATCTATAGAAATTATTAATGCTTTTATCCTCTAATCTTCTATGGTATTGTTTATTTCTTAAAATTTTATCCTTTTTGGTATATAACAAATTTCTTTTGTTTGTAAATTATAATTTATCGACTAATTATTGATTGGCGTGAATTGAATAAGTTCATTGAGTAATTACCGCTAATTATTGAATGTAAATATCATACATATCATGTATGAGATCACTAAATTTCACATTAATGTCCTATATTAATTTCTTGACTATGAACATAAAATGCATAAATGTACATGTGTAAATTAAAATTTCAAACAATAATAAAGTCCATAATTTATGTAACATATTAAGTGCATGAAACCAATACATTAAGCACATGAAATAAAGTCTAGAGTACAACCCATGAACTAAAGTCCAACTAAGTACTTGAGCCATGAAATACAAAGTCCAATAGAGTACATGAGAAACCAAAAATATAGTCCATGAAATAAACAAATATAACCCATAAAATCATGTTTCTAGGTCATGTATTGTTTATATAATCAAGAGACCTCTTCACACCATGCAGACTATGTGGATGAACTAAAACACTTTGTACAAGAGAAAGATGAAATTAGATGCAAGACAATGAAAAATGATTTAATGACAATTTAATTTATAATTCATCATAAAATTAAATTACCATCATATCTACCTCTGGATGCTCTAGTGCACCTGAAGCAACCTCTAAATTCTCTGAATCAATCTACATAAACAAGACAAAGAAAGTTAAAATTATATGTACAAGTCTACAATTAAAAATGATTTAATTCAATTTAATTTATAATTTATCATATTTTAATTGTACCGTATTCTGAGGTTGTGCACCCTCTTCTCCAGGACCTATCTATAAATGCTCAACTACAAGATGTGTCTCATACTATAAAAGAGAAAGAACATGTAACAAATCTCATATTATGTATATATTCAATTTAAAATTTAAAATTAAAGTTATATTCAAAATATGTAATTTATAATTGACTTTAAATATAATAAAAAATTTAAATTACCATTTGATCTAGAGCTTGCTTTGCATGTCCTCCTGGTGGTGTAAAGTTATGTCTAGGTTAGGGTTGAAAGTTGCACTAACAAAGTCCTACAAGATCAAAATTAAATCATGTATACTTGAATTAGGTTAATATATATATTTATATTCAAGTTTGTACATCTTGTGTAGAATTTTTTTTAAACAACCTAAAAATCAGAGGCCTCACGAGTAGCCACAACATCAAATGTTTTCCTGATGCCCTTTCTCATTGTGTTATCAACCTAGACATACATACATAAACATTTAACGCTTATAATATTTACAAGTGTACATGCATGTATTTCATATATCTACTAAATTCAAAATTCATAATTGTAACTATACTAATGTAAACTTTAAAGAATTTATCATATGAATGTACCTGCCCCTGATCTATGATGCCTGATAGTGGAGGAGTGCTCAACAATCCCTCAGGATGAATCAACGTGGAAGTCGATTGACTTTCCTAAACCAACATAAATATTTCAAACATATATGTGATTCAATTATAAATTTAAAACTCAAGTTAAATTTATGATATCATATATAATTTTAAAAATTGAAATCAAAATACCCCATAAGGGTTACCGAGTATTACTCGTGTCGATGTATGTACTCATGGAATAGATGATTGCCCCATCGTTAGTGTCATTTGTACACCAAACAATTTGATTGTTAAAATGTATTGCAAACTTTTCTTTGATATATACATCCATCAAAATTATTATAAAATGAATGTACATAGATGCATATTTATACATGTGTTGCAGTGTCCTCGGGGTGATGGTCTACTGTAAGAAACTCTACAAATCAACTAATGCGACTAGATGAACCACTAGAATCTCCATGTCCACCTGAACTAGGTGTGGCCTGATTAGGTCCATAGCATACTTGAAGACAACTAGTGCATATATGGGGGATGGACCTCGACACTCCTAGAGTGGTATTCAAACCATCTCCATAAAAACTCCTCCATCATCATCATCTCTATCCTCCCCACCCACTATTGTAGAAGCATGTTGATCAAGGTCTCTTGTGAGTGTACTAAGGGAACCTAATCTCGAGACCAGAGCTCGATGATGTACAGGTGCAAGAATGGGAAGACCAAGAGCAACAACAAGGTGTTGCACATGCACAAGGCATTGGGGATCAACCCTTTCCCCTAACCTTTGTTGTGGCATGCTTCCACCAACACCCTGAAATGATTTAAAATCAAAATAATTGGGATTTTTCCCCATAACAAACTCTATATATAGTTTTCTCAAAAAATACAATGGGCACTCCCAATTAGCATGTGGGGGACTATCAAAAACCATATACCATTGATCCAAAAAATGTGCACTCATCTATGGATGTATGCACCACCTCATGGATATTCTAGATTTGTTGGGTGGAATGGGTTGTAGAGTAATGGAGTCAAGAAATTAGGGGGCTAGGTGGGATTTCATTATTTTAAGGTCTAATATTTGTTTGTAAGAGAGACTGTAAACATAAAATTGTCGCATTTGTTCTCTGTCTCATTGATACCTATCTAGATCAAAATCGATCATCCTGATGGAATCCACATTGTTTTGCATCGCAGATGCAAAACATATCACATGTGGTGGAATGAATTCTTGACTCTTCATAGAATTTATTTGATTTTGTAAGGATGCAACTTGATCGTTTATACATGCTCACAAGCAAGCCTCATCAGATGTGATAGGTGATGGATATGGCATATTAGGTGGACGGGTAGGTGGAGGTGGAGGGGGAGGTGGATGTGGTTGTAGCTAAGGTGGTGGATTCATGATATCATCAATGTTAAAATGATCCATGATATGAGATATAAATGTGCGCCTGTATTGAATTATACAAAATTAACATACAAACTTAAAAAATTACAAGAAATAGTTAAATTTAACACTTGCACATGCAAATTTATTTAAATAGGATGTGCATACATATATTATGATCATATATTTAATTGAAATGCACATATATACATTGATTGAACTTGAGCATGTGCATACAAAATTCAAAATTTAACATGTAAATACATTTAAAATAAACAATGTGATGCATAATTTGCATGCATACATCATTAAACTAAACTATGTACATACATATAAATTTCAAAATTTAAGAACTATATGCAAATTTTTAATACATGTGTGCATACTAAACAATAAACTTGAAACATTTACAAAAGGCTCATTTTATTTCTAACACACACACACACACATATATTACAATTTTCCAATAGGAGAAATCATGATCTAGTAGATAGTCATAAAATATATACTATTATATATTGTTCATTATAAGTTCATAAATTCCACTAAATTCATAAATTTATGTCACTAAAAGTATCCATCTAGAACCAAAATCATAAATTCACGTCACTAAAAATATATGTCCAACCAAATTTATAAATTCATCACACAAAATATCCATCGTTCACCAAATTCATAAATTCATAACTATTTAAGATCATTGTCTTAATTTAGAAACTATTGTGGCTCTCTACTGCATCTCTTCATTTCTTTGTGTTTTCCTTTTTAAAATCATAAGTTCTCCTCTTCTCTAGCCTTTTTCGATGCTCATCTAAGATCCCATCCATAGCCTTGACAACATCAACAAGGGTTTGCATCCTAGATGCAAACATCCTCATAGGTGGTACGACACATTCTTCATTTTGAATAATGTTGATTTGATCTTGGATGGTTTGAACATTGGAATTCATTTGTGCTTGAAAACAAGCACCATTGATTTCAGGTGGTGGAGGTGGGGGGTTACGAGGTGGAGTGGGTGAAGGTGGAGGTGAAGGTGTTGGAGATGGATGGCATGGAGGTGGATTATGAATATTATTGAATCAATCCATGTGATCTTTAAGATATGAGTGAACCTGCATTAGATTTGTAATTTCAAAATGTAAGATACATGTTTAGAAAATACCTTTAAACCATTCAATATAAATTTCCTTTAATTGAATAAAAATGATAAAATATGTAAGCCTCATTTATGTCTAAGGCATGTTACTTGAATGAAAATACAATTAACTATTAATATAGGACAATTATGAATGCTATAGGGTTTACAATTTAGAGTTTAGGATTTAGGTTTTAGGGTAATATGATGGCTTAAGGGAATCTATGTAGTAAGGTCCTAGTACAAAATTACATGGCTTTTAAGTGAATAAAATTTGGTGAAGAAATTATTTGATCCCCTTAATAAATGTCATATTAGGACCCCTTAAAAAATCAATTTATGATTTAGGGTGATAGGATGGCTTAAGGGGATCTATGTCTAGTGAGGTCCTAGGAGAAAATGACATGGCTAAAGTGAATAAAATTTGGTGAAGTTTCCTAAGAAACCAAATTTCATTAAGAGCCTAAGAAAAAATGATGGATTTGGGGTTTAGGGTTTAGAGTTTAGAGTTTATGGTTTAGGGTAATATGATAGCTTAAGGGGATCTATGTAGTAAGATCCTATGAAAAAAATACATGGCTTAAGGGATTGAAATTTGGTGGAGTTTCCTAAGGCAACCAAATTTCATTTTAAGGTCCTAGGACAAAATGAATACTTTAGTGTTTAGGGTTTAGATTTTAGAGTTCAGGGTTTAGGGTTTACAAAACTTAGGGTGAAGTTTTGGTGCCCCTTGGAACATAATGAACTTGCAAGTTAGTGAAGAAAATTTTCTTGTGGAATAGTTGATTGAGATAGCTCTTGTTTCAACTCACCAACCTAGATCATGAAATCTCATTCATATTATAATCTTGCATGATCTTATTATTGTTAAATTTGGTTGCCTTGGGAAACTTCACCAAATTTTGAGAACTTCTTTGCCCCCTTAAGAAATGGCATATTGGGACCCCTTAAGAAATCAATTTATGATTTAGGGTAACAAGATGGCTTAAGGGGATCTATGTCTAGTGAGGTCCTAGGAGAAAATGACATGGATCAAGTGAATAAAATTTGGTGAAGTTTCCCAAGGCAACCGAATTTCATTAAGAGCCTAAGAAAAAATGATGGCTTTAGGGTTTAGGGTTTAGGGTTTAGATTTAGATTTTAGTGTTTAGGGTAATATGATAGCATAAGGGAATCTATGTAGTAAGATCCTACAAAAAAATCACATGGATTAAGGGAATGAAATTTGGTGGAGTTTCCTAAGGAAACCGAATTTCATTTTAAAGTTGTAGGACAAAATGGATGCTTTAGTGTTTAGGGTTTAGATTTTAGGGTTTAGGGTTTAGGGTTTACAAAACTTAGGGTGAAGTTTTGGTGCCCCTTGGAATATAATGAACTTGCAAGTTAGTGAAGAACATTTTCTTGTGGAATAGTTGATTGAGATAGCTCTTGTTTCAATTGACCAACCTAGATCATGAAATCTCATTCATATTATAATCTTGCACGATATTATTATTGTTAAATTTGGTTGCCTTGGGAAACTTCACCAAAATTTGAGAACTTCTTTGATCCCCTTAAGAAATGTCATATTGGGACCCCTCAAGAAATCAATTTACGATTTAGGGTGATAGGATGGCTTAAGGGGATCTATGTCTAGTGAGGTCCTAGGAGAAAATGACATGGATTAAGTGAATAAAATTTGGTGAAGTTTCCCAAGGAAAGAAAATTTCATTAAGAGCCTAAGAAAAAATGATGGATTTAGGGTTTAGGGTTTAGGGTAATAGGATAGCTTAAGGGGATCTATGTAGTAAGATCCTATGACAAAATTACATGGCTTGAGGGAATGAAATTTGGTGGAGGTTCCTAAGGCAACCAAATTTCATTTTAAGGTCCTAGGACAAAAATAATTCTTTAGTGTTTAGGGTTCAAATTTTAGAGTTTAGGGTTTAGGGTTTACAAAACTTAGGGTGAAGTTTTGGTGCCCCTTGGAATATAATGAACTTGCACATTAGTGAAGAACATTTTCTTATGGAATAGTTGATTGAGATAGCTCTTGTTTCAACTGACCAACCTAGATCATGAAATCTCATTCATATTATAATCTTGCACGATCTTATTATTGTTAAATTTTGTTGCCTTGGGAAACTTCACCAAATTTTGAGAACTTCTTTGACCCCCTTAAGAAATGTCATATTGGGACCCCTTAAGAAATCAATTTATGATTTAGGGTGATAGGATGGCTTAAGGGGATCTATATGTCTAGTGAGGTCTAAATTTAGTCATAGTGTGACCTCATTGGTTCATAGTTTTGGGTAAAGTGTTTACCCCTCTAATAGAAAAAAAGTATCATGTTAAAAATGAATCAATCTATACATATCACAAAAATAATATGTACACGTGTCAAAACAAGTAAAAATTTCCTCCTACATTAGGGGATATCAAAATAAATATAAAATATTTTAATAATTATACTTGTAATCACTTATTAACAAATTATATCATACATAATTTTAATCACATAATAAAGGAATAAATATACATATGTAGAAGATACAAAAATAAAGAGGCTACTCACATGGATCTTGATCCTTCTAGGAAGTACCTAGTTTGGTGTATTTTGTGTAGGACTCTATGTAGGTATTGGTACCTTCACAAGTCTCTCATTGTATATTTTCAACAATCCCACTCACTCCCTCTATAGAATTATTTCCTTTGTTATTAGAGTTCTTTTAATCTTCTAGATTGACCTCTTATTTATAGGATCATAATATGAATCCTCCTCCTCTCTCTATTGTAATAATAGCCTAGTTCCTCCAACCTATAATCATATACCTCCTCCCTTTCCCATGCAATAGGTACCTTAGGTGTTAAATGGTTCCATTTTGGTCTCCTTATTGATGCATTTCTATGGTTCCACATAAATCTAGATAGTATCAAAATATAGATAATTTTATGGTTATCATCTCCCTTAATTGCTAAAGAACCCATTATGCTTGAGGATGGGTGGATTATTATCTAGGATCACATCTTAAAAATCATATAGAGGTCATGGTATGCATTTCTTAATATGTATATATTCCCATACAAACCTCTTTCCATGTATTATCAACTCTCCTATATAATAGACACCTTACTATTTAAATTTCATATGATATATACCCAAGTGTTTCCAATTGGAATTGCTATAATTATACTTTTAAGGTATTCTAGATATTCATAATAGTTTTCATAAATCTACCAAATAGACCCATTCTTGACATTGAACCTACACAATTTTAGGTATCTCCAATGAAAGAAGTTACCCACATCACTCTCATTTGCACTCTCCTATCTTGTGGATATAATAGAATAAAGTTTTCTTCCAATGATTTAGATCCCTATTGAACATGTCTAAGTGTCATAGAGAGTGATCATCCACTCTTCATAAAATTGTAGAAACCAAAAGGTTTTATATTATGTGTTCAAATAAGTGAAAACATTACAAAAGCTCTATCGGATGGTGACAACAAAGGATTTTTTAAGGCAACCAAATTTCATTTTAAGGTCCTAAGACAAAATTCAAATGCTTTAGTGTTGAGGGTTTAGATTTTACAGTTCAAGGTTTAGGGTTTAGCAAACTTAGGGTGCAGTTTGGGTGGCCCTTGGAATAATCTTGACTTGCAAGTTAGTGCCAATTGGAAATCAATTGTACATGCTTGGATTTACAAATTTGCTAACTAAATTTGCAAACAAACATTGATATATAAATAATTTATGAATTGTAACTATTCTTTAACATATTATTTTCTCAGCTAATTATACTTTAACATTGAAACTAAATTTTAACATATCATTTTCTCCATACAATGCAAATGAATTTTCTTGAGCTCTAAATTACTTAGTTTTCAAAATAAAAATGATTTGTTTGATTTCAATTTAGGGTTTTAGCAATTTTTTTTGTTCTAATTCAATTTAGGGTTTCAATTTCTAAGAAATTAGGGTTTTTAATGCAATTTTTTCATTTCATTTCAAACTAGGGTTTTCAAATTCAATTTTTTTCATTTGATTTGAATTCAGGGTTTCAAAAAGCTTGATTAGGGTTTCTAAATGCAAATTTTTTATTTCATTTCAATTTCTAGGGTTTTGAAATGCATTTTTTTGTTTCCTTTCAATTAGGGTTTTCAAATTCAATTTTTGTTTTTTTTTGGTTTGATCGAACAATTTAGGTTTCAAAAGCTAAATTTTGTTTCTAAAACACAATTCAAGGTTCATTTTTTCATTTCTATTTAGAGATCTTCAGGTTTCATTGCATTTTTTGATCTATTTCTACAATTACTCATTTCTACTATAACAAGAAATGAAGTGCTTAAAATGCCAAATAAATTAAAAAAAACATGCTAAAATAAGTTATTCTATTCACAATTTCAATAAAAAATGAAAAAATGCAAAAAAAATGGGGGTGGGCAGGTACCTAGAGCTATTTGTGGAGGTTGTTGTTGCCTGAACTCAGTTCCTGTCCACTGCAAAATGCAGTTTGTTCGTTTGTAAAAAAATAAATACCATTATAAAATGGGATCCCGATTTTTACAAAACAGGATCTTGATTTTTATAAATCGAGATCCCATTTCATACTAATCGGGATCCTGTTCCTTGTCTGTCAGATGGGATCCTGATTTTTAAAAAGTAGGATCCTGTTTTGCATTTAGGCTCAGGATCCCACTTTTTAAAATTTGGGATCTCGTTTATAAAAACTGAGATCCCATTTTTGCAATGTCGATTTCATTTTTTTGGCTAAGGCAAAAACTTCCACGTTTCATGGACTCAACTTTGTGCACTACCCTTATAGGTATGGTTTAAAATTAGTAGGGTTCTATCCAAGGGAGTTTGATCTAAGGTAGTTTGATCAAACCCTCTTCAATTAGAATGCAGGTATGTGCAAGATCATCATAGAAAAACCAGGCCCTTAAGCGGCAAAAAATTTAGAAAAATCAGAGTTAGGAAACTTGACGTAAAAATTTGAATAAGTTATCTATATTATTTCAAAAATACATAAGAATAGAATCTATAGGAAATTGAATGTAGTTTCTAAACTACTAGGTTTGTTTAAAAAAAAAAATTATTTGGTGAAAATTTGAAATTTCAATGCAATGTTACTTAAATTTCAGGGAAAAAATAAGAAGTAGGTGTTTTTCTGACCACCCTAACCACAATAAAATGATAATACTTTTTTATAAAATTTTAAATATAAGTAGAGGACTCATGCCCCAATGTGATGCATATTTTTTTGTAATTTTTTTCCAAGTAAATATTTAATTATGATTTTTTTATTACAACTTTTTAAAAAATATAAAAACTCGTATGTATGACCACCTTAACTTGGTCAAAATGTCATGAAATTCATTTTTTATTTTTTAATCCTATAGTATATGAAGCATAGAATGTGAGGTATGTTTTGGATTCAAAAATGTGATACCATTTGAAAGCTATAGATGATTTTCAATCAGCCTATCAATCAGGGTTTTAGTCATAATTTGAATAGAAAATGAATAATAATTACTTATTAAATTCAAAGAAAAGCATAATTTATATTGGTGAAAAGATGAGAATCTCTTTTAAAAATTCTTTTCGTTTCAACAATTTTGGATAAAAAAATAGTCGTTAGCCACATACCCATCATATTGCCACTTTTTGGCCCATCATGATGCTGCACATACCCATGCTTTAAATGGAACTTTTTAATGCTTAAATTATTATATTTTCTAAAAATATGTGATTTCAGCAAAAATTAGAATCTCCCAAAAATTGTAAACTATCTTTGTGGGATCACCCTAATTCAACAATGCATGCTCACTTTGCCACCTATTAAACCACTTGATCCAAATAAGCCATTACCACCCACCTTCAAACCTAATGCTTATTATCATTTTCATCACCAAAATGGACATGACATTGAACACTACAAGCATCTAAAACATTTAGTTCAAGACCTCATTAATTCAGACCATTTGTCCATTATGGGTGTTAATTATCAAGGTAATAAGTCTGTTGCACCCCCTAACCAAAAATTACAAATTTTCACCAATACCATGCCTAAACACACTACTTCATTTGTTAAGGCTAGCGAACCTTCAAACATTGATGTAATGACTATTGATACAAACAATGAACAACATAATATACCTTCACTTGTTACTGAAGATAGTCTTATGGATCAACTTGTGGCTATGATAGACGTTATCCCTCGTAAGGGACAAACCACTAAATCTCTTGATATCACTTTCTTCTAATAAATACATACTACAAAAACTTCCTAATGGTCCTCTCTAAATAGCTAGTACAATCTATGATAAGCCCACTAATGGGATATTAATAGATCCCACTTGTGGTGAGAATGTGATCACAGAGGAGTTTCTAGTATTACTTGAGTTATATCAAGATGCTTATAATAAACCAATTGCATGGATTAAAACACATACTAGTTTTGGATGCCCTACAATTGGATCAATCGTACTCCCCTTATAGATAGGACCTAAAAATTTAGATGTAACATTTTTAATTATTCCACAATCCAACCAATTTCATTTGTGGCTAGGCCACCCTTGGCTTCGCTCAATGAAAGTGGTCCCATCAGTTGTTCACAAGTGTTTGAAGTTTCCACATGGAAATGAGGTATTCACCATACACCATAGTGGATTTAATCTCTTATCTTCCAAAGGTAATTTTTCATTAGAAGCCTTTTGGTTTGAACCCATGGAACCCATCACCCCTCGAAAGGACTTCATTTTCATATCTTTTGAAAAGTTTAAAGCCAAAAAGATAGTCGAATTGTCTCTTTGTAATGCATCCTCATCTACTTCCACACCTCCTATCATATATGAAACCATGCTTCAACCCGAGTCTGTCATTGAGAAAACCACACAAACTCCTGAACAACCACCCCTAGATACTTCCCATCCATTGTTTAAATGACCAAGGTAAAATGAAGCAACTCATGTCATGCCTCCTTGCATTAAACAAGTGTATAGAGCCAAAGAGAAAGTCGTTAACCTATCCTCTTCAATTTCTTTTATTCTTCCCTCTTTGGAAATAGAAGAACCTATGATTCCTTAATCTGCTCTTACACCTCAACAACTCCAAAACTAAATTAACTGAAACCACGGTGATAAGGAACGTAGGTGTCACCATTGTCTCCTTGCTCGTAAATATCACATGGAAGAAAATAAATAAAATCAACCTCTAGCTTGGACATAAGTAATAGATGACCACCCTCCTTCTCTTGGCCTACCACAAGATAGTATAGTGCAAAAATCACAACAAAATGAACCCATCAAACAACCATAGCTTTTGATACATCCATCCTTAGAAATCACCCTTCATCCTCCCGTTTTCATAAATACTGATGATGATTATGATGTGATGATAACAAAAATAAATGAAGAAGTGCATAATGATTTAAATGTTTTATTTTCATCTACAATGAGCTTACATGATAAATCCTCTCAACCAAGTGAAGAACTTGGTATGACTCCTAGTTCAATGCTTACAATTATTCCTTTGGAAAGTCAACCACCATCACATTATACTGAACATGCTTGGGAGGCATATGACTTGTTAGATGGTTGACTTGCATTCACCTAACTAACCTTTAATGCTTTTCTCTATTTCTTTTCCATTTTTGTTTTCCTTTCATGTCCATATCGTGTTCCCCTATATCGTGTGTTTGACATTCTCTCTCTTTGTACACTTCTTCTATTCATCTCTTTATTCTTCTATTCATTTTGCATTGTCTTATTCTCTTTTTGTTTTTTGTTCTCCTTTTGGGGTTGACGCAAAGCATAGAGATGCCCTATGTCTCTTCCATGTTGACCCACAAGGTCCTTGTCTTTTTCACTTTTGTTTTGTGTTCTCCTTTTGGGGATGACACAAAGCATAGAGACGTCCTATATCTTTTCCATGTTGAACCACAAGGTCCTTGTCTATTTTTCTTTTTTTTTGTGTTATGATTTTGGGCATGACACAAAGTGTAGAGACAACCTATGTCTCTTCCATGTTGACCCAATTGTTCCTTTTTCTTTTTACTTTGTCTTTTTCTTGTGTTTTCCTTTGGGGGATGATGCAAGGCATCGAGACCAAAATGTCTCCTTCATGTTGACCCAAAATATTTTCCTTTTCCTTTTCCTTTTCCTTTTCTTTTTGTTTTGTGTTATCCTCTTGGGGATGATGCAAAGCGTTGAGAGCACAGTGTCTTTTCCATGTTGACCCAATATGGACTTTATTTTTCCTATATTTTCACTATATTTGTGTCATTCTTATAGTTCTATGTGTTTTGGGGCATGATGATAGTTCCTATCTCTTTCATAAAAACATTGTAGCAATAAACATACTGACCCAAAATCCAAAGATCCCTCATGTGTTTAGTGTGCTCTTTTCTAGGGGCAACTCCCTTTCTTTTTTTTTCATTTTCCTTGACATGGTGTAGCCTAACTTTGAAACATATGACTTGGCATAGGGATTTCCAAGTTGGCTCTCATGTCTTGTTTTCTTTTTTATTTTTCTTTCCTTCACTACTTTAAAGTAACCACTCATAGAACAATGTGTTGCAATTCCTTTAAAGTGGGGGAATACATTACCATTAATTCATTTATATTCTTGGTTCCTAGAGTAGCCTTATCATTTATATTATTTGTTTGTCACTTTGTGGATGGCATTGGGTGTGATTTCCTTCGTAATTGTGATCTATCTTAGCATATTACATTCCTCTTGGTGGCTTGATGTGATGCACTGCATCCCCTAAGTTGTGAATATACTATTCTTTGATTGGTCCTCTCTTGGAGACATTAGACACAATGTTCCCTAAGTGATTGACCTTGCATGAACTGAACAAAACTCCTTTGAACATCTTTTACATTTTAGACTTAACATTTTACATTTTTACATTTTGCATCTTTCGCTACCTTCAATAATGTAACTTGCATGATTGTGGCACCCTTTCTTTTTTTTCATGACATTTTTCCTTGTGGCGCCATGTTAAAGTTATCAGGAGGTATAACTTTAATATGGTTGAGTGGGAAGCCCACCTAGTGGCATGAATTTTCACCATATCCACCTTTGTGTTTGTGAGTGCATATCAAGTGGCGTATGTATCTTACCTTTTTGGGCTTTCTCACCCCACAGAAATTCATAAGTTCCATGGCCCTAGAATGAGTACAAGCATTCTCACCTGATAGACTATCATGTGTTATGTTTCCCTAGAGTGAGTACACTTTCTCTTTTTTCAAACAATCAACCTAGATCTAATCCACAACTATTTGGATTGATGATTGAAGCTTCATCTGATTCTTTTCAACACTTGTGTGTTCCCTTGTTCTTATGCTTAGTTTGCTATGGGATCTTCATCCCGAGCTTGATCATCCCTCTTGATTTTTGTTATTCCATCTTGCTAACGTAAGTAGATTTGAACCCTCCTCTCGATGTTCATGGCTACTTTACTATGATTTTGAAGTAGGTTCATCCTCTCACTAAAGTGGGGGCTAAATGTGCCATAGAAAAATGGCCCCTTGTCATTTTCATGGCCTTTTCTATTTTTCTCTAATTTTATGTTGTAACATGGCTTGAACATTCATATTTAGGTAATAAAATTCAAATAATGATGTCTAGTGAAGGTGTTGTGAAGTTTTGTAAGACATTTCTACATTATTCTAGGCTCTATTCATTACAACTTACCTAAAAATCACCTTTTTCATCATTAATCAAGTCCTATTTTGAAGTTTTGTAAAGTCTTGTAACAAGATTTCATGCTTTTCTAGGCACAATTTCACTATTTATCGCTTTCTCATGCTTTATTTAGTCCATTTATCCCACCATATGTCTTAATTAAGTGTATTTTTGAATGTTAACCCGAATACCAATAACATTAAATACAACTTAATTATTGGCACCTATTTTTAGGTCCTAGGTGGTCCATGGGTGGTGAACGAGTCCTCCTTGGCTCCAAATTCAATTTTTTAAAAGTTTCCTTTCAAGTTTTTAATTAGAAACACTTGATGTCGGTCTGTGATGAGGTATGAATAGGTTAATAAGGCACAATATTGTATAAATAAGTTATTTTCAACTCATTTTACATCTCCTCACTCATTCAAGCATTCAAGCATTCTACAACATCAATTCAAGCAATATTCAAGCACTTTGGAGCATCCATCAACATTACTTTAGATTTGCATTGTCAAGGGTTTGGTAAGTTGATAGCAATTGCATGATATTAGTTTATCATTATCTTTCATTTCATTGTTTCATTAAGGGTTTGATTACCAAAAGTGGGATTTGACCAAGGAAAACCCCTATTTGCTAACCCTCAACCATTTTTCCCCTATTGCATGTGTGTTTGCAGACTTTTTTGTGCATATTTAACGATATTTTTGGTGTTGAATATTGGTAAACAAGTCAACTAGGTGCATTAAGTCAACTCATTCATATTTCAAGCTTGGAGAAGGGTTTTTGTCTATTTCTTGTAAAATTGACTTTGATAACATGACAATCAGAGATTTCTAGATCTGGTGTTGCAGAGTTGTCTCTTGATTTTTCAAAATTTTGGGAGAGGATTGATTCACCAGCATTGGTGAATGAGTCCCACCTTAGGACTGAAAATCTAAATTTTGTCAGATTTCAGATCCTAGCAGTTAGAAACATGTTTCCAACACTTTTTCACTAGTAGGAGGACTAATTCGCCACCCTGGGTGAATGAGTCCCACTGTGAAATTTTACTAATTTCAGTCAACATCCACAACATTCTAGATTCATCAAACATTGCCCAGGTGCACTCTATTTCATCCTATTTCTTTTTTTTCTACATCATTTCTTCATTTAGTTCATTGTTTGTATATTACGTGTTTCAAAATAGCTTAAATCTTAGTTTTGCACTCATAATCAGTCATATAAATCACTTAATTGCATTTATTTTACTTCATTTAGCTTGGAAAACATCCTTCATAACATAATTTGAATGAAACCTTAGCATTTTTGGCCCTATCTCTCTCCTTTTAGGTGAAAAACCCTAGAAGAGTAAGAGAAGTCCCTAGGAACCAAAAATCTACGGTTCAGTTGGAAGCCTTGTAACATGATCATGAAGTATGGATGGTTGTGTTGTTTATGTTGTCATTGATGACAACATGGTAATAACTATATGATGATGACTACATGGGAACTTTTCTTAGTTTACTAGAAGTTTTTCTCTGTTGGTAACACTCCTTTGTGATGGATCAGTATGTTGGTATGTGACTCTGAAACTCATCACAAGATCTGATATGACTCTAATCTCCTAACCATGTTTTGTTGACTCATTTAGACTACTTTTTCTTGGATTTTGAGATGTTCTTTTTTCTATGAACAAAAATTTATCTCTAGTAGAGTTCAACTCTACATATTATTATTGTTTTGTGTGTGGTGTATTGTGTGGAAGACTCCATATTCTACTAAGGTGAGCATTCTTATGTTGCAGTTGAGCTGATAGTCTCTTTACTAGTAGTATGATAGGAAATTAATGTGTTCTTAGATTTGGAAGGTGTTTGCATTAAGGATTTTTTTTGGTTTGAAGAATTATGTTTCTTAGTCTTGGTCAACTCAGTGAATGTAATATATTATGAAGACTAATATTCAACTTGGCACGATGTGCTATATGGATAAAATATTGAATCTTATATAGTGTTGACCTAATTGAACAATAAGATATACTTGAATATATATATATAAGATGAAAGATAGAATAGATGAATAATACAATTTGAAGAGAGAGCGAATAAGAAATACAAGAGAGTGAGAAGGATAAGTGAATGTGACTAGAGGAGAAGATCAAAACCTAAATTTTTTATCAGTTGTGATCAATTTTGTTGAGAGACTATTGTGTGATGCAGTACTTTATATTTTGAGATTTTGTGGAACTGAACCCTCTATAGTGAAGGTGTATTCCATCAGTTCATTCTTTTGGCAATAAGCCACCATCATTGTATCTTGGTAGTGAGCCATATCTTTTGTACTTAGGTTATGAGCCTTTTTAAGGATAGTAGTCCTAACAGTGAGCCCTACAATATTTTGTATCCAAATATAACATATTGTGAGTTAACCCTCTTCGTGGTTTTTCCCTTATTGGGTTTTTTTTAAATCATGTGTTCATGTGTATGATCTTGCATTGACTTGCTTTTATGTTCTCTCTTGTTGATTTAGTTAAAATGGTACTGATGATTAAGTGGATTTTATTAACATTCTATGGAATATTGATTCACCCCCCTCTTAGTATTCTAGATGTTAAAAAATTGGCATCAACGCTTGGTTCCTTCAAAGAAGCCTCACAGCTTGAGGAAGGTCCCAAAATTTGAATATAAGAAATATTTTCCCTCGAAAGTGGTCATTACTAAATTTTTAGAAGAAATACAAGCCATGAAGGACAAGTTGATAAAATAAAATGAGTACATTGAAAAACTACAAAGTATATGTAAAAATGTAGGTGATCTATTGATTGAAGGAGAAGAAATCAATACTAGCCTATAAGAGCAATTGGATGAGAAGAAAAATAATTCAAGAATATTAGGAAACTAAAATTTAGAGGATGACAGATGAATGTGTGAAGCTTGAATTAGAAGTAGAAATCCTAAGATCTAATCTAGAAAAAGAAAAGAGTTTTGAAGAAAAAATTAAGATAATCTCAGTGATGCTTGATGACTTGACTAATTCTCAAGGACTGGAAAAATATAAGAGTGCTTTAGGGTTTGAATAAGGTTAGAGTTCTAAAGTGAAGAAATTCACTAAAAAGGTGTGTTACAAGGATAAACAAGTCAAGGAACAAAGAAGAAATTTAAGAAAAACTCCTATAAAATGGTATGATGTAAAACGTTATTTATAATTCAATGGTGTTTGCCATTCTTGCAAGAGATTTGGTCATAAAGAAAAGGACTATAAAAAGAATGTGAATGACTCTAAGAACAAAAAGAATGGATATTAAGATAAAAGGGAAGGTGGAAAGAAGAATGTTACTTGTTGTAAGTGTAGAAAACTAGATCATCTTGGTAAAAACAATAGAAGGAAGAATAACATCTATTTGGAAAAGAAGAAATGATCAAACCTTATATCTAGAAGTGACAAGAAAAGAAATGGAAAGGATTTGGAGAAAGGATTCATCAATTTTTTCTATTCTGACCTCTAGTATAGATACTCATGTCAATATCTAAATGAAAATAGTGGCTGAGGGGAGCAATCATCATAAAATCTAATAAACACCCTTATTGGTACTTGTGTCATATCATGACAAAAATATATTTAATGAGGTAACAAGTTTAAGTTATTTTTTGCATGTGTGAAGAATGAGGTCTGTAGAATTTGAAAGGATGAAGGAATACATTATTGTCAAGCTAATCTACCTACAAAATGAAACATTTATTGCAAAATCATTCGAAATGGAGGGAATAAGATCAGATAGAATTAAAGGCATTTAGACTTTCATAATTTTAAGTAAGCAACAGTTGAAGTGAGCTCCAGAAATAGAACATGTCTATATATTTTCATACGTATTCCTGTTTGCACAATCTTTTACTTCTATTGATGGATAATTCAAAGATTGTGAATTATGTGGATAAAGCTTGCGTAAAGAGATATATGAGGAATGTGTCCAAAGAGTCTATTGGAGAATTCTCTTGGATCCCTCCAAGAATATTTCCTATAGAAGATACCTATGCATTTTTTCTATAAGATTGAATAAATGTCATCAGTTCAACTAAATATGTTTTGGGAAAATGAGTTGAAAGAGAATCATGATTCCTACAGAGTATTAGTTGAGAAAAAGTTGGATGTTTGAAGGAAATTTCCTTTGTTTGAATTTGAGAAGTTTATATGAATGGTATTGAGGAAAATTCATAATGAATCTTTTTGGATTGATGAGGCACATTTGGTACCAGAGAAGCAATAAGAGATGTAACTGACTAGTCTATGTTCTTTTGAACTGGTCCCTAAGCTAAAGACTATGAATGAGAAAGAAATAATTGAGGTTACGGGTGCGAGTTCAAAATAAAAGGAAATTGGGTTGAGGTCAATTGCTAATATGGCATTGAGGTATGATGCCATGGTTATTGGTCATAAATTTTGTATTTCTATAAATGACTAAAGTTTCTACTACTATGATGAATATTGTTGTTGACATGATATTAAGAGGTATGGAATATGACTTGTGTGAGTTACTTCACATACACCTTTTGAAGAATTTAAAGGAGATCATGCATAATAAGAATAATAATTTTTGGTATGAAAATTTGGTTGTTTTTCTATTCTTTTACTTTTTGAAAGAGTTGCTAGTAATAGGAAAGTTAGAATGGTCAAATCCAGAACCTGTTGCCTATCAAATCAAAAAAATTCATGATAAATCTTGATAGTTTGGATGCACAAGAGTCTGCCCTTGCTGCATTATTTGGAACATTTAAGACGAGGATGAACAAAAGGTCTAGGATTCTAATAAGCGCTATGGAAAGATACTTTGGAAGCATAAATTTTCGTGCATCTATAGATTTTTGTCACATGGAAGCAGTTGAATCAAGGCTAGTTTGGATATCTAAATTGGGTTATGAAGTGTCAAAGACTAAAATTGATATTTAAATATGCTGAATTATCTTAGAAATCCCTAAGGATCTGAATGAAAGTACCCTCGATAGCAAGACCAGAATAGGGAAGAAAAGGAAGAGTGTAGTGAAGCAAGAAGGTGCAGAAAAAAAAAGCTTGGACATGAGCATGAAAGAATAAAAATTTAGAGAGCTTTGGAAGATCTGTTGAAGGTTATTCCCGGTGCTAATTTTGATTCATCTATTTTTGTTGTGGAGAATTTTTATGGCATGATTAATTCTTTGAAATTCTACATCTTTGGAATTAAAGAGTTTGTTGGAACTAGGTCTGATGAAGAAGATTTGAATGTTATCAAAGGAAAATGTGCAAATGCATACAATCGAGTGATGAAGGAATTGGAGAATGTATAAGGTTGTGAACAAGAGGCACAAGAACTATTTTATTGTTGTTTATATTGGTCTAGCAATACATTGGATATGAGAAATGAAATAAGGTTGAGTGAGTCTTGACTGAGCACTCAAGCAGATACATACAAGTTAGCAGAAGATAAAGATAATCAAAGGTGGTCCTACATTGTGCAACTTCAAGAATTTTTTTTCTCTCTATAGAATTGAAGAACATATGTCATCAGGAAGTTTTTGGCACAAAGAGACATGATTAAATTTATACATACTTTTTTTTCTAGTGCTCTTGGTTGTATTCATGAAATATCCGAAATCAATCTTAGTCCCATTACTTTAACAAATGGTATAGAGCATCTAACTAAACTTGAACTATTTTACAAGACTATTGTAAGTGCAAAAGGTTCATGGGAAGAAGGTAAAGCATCATGGAAGGCTATTCTAGAGAGTCTTAGAGGTTCCTCTTTAGGTTAAATTTGTGTCCATATCTTTTTGGCTACTTTTTTGATATACATTCTTATACCAGATCCCTTCCTTTATCATTGATGTAAAAGGGGTAGAGATAAAGAGAAGGAGAAATAAAAGAGATGGAGAGTCAAAGGAATTTCTTTTGTGAAGATCAATTTTGATAGGGGGGGTAAGTCAAAAATTTCAGTTGTGGAATACTTGAAAAAGTTTTTGGTTTTTTTCATGCATGTTGCCATCAATGCCAAAGGGGGAGATTGTTGGAAGCCTTGCAAGATGAGCATAAAGTATGGATGGTTTTGTTGGTTATGTTGTCATTGATGTCAACATGGTAATAACTAAATGATGATGAATACATGGGAAGTCTTCTTAGTTTACTGAAAGTTGTTCTTTGTCAGTAACAATCCTCTATGATGGATCAATTTGTTAGTATGTGAGTCTAAAACTCATCTCAAGATATGATATGACTCTAATTTCCTAAGCATGTTTTTTTGACTCATTCAACCTAATTTTTATTGGATCTTGAGATGTTATTTTTTCTATGAACAAAAAGTTATCTTTGATAGAGTTCAACTCTATATCCTACTATTGTTCTATGTGTGGTGTATTGTGTGGGAGACTTTGCATTGTACTAAGGTGAACATTGTTATGCTGTAGTTGAGCTGAAAGTCTCTTTACTGGTAGTATGATGGGAAATTAATGTGTTCTTAGATCTAGAAGGTGTTCAATCATTAAGGATTATTTTTTGGTTTGAAGAATTATGTTTCTTAGTCTCGGCTGACTCAACAAATGCAGTATATTATGAAGACTAATAGATGACTTGGCATAATGTAATACACGGATAAAATGTTGAATCTTATGTTGGATGTGTTGCTGATATGTGGTTGTCATTGATGTCAACACTATTAGCATTTGGTGTGTCAGAGGCTGTATATGTCGAGGATATTGAGAAAATTGTAAAAGTGTTCCAAGTTCCTAGGGGAACTGTACAAGTCATGAAGGAATTTTGTTTTGTTCATTGAAGTTTAGCTACTATGGACTAAAGGGTTTATTTTTTAGAGTATCTAGTTCATCTACTAGAAGTTTTAGAGGTCCACGTATAGATTTGATCATGTTGTGGTTTGACAGTATTTTTGTGGTCTCTATTAGTGTTCCTGAGTGAAGTTTGTGTGATTCTAGTAATATTAGTTGCTCCAGATGTTTTTATGTTGTTTATTGATGTTTTTGGATGTCTCTAGATCATGCTCTATCTTTGTAGTACATCCACATTGATCGGTGTGCTCATGCACTAGTAGAATTTGGAAAATAAATGACTACGTGACTAAAACTTTTAGTCACGTGACTAACACTAGTAGTATTTAGAAAATAAATGACTAATTTGGTCATTTATAAGTGACTAATTTGGTCATTGGGTAAAATAACAACTAAATGACTAAATAAATGGCTAAATAAATGACTAATATCAGACAAATATAAATTACTATTATTCCTCTATTCTTTTTTCTTTTGAATTTGATCATAATCCATAGAGCTTAAGCCCCCCTCATGGGACCTCTACCTAAGTGGGCCATTTGGCTGCTTAGGTTGCTTGGTGCACCAAAAATACCTATTGTGTAAACTTGAAACCAAGGCTTATCATTTGCTAAAACATTTTCCAAATGAGGGCTTTATTTTTCCCCTCTTTTTACCATTTATTGAGTTTTAATAAGCACACCCTAATACCCTGTCAATATTTTATTTTCAGGCTACAACTCACAAAATTGGACAAGTGAAAGGTCAATACCAGCGAGGAAGAGTTTGGAGGAGTGGAAACCAATAGCGAGTGGAAATTAGAAAAAACTACTAACAATATAACACAATTTGGGCAGAATCTTCAGGTAAGTTCTGTGACAAATTGCATCATCTTTAATATCAAACTACAATTCCTTCCTACCACTACTACACAAAAGGGGATTTTAAGAAATTAATTCAAGACAAAATATTAATTTTATCTTAAATATATATTTTATGTTTAAATTATATTTTTAATTTTCTAATTGTCTTAAATTAAGACAATAAAAAAAATACTTTTTTAAAATAATTTTTTTACACTGAAGGCATATCCAATTTGAAAAGGCCCTAACTTGAATTTTGCATTCAATGGTACAAATTTTCTAAGAAGACTTCATTGATGAAAAAATTGATCCTTCTTGTTGGTTTGTTTGGTCAGATTAAATATTAAATGTAGTTCATTGTGGTCAGGGGATGTATGTAGGCCAATTGCCATAATGAATCTTTATGTTTTGACTATATGGTCATAATGGTGCCACATTGAAGATTGACAGGTTTTAGAGATAGTAGATATTTGAGCTGGAGACATGATTTTTTGAGCTTTTTAAACATAACTGTGTGAAAAGTTGGTATGCCAACATGAGACTATTTCTGGTCAAACATAACACCTATTTGAATTTCCTTCATTATGCTATTTGTTGATGTTCCTCCTTGAAGTTATCAAGGTCCTATTTTTTGTCATAAAAGTGTAGTTATTGACATAGCCATGGTAAAACTACAAGTTACATATCAAGTTAGTGATTTAGACCATCAATTAGAGTGTTGTATGTGACAATATTTGGAGAGTAGTAACTATGTTTCATTCCAGCTACCAACCTTAGAGCTTATCTTCCCTGCCCACCTTGTAGATACCATTAATTAGTGTATTGTAGGCAGTAATATTAGGTGAAATGCTAGATTGTATCATCTTAGCAAATAAAACAAGAGCTTCATCTACTCTTCCTCTTTTTCAAATCCCATCAAGTAAGGTGCTCTATATATGTAACAATATCAGGAAAACAATGTGTGTGCCCCATTTTGTGCAAAATACCAAGTTCTTCCTCAATGTGATCCCCTTTACACAGTCTTTATGAGAGTGTTATAAGTGATAACATTTGAATGTATTTCCATCTCTTTCATTTCAGCAAGAAGGGAGTTGATTCTATGCAGATCAACAGAGTTACCAAGGCAATTTAAATGTGTGGCAAAGGCTATGACATCAAGAGGAAGGAATTCAGTTATGCCTGAATGTAAAAGGTCCCAGTCCTTTTTTATGTCTCCTGATTTACATATGACATTAATATATTGAGTGAAGTGCAAAACAATAAATTTTTGTGTGATGCGAGGAGGGGATTTCTCCTATTTGTGTGTGTGGTGAGATGAGGTTTTGTATTGTTTTGTAGAATGAAGAGAAGTTACCAATTTAAAGAGGGGGTGCATCCATTTAAAGTTGTGCATCATCTTCATCTCCATCTTCATGTGGTTAACAGAGTAGAGTAGAGTAGAACAAAACCCTAAAATATCTTCTCTGCCCTCATTAACAAATAAACATAAATGCAAATACAATTTCACTCATGAGGAAATAAAAATGCCTATGTTTCTTGGTTAGTAGTTTATATTGATATAGTATAATTTAATATATACTTTAAGTTTTAAAAAATTATGTTTATAAAAATTCTTAAATTTTCTTAATTAAATAAGGGTTACAAGATAAAAAGTTATATTATCTTTCATATTTATATTTTGTAGTAGATATATTTTTTTAACTTTTAAATAATTATTTATAAAAATAGAAAGAATTTAAAAGTGAAAAATTGAAAATATTTTATAAAGTTTATACATTGAATGATTTTACTTATTATATATATATATATATTTTTAACTTAAAAATATAATTTATAAAAATGGCACACACATATTCAGCATACCCAATTGCACACCTAAAGTGCAATACCCAGTTTATTTCCCTCTTCTCCTTATTTTCCCTCCCTCATTCGACATGCATTTTCCTTTTTCCCTCATTTTTAGCTGATAGGCTATTTATTGTGGGCTTTTCCCATCAGATTTGTCTCACAGCAGAATTGTTTGGTACCTAAAAAAACTTCCCAGTAGTTGAATCGACAATCTCAACTGTAGGTCTCTCCTGCAATGCAATTTGATGATTTGTCTCACGCTGGGGGTATATACATACGTCTTCGTCTATACCATCCTTACATACCTCTTCATCTATACCATCCTTCCAAAATTGTGAGATCTAGGTGTGGAGGTCGCGCACAATTTCAGCCAAGTCTTGGTGAATTTGCAAATAAGGGCACGATCCTAAAGAAATTCCTCCCTATCACTGATTGCCCCACCCACACAAAGCTCTGGAATCACTTTAGCTCACTGAAAAGCAAGAGGGTTGCATTCATAGTTGGGTGCTCTTGGAGAAAGCATAAGTGTTTTTGCTAGATCATGCAATGAAAACTTGTCCCAGTAGGCAAACCCCCTTTTGAATCTTATTTTTAGGCTGCAACTCACCAAATTGGAGAAGTGAAGGTCAATACCAACAAAGAAGAGTTTGGAGGAGCGAAAACCAATAGTGGTGGCAAAGCAGCAGAAAATGTAGGATTCCTCACTTTTAATTTCTCATCTTCATGCACCTGCCAATTGCATTTTTCTGTAAGTTTCTAAGCCTTTTCAATAAACCAATTTGAATATATTACACGCTTATGGCACTCCATGAAACCCCATTTCCGCATTCTGTTAAGGGCATTTGCAATCACAATGTCTAACAAAAATACTCTTTTAATTTCTACTGTTATGGATGTCCACACCCTCTTGAGTGCAGGTAAAAAGGATGTTGATTTGCAGCTGCATGGAAGTTTTAAAGACTTTTCAACAAATCCATTTTGTGCATAGCCTGAAATCATTGCATACCATGAGTTGACTCTCCTTTGGGGCATTCTATCAAGCGATTAATTTGCATTTCCTATGCTTCCACATTTTTCATACATGTCTACCAGAGAATTTCTGACCATAATACCTGACAAACATCCCCTTTACCTTTATGCTTTGATGTATGTTCACACCCTAGTTGAAAGCCCCATTTTGGCACAAGTAGAGAGAATGCTGGCAGAGGTTGTGGAATTTGGATTTATAGCTGACAATTGCAATTGCTTGAAAGTTTTTAATGCCTTATCAACAAATCCATTTTGTGCACATTTTGAAATCGTTGCAGTCCATGAGACCACATTTCGAGGGCTCCCATTTTGGCACATGCAAGGAGGACACTGGAAAGGTTGTATAAATTAACTTTGCACCTGTCAATTTGCATCTGCTTAAAATTTTGAAGCTTTCTTTTTAAGAAATTCCATTTCGTGCCTATCCTATGATCACTGTAGTCTATGAGACCACACTTCTTCAAAGATTTTGTCAATAGTTCACGTGCTTATTCTATGTTTCCACATTATGTAGGGAACTTACAACCACAAAATCTTACAAGAACCCCCCTTCTGTTAGATGGATGTCCTCAACCTAGTTCCAAAGCTCCCATTTGGGGTTATGCAGGGAGGATGCTAGCAAGGTTGGGAAGCTGGGCATAACACCCGCCAGTTGCATTTGCTTAAAATTTTCTAAATCCTTTTCAACAAACCCATTATTAATATTTCTTGCAATCATTGCTTTGCATGAGTTGACATATCTTTGGGGCATTCTGTCAAATAGTTTGCGTTCCTTTGTTGTTCTGCCAATGTTCTCATACATATGTACCATAGCATAAGATATCCTCGTAGCTACATGAAATTTTATAGCTACAAGAAACTATAATATGTAGATAGATGAAGTGGTTGGAGCCTTTCAAAGTTCAGATATGATCTTGTTTATCAATGGCACTAGATGTAGTAAGAACCACATGAGCTAGAAGTAAAATGTCTATGTGCAATGCATTGTCAATGTACTGATCCTTGGTTGATATCCTCCTAAAATGATATTACTTGGAGAACGCTACCTCATCCCAACAACCAGTTCCTCTTGGGACTTCCCCCTACAAATTAAGTCAAGAGAAACTACAGCCTTATGAATTCAGCTTCCAGTAGAAAGGTTTTATTGTTATAACATGTTACACATCAAAATCATGAGGTGTAAAAGAGTGATGATTTTAGGTGAGAAGAGTAAAGTTCAACTAAATTTAATAAATTTCTTTCAACCTCTCACAAGAATCATAGATTTTTCCAATCTATGCACCCATCCAATTGGAACCCACCACTACCACTTTGTAGTCGTCTCCATGATCTCCTTTCATAATTTATGATTTGTAGCACCTTCAAATATTTAAGGTTATTTTGAATTTTTAAGGTTATGGTTGTCATTTTTGATCCAATGAATTTTCTGAGTCTTGCCAATGTTTTCCAAGTATTTCGAGCTTCACCCAACTATGACTTCATGTGCAATTAGAACTACTATGCCCAAGTCAAGTCTGAGTTTCAATTCCATAGTTTAGGTAATTTGATACTGATTGTTCACATCTTATGTTAGTTTGTGATGCAAACTTTAAAACTGACCAAAGAAACAACTCCAACACTTAAAAGTAAATCAGATCCCAATACAAACCATTTATAGTAGGAATAGGGGAAAGATTGAATTCATGTGATCTCATGATGACAAAGTGTGTGTTTATTATATTTTGGATATGCTAAAATAATTGATAAAAATGTTGTCATGCTATAAGATTTCTACCAGTAAATAATTATTGGGAACTCTTTTTAGGTGGAGCAATTAGGATAGAAGAGGCGATATGCAAGGATGCAAGAATATGTGTATAGACATATTGTAGCAAGCAGCATCCCCAGAGAGCTAGATTGCATTTCTCTAAGGCTGGCAGATAAAAACTGAATTAGTTCCCTATCTTATTGACAACTCATATAAGCAATTTGTTTTGGCAACTAATAATGTCCTTGTAGCATCTGTGGTAGTCTCATCAACTATGAGGAACTCTGCCAACCCACAAAGGATAGGCTATGCCATGACATTATGCATTCTTCTCATGTACAAAGCTCATATAGAAATAATTAGTTTCCATATACATATTCGTCTCTCTACTCATGTGCAAGATTATGTTCTTCATACATTTACTTTTCAGTTCTATAGCTTTATTTATATTAGAATATTTATTATTTTTTCTATCCATTTATAACACAAAATTTCCAGCAATTGAGACTATTGTCCCTCCCCAAATATTTATGCAGTTTAGATCAATATTGCAACTACTAAACAAATACTGTTTGGTATACAATCTACCATACAAACAATATTATTAATTTATCACATCAATTACATTTCCATTCACAGTGCTACCAAACAAAGTAGCTTTAAGTATATTTTCAATTGAACCTACAGCATCAGACATTCTTGGCAAGAAAAATTACAAATAGAACATGATTGTAAAGGCATACAATGTCGCTTGCAAGGTACCATACATTGATTGCAAAACATGCATATTTTCACCTGCTTAATTATAACTATCAAATAAATTAAATGTAGTTAGAAGATCCACCTTTTTCAAATAGCAGCATGGCATATGATATTATGTTCAATTTGACATCTCCAAGAGCAAAATTTTCAGAAAGTTCAATTTGCATGTGGTCACAACTGTTTCACATGTTCCGAACACATACTAAGAAACACAATGTACCATAACATTTTATAATGACTTGATAATGGCTGAAGATAGGAAACTACAAAATAGCTAACTTTTCCAAAGGAATTTTGGAAATTTCAACACCTATGCTCACATGACAATACCCAAGCATGTCAAGTAGCTCTTTTGAGTTAACTATATTTCGTGTTAGGAACAGGTAACATGCTGCACAACCAACATTAACCCTGTTTCACCCACACTACAATTAAGCAATAAGCTAGAAAAAAATGCATACCTACTGGACAGAAAGGTTCCATAAGAAGCAGGGTGAATGCACTACCTTAGAGCCTGCAAGTCTACTCCAACAAGAATATTACTAATATCTTGGAGCCTATGACTACCGAACACTTGTAAAACAGTTCCTGTAATTGTATTCATCATAAATGTCAATCAAACAAATAGATATCATTCAATAAAACAACCTCTAATACCAAATTCTAACTCAAAAATCCAATAATAGTATGTACAGTTTCCACCATATTAGACTAAATTCTCATAGTGAAATAAATTAAAATGAAATTTGCAACAAATGCATTTCATCCAAAAGCATACTACTCTCCAAACAAAAAATTCACAAGTAAAGTTCTTTGTGGTTGATAACAAAATCTAGAATAGCATAAGATATCCTCATAGCTACAGGAAACTTTTCCAGACAAAAATTCTTACATGAAAGTAAACAATTGGAAGTCACTTGACTCTTGCTGACACCATCTATAGCATACATTTACATTTTTGTTCTATATATCTTCATTTTATTTTCTTTTATTGTTTGATACTCATCAGGCACTCCCTTGAGGTATTGTATATGATGATGAAAAGTTCTGTCATAAATGTTAGTCAGGATGGATATTGTAAATTAAAATGATGTTTCTCATAATGCATTCACATGTATTGCCACTTGTGATCTTCATAATTTACTTTCAACACAACTAACCATTCACATTGCAACTCAAATTGAAATATATATACCATAAAGATCAAATGTCAAAAGCACAGAATCTTCTACAGTCGTATCATATTAAAATAACATTTTAAGTTTGGTTAGGCAATCTATATATTGAAAACTTGCCTCAGAGATAGTTTAATTTAAATCTACTTTGCAATAGAGAGTATTCTAGTCTAAGATGTTGCACTTAATTGGTTAAAGCATTGAGTTCTCATTGTGGGGACCCAAGTTCAAATCTCAAAAAGATGTCTAACATGGAATTCTAAGTTGTGACTCTTGGTCTTCCATAGGTGGTTTCTAGCATGGTTGCTTGAAAGGAACTTGGATTAGTCTCATGGTTGTCCTTACAAGAACTTACAATTAGTTTCATGTTGATGCTCATATGAGGAGAATAATTGTAAACAATTATCAATATAAAATATAAAGTATTCCTTTTGGTTACTTGCATACATGTATTCAGGTATAGATTTTGGATGTAACCAATCTCAGCCCTAACCATAAACCTATTAAACATTAATGATTAAATAAAATAAAGAAACTAACTATACAAACATGTGTAATCATTTTTCAGAAATTTTGTTGCTTCTGGATATTTTGCCAATGAAAACCTAGAACAAAATTGCATGTTAATTGCATACTATAATGAATAATTTTTCTGGAGATGAGTTCCATTGTTTCACTCTAAAGGTGGAAACCACTAAAACATATCTATACACATAGTGGCTTATGTAACAAATCCGGGGCAAAAAGATGGCACTATTCAAAGATGAAAACGTAGTACATTGATGTATATAGATTATAAGCTATTTGTATGTGAAGAATAATCAATAACAATATGCATGATCACAATATTTTTTCATAGGAACCTCAAAAGCTAGTCCTTGTAGCTTTAGTTTTCATGACAAGTGAGCTCAGATACATTACATCAGAAATAATGTTAAGAATAACTTGGTAGAAGGTGGCATTTAGGATACTGACATCTTATCCAATTTTAATAAATCCAATGTTTTTTTAAGTTGTAGCAATTATTTTTCCATACGTCTTTTTGAGGTTTTCTATCAAACCATTAGCAAGCCTTGTCAATGCATTTGCATATTCTTGAAAGTTTTGAAACTCTTTCAACAAATCCATTAACACTGTTTTAAGGCACTTTTTCTAATAGTTCACCTCCATCCAACTGATGAATTAGATCTACTGAATCAATCACTAGATAATCAAGAGAAATTCTTCTACAAAGACAGGGTCAATAATGTTCAGGTAATTATATAATACTATCAGCATATTCCTTGCAGCTCCCCCAGCTACAAGTGCTAGTTATTAGTCGATAGGCTATTAATTGTGGGCACAACCCACTCATTTTGTCTCACACCAAAATAAATCTACCCTCATTTTCTCTCACGTTTCTCTCACGCCGGAATAAGTCTACCCAAAAATTAATTTGGCCGCCTGCAAAAGTGTTTGCTCAATGGATCTCCTCAATTGTGATTAATCGGGTCTTTGGTCGATGCACTGGATGTTGAGGAATGCATGGGCTCTAGTTGTTGAGCTCTGAGATGCCAAATGGTGGTCCTTCGAGGGCGGTTCTGTTGGGAGGGCTTCAACAGGTGTAGGATCAACTCAGTAGTCAATCAATAGTCCCAACACTATTGCAGTTCTAAATCATCTCATTCAGTCAATCAATAATGGATCAACAGGAGTAGGATCAACACTGTTGCCATCACATTATGATTGAATTTAGTGACAGAGTTCTCATGCAAAGCTCCATGTTTGGATCGATATATTGTAAATACTTTCGTTACATTGTCTAGAAGATGCTTTCTTTTGCTGTAAATTCTTTCTTTAGCTGGTGAAAATCTATAGATAATAAAAAAATAAAAATCAGTAGAAATAGTAGACCATAAAGTGTTTAAAAAAATGAATATTAGAAAACAAAGTTAATAAAAGCTTGAAGCTTAAAATTGGTTTTCTTGCTCTTTCTTGAAATGTTTTTCACTTGACTAATTTTAATTCCTTAGTGATATCAAATACCATTTGTAATGTCAAAATGATTTTTTCTATTGAGTGATCAAATAATTACCTAAATTTGTATGTCAGGGCATGTACTGTGTATTATTTTGATATACTTATTGTATGGTCCCATGGGGGGCTTGGGCTTCTATTTTCATGGATCAAGTAGTCCCATGAAGCAAAAAAAATTATGCTACAAGATTAATTGAAATCTTTTCCTAAAAAATAGCATCCCTTACCTTTCAGGATTGCAAATTTCAGCGAGTGAAATTGAGGTGGGGCTAAAATTGCCCCTACAGCTTAGGAATTTTTTCTACCACTTGTCTATCACTTAAAATTTTAAATTCCTAAAGAAATTAAAAACGAGAGAATTTTTATCAAAGTACTCTAGTTCAACTTAAATTTTGGAGCTCAAACTTTAAGTTGAATTGCAAAATTGAATTCATGGGACCACCACCTTTAAAATATTCCTAAAAAAATCTCAGCAACACCCACTAAAATTTTTTAGGAAGCCCTCCTCCATGGGACCTTACCCTTAAGCATTGTCAATTTCTGGACAATGTCCCTCTTGGCTGCTACTCTTGGTCATTAATGATGTTGGAAAATTACAAAAGTATAAATCTCTTATTTTTTTCAACAAACAAGAAAGGAAATTGGCAAACCAGAACTGAACATCAACCATTCTCGATATGAGAACCAAAATTATGGAAAATTTTCACCAAAAATTTACTACATTAACCAAAGGCAACCTATTTTCTAGCAAACATAGTAAAGCATAACCTTTGACATAGTTACATTCACCATAATATTCTAGAATGAAACCAAACAGTAGCCATTCTTGTTTGCATAATTGAGTTTTTTTAAAATTCTCACTATATGTTGACTACAGTATTAAAGAACACCTAGTTTTCATTAGTGCATTGCCAATTCATGAGTATACACATCCTAAATGGGGCTTGTTAAATATTGCTACCAAACTTCCTGATACTTGCTTGAAGCTTGACTTAGGTCCAAAAACATACATTGCATATGGGACCCATGATGAACTTGGCAGAGGCAATTCAGTAACTAAGTTGCACTGTGATATGTCTGATGTGGTAGGCTACATGACTTTAAAATACTTGAAATTGTTGAACTGTGCTAGATCTTCTTATAATTTAATAAGTCCTTGATATTTAATAAAATTTGTATGAGGTTGTTGCAATTCCTTTTTATTTATGTATTATTGTTTGTTCTCACATGTATATACATTCTTACTTTTGACTTGATGTGTTTTTCTTTGGCTTATCTAGGGAAGGGGTTCAAAACCTTGTTTGTGGAACATGATTATGCTTTCTCATTTCTGATAATCTTAGACTAGACAGGCTAATAATGATTCCAAAGTCTACTTTGAACTCTTTTTAAATAGAAAGTTGATACTATATGCAAGTCTACAATTGGTAATATGGTATACTATCTAGGGATAGGGGCTAAGAACTGAATATCTTATGATCTAAATGCTTCATAATTGCAATGTTTTCTTTTATTGTTGTTATTTGTAGTAAAATTTTGTAGTATTTATCAGAGATTCCACTGATTTTGTATCTATGGTACATATTGCTCACATTGCACGATAGGTCTTTACCAATTTTGATTTTATCTTAGTACCTTCTAATGATCTATCTACATTGTTGTATTAGTCCCATTATTGCTATTTAATATGTTATAAATCTATTTTCCAATTAATGTTTCAAGTAAATGTACTAACACACACAGGCAATGTGAAATTCCCACGTTGGCAACAAGATAAGCTAGAAAAAATGTGGAAGAAGTTCAAGGAACGAGATTTAAAGGAACTACATGGATACTCAGATTGGAGCAGAAATGGAATTAATGGAAAGGGTCAGGATAAACCAGTGAATTTAGAGCCAAAAATAGGTGAATTTATTGGATCCAAGGTTGTTGATGAAAAAATACCTTGCTCATCTCCCCATGAGGATAAAGCAGCTTGCTCTTCCTCCCCAATTGAATTGAATTCTGATGAAATTGAGGTCAATGTGACTGGAGATTTAATTGAGAACTTGGAGGGATAGGATTCAAATATGGTTTAAAATAAGATTTCTTGCCTGGTAAAAAAGAGATCTGAGGAAAGCATGGCAATAGAAGTTTATACTGTGTGCGAAAAGAAAAAAGAAGTATTGACCAGTAAAGAGAACAACTCAGAGTTTGCATATGGTGGGGCTTTGTGGGACATCTTTTGTAGGGAGGATGTGCTGAAGCTACAAGCCTATTTGTGAAAACATTGGAAAGAGTTCAGGCATCTCAATGGTGCCTCAGTAAATTTTGTAAGTGTTATTTCTCATGTTAAAATTATTTCTTAATAAAATTATGTTATTGCAAAAATGTCATGTATAGTATGTTGGTTTTTGAATTTTTTAAAAGAATATATTTGTGCTTCAGGTTGTACATCCCATTCATGATCAGACACTCTTCTTAAATGAAGATCATAAAAAAGAAGCTGAAGGAGGAGTTTCATAAGTAGCATTTGAGGCTTTGTGTGGTGTTGTTTTTTGACTAGGCATGATGGAGCACATATTTTTGCAACTAACTATTCTTTCTGTGTGGTCAATTTGCTTTCCATACAAAAGTGGAGCCATGGAAATTTGAGCAACATCTTGGTGAGGTAGTATTTATTCCAGTAGGATGCCCTCATCAAGTAAGAAATCGCAAGGTGAGATACTGATATCGAATAATCTTTGATATTTTCTTCCTTTTTTCCTCTTTATGTAATGTGATTATTACGAGTTTCAAGTTCAGATTGTGAAAAATTCTCTAGTGCTTTTCAAAAAAAATCTTTAGATATAGCAAGACTATCGAAGATAAAAAGAGTTATCCTTGGGTTTAAATATTACATTTTTTCTTGGAAACAGTAATGTACTTGTTTATAAGGTTTAAAAGCATGGTCAACTAGTTTGGGACCATCAAATCCAGTTCTAAGATTTGCTGATAGGTGTCATTCCCAATGTTCTTGCATCCACATGTTTGGCTTTTGATTGAGAGAAGGATGTCAAAACATTGGTTCTCCACAATAACTTGACATTCAAAATCACAATTAGATGTATATTTGTTCAGCCTTCATTTATATACTGAGTATGCTTTGAGTTATTTTGGAAAAAAACTTGAGCTATTTCAATACTTTTAAATATTCGAAACAACTAACTTGGGTATGAAAATAATAATGTTTACTTTGAGACATGGTATGCTAAAAACCATCAAATCTAGTTCTGAGATTTTGTAACAAGCACCACTCCCAGTGTTCTTGCATCCACTTGTTTGGATTTACAAAAACATTGGTTCTCCACAATGACTCATCATTCAAAATCAAAATTAGATGTATAGTTGTTGGGCCTCCATTTATATGATAAGCATGCTTTGAGTGCTTTAGAAAAATGATCTTGAGATATAGCAAGACTTCTAAATCCTCAATCTTGTCCTATAGTGTTGTAGGGGCCACGAGGAGCACTACCCTTCAAGTTGTAAGGGTCTTCTCTATGAGGGAGCAAGGGAAATGTTACTTGCTGCTTCTGAAATGTGTGAATCTTAGATTATGGAAGTACATACAATCTATGAGCTGCCACATGGATCAGATGCAAAGAATGGCTCTAAAGAATAGAACGGAACCATAAATTCCAATAACCAAATTCCCATGTTCAATTGCTTAGTCCAAATAAAAATACTCCCACTGGTGTTTCACTAGCACATACTTTGACTTACGATGATGATGACAGATTTGAGTGAAATGCCTATATGTATATGTCTAATAATAGTAGGTGGGTCATATCCCTGGGTAATGTTTAATATATTTGTGCTAACATGCTTCCCCTATTATGAACCAAGTAGTTCACTTAGAAAGGAGATTATCAACTTTGCGTTTTAACTACTGGAAGAAATAATGGGTTAGGAGAATCAATGAAAGATGAAACTTACACCTTGGGATGATTAATGATATAAAGATCATTTTCCTATTTACCACGTATATCCTGACTTTTTTTAGTGTAAACTCATCTATTTCCTTTGTCTAGACTAATATAGAATTTAATTCCTATTAATAAGGGTAAATTGTTGGCTAGATTAATTGGTACAATGCTAACATCATCAAAGAAGAGATGCATACCCTTCATAATAAGGCATAATTCAAGGATGGTCTTCCCACCACCAATGGTGGCTTCTACTATAATGAAACCTACAAACAATTTTTCCATGAAAAGCAACTACCAATGATGAAATTGAAACAATAATTATGGGAAAATATTAATAGTTCCCAAGAACGATGATGGCTTAACAAGTCATGTGTGACAAAACAGTCTTCCCCCTCAATACATGTGTCCTCTTTTGTGTTCGTGCTTTAAAAAAATGAATCACCAACCATTATTCCATCAATGCTACCAAGAAGAGACCAACATGGTTGTAAAATCGAGAAGACTTAACAGTATGATGTCCTTAAAAGGAGCTCAACTATTGCTATGACCAATCATCAGTCCATCCATTATTGGTCTTAAATTTTGGTGCCATTACATGACTTTGGCATCTATGCTTCTTCATAGCCAAATGATAAACCTAATGGCAGGAATTGTGATACTTGGATTGAGAGTGAGAATGCACCTCTTTCCAAAATTTTGGTGTCAATATGGCCAAGCTTTGGATGAGTATATTTCTATTTTTGACAATAAGATGAAGAATCTATTGGTGGTTCAATATATCATTCCTTTGATGAGGAGATTCAACTGATGGTACATGATCTATTTTAGTTTTATCAATGGTAGAAAAATCACAATGACCAACATCTATTGATGTAGATTCAGAACATCTGTTGCCTACTTGCTATAGTCTTAGCTTGGGCTTGATAGGAGTGACAACACCCTGTCCATATTTGATTTTATCAAGTTCACCACTTGCATAACTTGTTTACTGAAGAAATTTGGATCGAGTACCTTTCATGTGCTTCTCAAAATCACCCAAAAAAAGACTTCTCTTTTGTGACAATCAAAGTGTGATCATCTTGGAAAGTTTCTTATAAAGATATGGAAGAAATTTTATCATTGGAGGAACTAGATCCTCCTACAATATTTTTATGTAAAGGGCTAGAAGTAATGAAGTCATTCTTTGATATAGAAGCAGATATTTCCATTATTTTGTCCCGTAATTGCTCAAGCTTTTCTTTGTCTATTTTCATTCTAAAGCTTATGTAGAACAAATTTAATTTGGATGTAATTGGAAATCTAGTTGACAACATTACTAAATTGCAAAAATTTAATGTGCAATGAAAACAATGAACTAAAGTATTGGAAGGATGAATCTAGAAGAAAATGAGAGTTATCTACAAGAAGGTTACTCTAAGAAGAGATGTGAAGCCACAATGTCAATTTTAACATTTGGATGATCCTTTATAGTTATTTCTGGCAAGAAATGAAAAGTATAAAATTAGGAAATGAAACAATTCACCCAAGGATTTGAAAAGCCATGTAACGGTTGCATTTGAAGGTACCTATTGTGATATTCCTATCTCACAATTCCCAGCATTTTTTGGGGTTCCTATTTGCTTTTAAAATGCCTAAGACAAATTGTCACAAGAAACCTAGAACAAATTCTAGGCTTACTGATGCATATTGCAACTTCAGATTTTTAGCAACGGTGATGAAACAGAACCCCTATCAAGGTGGGCTACTAGTTTTTTGGTTATTTTGTTTTTCAAAATTGTCCCTAAATGCAATTTGGATCAAGGTCAGTGGGGTTTTATAAACTGTAAATGTTAAGATTCCATTTATTAACACACCTATTCATATTTTTCACAAAGATTAGTAGCATGTCTGGAATTTTTTTTATCTTTAGTAGCCTTTGATCTAACAATTTCTTTAGTAACAAGTCTATAAATTTTTATCTTCAGTAGTCTTTAAACCATAATTTCCTTCACAAGGGATGATTAAGGAGTTGTAAGTTGTAAATATACTCATCCTTGTTGGCAATTTATTTCCAAAATATACTAACCTTTTCAGAAGGCTTTGACATTGTTAGCTTCTCAAGAGTCTCCCACACCCTTAAGTGATTCAAAATTCTCAAGATGGAACAACAGATCAAAGAAAAAAAATTTATAGGTTGAAGAGCTTTTCTTCCCTATTTATCCACTAGACTATCTCACTTGTCCTGTTAACACTATTTCCTATGATAAAATCCCACTAGCCACAATAATACTTTGAGTTCTCCATTTTCTACAAGCTTAATCTAGTTGGAAAACAACACAACTAAGGGATGAAAATTTTTAACCAAGGGTGCAAATTCCCTAGCACCACACATACTTGTTTAACCACAAGAAAATGAAATATACAATCTAGTTTTCCTCTATTCCTGCCAACTTTTTTCAGAGCCTTTGGAAAAACCAAAAATACCCAAATCCTGGCACTTGCAGGACCCGGTAATACTTTGAGAAGGGATTACATATTCAGATACAATTTTTTGCATTCAAAAAGTATAGAAAAAAAAAGAGAAAATACCTAAGTTTGGGCTGTGGTAATGAGAGGATGAAGAAACCTTCAAGAAACCTTGTTTCCTCATAAATATTTCATCCAAAATCAAATTATCTTTAGCAATCACTTTTGGAAAGCTATTGAGATTGAATAAACAATGTGAAGACAAATTTGGGAAATATGCAATAGATTTTTCTCAATCCTCAACAAAATTTATGATACCCTAAATTTTTCATGTCAATATCTTAGCAATTGAATGATGAAATCTAGAAAACAATTTTTTTTTTTGGAATTCCCTTTTGGAGGATAATTATATTAGTAATAGCCTACAAATAGATAATTGTGAGAATCTATTTTCTTGCTGCAATCAAAAGAAGACTTTGGCCTCTTGAAATAAGTTTCCACTATTCACATCAATTGAAACATCTCTACTTTACTATGGTCATGACTAGACTTAACACATCATCATATTCACAAACATCATAACTCTTTCAACATCTTCACTTCACAGTGCAGATCCTCAAAAACGTGTTGATACTGATATTAAGATTATAAGGGTTGTGGGATTCACCTTCTAGCCATACATGAGAAATCACTTCTTGTGGGTTGGAATCTTGTGAATATGCCTTATGAGACAAAAGAATTGGAAAATGCTTCCTTTGAACCTTCAACTTCTAGAATTTGACTGTGTAATCTCCATTTTCTGAGACCTTCCTACCCTTTGACATTCTTATCTCAATCATTACAAATTCCTATTGACTTCTCACCCATTTTCCCAATGCAAGATATCATGGAGAAGCATGGGGTCACTACAGAGCTTTGCTTGGTCATTAAAAAAACTAGGTAGAATAGGGGAACGAGAAAATATGATTTGAAAAATGGTTGTTTGAGTCTCTAGCCTCGTCTTTCCTAAATGGTTCACAAGGGTAAGGAAAGTTTGATTTATGTGTTACCATTTTTCATTCATTGGGGTACATGACACTTGGGGTAATAGAAAATGTAGTTAGTGCACAATGCCTATTGTTATGTTTTGATAATATGGTTTATCTGACTATGCATTAATTATTTCTCAGATTTAGGTGTTTATAAGAGTTAGTTGATGGTCGTGTTCCCCTTGGCAATTTTCAGGTGCTTTAAATAGATTTTGTATCATCAAGGAAAGTAGTATGATCTAGTTGGTTTGACTTTTGTTGGGAAATTCTATAACTTGCAATGTTTGTAATATAAACAACCCTGTTTTATAAGAAGCTTATAATCCACTTGACATATCTCACCACTAGACAATTTGGTTCCACTATAATCCTCGAATTAAGCATATATGTATGGAGGTGTTGCTAGTGGAAATTAGTTGCAGCCTCACCTCATAATTTGTATCCTCGCATTGACAATAGGAATGCTCCTCTTCCACAGTGGAAGACAAGTTGACACAAGTTCGAACCAAGTTGCCTGTATGGACGTACATACACTGGGAACCATAATCTCAATAAACTTGTTGGCTATCCCATGGTTGTTGGCCCTTGTGAGCAGTTGCAGATATGCAATGGAAAAGTCATAATAAAAAAAGTTGTGTCATCAAGTATGTTAATGATGAGTTCATTGTGTAATCTCATTTAAAAAAAATTAGCTGCTTTGTAGCCAAAGTGAAGCAGTATTGCAACTTGCAAATTACAGGAACAAGTGACATTCATCTTGGAAGATAGCCATGCCCTCCCAATGAAGAGCAGTTTTTTGTATTAAAGAATGGGGTGTATGCATGGTGTATGGTTAAATGTAAATAAAAAAAAACCATGTAAACTCTATGACCTAAACAACATGACTTACATTGACTACCAGTCAAATTAATTTGTTTCCTTCTAAGTTATAATCATAAAAGGTCCTCATAGAATAATACAAATTAGCCTCTCCAATTCGACAATACCTATAAATAGATAAATTTAAAAATTTAGTGGGTTGTACATAAATGATAAGCAACAATCTCTCTTTAAAAAGGAAATAAATAAGGTTTGCTTATCCTAGTCCAGTCATTCATCATATTAAAGGGAGTTTCCATAGGTTGGTGTTTCTTCAGGTTTCAAGATCGGGAAAAAATTTCCAGATTTTGAGAAAAATAGGGGATGGCTATTAAAATGATGATAAAATCTAATGTTTTATTTTTTAAACCAGAAATAATTTTAATACAAACTTAAATAAGCTGAAATTTTTAAAAGTGAATATGAAGTGTTGAATTTTTTGTTGACTCTTATATCTCATTCAATCAAGTAAATGCAGATTTCTTGGTATTTTCATTCTTATTAGCAGATATACAAAGCATGAAAGAGATACAATGCAAACAACAGGAAGAAAAAAAATGATTAATGAAACAACTATTCATGATTCATACACAATTACCTAGATTTTTGTTGTGTATTTGAGCATGGTAGTGCATTCATGATCTAAATGCTTCTTTGCATGGGAGTATTATGTCTGGGATTCCAGATCCACTCATTTGAGATTAGATTAGCTATTGATATATGTTTTTTGTTATTTAGTAAGTAAGATTCTTACACATAGATAGGGCTATTTGTAATGGACAATGTTTGTGTTGCCGTACAGTAAGATTTTCATAAAATATAGATACAACTTCTATGTACTTTAGAGATCAAACAAAACCATGGGTGCATAATGTGACTCTCTTGGGGATGCAATTGAATATCAGTAATTACATGTCTATTTGGCATACTTTCTTTTCTCTTCCAATTGCTATTGCAAACCCTTCTAGTAGCTGAAAGACTGAACCAGAATATTCTTTGTGGTATTTATTAAAAAAAAAAATTGAACTAAATGGAAATAACTGGTGCTCTCCTCTCAACCTCTTGCCAAGATTAATATGCTATAATGAAGCCATCCTCTAAAATGCTATACAAAATCTTGGGGATAAATCTAGCATTAATGACTTTGTAAAAGCAACTTTTCAAAGTGAATATTCACATTAAAGATATAGATGATATTAGTATTAGCTACCATAGCTAAAGCTAATATTCACAGCCTTCAGTTTGACTTCTCCTCAACTCCATATGATTCAGTTGGAAGTGAAACATGGTGTAAAATCTTTTGAACAAGAAGAAAAACTTGGAATAGCAAAATTGGTGTCCATGTTAACAACAAGAGCATGAATGAGCAAGGACAAATACAGGTAATAACATTCCAAAGATCTCAACATTTAGGTTTCAATCATGTTATTATGGCTGTAGTTAGTGTAAAAAGGCTTTGCAGTGTTTTGATTAGTTATGGAGACAACATACATATGCTTATGGTATATATGTGAATTGGTTTCCATACGATTCAGCCAAATTATAAAAACTATCGGCGTATTCCTTGCAGCTCCCCCAACTGCAAGTGCTAGTAAATATCTTCTAAAATCATTAGAGACATATAATCACAGTTTTCTATTTTAACCATAAGATTCGCAACTAAAAGGCTATTTAATTTTATTTTTATTTTTATTTTTTTAATAAAAAGGATTATCAGGGATTTCCTATTTTATGGATGACAAATTATTGAGTTTTTTCTTTCCTCCAATATGAAGGCTTTTCATAACGATAGGAACATTGATAGTTTATCTTTTGGGAATGCTCCTAAAATGGTGGATTGTGGCTCTGATTAGTATGTCTAATATGAAATTCAAACCCAAATTCAAATTTTTTTATGCCCCAAAAGTAGAAGATCACATATTTGGAAATGTTATGCCAAAAATCTTATTCTAAGGTTGTCATGTAAGTGTCAATCCTCATTGATGGACCATATAGACTCCGCAGTATATATAAGTAATTGCACTGTAGAATTGATCAATTTCATGGTGCTCTATTTTGATAGGAACTATACTAGCCATAATGTTAGGTGTGGTCCTTTTTCTTATTCCTGAGTCTCCAAGATGGCTGGTGAGTATTCTTGTTTATATTGGGTGTTCCATCATAACCATGACTCAAGGCAACTTTTGACACCCTCCACCATACAAGAGACTACGACTTGGAGCTCTTTGCAAGTACCTTGTTAAATGCACATGTCTAATCACAACCATCCTTGCCATGAATTCATCTACTCAAGTTTTAAAAACTTTCTAGTTGAAACTTCAACATGTGTTTGTACTTATTTTGAAAATAGCCTTGTTTCAAACTAGTTTCAAGTCATGTCTGGAAAACTTAAAGTATTATTAGTAATGCTATAAAAAAACATTCTATATATTAGTTAAGTTCTATGCCACCTAGACTCCATAACAAAAAAATGAAACTGAATCTATTGTTTAGTCAATTGTTTGCCCTGATTTTCTTTCATTACTATTTTGTTGCTTGATTTGACTTATTTTTTTCACACTAAAGTTTTCTCAAATTGGGAAGCTACTCAAACAAGAATGGTGTTGTGTGATTGGCATGAGATATTTCTTTATAATTAGATAGTAGTCAAGGATGCAAATAATTTAAAATATGAACGGTGGCTTTGTGGTTGAACATGTGCTCTCACACATTTATTTCATTTTTAGATATCATGAAACATTCAACAAATCCTTGGAATACTTAAATGTATTCACATCATGCATGTAAGGTACATATTGATATGGTTTTAACTTCTAATATTTTCAATCATGCAAAGGATGAGTGATCTACTTTCACCTGTTTTGAATATCATGGAGGATGAATCAGAGTCATTTTGATGTTTTATTGCTTTGGTGGAACATCTTGGTGCAAATTTGGATCATGATCAAAATGGAATACATTCTTAGCTTCTAGCTCTCAGAAAGGTTGGTGAATATTTTTTATTTTCTTGGTTGCAATTAGAGTACCATTTCTAGGATGAATTTTGATGTCCTCACATCATGTAAATAGAGTATACAAAAATATAAGCATTTCAATGCATGTATCTTTTCTAGGTCCAGGTTAACAAGTAGTTTAGTTGAAAGACTTTGGCTAACAAGCTTTTCCTTTACTGTACCAAATGAAAGAACAAAAAGTGACTAAAGATAGGCTTCAATTGCTTCAAGATGTTATAGGAGCATTTATACCTAGTGTTCTTACAGTATTGTGGACCACTGAAAGAGGAAACTAGTTTTAAAAAATTCTAAATGTTACCGACTCAAAAAATTTAAAAGAACAATCCCAAAATTACCTTGTTCTAGAATTTTTTATGATCAAAATCCCATCATATAAAAATAAAAAGCCATGAACATTACCAATTAAAAGAAAAAAGAATAAACACCCAAAAAATTACTCTGTTATGAGATTTTTATGATAGAAAATCCATCATATAATAAATAGTCCCGAATAATTAGTTTCATTGTAGTGGTTAAAACAAAATAGTGGATTGTTGCTGATATTGGGTTGTCAATCTATTGGATATGTTATACAAGAATATGTAGAGGAGTTGGAAAGTCTACCCAAGGCCAAAATAATTGATTTATTTCACAAAAACTATGCTCCTCCTATCATTGTGAGTAATATAATTTATGGAAATTTATTTGTTGGATCTCCAATGTTTATCCCTTCATCCATAATTTCTTCAATAATCCATTCATCATTTACAAATTGATAACTTGAATTATACTTGATAAAAATTTATTTGTTGAATCTCCATTGTTTATCCATTCATCCTTTACAACTTGACAACTTGTATTTCCTATATTAGGTTGGTGTTGGGCTAGTGGTATGTCAACAACTTTGTGGAATCAATGGTGTTATATTTTATGCTAGTGTAATCTTCAAAGCTGTTGGTGTGTACCGGACGCTTCTCTTTTGTTTCTGCTAATATAAATGTATTCTTTTCTATTTTCAATGGAATATAATTGTTTTGAAGTGAGTTGTAGGCTATTCTTTAGGTGATACAACATTAGTTGGAATCTCTCTACTTCAGGTGCCAGCCATGGTTAACTCGAGATAATAATACCTCATTTAGTTCTTCTTCATGATCAAGCACATTTATCTTGTTTATTAATATGTGTTTAGTTCTTGGAAGGTGCCAATGACAGCAGTAGGTGCATTATTGATGGAAAAAGATGGTAGGAGACCACTTCTAATGGTATGACTTAGGTGTGGATAAGAATTTTTTAGAGAAGATATTGGATCCATCACACCTTAACAAAGAAGTTATAAAGTTTAGAAGAATGCAAGCCATTGTGCGCACATATGGTCCTTGGTTCTTCCAATATTATTAGGTTCTAAATAATTAGTTCTCTATACTTTTGTCTAATACTGTTGTTTCTTTAGGGGAGCTTGCAACCAGGTTCTACAATAAAAATCATAGGCTATATTTTGGCTTTGAAATCTTACCATGAATGGCCATGAATTGAATAAATCTAGAGGAAATGGTTCTTGGAAGTACACAAGCCTTTTGAAGTCCCCTATGCTTCTCAAAAATGCAGGTGCCCCTCAATGTACCTCTTCTTTTATGGTTGCAAAGGCCTTTGAAAACCTTTCAAATCTAATAGATGGTAGCATGCAAAATAATTGTAGTCAATTGGATCTTTTAGGATTTGAAAAGCCTAAATTTACAGATGCAGTGAAGGTTAAAGAAAGTGTTCCTAAGACAGGGTAGATTCAACACGATGATGTTGAACATAGACTCATTGAAATCTCAAACTGTAGAGGTCATATTTATGACCTATTTGTAATGAAGGGACTAAACTCCATTATCTCATGTTTTTCATTGTTATTTCATGTTTTGCAATGCTTGAATTGAAATATAACTTCATTCCAAAGTACATGATGGGTTATTGCATGTTTATGGTTGGCAGACCTAATTGGAGCTTGGCTAAGGAGTTTTGTTGTAGGCATTAAGAATTAAAAGGAAAACATTAACCATAATCATTTTGAACCACTACAAGCTACAACACTAGTATGTAACTTTGTTGTCATCCATATTTTTTGAAATTGTGATTGGAGCTTACCATTAGTGCATATTTATTTCAGAACAGTAAAATTAATAAATGCATTTATATAGTATATATAGGTTATTTTGTAATGTATGCCCTTGCTAGATATGACCAGATGGGCTAAATATGTGTTTTTTCATTTGTAACAAGATTCTAGTAAAAAATTTGTAAATTTAATTTCATCAACATTCTAGATCACACTCTGTGATCCATCATTAGGATAATTTTCTTTAATCCTGATGATGGATCATGGACTGTGATTTGGATTGTCAATGATATTAAATGTTATTTTTACCAGAATCTTGTTTAGTATATCACAAACTCTGCAAATTTCATGTTTATTATGTTTGCATGTGTTAATTTTTAGTTGGTTGTATGGTGTTTTCCTAGAGTTGGGGAATGCATTTGACAACTATGGGATAAACTTGTAATGGGTCTAGCATAGTTTTAACTTCTATCCATTAGCCTTTTGTACAAAGGAGATAGAATGACAATTACTTTGTGTAGGTCTTTAAAGAATTTACAGATGTGTCTTCTGAGCGTGTAGCTCCAAATGGTAGTACAGGTGGAAAGCGAGTTCATTCACTCTCATGCTGATCCAAATCATCTAGGTATTTAATTTGTATCATAATGCAGTATGTTCTAGGATTGGAGTACTCTATTTGAGGCTTTCATTTTTATCAATGGACCAAACTCAAATGATCTGAGAATATAATGATGCATTTTTATAGTTCATGTGAGAATTGTGTTATCTAATAAAAATTTACTTCCAAATATGCTTTTGATGGATGTTCATATCCTCATCCAAAGCTCCAATTCACACACAGGAAAGGACACTTTCAAGCATATCAATTACAAATTTACAATCAATAATCAAGTTATTGATCAATTGTTCAGGAATAAGGAAGTTGTATATCACTAATTGAATATTGTCTATTTGTTTGTTATCTTGCATGAATTCATCTATTTTAAAATTGTAAGAGATAACTAGGAAACATTATATCTAGCGCTTAAGTTTAGGGTGCCATAGTTGGAAAAGGAAAAAAAAAATGTTTGAATTTTATCCTCTATATTATTTGACTTTTATGAGTTTTTGATGTGCAAATTTTGAAATGTTATTTTTAGGCTACAACTCCAAATTGGAGAAGTGAAAGGTGGATACCAGCGAAGAAGAGTTTGGAGGAGCCAAAACCAATAGCGGTAGGAAAGTTGTAGATTTGCAAGGGGATTAAATGGGTTGAGCCCCTATAGGAGGTTGTTGCCCTTCCAAAAGGACTATAGTTAAGGAAGTGGAAAATAGTATAATTATATGAAAATAGGAGTATTATGTTTATATAGTGTCTATAAATTGTACAGTGTCACTGAAACATTGAATGTAACCAATGAGATTTTGATTTTCCAATGAGGCTTAATAAAGTAAATTTTTAGAGTGGTTTTTTCTCTACTCATAAATATTGTGTTGTGGCTCCTCTTGATTTGTAATCTATTTGTGTTTGTGTTTGATCAATCATATTTGTTCAAGCATTTTAGTTTTCATTTCATGGTGTTTTTTAATATTTGAATATCTATGATACTTGAAGTTTATATCTATAAACTTGTGAGGATTAATTAAGTTATATTTGATTTGTAATGACTAAATTAATGAATAAATACATGACTAAATTAATGATTAAATATATGACTAAATTAATGGCTAAATATATGATTAAAGTAATGACTAAATATATGACTAAATAAATGACTACCATGATTAAATAAATGACCAGTTAACAACAATCAATGACTAAATTATTGACTAAAGATATGATTAAATTAATGACTAAATATATGACTAAAAAAATTACTACCATGCCTAAATAAATGACTAAATTAATGACTAAATCAATGACCAAATCAATGACTAAATAAATGAATAAGATAGTTTAGTCATAAATTTGGTGGTGTTATAAATGACTATAAATAAACCTTTAAAATAGTCACGTGACTAAAATTAATGACTAAATATATGACTAAATAAATGACCAAATAAATGACTAAATTAATGACTAAAATAATGACTAAATAAATGACTAAAATAGTTTAGTCATAAATTTGGTCATGTTATAAATGATCAGCAATAAACTACTAATGGTCATGTAACCAAAACTAGTCATTTATATGCAATTTTTAGTAGTTTATTTAGTCATATATTGTTGTTTGTGTACTAGTGATGGTCAAATATTTTTTTTTTCTTGCACACATTCGGGTTTTCATGTTCTTGGCTGACATGATGGTGGTAACATGTCATGGATCCTTGAAAAGTTAAATTTGAATGTTTGGCATGCTTGTGAATATTGTTTTGGGTCACATCATTATTTTGGTTGATCATGTTTAGATCCACATTGAAAATTTAATTGTAAATTTGAGCTGACATTGCAAATATGTTTTACTTTCCTAGCCAGCTAAGTTGTTGATGAAATCCCATGTAGTGGATATATAAGAGTGATTTTTTCATCAGTGTAAAGTGTGCTTCGTGTTCTGGGTGTGATCTTATGTGTGTATGTGCAAATATCATTCAATTTTAGAGTAGAGTGTGAAGAAGATTGAGTGAAGTTTGAAGTAGTTTGAGTGAAAAGTGAAGGATTTTTTTGTGCTTAATTGGAACTGTAATCAGGCTTGTCCATAAGTTATTTTCTTAGTTCATACCCTACATATTTAATCCTATTTTGTATTGTTGGTCAGTGAGCCCCTTCTGTAATTGAGCAGTGAGCTCTAGGCAGTGTGCCTAAATGCATGTGCATTCCCCTTTATTTTTTTCATTATACTTTTAAAAGGGTATAATATTGTGGACTAACATCCACCATGGTTTTTCCCCTAATAGGGTTTCCATGTAAAAAATTATTGGTGTTCTCTATCTCTCTGATGTGTTAATTGCTTATTCATCAGATCTGAGATTGAGTTAAGTAAAGTTTGAAAAGTTTATTATTTTGTGACAACTGATTCACCCCCCCTCTCAGTTGTTTGTCCCTATTTTGCCAACATCTTATATGGTTCTAACCTAATTGAATAATAATATATACTTGCATATATATAAGATGAAAGATAGAAGAGATGAGTAATGCAATTTGAAGAGAGAGAGAATAAGAAATACAAGAGAGCAAGAAGGAGAAGTGAATGTGACCAAAGGAGAAGATCAGAGCCTAAATGTTTTATTATTTGTGATCACTTTTTTTGAGTGACTACAGTGTGATGTAGTACTTTATATTATGAGCTTCAGTGGGACTAAACCCTTCATTGTGAATGTGTATTCCATCAATTCATTATTATGGCAGTGAGCCACCATCATTGTATCTTGGTAGTGAGCCATACCTTTTATACTCAGGTTGTGATCCTTTTTAAGGATAGTGAGTCTTAGTAGTGAGCCCTATAATATTTTGTATCCAAATATAATATATTGTGATTTAACCCTCACCATGGTTTTTCCCTCATTGGGTTTTCCATGTAAAAATCTTGTTCATGTGTGATTGTGTTGCGTTACTTTTATGTTCTCTCTTGCTGATTCAGATAAAATGGTAATGATGATTAAGTAGATTTTATTATCAATATGTGGAATACTAATTCACCCCCCTCTCAACATTTCATATGTTCAAAAATTTTCACCTTGAGAGCCTGTAAAAGAGACATGTTTCCTATCCCCATAGGAACTTATTATTCCACCATATAAACCAAATTGATCTAGAAGATTCCTTTCTTTTTTCCAAAGGGTCACACAGATTGAGAGACCTTTTCATTTTTTCCCAGAAATATAATTTATCACATTTTCATAAAAGATCTTTACCCCTTTTCTTATCATTAATGTTTTTAATCATATTAAAGTCCTTAATGTAAATCCAAGGAATTTTAGGGAGGTTAGTGCCCATCTAATTCCACAGATCAGCCATTTCCCTATAGTCATTTGAGGCATATAGGTAACAAATCCCCTTACCATCTAAGACAAAGGAAATTAAGAGCCACACAAGTATATTGCATGAAGAGAAACCCCATTGAGAAATAAATTTGTACCATTTAGGGTGAACAAGGATAGTGGTACCCCCTTTATCCTTCTCATGTTGAGTACAAATGATTTTTTCATTCTTTCATGTAAAATTTAACACACTCCTCACCTGAAAGGTAGTCACCTTTATCTCTTGCAAGCACAAAAAGTATATATGATTACTACTATTAAAAAAATCTCTAACCACATACTTCCTATCCATTGACTCCAAACCCCTAACATTTTAGCTATAGATTTTAAATTTCATTTAGATTTAAGGAGAGGGGTATTCTTCTAGTTTTTATACAATCTATCAGAACACTTAGGAATTTTCTCTTGTTTTCCTTTCTTAGTCACTTTTTCCTCAAACTCAAAATCATAAGAGGTTGACCTCTCCATAAGTTTCCTCTTCTTATCACCATCCCCTTTTAAGGGGGAGAAAATTATCATCCTTAGTTCCCCCACATAGGGAATTATAACAAGAAACAACCACCTCCTTACCATACACATCATCCAAAGGATTGATGGTATATTTTTAAAGAGGTTCCATTATTTCACACTCCTCTAAGAGATTCATTTTTTCTCTAATTTTTTTAGCCTTAGCTTTAGTAGATTCTAAGGAAAGCTACTGAGTGTTCATCTTGTGTCTTGTGGTATCTAGAAGGTTATTGTCTAGGATGAGATTAGGGTTGGTAGCTAAGCTACCTTTAGCCATCCCATAATTTGACTATTTCACAATTTCCTTATTACTTTTGCTTTGGCTTGAATGGAATCCAAGGCTGAGGATTTTCCTTTCAAAGAATCCATGGGAGATAGAATTTTCTATTTATATTAATCTTTTGGGGGGATTTTGGGGGGAGACATGTGCTTAGCATGAACAAAATCCAACTCACCATCAAGTAGTGGATCTTCAAGAGACAAATTCAAGTTTTCTGAACTCAATGAATAAATATTCCCAATCTTATAGTTATGGTGGGCCTTGGTGCCAACATGGTCATGAATTAAAGTTTTCATTTCTTGTAATTTTTTATCCCCCTATCTTGTGAGGCATCAAACCCATCCTTATTATCATTTATCTTGAAATCCCATTTCAAATTAACCTAAACCAAAGGATAGATTTTAGGGACCTAAGTAACTCAATTTCATAGTTAATTATTTTACTGCCAATTTGTACTAAAATTAGGTTTGGGACATCCACATCAAGGGATAGAGAAAAAAAAACCATAGAATTCAAATGAGGGAGTGTAACCCTTGACTCGTCAATTTCAATTACATTACCAATAGGTTTCAAAATATTGGGAATGAACTTCTAGAGTTTTGGTAGGACATTTTTCATTTCAAGCTAGTTAGGGGCTAACTAAGCAACAACCTCATCAAAATTATATTTTGGATACCAAGGGAGAGCTCTAAACATATAATTTCCAACATTTTAGTATTCTTTCTTAACCACTCTTTCCTACATCCCATGATTCCTAAAGAAAAGCACAAATAAACCTTTTTGAATCATTCTACGAAGTAAAACATGAAAACCCATATTTTTCCCCCAAATAAAGGAAATCCAATCATTAAAAAACTTTTGAGAAGGAAAAAATTTAATATATAAACAAAAAAAAAACATTGTAATGTTCCCTAACTTTGGCTTTTTTTTTTCAAATTCTTGAGCATATCCTCATTCAGAGGTATGGAGAGAATCTTAGGCATAGAGGATACCTTACCATGGCTTCCTTGACCCCCATCTTCATCTCCAATTATTCATCCATCTCCCCCTCCATCTACCTTGGGCTGTAATAGTCTGTTGCCTCCCATATTAGTGTCCCCGACAAGCTAACATCCTCCATGGCAGGCAACAAAGGTAGCAAGGGGAGGTTAGACTCTTGTACCCTTGTTGGCTATCATAGCATCCCTGTAGGTATGTTTCTTGAAAATTTCATTTTCCTCTTGATTTAATTCATTTACATCCTTTGGGGCTTCAATCACTTCATTTGTATCACACACCTCCCCACTTGCTTTAGATCCATCTCCCATGAGTCAAATGACTCAACAAAGGTAAGAGTGGATATAGGACCTAGACTCCTAATTAATGCTAGATTAACACTCCAATAAGACCTAAAACTGCCTTTACAATATTAAAAACTTGATTTCTATATTTTTGTTTGTTGTTGTTAGCTATCTATTTTAGTTTGTTGAGTTTTTGTTCCAATCATTTCATTAGATCTAGCTTAATTTGGTTAAGCTATTGCATTACTTAATTTAAAAATAGCATTTACAACATTTCATTTTCATGATATTTCATAGTGTAATTAGTAAATCACCTTGTTTACAATCTAAAAAATTGCATTTACACATTTCATTCTCGGTAATTCTATTGCATTTTAAGTCTCTTTCCATTTTGAGTTTGTATGTATTACTTTTCACAAATATTAATATCTTTCTTTTCAAAGTTTACAAAGAAAAATTTATTCAATAAGCATGTTAGTCATTCATTCAATACATTTCCTAGTTATGAGAGTCTCTTAGTGCAATAAAATTAAAATGTTGACACTTGCCTTAAATCTACACCCCCTCTTATCTCTCCTATTTGTTGGAATGATGTGATAGAAGGTGATACAAGAATAGATAACCATAATGATCATAGTTTTTCTTCTCGTGATACCTCTCCTATTAGTGATGAAGGTATCTTGGTGAAAGAAGATGCAGTCATTGAGAATCATGAAAGTATAGTTTGTCTTTCCCATCCTCCCCCTTGTGAAGATATTATTACATAAGAAGATGAGATCATTGCCACTACCTTACTTAGTATACATTCCTCTTCCAACACCTCTACTACTTATGAGAGTGCTTTAGAGAAAGAGAATACAATCAAGAACGAGCATGAAAATCACATTTTTGAGGAGGACATGTTAGTGTTAGAAGATCTAATGATCGAAAGTTATAACATTATTTATATCCTTTGTAATATCCCTAAAATTTGGAAAGATCTATTTAAATGTAAAAGGATTCGATCATTCATAATCATAACAATGATAGTTCTCCTTCCCTTGATGCCTCCCCTATTTGTGATGAAGTTACTTTACAAAATATAATAATCAAATGTGATGAACCTCTTAAAATAAATCCTACTAGGGAAGATGTTATGGCACAAGAGAATGAGACCTTAGAGTAAAAGGATGAAATCATAGACAATCATAACAATCAAATTGGACCTTCTCTTAATATCTCTACTATTGGTAAAGAAGATATTTTGATGTTAGAAAATCCAACCTATAAAAGTCATGAGAATCTTAGATTCCTCTCTTCCCCTAGGGAAAAAATTATTGAACAAGAGAAGTCCATCATTGATAAGGAAGAAAATACAACCATTGATAACTCCTTGTGATGAAGTCATTTTAGAAGAACCAATCTTTGATTTTCATGAACATCTAGTTTGTACAGTTCTCCTAAAATATCTCCTCCTAGGGAGGATATCATGGTGTGAGAAAATAATAACATTAATAAGTGATGGGACTTACTTGGATGATGGTGAAAATATGACACTAGAATCCCCTTCATTAGAAAGACATCAAATCAAAATTGCTAAGGTTATGAATGCACAAGTTTCCATTAGATCCCCATTGATTATTGGACCTCCTAAATACCCTGTGTGACATCCTAAGAATCCTATAATTCTTTACCCACCCTCACAACAAACACAAAATAAAAAAAACTTGAACTTATCCTTTACCCACCCTCAAACCAACCGCAAACTCAAAAAAAACCCATCCTCATCCTCAAGCCACCTAAGAATAATGTGTCACAGTAGCCTAGTTACAATACTGTTTCTCATACATATAACACTAGAAACAATCCACAACAAGAAAAACACTTTCAACATGCCTCCCATTTCCTAAAATTATCTTTCCTAGTGCCCCTCATTTTCTTTCACATAATGAAAAAGAGTATAGTCTTGTTGAACAACTAAGGAATACTCAGGTGCTAAGATATCATTATGGGATGTTATTCAAACCTCCATTAATTGTCATAACATGATTCAAAGTTCCTTACAACAAGTTCCTACACCTTCTAATGTGCAATCAAATGATAGGGCAAACCAAATTCAAGCTATAATACCAAGAAAATTAGACATTACTTTCCATTAAGATGAGTTACCCTTGTTAGAAGTGCAAAAACAAAATGAAGCTTTCATGATAATAGCTATACATAATCAGATTGGGATAAAGAGGAACCTTTTTGATGATGGTTCCACCCTTAATGTGTGTGGTATAAGCCTTTTGGACAATATTAAAGCAAAAAAAATCCACATACAACCTGCATCTTTATTTATTGGTGGGTTTGATGGGAAAATAACTACTTTGTGTGATCACATTACCTATTACAGTTGAAAAAGTTACATTACAAACCATGATCCATGTTATGCCTAATGATCTTTCATACAACCTCCTTTTAAGAAGACAATGGATTCATGAAATGCATGTGGAACCTTCTACCCTTGATCATAAAATGAAATATGTCTACAATAATGAAGTGCACACACTCAACATTGATCATGAGCCTTACAGTGTTTTACAACTTGAAAAAGACAAGGAGAATCCTTTGAAGACATTGACACTGACTGCACAAGTAGAACACGCACAAAAAAAGATAAAGAAAAACATATTGAGGAAGTAATGAAGCTATTAGAAGATGATTAGGGTTCCTTAGATTTCACAACATTCATGGGAGAATACAAAATCATAAACAAAGAATCTAAAAAGGGAAAAAGAAAAAGTAGTAGTGTCAACATAAAATTCAAAAGACCTAGTGTAGGGTCACCAAGACCTTATATGCATATTTTGTGTAATTTTTGGTTTTAGGTTGTTTTGTGTGTTTTGAAGTTTTCTAAGGTCATTTATTATCATGTGTGATCATGTAATCCATTTTGGAGTGCTTGTAGGCTCGTTGGTTAAAAGTTGCAAAAAAAATGTCATGCAAAAAGCAAGAAAGTTGTCTAAGTATCAAAAAGAAAGAAAAAATTACAAAAAAACAAAAGAAACCATTCCCAATGATTGAGATCAGTTGTAATGGATGAATAAAACTTGAAGAGTCAAAGAAAGAAAGCTTTTTCCTATGATTTTTGAGCATTCCATTCTATTATGCTTTATTGTACAGAATGTATAGCCTATGTAATGGTTTGAAAGCTGTTGGAATTTATCAAGTCATGTATCTACTTTATTTTGGTTTTGATATCATCAATTTTGGTCTACTTTAGAGAAAGATATTGCAATTTTTCTAAAACTTCCTAAAACCCGACCTAGGGTAAGCAGGGAGCAAAAATAAATATGTAACTCACCTCTCCACTAGTGGAAAATAACCAAAATGGGTGGAGAGGTGTACATGCATGTATTTTAATTTTTCTCAATCTTCTAGGGGCCCAAGGAGGACTTAGCATGTGCTTTGGAGTGACAATTAGTTTGATATGTGCATGTATCAAACATTGTGACAACATTGAAGAGATAACTCATGAATTTAAGGCTAGAATCTTTTTGGTTTGTCATTAGAAGCATTATGGGAGTGCAGTAAGAGGTCTCATAGACCTATACAAATGGTTTTGTAACATTCTTGAAGGGTTATACAAGTCACATTATGACTATCCCAAAAGATCTAGTTAAACAGTCATAAGAAACATGTTGGTTTCCAAGCATATTAAGATTTTCCCTTGAGTCTAAGCATTGAAGACTTAGTAAAATCACATTTAGGATGTTGGAAAAAAGTATGCATGTTTTTTTCGAGGATTTTAACACTCCTTAATGGTCTACCTTAGTTCATGAAAATCATCTCATCTCATCTAAGTTGAGCAATACAAGATTGTAAGACTCAAGTTTGGTTGCATTTGTGTACCATCACTTTTGAAGTTATTCTTAGTCCTTTTAAACCCTTAGATAAATCTTCCTTTCATGTGTATATGATGGATAGGATTCATTGCTATCACAATTCCTTGATCATTTAATTCTTAATTGTCAACTTAGGGGTGTCTAAAGCTATCTATTGTAAGAGTTGGATCAGTTTTAGGGGGTTTTGTTGTTGGTCCACTTTTGTTAGGAGACGTTTGGAGTTGTTCCTTCCTTTTTGGAAGTGAATCTATGCCATTCTACACTATTCTTATAACTTCTTCCTAACTTAACTTATTCTAAGGCTATAAAATGAATTACTTCATAATAGAAAATGTGCAAAGATGGGTCATATTCCAAGCTAAATTAGATCATGAGGAAGGATGATTAAACTTAATTTTAACTTGCAGGAAAACAAGAATCTAACATTTACTTGAATTCAAAATATTAACTAATTGACATAATTTAAATCTAATTCAAAAATAGACTATTCCATTCCTTATTCATCCAATCTAACAAGTAATAATTCCTACTCTATGCATATTCCATTAAGAACATAACCATTTATTAATCATAAAATAACTATCTTATCTACAATCAAATTAACTGAAAAGTAAATGGAACTAAAGCAGGAAGAATTATGATTAATTAATAATCAAAGCAAAGATATCAACAATGCAAATTTAGATTTAAGATTTATTCTAACTTTGAACTAATGAACAATTTCAATAACGAGAATGAAGATGAACTATTTAACTAACAAGGATCACCTTCCTTTGGTAGAGCGGGTCCTACTCTACCTCTGGAGGGATCTTAACATAGATATAATCAACTCCTTTTATTCCATCAAATTTTCCCAAAGAGGGATGAAAGTACAAAAGTATTCAATGAAGAACTTGAGAAACAATAATTAGAAACTAATACAATCTAATACCGAACTAACTTTAGACTGGATATAAATATCCTTCTCTTACTTGAAAATAGGGAAAAGTGAGAAATCAAACTAATCTCCAAATTATTAAAGGTATTCTAGAGCGCAAGGAAAACAATCATGAAGATCTTGCAATTATCTTCATTTGATATTGAACAAAACTTCAGAGTTGGAACATGTGCTTTTCTGGAAATGTTGTTTGGTTGAAAGGTAATGGTTGAAGATGTTTAGTTGTGAAAAGTTAGTTGAGGTTAGCTGCAAATATCATTTGAATGGGAAATGGTTAGCACTTCATCTCTTATATAAATGCTCTTCTAGTTATGCATTAAATACACACAATCATGAAACAATCACACATTAAATACCATTAAATCATGCATTCAAAGGAAATAAGCACTTATATAAAAGCATTCATATTCTAAGTCTTCATACATAATTAAGCCCATAAATGAAGTATATAAAAAAAAATATCACAAGTTCTTAAGTCAAATATAAAGTATCAAGTGTTAAACTTATAAAATATATAAGGTCTTTGCAAGGCCTCACCATCCTCCCCCTCGTACTCTTAACCATGTCCCCATGGTTATAGAACAATTATATTAGTAATGTATTTGTTTAGAGCTTTGATCCATAAGGAACAGTCAAATACACCTTCTTTGTATTGGTCCAGAGTCCTATTTTTATTGGCAAAGCCATTGTTCTGTTGAAGTTTCTCATACCAAGATTTCAAGACTTCCTCTAGTATCTTTTTAGGTGCATTTATTTTTGGTGTGGGTATAATGATGATGGGTATCCTAAACCTCATCCCAATCCAAAATTTCTTTTGTTGTTGAATAAAATTGATAACATGTCTAAACCTTGTTAAACTCCATCTTATATTGTTTGGGTTGATGGGCTCTCTTCTTTTCAATTGATTTGAAATGGAGTTATATCGTTCCATACATGCTTACTAAGCCAATGGAGGGAGTGTTCCTTCCACATTTTGAAATTTGCAATACTCTTCAATAGGTTAGAAACGTAAATTGGAACCACATCATTGAGTAGGGAAAAATTTAAGAACCCCCCGTCGGCGAAGGTGTAAAACCTTGGCGAATATTGTATACTTCCTAATAAAAATATTAATTATAGTGGAGTTTTTTTTGGTTTTCGTGAAAAAAATAATGTCCATTGGCAAATATTTTCTAATCGCTAGAAGTCTATGGAAAATCCTAGCAAAATGCAAATTTTTTAAAACCAGTAAAATTTTTCCATTGGTGATTAAAATCTATTTTCAAACCAATAAATATTTCGATTAGCGAATTAAACCTGTTTTCAAACTAGAAAAAATATTTTTGTTGCTAATTAAAACTTTTTTTCAAACTAAAAAATAAAATTCATTGGCGAATTAAACCTATTTCAAATGATTAAGAAAAAAACATTGGTGATTTAAACATAATATCAAACTAAAAAAAAATGCAGTGGTGAAGTGTCAGTGCAAATTTTCCTAACCTTAGTTGTAAGTCTTTCTTGGTCATCTTTGTAGTCGGTGGGTCAGAGGTTTCAAAAAATTCAAAACTTCAGACTTTGGTTCTAAGGTTCCAAGTTTTAGTGACCACATGACATTATGGACCATGACCATTCGATGAATTTTCAATGGACGGTTGTAGTTGCATTCTCGAAGTATATCTCTCAAGCACTAGATATGAGAATTGAAACCTTCAGAATTACACTAGAACCATTAGATTTTCAGAAATCAATGGTTGAAATTTTATTAATTATTTAGGTCTATCAATCATCCTACTCTTGTTTACCATTTAATATTGTCTAATTCAGACCAAAATATTTTATGACAAAGCCTTAAATCTTAACTCTTTAATCTTAAGGGTCGAGTCTTGTCAACTTAGTGATGTTCCCATTTTAAATTATGCATGTGCATAAAGTTTGTTTTAAAAGAGGGACCATTCAATGAATTTTTGATGGACAAATATAGATGCATTCTAGAAGTAAAACCTTGAAGTACTAGAATTGCAAACTAAAACCTCTAGAATAATAGGAGAACTGTTAGATTTTTAGAAATCAATAGTTGAGATTTTATTAATGATTGGTTTCAAAAATCAACATATAGTTCTGATCATAACTGAGTGAAATTTATAGTGACTTATTAGCTAGGAAATTGATAATCATTAAGGTAAAACAAGACATTTAATTCTCCCTTTTCAATGCATTGAAGTACTCTACCTTTCATTTATTCTATTGAAATTCTCAATTTGGCTATGGTACTAGGTGGTGGCACATATTAATACCATATGAATAGCCAGAATGATTGATTGGATAGATTTATATTGAAAACTACAAGATGTACTGTAGAATCATAGATGATGATGCCAATAATCCAATGATTTTGACAATTGACAACTTGTGTGGCACTACCAATTTTGACAATTGACAACTTGTCAGCTTGAGCTACAGTTTGCAACTTTGCATGTAGCCAACTTGAGGTACTCACTAAGTTGGATTTTTGTTTATGACTGCATGAATCACAATTAGTACTAAGTATTCAGTAGTAATTATACACAACCTCATAAATGTGTGAGGTGTACAAGGTACTAGGCTGGTAGTGGCACTTTTGGCCCATAAATAAGGATAGTGAGCACAACTAAAATCATTCGTTTAATTGTCATAACTTGGGTTTTCATTTTGTAGGGTTAATAACTTAATAAGGATTCAAGAAGAAGATGATGTGGTATTATTGGGGATGCTCTAAATTCTACTGCTTCCAGTTATGTATTTACAGAGTAAAAGACCAATTTCCTTCAAGTTTAGAATGGGTGGAATTGGAAAGAAGTTGATTTGGTTCACTTGACTTCTCAGATAGGTTTTAAACTAGGATGAAGAGCTCTGATGGACATAAGTGCTATCCCAATGCATGGAGGCTGCACTATCCCAATGCATGGAGGCTGCAAGTAGAATATGGGAGTAGTTTTACTACCCCTCATCATCTGCATGACTCTAGTTCTCAAAGGGGATAAGCACATTTTGTATCTTCATAGCTCCCATTTCCCTAGCATGGTTGGCCAGGAAAGTTCCTTGCATTTATTTTTAGACACCATGGCCTACTAGGCAAGCCCCATGCATTTATTTTTAGTGCTCATCTTCTGCATGGGAGAAATTTTACAGTCCCTCTTCTTCTGCATTAGTCTAGTTTTGAAAGGGGCTAAGTACATTTTGTATCTTCACAGCTCCCATTTGCCTAGTTTTGTTGTGCAATTTTGCACACACGCCCCACATAGAGTTGGGACCCTCTTTTCGGGATGTCTTCTGACCTTTGATTTTATTCGACTTGTCTTTTCGAGGTCTTGAGATGTTGGTCTTGTTGGCTTTGGTCTTGCCTTGGGGCTTGAATTGTTTAAAATTGGTTTTTAATGAAAATTCGGGTTTTGACCTGAATCCAGGATTTTCTAGCTCAGAAGGATTTTCCAGGTCCTAGTTCATTGTTTGTTTACTGCTTAATTTTCTGAATCCAGGTTTCTGCTTGACTCTGGGATTTTTCGATTCTGGCGGATTTTCCCGAACTGCGTTAAAATCCCGAACTTCGTTAAAATCTCAGTTTCTACCGTATCTGTGGAATTCGTGTTTATCCAGATTTTCCGTCTAGCTTGGTTTTTTCTGAAATTCTATCCTCGGCTCGGGTTTCCAAATTTTTCTGACATGTCTTGTCACTCATTAATGCTCAAAGTACCTTTGCTCAGATGCAATTATGGATGGATTTAAGGTCTTTTGGGGCATCATTTTGATCTCATTATTCACTTGTTGCTTGCTTTGGAGTTCAAGATTCTTCATTTGAGGTTTTGATTGCTGAATTCGAGTTGCTTGTGGGTGATTTGCTTGAGCGCTGGTTGGTTTTTTCATCACTAGGGCACACGGTTTTATAGTCACTCCTTTGAGTTCGAGCTTTATCTGAACCCATCCATGGTAAGTCATTGCTGGCCCCTTCTTTTTGTTTGCACTTAGATCCAATCTTTCGAGTCGATTGATAGTCATTCTGGGTCAACTTTTGCTTGTTTTGACATTTTGTATTTACCGAGCTAGGGTTTGACTTATTTCATCACCAAATTTTATCACCCACACTATGTGTGTTTTTTTTTATCAATTTAGTGTCAGATGTATCCTTGTAGATACGTTTGGGTAGGATTTTTCCTTCTAGGTGTGCAATTCGCTATATTTTGTGAAGATTAGGGTTTCGGTTCATTTGCCTGAATTTACCAGGTTTGGTAGGATTATCACGATTTTCATGTTTTATGTTTAGCCCAACCTGCTCATACCTTAAGAAATCCCTGTGTGCTTTGATTGATCACCTAAATGATAGTTTTTCTTGAAATTTTAAGCTTACACAGGTTTTCATGGCGAGGGTCTGGTTATTAGATTTAGGGCATCGTTATTTCAACTTGTGGGTTAGTCATTCGGAAGTCTTTTGAAATTCAGATTCATGTGCATTCCAAGTTTGCTTATTAGGATCGATTTTAGGACCATTGGAATCCAAATAGGGAGGTTTGAAGTGATCATCTAATTCATTGTTCGCACGGTGGTAATCGTTGAATTTCTGAGGTGTTCATGGAATTCCTGTGCACCCAGATTTTCTTGATATCTGTCAAGTCTGTGGAGCATGGCGAATCCCAGAGTATTTGAACCATCCGCAAAAATCTGTCCTACCTGAATTTTTTTGGTTTCTAGCCTAGTTTCATTCCTTTCATTTATTTGAAATTAGGGGTAATGGGGTAAAGTGCCAAATGATGATTTCTTGTTGCTAATGGATGAATTTCATGGTAATCTCATAATCTTTTGTTTGTACTAACGATCTATTTGACGAGTGGTGTCTTGGCAGCAGGATTCCATCTGGGTTGGATTTCTCTGAATTTTACCCTAACTGAATTTTCTCGGTTTACCCCATTTTCCTAGATTGCTTTACTTTTCTGGATTTTCAAAGACGGGAAATTATTAATAGTTCTTAATTGCTTCATGTGATTTTATGCTAACCCTTTGATTGGAAAATGTATAATAATTGGGTGCTCATGACATTCTTTTGTTAATGTAGGCTGAATCAAGCAAGGCTGCTGTGGGAAAGTCCAAAGGTGATATGGAGGGATCTTCCATCACAGAGGCAGAAAGATTAAGACTAGATACCAAGAGTCAATTTACTGATAGTAAAGTATCTTCTGTGTGGTCTGAGGTCTCTGACACTAATGTTGGAGCATGGAGATATGAAGAATTCAAAGAAAGAATAGCTCAGAAAAATCTGTCAGTCCTGAGACAAGAAATGATGAAGTCCGAACTAGTTCATGTGGCAGGGTTCCCTCCTGCAATCCAGTGATATGAGTTAATACTAGAGTGTGCCCGACAGTATGACTTCGACACACATAGGGTTGTTAGCACTGAGGGGAGAGTCTTGGAAAATTTTAATCTTGTTTCTATTGCTCAATCTTTTGACATGCCAAATTTTCCATCTGTGTGTGCCTTGAACATGGATTTGGCTAAAACCTACTATGAGAATGAGCCCACTAAAGCCCAACAAATGATTAATTCCTGGTTGGAGAAACCAAAGTCCCATTTTTCCAAACTACCTAAGCAATTACACAGGGTAAAATTCAAGTCAGACATATACGATGCAATCACATTTTTGAGTAGCGTAGCAGGTTTGAATAGTGTTGCAGTGTTGGAAAACTAGATGGTCCATGTGATCAGCAAGATTGAGCAGGGTACCAATTACCATTGGGCAGGACTTATTAGTGCTGTGATTGATAAGCAATTAAGAGATGTCCTAGAAACAAAGAAGTTCACCATGTCTTCCTATGTGGTGTATGTGTTAGCCAGATTCTACCCATATAGGGGTTTGAATCCACATGGAACATTTGGACAAGATGTAATTTATGACATTTACCCAGAATTGCACCTAGGACACCGGGATTATAGGAGAGCAAATGATGCTTTTAAAATGTATATCACTAGGCTGCTTCAAAATGTGTAGCATGTGAGATTATCAGATGGAGCGAAGGAGTTGATAAAGAAATATGGAGCTTGGTTCATTCAGTTTCCCACCTTCTCTTACATCAGAATTGACGGATGTCCAGCTGCTCCATACGGGTTACCTAGGTACCCTACTGACCATATTGTGTTATTGGAGGTTGTGAGACAAATATGTGAATTTGATGCAATTGTCAAAAGGGAAAAGCATAAAACAGGTTTAGGTGGGGATTTCCCTCTTAGAATTGGTATAGCAGAGGTGTGCCCTTCCATCCAATCCATGCATGCAGCAGGGGATGAATTGGCAGCTCATGGTTTCTCCTTCCACTCCAAGAGGACAAACTTTTATATTACCAGGGAAGCACAAAAGAAGGCCACCAAAGAGTACTGTGATAAGGATGACCTGGAGGACTATTGGGAAAATATCAAGGATGATTTTGAGGCAAGGAAAAAAAGGGACTCTAGGCTTCCAGTTGATGTGATTAGGCAATATAATGTCAAGTTGATCCCTGACCAGCTAGAAGATGATGGGAATCTAGTGCAAGACCATGCATATGAGTCTGTTAAGGACAGATCAATTGGAGAGATAAAATGGAATGATGATGAGTTACCTAAGTTAGAGGATCTAATGGTCCCTATCATGAGGTTTACTACTTCATGGTTGAAGCATAAGGTTTGGGAGTTGGAAAGTGAGAAGGTATCCTGTACCTTTAATTTGATAGGAAATCTCAATCCTATGTCCACTTTAGAAGAATCTGGGGAAGATGACCCCAAAGGGAAAACTAAAGGGAGCTCACCCTTCAAAATCAAAATTAGGGGTCCTCAAGAAAGTGAGCCAGAACCGAAAAGAAAACCAAAGGGAAAGAAAAGAAGCCGAGCTGTGAAAATAGGCAAGTCTTCTAAAGAAGAGGAATTTGAAAAAGCAGAAGAAGAAGATGCTCCTCCATAGCTAAAGAGGACAAGAACAACTAGGGTTTCAAGGAGGAAAGGTCAAGAAACTTCCAAAGATGAAACTCCTATTATTGAAGTAGAAAGTTCAGGAGAAAAGACTAAAGTTTATACGAGGAGATCAAGGACTCCATCTCCGAAGGAGACTATGCAAAAGATGGACCCTCTTCCAAAGGCACTAGTTGTGGAGCAACCTAAGGCTACTTCCCCTTCACCGAGTTTACCTGAGCAAACAGCCCATCAAGAGCAAGAGACTAGTGGAGAGATAGAGCCATTCAGGGAGGGAGAACTCTTTGGTGCGGTAGCTGAGCTTGAAGTTGAAGAGGAAGAAAAGAATCCTTCTCCATTAGAGCAATATGAGGATTCTCCGGAGAGTAGCAAAGGAAACAGATCACCTGAAAAGGAGGATATCCCTGTTAGAACCCCATTGCCTGTACAAGAAGAGGAACCTAAATTAGGTGATCAAGGTGAGCAATATCCTAGAAAAGAAAAGGATGAAATAGTAGAACCACACAAAGAGGTGAAAACAGATGAAATCCAGGTGGAGCCTGTTGTTTCAGATTGGTTAGGAAAGGAGATTACAAGGAAGAAATAAGTCATTGTTGAAGACACCCCTCTGGATTGGGATGAGATGTTAACTAAGAATAGTAAATCCAAGAAGAAAAAGATGGCCAAGGTGGTTTCAAGGATAGAAAGAGATGAAGCGAGTAACAAGGTCATTCACATTTCCACCCCCGCTGTGGATAAAACTAAAGAGGAGGTCACCAGAAAAGATTATAATGTGCAGACTATTAATCTAGGACCAGCTTCTATGGAAAAGGATATCAAAGAATATGAAGGGTCCAGTGTAGTAATAATCAGTAGATTAAGGAAGGAAACTCAGTCTAAACATGAGCTTAGAAAGGAAAATGAGAGCCTTAAGAAGTGTCTGGAAGATGTAATGAAACCTTTGCAATCTCTCCACCCATCTTCCTCTGCTACTCCTAGTTTCTTGCCCAACGAAACCATTTCTGAAATTCAAAGGATGAAGGTTTCCACCCAGACTGCAATAGATTGGTTGAAGGATGTGCAAGTGAAAGGAGACAATGCAATAAAGGATGTCCTTTCAGTTGGAAAGTATGTAGTCAGAGCCAAAGACTTGTTGGAACATGTGCTATGCCAAGATAAGGAGGGCATCGACCTTCTATTGCAGAAGTCCAAAGTAATCATGGAATATGGAAAAGATCAGTTGGCTACAGATGGGATTCTTCCTTCCTCCAGAATTAATGAACCTTGGGAATGGTTTGAGGCTTTGCAGATTCGAAAAAAGGCCATGTGGAAGATTCATAAATGAAAGAAGCTGATAGATGGTGACCTGACTAGAGTATACAATGGGTGCATTGCATTTCTCAAGATTATGACTAGCAGGAGGAAAATTGCTCCTAAGTATCTAAGCCTAGAACAATTAAGGGAATGGTGGCATGATGTTTATGCCCCAGATTCTGAAAATGTCATAACAGGACACCAGTTGGATGATGCAGCAGCCTACTTGGCGGTGATGGATAAGTATCAGGCTCACAAGGATGATTGGAATAAAACTGTTAAACAATCAAAAGAGGAGATTGACTCCATTGAATGTCAGCTTAGGATCTTGCCTTTGCCACCTGTCACTGAGCTAGATAAAGTATTTTTGAGAGTTCATGGATCATTGGCTCAGAATAAGGATAAGGGAGGCGGTAGTTAATGCCTATTTTGAGATTTGTGCTTCCCTATTATTATAGCGCATATGTTGATCTGGGCTACATTGGGGAATGTGTCTAGGCTGACCTTGATAATGTATCGGCATTTAATGTGTGCCTTATTTTGAAATTCCTAAGGCTGACTTGTTTTGGCTAATTTTATTTTGTAAAAGTTGGTTGGGCCGACATGTTTTATGAATTCTCTATAAAAGGCATTCCTGCCTCATTGTAAAGGGATATAGGAGGATAGAAGAGTAAGAGTCAAAGTTTGATATAGTTGAGTTAGAGTATTTTGAAGTATTTAGTTCTTGAAGCAAATATTGTAACATAACAATGTAATTGTTGCAGCATTTGGATGATCTAATACAATTGAAGACATTGTGGTTTTCCTAGTGAAATCTCTTGTGTTAGCTTATCTTGCATGGTTCCTATTGTTTCATCTTTCAAATTGCTTAAAGATCTAGGATTTAGTGTTTATAACTGAATTAGTTTGGTGAATGATGTTCATGATTTCATATTTGGGATGTTTGTAGCAATCTCTAGTCTATACTCCCGGTAACTATCTGATTGTAGTAGGCTAGTGAAGTCAACCTGGACCATATATTTATATGTACTTAGTGCGATTGTGGATGAATATCTATGAATTAAAAATTTATATACCTTAGAAGATTGTACCATTCTTGTGATATTGCATTGTGGGTTGAGCAAGAGTTGGTTATTTGAGATTGGTCCATTCCAGATATCTGTCATTTGCATTGTTTATTCTAGAAATATTTTACATCTTATCATATCTTTGCACCCTTATCTTTTGCTATTTCTTGATCATCTGGTTAGATTTAGGAATTAAGATCATTATATTGTAAAATATAATAAATTAGAAAGATATAGTTTGCTTGTAGTAAGGTTTGATTGTGATTACCAGCATTTCACATATCATCTGAGTTGTTTATGCATCGTCATGACCTGACACCCAAGAGACCTTATGGTGATTTTCAATAATTTATTGTTGAAGATTACCTTTCAAGAGAGATAGGATATTGTATTATGTCTGAGTTGTTGTTGTGCAGAAAACACCATCAATAGATTGGCGCTAGAAGGAGGGCCTAAATGAGCACACTAGATCATTTCTTAAACGCCATCTCTCCTAAGAGATATAGAAGAAGTACCAGATCCACCCTAGGAGAAGAAGACTTGCAAGAATTACAGTTCCCCACTAGGTCGAGAAGGACTCGAGAAAGGGGAGAATCATCATCACCCATCCCTTCACCTATTTCCTTGGCATCTTCACTTCCTGAAGTCGAAACCATACCCATCCTTAAGGCAACTCCCATTCAACAACCCCAGCCCATCATTAACCAACCACAACCACCACCCCCACTTTTACCAATGCCTTTCCTTGCTAATAATCCATCTCCCTTATTTTTCCAAGCCTACAATGCTATGCCTAGGAACCCTGAGCACTTCTACTCAAAATTCCACATTAATGACCCAAACAGGACTGCAGAAGAACACATAAGGATTTTCCAAATCTGTCTCAAAGATAGGGGAATTGTTTATGAGGGTGTTGCCTATAGGTTGTTTCTTTATTCACTAGGAGAAGAGGCCTTTTACTGGTATAATCACCTCCCTGTTGGTTCAATTCTTAACTGGAATGATCTTGAGACTACCTTTTTATAGAAGTTCAGGGTACCTATCAGTGCCAATGAATTATATCTGCAATTCACCAAAGTAAAGAGAGGTTAATGAACCAATATCTAATTTCAATAATAAGTTCCATTGTGCATACACCAGACTTCAAGATCCTTATGTATTAGATCATAATACAGCCTTGGGGGTCTATTATGAAGCCCTAGATAGCCTTACAACAAATTTTCTAAAGTGGAGACCCAATCCTCCAGCTACCCTAACTGATGCCTATACAGAAGCTGTTAAGCTTAGCACATATCTGAGACAACATTTGACTGGACCATTGCCTTCTTTAGGACCAGTTGCACATCCCAATCAGGTTCAGGCAGTGAATCATGCGCTTGCTAATCATACCCCAATTATGAATCCAGTACCTCAACTACCTTTGGTACCCCACCCTAGTCCTCCCATGAGCCAGGTCTCCCTTATTATGAATTTTTCCCAACAGTAGGTTAACTAGCCTATGTATCAGCCGCAGCCAAATAGTTTCCCTACTTATCTACAAAATTCTGAGGTGTTGCATTAGTCTATAGGATCTACTACAATACATGTCCCTCCTTAGAGTAATTCAAACCAGATCCCTTATCGAGATCCAAATAGGGAGAGGATTGATAAAATGGCTGAACATATAAAGAAGCTAAATCTAGAGGTGACCTACCTAAGGAATCAAAATAGCCAATTACAAGCTACTCAGAAGAGTATATAGTCCAGTCAGAACATAGAATTTTCACAAGGGTAGAATTTTGATAAAGGACACTGTAATGAAAGAGGATTTTATAATGACAGGGGATACAATCAGGATAAGGGTTATAACAATGATAGAGGAATCAATAATGATAGGAGACAGAATTTTGATAGAGGACAAGGTAGTGGACCAAGATTTGATAAGAGGCAATCATAGAGACAGAGCAGGACGTAGAATACAGGACCTAATAATAGAGGATTCCCCACCCCATTGGATCAACCAGTTAATCAAATTTTCAACCAATATGCAAATCAACCAATTAGTCAAGACAAGCCTCCCAGTGGTGTATATTTGGCTGAAGCTACCTTATCAGGATGGTGTAGGCTCCATAAGACAAACCAGCATTCAGAGTTAGAATGTCCAAAATTCCAAACTGTTGCCTCCATTTTCTAGTATGAGGTAGAAAATAATGCAAATGGATAGGAGATTGTTCCCTCCACACCTTATGACTCTCCTATGCTAGTATTAAATCATGCTTCCTTCCCAGCTAGTAAGGAAAATGTACTGAAAAAAGAATTTGATTCTCATGAAGACAAAATAGATCAAATTTGTAATAGAGATGAGGTTGCTTGATTATTCAACGAGGAAGCAATGAATGATAATGGCCCTGTAGATCAGGAAGAGGCTTATGTTGAAGAGGTACAGATGTTCTAGAGGTAGGGTAAAGGATATGATTTAAGAGATATGCCTCATAGGCGCCCTCAGGCTAGGGGACCTTTCACCACCTCCATTCCTCCTAATAATTTCAATACCGCTCCAGATCCTAATGCTAGTAATAATCCATATTACCTGCATGTTTCTAGGTAGTATCTTTTGAAAGAAAGACAAATTCCAATTGAACTACATAAGGAAAAGGCTATTCAAGCAAGTAAAGACAAGGTGGAGGAACCTCCTAGGGAAGTCTCCACTGATATGAGCGAGGAGCAAATGGCTTGATATGTCACTGAGGAGTTCAAGAAATTGAAGTTAAATCTTTCAGCATTTGAGTTATTAAGATTCCCTACAATTAGGAAGGTTGTTTTAGGTACTTATGATGCACATTCAATGTCTTTGGATAAACCTTCTGGTGAGGATATTAGCAAGACTTCTAGTTCTCAGCCTGTGAAGACATAAAATCAAGCCCACAGTCGGACTAACTTTCCACCCGAAGATAAAAGAAAGGAAAAGGATAAGACTCAAGTGGCTCAGGTAGATACTCAGCCAACTTTGTTCCAAGGGAAGACAAAAACCCCACCATTTCTAATTTATGTGCACATATTTGGTAAGAATCTACATAATTGTTTACTAGATTCTGATGCTTCCACCAATGTGATGCCATTTGGAGTTTGTAGAGCTTTAGGGATTATAGCTGCTGACTCTCAGAAGGTAACTCAATTGGATAGAACTGAAGTAAATGTGGTGAGAGAATTAAACATGATCCACATGCAAAGAGCTTCCAACCCAAGGATTCAACAGGTTATCAATATTCAAGTAGCTGATATCCCTGATGCATATGGTTTGATTCTAGGAAGAGATTTTACTAAGGCCTTGAATGGATATGTGTCTACTGACCACTCTCACATGTGGCTTCCCTAGAAAGGAGTACCAAATCAGATTAGAATTGAGAGAGAACCAAGGATGAAATACATGATTACAGAGTATCAAAATACTTCAACAGAAGTCCTGATATCGGAAGTAGGCATGGAAAATTATATGCTATCAGCTCAATATGAGGAGTCAGACTCAGAGGAGGTATTGATGCTACATACAATGCCTATTGATGCAGAGACAAGATCCAACCATGTTGTTGTTTTGACAGAATCAATTGAGGAAGAAGAAGAATCCATAGATAATCAGATCAGCCTATTAGACAGTTTCCAGGAATTCATTAAACAGTGTGTTGAAGATCAAATTCACCTAGGCAAAAAGACAAACTTTGAAGAGTTACTCTTACCTAATTGTTGTAGAATTCATAACGCTTCCCATTCAGATTTGGAGTGTTGTTTGTGCCAGACAGTAATAGAACAAGTACAGAGATGTCTAAATACAACACTGACAAAGGTGCAAAATCCTCAGGAAGGGTGTGAAAACAAGAAACTTATGCTGTCTAAGGAGTCATCCAGCACTGATAAGCTGAAGGATGTGATAAAGAGGACTACCCCTGCTAAATGTTGGACTCTCAAATTTGATGGATCCAAATCCAAACATGGAGTTGGGGTAGGGTTCGAACTGGTCAGTCCAAAAGGAAAAATCTTCTTTGTAGCCCATAGATTCCAATTTCACTATACTAATAATGTAACAGAGTATGAAGTGTTAATTTATGGACTTCTCATGGCACTAAAGAAAAAGGTTAAAATTCTGCAAGTTTTTGGTGATTCTGAGTTAGTAATTAAGCAAGTAAGGAAACAGTATTCATCCCATGATAGGAGAATGACTAATTATAGGCATAGAGTATGGGACTTCATTGAGGGATTTGATGCCTTCAATATTCAACTAATACCACGACAGAAGAATCAAACTACAGATTCTCTAGCTCAGGCAGCAAGCACCCTGCAACCTTTATCTTTATCAGTTTTGAAAAAATTCACTGTAGAATTGACTCCTGTGTCGTCATTCCTAGACAATGTTACTAACTTTCAAGTATTTGAAGATGATAAGTATATTCTTGATTTTATCACAAATATAGATGCTTTTGCTTCCCACATCATTGATGAAGTAGAACCCCAAGAAGTAGAACTGGATTTGGAGGGAGTGATGAATCTAAAATCTAATACTATTCCAAGGGGAATGGTACAATTGGAGTGAATTTTTGATATGGATAAGATCAAAGATTAATAACAAGAGTCAAAGAAAGAGTCTATCAATGGACAGTGTGACACTCACAATTTGGAAACTGAGAACAATGCTAAAAACATTTTCAGTGGCAAAGTGTACACTCCAGAAGAAAGACAAGGAATAATTGAAGCACTGCATAGCTTTCCAGATATATTAGCCTAGGGTTACGAAGACTTGAAAACCTATGATACATTAATCATAACTCATACTATACCCCTAAAGCCAGGTGCTAAACCTTTCAGGAAGAGACAGAGACCTATCAACACGTTGCTGGAACCACTTATACAGAAAGAAGTTTAGAAGTTACTATTTTCCAGAATTATATTTCCTGGCAGGCATTCAACATGGGTAGAAAACCTGGTTCCAGTAAGGAAAAAGAATGGAGAAATTAGGCTCCATGTTGATTTCAGGAATTTAAACAAATCGTCAGAAAAGGATAACTATCTGGTTCCTTCATTGGATGAAGTACTTCAAGTGGTTAATGGATCTCAGATGATATCCTTTTTGGATGGTTATTCAGGGTACAATCAAGTAATGGTTCAATATGAGGACAGGAATAAGACTGCTTTCACAACTAAATGGGGTACCTTTGCCTACAGGAGGATGCCTTTTGGACTCATTAATGCAGGGGCCACATTTCAAAGGGCTATGGATATTGCCTTTAAAGATATCATAGGAAAATGCATCATCATTTATATGGATGACCTAACTATTTTTTCAAAAAATAGAGGGGATCACATCTCAGATTTGCACAAAGTCTTTCAAAGGTGCAGGGAATTTGGCATATCCCTGAATCCTAAAAAATGTATTTTCAGAGTAATAAAGGGAAAGCTATTAGGACATGTGATATCAGAAAAGGGAATTGCTATTGATCCAGAAAGAGTGGAGGCCATACTAAAGATTTAGCCATCTGCTAGCAAAAAGGAGATGAAGTCCTTCTTTGGCAAGATCAACTTCGTCAGAAAATTCATCACTAGATTTGCTGAAATTGTTAAACCACTGAATGCAATGCTGAAACAAGATGCTAAGATCGAATGGACTATAGAAGCGAAGGAAGCATTTGCAAAAATCAAAAGAGCCATTGTTGATGCTCCAGTATTGGTGAGTCCTAATTACAGTAAACCCTTTTACATCTATTCATTTGTTTAAGACTATTCATGTGTTGGAATGTTAACTCAAAGGTCCGATGAGGGAAATGAGCATCTTATTGCTTTTATGAGTGCACCATTAAAAGATGCTGAGTTGAAATATCTGAGTGTGGAAAAGTAGGCATATGTCCTAGTCAGAGCAGTAAAGAAGTTTAGACATTATATCCTCAAGAATAAGGTTTATGCAATTGTCCCAGATCCTGCAGTCAAGTTACTTTTGATGAAAAATGAATTAGGTGAGCGTAGAGATAAATGGGTGACAATGCTACAAGAGTATGATATTGAGATCTAGCCCATGAAGCTAGAAAGAGGGAAAGGACTCACTCAGACTATGGCTGAAATAGGTCCTAAACTGACTATTAAGAATTATGTTGGAGGTTTCCCCAGATGGTTGGTATGATGACATAGTTTATTATTTGTTGAACCAACGATCTCCAGGCCATCTTAATGCTATGCAAAGGAGGGATCTACGATTAAAGAGTGATGGTTTCATGTTAAAAGGAGCTATTTTGTATAAGAAAAATCATGAAGGCATTTATTTAGGGTGTCTCAGGAAACAAGAAGCTAAAAGATTGATGAACGAATTTCATGAAAGATATGGCACTAGCCATGGTTCTACGATTGCCACAGCAAATTAGATTTTGAGGGAAGGATATTATTGGCCCACACTGTTCAAAGATGTTCATCATCATGTAAGGACCTATCACACCTGCCAGACTGCAGTAGCAAAGGAAAGGTATGTAGCACTTCCACTCCAATCAGTCACTAAGGTAAGACCTTTCGCCTAGTGGGGTATGGATTTCATAGGCCCCATCAACCCACCATCTTCCGCAGGACACAGGTACATTCTCACTATTACTAATTATTTCACAAGATGGACTGAAGCTTTTGCTTGTAGGCAATGTACATCTAAGTTAGTGATTGATTTACTAGAATTTTCTATTCTTAATCGATTTGGATGCCCTATTTCTGTTGTTTATGATAATGGTCACTTTCGCATCTTTAAAATTTTCAAATTGGGCTTTTGATCATGGCATTATTGTGAAGTTTGCATCCAATTATTATCCCCAGGGTAATGGCTTAGCAGAGTCCTCTAATAAGAACTTATTAACTATCATCCATAAGTTGTTAGAGAGGAACCCAAAAGACTGGCACACCCAGCTTCAGTTTTCCCTTTGGGCAGATCGTACAAGACTTAAGTTGTCCATTGGAACATCTCCTTATCACTTAGTATATGGTCTAGAGCAAATATTCCCTATTCAACTCAAAATCCCAACCTTACAGTTTATAAATGAGTTTTATGATGAGGGGGATAGAAGGGAGGCTAGGTTAATAGAACTATTACACCTTGAGGAGAAATGAGACAAGGCCCTTGAGAATTTTTCCAAACATCAAGGGGTAGTTAATCGGTGGTTTGACAAGAGGGATAAAGTCAAAGCCTTTAGGATTTCTGACCTTGTCCTATACTGGGATAAACTTTATGATCGAAAGGGGAACCATGGGAAGTTCGATAAAATATGGCTTGGCCCATATCAAATTGTTGAAATACTTGGAGATAATGCCTTTCGTCTGAAGACTCTCACGGGAGACGATATTCCACTGCATTTCAATGGGCAGTATTTGAAACATTATTTCTAGTACTGAGTTGTTTTCAGCTCCCTGCTTTGTATATAGTTAAATTAGATTGTTTTCTGTTGTTTCGTTTTGGTTAGATTAGGTTTCCTTTTGGTTTGTTTTGTTCTGCTTTGGTTAGGGTAGGTTTGTTTTGGTTGGTTTTGCTCTGGCTTTTGGTTCCTTCTCTTTTAGGGATCCCTAGTTGCATTTGTATGACAGTGGTGACAAAGTAGGTGGGATGTCCTTAGTATTTCCCTTACAAACTATAATCATCTTTCCAGAACATCATGGTATGAATTCTCTACCCAATGTCACTTATCCTTGTGTTGAGGCAAAGGGTTTTCTAGTCAGATTGAATAGGAATACATTCGAGTCTCATATTTTTAAATACTAAAGATACCTGAAGTTGCACAAGGCTCTTATGAAGTTTGAACAAGTGAAAAATCCTTTTTTTTGCTCTAGTGCCACTGTGGTTCTTATCCTTGAGTGTGAACTTCATTGTTCACAAGTTGAAGTAAAACTAGTAAAAAGATGAGTAGTATAAAAAAAAAAAACAGAGAGGAGAAAGCTTGAATTCAATTCATCATGGGGATCTAGATATCTCTACTGGGGCAATAGATGCCTAGCTGGTAGTAGAGCTATGTCCAGGAGAATCACAGTGATAACCTCATTGGGGCTATAGACGCCTGACTGGCAGCGAGGCTCTATCCAGGTTGCTTTTAGAGTATGAATCCTTACATAGCTTGTTCAGACCAAGTTTAGTTCTTGCTACAGCTAAAGGAGGGTAATGAACACATCTGTACACACTTTGACCCTGGTGTAGGAGAGTTTAGGTGACTTGGGGGTTCTTTGTTTTAATCAGTGGTGGTGGCAGGATAGGTGAGTTGAAACCATAAGTTCTGGGTTCTTGATTCTAGTTTGTCATTGAAATGCTCAGGACATTTCCCCAGCAGAGTCGCCATTTGTTGTGTAGTTTTGCACACACACCCCACTTAGAGTAGGGACCCTCTTTTCAGGATGTTTTTTGACCTTTGATTTTATTTGACTTGTCTTTTCAAGGTCTTAAGATGTTGGTCTTGTTGGCTTTGGTTTTGCCTTGGGGCTTGAATTGTTTAAAATTGGTTTTTAATGAAAATCCAAGTTTTAACCTGAATCTAGGATTTTCCGGCTCAGGTGGATTTTTTGGGTCCTAGTTCATTGTCCATTTACTACTTAATTTTCTGAATCCAGGTTTCTACTTGACTCCAGGATTTTTTGGTTTTGGCAGATTTTTCCAGACTGTGTTAAAATCCTAAACTCTGTTAAAATCCCGGTTTCTGCCGTATCCACAAAATTCGTGCTTATCCGGATTTTCCGTCTAGCTTGGTTTTTTTTGAAATTTCGTCCTGGGCTCAGGTTTTTGGATTTTTCTGACATATCTTGTTGCTCATTAATGCTCAAAGTACCTTTGCTCAGATGCAATTATGGATGGATTTTAGGTCTTTTGGGGCATCATTTTGATCTCATTATTCACTTGTTGCTTGCTTTGGAGTTCGAGATTCTTCATTTGAGGTTTTGATTGCTGAATTCGAGTTGCTTGTGGGTGATTTGCTTGAGCACTAGTTGGTTTTTTCGTTGCTACGACACAGTTTTATAGTCACTCCTTTGAGTTTGAGCTTTATCTGGACCCATCCATGGTAAGTCCTTACTAGCCCCTTCTTTTTGTTTGCACTTAGATCCAATCTTTCGAGTCCATTGATAGTCATTCTAGGTCGTCTTTTGCTTGTTTTGACATTTTGTATTTACCGAGTTGGGGTTCGACTTACTTCACCACATTTTATCACCCACACTATGCATGTTTTTTTTTATCAATTTAGTGTTGGATGTATCCTTGTAGATACATTTGGGTAGGATTTTTCCTTCTAGGCATGCAATTCGCTATATTTTGTGAAGATTAGGGTTTCAGTTCATTTGCCTAAATTTACCAGGTTTGGTAGGATTATCGTGATTTTCATGTTTTACGTTTAGCCCAACCTGCTCATACCTTAAGAAATCCCTGTGTGCTTTGATTGATCACCTCAATGATAGTTTTTCTTGAAATTTTAAACTTACACAGGCTTTCATGGTGAGGGTCTGGTTATTGGATTTAGGGCATCATTGTTTCAACTTGGGGGTTAGTCATTCAGAAGTCTTTTGAAATTCAGATTCATGTGCATTCCAAGTTTTCTTATTAGGATCGATTTTAGGACCATTGGAATCCAAATAGGGAGGTTTAAAGTGATCATCTGTTTCATTGTTCGCACGGTGGTAATCGTCAGATGTTCGAGGTGTCTACAGAATTCTTGTGCACCCAGATTTTTCTGATATCTGTCAAGTCCGCAGAGCATGGCGAATCCCGGAGTATTTGAACCGTCTGTGAAAATCTGTCCTACCCGGATTTTTTTGGTTTCTAGCCTAGTTTCATTCCTTTCATTATTTCAAAATTAGGGGTAATGGGGTAAAGTGCCAAATGATGATTTCTTGTTGCTAATGGATGAATTTCATGGTAATCTCATAATATTTTGTTCGTACTAATGATCTATTTGACGAGTGGTGTCTTGGCAGAGGGAGTCCATCTGGGTTGGGTTTCTCTGAATTCTGCCCTAACTGAATTTTCCCTGTTTACCCCATTTTCCTAGATTGCTTTACTTTTCTGAATTTTCAAAGACGGGCAATTATTAATAGTTCTTAATTTCTTCATGTGATTTTATGCTAACCCTTTGATTGGAATATGTGTAATAATTGGGTGCTCATGACATTCTTTTGTTAATGCAGGCTGAATCAAGCAAGGCTGCTGCGGGAAATTTCAAAGGTGATACGGAGGGATCTTCCATCACAGAGGCAGAAATATTAAGACTAGATACCAAGAGTCAACTGCCTGATAGTAAAGTATCTTTTGTGTGGTCTGAGGTCTCTAACACCAATGTTGGAGCATGGAGATATGATGAATTCAAAGAAAGAATAGCTCAGAAGGATCTGTCAGTCCTGAGACAAGAAATGAAGTCCAGACTAGTTCATGTGGCAGGGTTCCCTCCTACAATCCAGTGATATGAGTTAATACTAGAGTGTGCCCGGCAGTATGACTTCGACACACATAGGGTTGTTAGCACTGAGGGGAGAGTCTTGGAAAATTTCAATCCTGTTTCTATTGCTCAATCTTTTGACATGCCAAATTTTCCATCTGTGTGTGCCTTGAACATGGATTTGGCTAAAACCTACTATGAGAATGATCCCACTAAAGCCCAACAAATGATTAATTCCTGGTTGGAGAAACCAAAGTCCCATTTTTCCAAACTACCTAAGCAATTACACAGGGTTAAATTCAGGTCAGACATATACAATGCAATCACATTTTTGAGCAGGGTAGCAGGTTTGAAGAGTGATGTGGTGTTGGAAAACTGGCTGGTCCACGTGATCAGTAAGATTGAGCAGGGTACCAATTACCATTGGGTAGGACTTATTAGTGCTGTTATTGATAAGCAATTAAGAGATGTCCTAGAAACAAAGAAGTTCACCATGTCTTCCTATGTGGTGTATGTACCTGCTAGATTCTACCCATATAGGGGTTTGAATCCACAGGGAACATTTGGACAAGATGTAATTTATGACATTTACCCAAAATTGCACCTAGGACACTGGGATTACAGGAGAGCAAATGATGCTTTTACAATGTATATCACTAGGCTGCTTCAAAATGTGGAGCATGTGAGATTGTCAAATGGAGCGAAGGAGTTGATAAAGAAATATGGAGCTTGGTTCATTCAGTTTCCCACCTTCTCTTACATTAGAATTGATGGATGTACAGGTACTCCATACAGGTTACCTAAGTACCCTATTGACCATATTGTGTTATTGGAGATTGTGAGATAGATATGTGAATTTGATGCAATTGTCAAAAAGGAAAAGCATAAAATAGGTTTTGGTGGGGATTTCCCTCTTAGAATTGGTATAGCAGAGGTGTTCCCTTCCATCCAATTAACGCATGTAGCAGGGGATGAATTGGCAGCTCATGGTTTCTCCTTCCACCCCAAGAGGACAAACTTTGATATTACCGGGGAAGCACAGAAGAAGGCCACCAAAGAGTACCGTGATAAGGATGACCTAGAGGACTATTGGGAAAATATCAAGGATGATTTTGAGGCAAGGAAGAAAAGTTACTCTAAGCTTCCAGTTGATGTGATTAGGCAATATAATGTCAAGTTGATCCTTGACCAGCTAGAAGATGATGGGAGTCTAGTGCAAGATAATGCATATGAGTCTCTTAAGGACAAATCAATTGGAGAGATAAAATAGAATGATGATGAGGTAACTGAGTTAGAGGATCTAATGGCCCCTGTCATGAGGTTTACTACTTCATGGTTGAAGCATAAGGTTTGGGAGTTGGAAAGTGAGAAGGTATCCTATACCTTTAATTTGATGGGAAATCTCAATCCTATGTCCACTTCGGAAGAATCTGGGGAAGATGACCTCAAAGGGAAAACTAAAGGGAGCTCACCCTTCAAAATCAAAATTAGGGGTCCTCAAAAAAGTGAGCCAGAACCAAAAAGAAAACCAAAGGGAAAGAAAAGAAGCCGAGCTTTGAAAATAGGCAAGTCTTCTGAAGAAGAGGAATTTGAAAAAGCAGAAGAAGAAGAAGAAGAAGATGCTCCTCCACAGCCAAAGAGGACAAGAACAACTAGGGTTTCATGGAGGAAAGGTCAAGAAACTTCCAAAGATGAAACTCCTATTATTGAAGTAGAAAGTTCAATAGAAAAGACTAAAGTTTATATGAGGAGATCAAGGACTCCATCTCCTAAGGAGACTATGCAAAAGATGGACCCTCTTCCAAAGGCACTAGTTGTGGAGCAACCTAAGGCTACTTCCCCTTCACCGAGTTTACCTGAGCAAATAGCCCATCAAGAGCAAGAGACTAGTGGAGAGATAGAGCCATTCAAGGAGGGAGAACTCTTTGGTGCAGCAGCTGAGCTTGCAGTTGAAGAGGAAGAAAAGCATCCTTCTCCATTAGTGCAATATGAGGATTCTCTGGAGAGTAGCAAAGGAAACGAATCACCTAAAAAGGAGGATATCCCTATTAGAACCCCATCGCTTGTGCAAGAAGAGGAACCTAAATTAGGTGATCAAGGTGAGCAATCTCCTAGAAAAGAAAAGGATGAAACAATAGAACCACATGAAGAGGTGAAAATAGACAAAATCCGGGTGGAGCTTGTTGTTTCAGATTGGTTAGAAAAGTAGATTACAAGGAAGAAACAAGTCGTTGTTGAAGACAACCCTTTGGATTGTAATGAGATGTTAACTAAGATTGGTAAAGGCAAGAAGAAAAAGATGGCCAAGGTGGTTTCAAGGATAGAAAGAGATGAAGCGAGTAACAGGGTCATTCACATTGCCACCCTCGCTGTGGATAAAACTAAAGAGGAGGTTACCGGAAAAGATTATAATGTGCAGACTATTAATCAAGGACCAGCTTCTATGGAACAGGATATTGAAGAATATGAAGGGTCCAGTGCAGTAATAATTGATAGATTAAGGAGGGAAACTCAGTCTAAATATGAGCTTAGAAAGGAAAATGAGAGCCTTAAGAAGTGTCTGGAAGATGTAATGAAACCTCTGCAATCTCTCCACCCATCTTCCTCTGCTGCTCCTAGTTTCTTGCCCAAGGAAACCATTTCTGAAATTGAAAGGATAAAGGTTTCCATCCAGACTGCAATAGATATGTTGAAGGATGTGCAAGTGAAAGGAGACAATGCAATAAAGGATGTCCTTTTGGTTGGAAAGGATGCAGTCAGAGCCAAAGACGTGTTGGAACATGTGTTATCCCAAGATAAGGAGGACATCGATCTTCTATTGCAGAAGTCCAAAGTAATCATGGAATATGGAAAAGATCAGTGGTTGCAGATGGGATTCTTCCTTCCTCTAGACTTAATGAACCTTGGGAATGGTTTGAGGCTTTGCAGATTCGGCAAAAGGCCATGAGGAAGATTCATAAATGAAATAAGCTGATAGATGGTGACCTGACTGGAGTATATGATGGGTGCATTGCATTTCTTGAGATTAAGACTGGCAAGAGGAAAATTGCTCCTAAGTATCTAAGCCTAGAATAATTAAGGGAATGGTGGCATGATGTTTATGCCCCTGATTCTGATAATGTCATAATAGGACACCAGCTAGATGATGCAGCAACCTACTTGGCGGTGATAGATAAGTATCAGACTCACAAGGATGATTGGAATAAAACTATTAAATAGTCAAAAGAGGAGATTGGCTCCATCGAATGTCGGCTTAGGATCTTGCCCTTACCACCTATCACCAAGCTAGATAAAGTATTTTTGAGAGTTCATGGATTATTGGCTCAGAATAAGGATAAGGGAGGTGGTAGTTAATTCCCATTTTGAGATTTGTGCTTCCCTATTATTATAGGGCGTATGTTGATCCGGGCTACATTGGGGAATGTGTCTAGGCCAACCTTGATAATGTATCAGCATTTGATGTGTGCCTTATTTTGAAATTCCTAAGGCTGACTCGTTTTGGCTAATTTTATTTTGTTAAAGTTGGCTGGGCTGACATGTTTTATGAATTCTCTATAAAAGGCATTCTTGCCTCATTGTAAAGGGATATAGGAGGATAGAAGAGTAAGAGTCAGAGTTTGATATAGTTGAGTTAGAGTATTTTGCAGTATTTAGTTCTTGAAGCAAATATTGTAACAGAATAGTGGAATTGTTGCAGCATTTTGATGATCTAATACAATTGAAGACATTGTGGTTTTCCTAGTGAAATCTCTTGTGTTAGCTTATTTTGCATGGATCATATTGTTTCATCTTTCAAATTGCTTAAAGATCTAGGATTTAGTGTTTAGAACTGAATTAGTTTGGTGAATGATGTTCATGATTTCATAGTTGGGATGTTTGTAGCAATCTCTGGTCTATACTCCTGGTAACTATCTGATTGTAGTAGGCTGGTGAAGTCAACCTGGACCATATATTTATATGTGCTTAGTTCGATTATGGATGAATATCTATGAATTAAAAATTTATATACCTTAGAAGATTGCACCATTCTTGTGATATAGCATTATGGGTCAAGCAAGAGTTGGTTATTTGAGATTGGTCCATTCCAAATATTTGTCATTTGCATTGTTCATTCTAGAAATATTTTCGATCTTATCATATATTTGCACCCTTATCTTTTGCTGTTTCTTGATCATCTAGTTAGATTTAGGAATTAAGATCATTATATTATAAAATCTGATAAATTGGAAAGATATAGTTTGCTTGTAGTAAGGTCCAATTGTGATTACCAGCATTTCACATATTATCTAAGTTGTTTATGCATCGTCATGACCTGACACCCGAGAGACCTTGGGGTGATTTTCAGTAATTTATTGTTGAAGATCACCTTTCAGGAGAGATAGGATATTGTATTCTGTCTGAGTTGTTGTGCAGAAAACACTATCAACAAGTTTGATTTGGCCCCATTTCCCCATGCATTCATTTTCATAGCGATGAGGGTATGGCTGACTCGACAAGTCTCATGTGTTTATTTTTAGAGCTCATGGTTGACCTAACAAGTTCCATTTATTTTTAGAGATACATGTATCACATTTATGTTTTCAACTTTTCACCAGTAGTCCAGCAGAAGCTTGGCGCTTGTGCTTACATTTGTATTTGTACTATGTAATAATGTGACATTGTAATTTAGTTGTAGTAAAATAAATGGTTGTGCTATTAATGTGACATTGTAATTCATTTTATTAAGGCCTTTGAAATGTTAAGTTTCCAGCCCCTTGGCCTTGATATCAATCCTAGCGCATTAAAATTTAAAGAAAATTTAAAACATATGTTTTAAAGAAAATTTAAAGAAAATTTAAAACACATGTTTTAAAGAAAATTTAAAGCAAATTTAAAACACATGTTTTATGTTTATTATTTATATCATAAATTACTCAACTGTTCAATGAACATTTGATGTATGGTTGTAGTTGCATTCTGGAATGAAATGCAAAAAGCGCTACTCTTGTGAACTTAAACCTATGGAATCACCCTATAACCATTAGATTAAAAGAGATAAACAATTTAGAATTTGTTGTCAATGCATGAGTAAATTATTTTTTTTAATGGCTTGTTTTAAATGTTGTTAGCCATGTACACTGTACTACCTAATTGTGTATTGTGTAGTCTGTAAGTAATGAGTAGATGTTTTAGTGTCATTTAGTTTGCTTATTACAGTGCACCACCCTATTCTAGGTTCCATAGTTCCACTTCCAACAAAGCCATTCCAATAACCCAGTTTCAAGCTTCAACATAGTTTCGACTTCAAGAATCAAAATTCAAAATCTGGGTAAGTTAAATAATTCTTGTGGCTACGTTTCATCATTTGAAGTTGACATTTCTTAAAATCTTATTTTGTCAAACTTTGAAGATTAGGTTTAGGGTTAAGAGGGTTAAGAATTAAGAAAAATTAAGGACTAATAGGGAATTCACAAATTTCATATTGTTGATTGTGTCAGCATGTCTACCACCAATACCACTAGAGCAATTTTGGATAAAAAAAATACATTATGCAAAATTGCTTGAAACCCCAAGTTTCACTAATGAATACCATGATATTTATGATCTTGAAACCTATGGTAGGCATACCTCAGAACTTAGATTTTCATCTGAGAATAAGGATACAAATCAAATTCAAGTTAATAGTATCAGTACACCATGGGTAACTAGATTAGGCTGCATGATGCTACATGAGGTTTTCCCTTGTCCAAAATTTATCATGGTTTGTGCCCTAAATTATGATGATAAAAAAAGAGCAATTGCTAATAAAAATAGAAAAGAAGAATTGTTAGCCATTAATGTAGAAGAACTTGGAAAAGTGTTTGCCAGGTTTGGGTTTGCAACCAAAGAATTTGGAAATGTCCACATTGACCTAGAAAAGCTTACTAGTGATTATGAAGCAGTGGATGAAATGGAGAAAAATTCTTTCTTAAATAGAATAGTTCAGGATAGAAACAAATTGAAAGGTGATCATAAGCCTCCTTATGATTTGGATATTTTTAAACCATGGGTTAAGGATACTATTTCCATGCTAGCAATTTGGAAGTGGGTGCATGCCTCCTTGAAATGGTGTATAATATCCATTATGGTGTTCCACATGCCAAATATAATTTTATTGAGCACATTGTAGAATCCATGCATAATTTTTTTTTAATGATTAAATAAGGTTCCACTAAGAAATTTAGGTTCACAACCTACTTGTGCTAGATCGTTTTCTATTCAAATTCAGAGGAATGTTTCAGACTAGCAAGGTTTAGATTCAACCCTAAGGTAATAGTAATCTTGAGCAAAAAGAAAATAGCTCTAGTATATGAATGGACCACTATTATAAGGTTGCATGATTCTCAAAGGAACTACAGTCATTTTGTAGACTACTTTTTGGCTCCATTGCATCAAGAAATTACAAATACTCCAATTCCTAGATTGCCTATGTCATGTAGAAACTACATTCAACTAGGAAAAGAAATACAATTGGCTGATTGGTACTTATTGGAAGAATATACTGTGCTAAGATTTTATGGATTGGAAGTACAACCATACAAACTTCCAATACATGTGACAAAAAGGGTTTTTGCTTTGGAATATGTAAGGTAGATGAAGAGTACTGATGAAAGACACTTTACTAGTTAGGGGAAGAAGACCTTATTTCCTTCTTTATCTTTTTCATGTGGAGGGATGTCATTCGAGAGAAAAGCATTTAGTGTGGCACATGATTTTTGATTTTTGATTTTGATTTTGATGCTATTTGTCACTGGTAGTATGATCCATGTGACACCATTAAATCAATGATTGTGCTCAATAAGAATTCTAGAATTAGAATTCAACATCAAAGTAAACCCTTGCTTGAAAACTTGAGAAATAAGGATTCTTGGGATGAGGTCAAAGTAGCAATGGAGAAAAGTGTTGTTGAGAATGGTATTTCTTTTGAACAATTGTTAGCAGAAATTATGGCATTGCATCAAAAGACAATTAGGAGGTACAAAAAATTTTATGAAAAAATTCATAAACCATCTAGTAGAGTAAAAATGCTAGATTCTCTAGACAAGGAAGTTATAGAAAAAAATTGGTCATGATAAAAAATTACGGCATTTTGGTTTATGAGGAAGGATCTAGGTGATGCAAGAGCTCTTGCAGAGTATGGAGATAATGAAGAAGATCTTGAGTTTAGTAAATTATGGAATATAGAGCATCCAAATGAACTAGAATATGAAGAAAGTGATGATGATAGGCAAGAAGAGAGCCATGTCAATTTCAAACTTGGTTTAAGTGAGGCCACAAAAGAAGCATTTACTACAAGAGCAACCATAGCTGAAAAAATGGGTTATGAAGGTGGTCCTTTAGGGTCCCAAATACAAGGCCCTTGGATGGTAATAGATGTAGAGCATAGAAAACCAGTTGATAAATCTAGCCTTGGGTTTGGAGGTGAAAAAGTAGACCTAGGGTATACAGGTCAATTTGTTAGAGCTTCAAGTTCAAATCCTCATCCTCATGGTCAGACACAATCACAACTAAGACATGCCCATGGTGGAGGGCTTAGTGCAATGGGCACTGCCTTTGGTGGTAATGGTATGGTTAGTAGTACTATTAGTGGTCAACATTTGCTACGATAGAAAATTACACACTAGAGGACAACACAATATACCACAGAAACACCAGGCGATCAAGGCATACAAAAGAGGTAAAGGATTTTGACAAGTCCAAATCCAAGTCATACTACCAGTGTATCCACCACAAAGAAGTTATTTCTAGGAACTCCCCCAATGCTAGTTACTTTGGATGTGACATCATTAGCAACTGCAAGTACTCCTATTCATTTTCCATTCAAGCATTCCATTATTCTTTCATCCCTAAGTTTTGATTACATTGAAGAGTTTAAAAAGAAATTAGAATTAAATAAAAAAGAAAAGAAGCAACTGATGGAGAGTGTGTTTGCTCTACCTTCAGAGCCTATAACAACCATGGTATTACCCACATTTGACACAAGTAAAGAAATCATGGAGTACAAATTTCTTGTTCCCATAGTTCAAAACAGACTAGCAAATCAGATGGCTCCATTTGAATTCTAGGTGAACAATTTTCAATTGGATTTTTCTGGACTCAAATAGTGAAAAAATTAATGTATCAAAGAAGAACAATGAATTGGTGCACACATCATTTTTGAAGCAAGATAAAGAGAAAAAAAGGTTGCAGACTCAAATTGAAAAGTTACAGGAAGACCTAGAAAATGAGAAAGCAAAGAGGAAAGCAACAGATAACAAGAGAAATGAATTAGAAAAAAGAATTAAAAAATCTACCTCTATATTAACAAGCAAAGAGGATAAGAAGAATGAGATTGAGACTATAGTGAATGAATTGAAGCAAAGGCTAGATGAGAACAACAAGAAATATGATGAGGAAAAATACACTTCAGAAAAATTAAGACTAAACATTGCAAATGGAAATGCATAGTGGGAAAAAAAGCTAGAGAAGGAGAGAAAAATAAATGAAAGATTGGAGGCAAAGCTGATGGAAGCAAAAAATGAAATTAAGTCTTTTCAAAATAAGTTATCTTCATTTTGTAGAGATATAATGAGGTATATGAAACACAAGATCTAGGATGAAATAATGCAGGTGATTGATCATTTGTGTGACATGTTTTAATTGATTGATGCTATCAAAAAACACCGTAAGAAGCTTAACAAATATTTAATGGAGAACAAAAATGTGCTAGCATTAGAGAAATCAACAAATCAAATTCAACAAATGGTCTAAAAAGCTAGTGACAATGTTTTGAAATCAAAAGGGATTACTAATCAACTTGCTACATCAATGATGTTGTTGTCTGTCATTGAAAAGTGTTTGAGAATGTGTGAAACAGAGAAATATTTGCATTTGGCTGTAGACAAGATGAAGAAGGTGGATGAAAAGTTAAGGAACTTCATAGAGCTTGGTTTACCAAAGGCTTTTGACACAAATGAGCGATTCATTGGATGGAATGATTTTAGAAAGAAGATGGAGGATGCAAGGAAGATTGATTTGGAATAGTTTCCTTAGAACCTAGATGTGGTGACCTATTTGGATTCCATCAAACCATTGCTAACCTTGAATGAAAAATTGACTGAAGAATCCAAGACAGGTTCCAATTTGAATCATGAATTTTTAACAAATCTTTAAGTCAAACATCATTAGTTAGAAGAAATGGAAATTCTAGCACATGAAGAGTGGAAGTTGCTAGAAAAGGTGATGCAATGATTTAACTTTTGATAATATGAGTTTCCAAGTTCTAACTCAGCTCTATGCAGAGTTGTCTTTGAGTAAGATTTTGCATTGTCAATGTCTCTATGTATTCCTTCATGTGATATAGTGATAATCAATTTAAAAGTTAAAATTTAGACTTCAGTAATGTGTTGATGTTCAATTATTTGTATTATTTATTATATCATTTAAAGAAAAAGTCTGGTAGTGGTTTCAACTTCTAGATACATTTGTTATTATGTTCATTTCTATATATGCTAGTAATATTATTGTTAATATATTATTAATCTAATAAGCATTGAGTTGAGTGATGAATCATTGAGCACATGCTCAAGTTTTACTGTTAACACAATTAAAATATGAACTATAAGGTGATTTTAATTCCAGACATCCATAATCTTAGTGAAATTGCATTACAATTCACACATCAATACTCAATATCCATGACTACTTAGCATATCCAATAAACATTTAAGCTCAAATTCATACTTCAATAATGTGTTGATGTTCAATTATTTGTATTATTTATTATATCATTTGAAGAAAAATTCTAGTAGTGGTTTCAACTTCTAGATACACTGGTTATTATGTTCATTGCTATATATGCTACTAATACTATTGTTAATATGTTATTAATCTAATAAGCATTGAGTTGAGTGATGAATCATTGAGAACATGCTCAAGTTTTACTTTTAACACAATTAAAATATGAACTATAAGGTGATTTTAATTCCAGACATCCATAATCTTAGTGAAATAGCATTACAATCATGCTATGGATTATCTCTTATTGGAATTGGAATGATGGATTTTTGGTTAATTTCATTGCTACCGAGTTTTGGTGAAGAGAGTGGTTTTGGTGCTTTTCCTAACCTTAGTTGCTAGCCCTCATAGTTTTATAACCTTGTCACAGAGCTCTAAATTTTCATAACTCCCCTATTCCCTGACATGGTTGATGGTTCACTTTTTTGAGTTGCAAGTCTTTCTTGGTCATCTTTCTAGTCGGTGGGTCAGACGTTTGGAAAACTTAAAAACTTTAGAATTTGTTCTAAGGTTCCAAGTTTTAGTGACCACACAACATTATGGACTTATCTTTCCTTTCAAAGGTGCCATCATCTAACATCTCATTGAATGCTATGTATGAACTAAACTTGAGTTGTCTTTTCAAGAATTTTGAAAAGCATGCTATGTATAGACTAATGTAAAATATCAAATATCAAATATCACAATTTCATGGAATACAATATAAAATATCATCAACTACAGTTTCAATTTGGAATATGATTCATGAAGTGCAATAGAAAATAAAATATCATGAAGTGAAATTATTCACGATTTCATTGAATACAATATAAAATATCAGCAACTATAGTATGGAATAATGGAATCTGATCCTTGGATCCATGAAGTGCAATATAAATACCTAAAAGTTGCTAATTCTCTTGAATCTATTCCATTTCCCAAATGGACTGGGGATCCTCAATTTGACATTCATCATCAGATAAAGTAAAAGAGTCATCTTGAATTTGATTCCAAGTTTGCTCTTCATTTTCTTCAGACTGTGTCAAATTCAACATTCATTGTGCCATTTTTGTCAATGTCAACTGTCTGAGTCCCATTTCCACTACTAGTGCAACTAGTACTGGCCTTTGGAATTGGAGTGTTGCACAACCCGACCCCTCTTCTTTCACATGTGGGCCTCCAGATTGTGAGTGCCCTTTCAAAAGGAAAATTTCTAACATTATACACAGTTCCTTTCATCCTCAAGCAATTTTCCAAATTCTTGTCTAGTTTGTTTCTTAACTTTGATTTCAAAAACCCCGATGTACTGAAAACTCTCTCATCCTCCATGGACCCCAATATCATTGTTTTGCATAAATTAGCAAGTTTGAAATATTTTGATATCGACCCATGCAATATTTCACTCCGACCTAGAAGCTTGTCCAAACCTTTTTTATTGATCCTAGTTCAAAGGCCTTGTCCTTGCCCATGGATTTATACTAGTCCCTCATGGTTGTTGCAAAACTACCACATTGTTTTCTAAGCTTAGCTTCATCTAATATTCCTTCTATTTTCTGCTCATTGTATGTTACAGTTTTTGAAAATTGTTCAATTAAGATTTTCACCTGAGCATGAAAAAATGTGGGGTTATCTCGGTTTGCCTAAAATTGAGGATACACAATACTCATGGCTTCAAGTATTTCATGTCAAGGGAATCTTTCACGAATCTTTGAGGAAAGAGATTTTGCAATTTTCTTCAAATTATCACCAACAGATTTAACAATGCCTTGAAAATATTCTCGGTTAACAGATATTTCTTTGCTAGAGTGCTTGGCTATCTTACATTGGTACATTTGTATCTCATATCCATGTACATAGATGCAAATTTCCTACTTGCATTAAACTGTAAATAATTATCAAGATCATTCAAATCAGTAATTTTCTTCCAAATGAAATAATTTGGGCCATCTTGTGTTAGATCTAGATATAGATGATCGAGCACCAAACATGTAAGTTTAAGTAGATTGGCATATTCATTAATATACATAGTTTTGTCTTTGGATTTCTTCACAAACTCGTTCATCACATCCAGCATGGGGATAAGACTAGTTAAGGTCAAGAGTGTCTCTATATCACTTAACCTATGTAAGAGGTTAAGAGCTTTGTCTATTGTGTTGTGATGCTCGTACATCACTCCAATCAAAGATTGATATTTTGAAAGAACTCGTTGCATTTGTCCATGCAAGGAGATCCATTTGGTATTGACATCCTTGAGAAGCTTGTTTCTTGGTGTTATTCCCTTAGAAAAAATTTGAAATTATGTGAAACGTTTAGGACTTTGGCAGAAGTATGCGTGGATCTCGCGGACTAGATTTTTGACTTTTGATACTATAGGAAACTCGCTAACAATTTTGAATGCTAAATTCATTATGTGGGCCATGCAGTGAATGCCAAGGATGTATGGTGCACAAGTTGTTTGTGACTTTGTGTGAACACTGTTCCTTTGAACTTGCATCACTACAACTCCATTAGCTCCTACACACACCAACTTTTTCACAATTTTCAACTCATCCATACCTACAATTTCATTCAAATATTTTTTGACTAGTTCAAATATATTTTGTGCTGTTGAACTATTCTTCATTTTATGAACATAGAGAAGATGAGCTTGGAAAACATTTCTTTGTAAAGTATACAAATGGATACAAACCCAAGAAGTATTTTCTACCATAATAACTTCATCTAAATACAATGCAATGAAATTTGACTCTTTTACTTTATCCTTTAAATATTCCTTTTCCACTACAGCAAGACATTTTGCCCAATCCCATCTAGTGTTTACTAACCAATGTGACAAGGGATAGTGAGGAACATTCAAATAAGATAATAAATCAGAATATTCTAGGTAGTCTGTCATAGGATGCCCTTTGGAAAAAATATGAAAAACAACAATCATTTGAATAGTTTTTGACAAATTTTCTCCTTCCATTGCTTTTCCAGATTGAGCCACAAGTGTACCTTTACATGCAGCAATGTTTACCATTCTTTTTTCATGCTCTTCATAATCTGCTGCATACTTAACATGAAGACATTCTTCCTTTGATTTCCATCGTACGATTGATTCTTCCTTTCTTTCTATGATTTTTTTTTCATAAACTTTACCCATATGCTTTTCTATAGTGTTAATATTGAGCTGCAACATCTTGGCTCTTCCACATTTCCAACTACAAATATTACATTTGTCCAATGTTTCCTTTTCAATATCATTTGCATTGCCAATCCCCACTAGTACCATGAATGGGTATTTTGACAACCAACCAAGTTAAAAAATCCTTGTCATTTCCCACTCGTGCCCCCTTTTTGGTTTATTTTTCCTTTTCTTGATACAAACATCATCATCCTCATCCAAGTCAATTATCTCATTCTGGGTAACTGAGCCTAGGGTATCACTTGGAACATCTTCTGTGGTATTGCTATCCTAATTTGATACATTTTGATTTAAATCAATCACAATCTCAACTTGACCTTCTGGTGGTGGTGAGGTATAGGGGATTCTACGAATATTTGGTGGAATAGTTGATGATGGAGCTCCATCTTGACCTAATGGATTAGAAGCTTTGACAATTACAATGTAAGACTACATGGTACGTCTAAGTTTTGAGCATTTTGATTGCCTCCCAGTCTCTTCACCACCCTAAGGAGCCTGAGGAGTGGTAGGAGTCTCTTCACCACCCTGAGGAGTAGCAAGAGTCTCTTCACCACCCTGAGGAGCGGTAGGAGCCTTACCACCCTGAGGAGTGGAAGTAGTTTGAGAGGTAGTAGGATTCTCTTCACCACCCTAAGGAGCAGCAGGAGCCTTAACACTATGAGGAGTGAAATGTTGGACGTGGATTCACTCTAAGGGGGGGTGAATCAGAGTGACATAATTTTTAACTTTTGACTTTGAACTGCACAATGAAACTTTTTACCAATTTAAACCCAATGTGGCAGACTTATTTATGCAAGTGAACATTAACACTTTAAATAAGATTGAAATCAAACTTGATTAACATTTACAACTCATATTAAAAGAATCATATGATATTGTTCAATTAGTGTGTGAACAATCTTTGTATGTGATTTTGGAAAAAAACTACAACATTGCCCAATGCAAATTTAATTTGCTTAACATAAGGCTTTTTAAAAATAGATTTGAACAATTTTAACTTTGCATGACAAAATTTTGAAATATGAAACTTTTGAACACACTAAAATTATCAGAGCATTGACTAAATGAGCACATTAACATGGAACAAAATGAGAGATAAATATCATCACATAACATAGATTTCCTGAGTGGAAAAGCCCTCTTGGAGTATAAAAAAAACTTGCTAAAATTTCCCTTGTATTAATAAAAGTGCACCAACTTCATCAAATAGTCAAGATATTGCAACCCATCAGAACCTTATAACTGCAAATAATTCTCCACAATTATAAAACTACAATAGGATACAAAATGATTTTGAAATAATGCCCAATTCAAAATAATCTTTGTAATACAACCAAAGATGAAAACAATATGAGCCCACTCTTCCTCTTTGTAGTATGATTTCACAATAATACTCTGTCTAGACTATTTCCTCTCTTCACATCACACTAAGTGTTTTTTGCAAAGATATATATATATACAATGTTTGTAAACTAGTTATTCATCTTTGTCAAGAAAACCCGTATTCAATAACTAGAGTTTATAAACTAGTCAGAACAATAATATTTGATCATGATACCAATCAAGGATTTAAGAAAAATCAATGATATGAAGATGAAATGCCACTGTGAGATGACACCCTTGAGTTTACACTCGAGTTCAAAGTAGTTTTAAATTAGTTAAGAAATTTGTTCGAAACTGAAACTAAGTTTTCTTTTACTCTTTTAATTCTCATTTACCAAATTTACCTTTAAAAAAAAATCAAAATAATGCATAGATATTACCTCTGTCATGGTGGATTTAACCTACAAAGAAAATCCTTGAAGTTTTTCATGAAAAAATGCCCAAGCTACCGCTTCCAGCTCAAGCGAAGACCACCAACTATCTTGCCATCCATCAAAGACCAACATAACTAAAAACCAAGTTAGAATACCACAACAAACTTGCTCAACCTACAACTGTAATTCCAACATGGTGGCGCTAGGGTTCAAACTTTTGTTTACCCTATTTCTTCCTTCATTGAAACTCCAAAACAAAATGAATGAAATTTGAAATCCTAAAATCATATTGCAATCATTTTGAAATCCATGTCATCAACACAATGAATTTTGAAATCCTAAATACATATTAAATGAGTGCCAAATCATAATCCACACGTGTTGTCCAATTCAACATAGTCAACATACTTATTGAACAATAATACTGCCACTACCAAGTAAGCAAATGAAGTATAATACATATGTCAACAATCCAAGTCTCTAAAAAATATGTATTGACTACTATGCAATGTATAAGCCAGAAACATGATCAACCTTCAATCTAAAAACAAAGTAAATGCCACGTTACCAATCACTTTATAAGTGATAACCATAGTGAATATTGTTGGCCTTAATTGCTAAAACAATGCACTTTAAAAAAAATAGAAATGTCTTAATGCCGACCAAGGCATTTACCAAAACTTATATCACAAATAAACCGTATGACAAGTAAATATGAAATGTGAATCAATATAACATGTGAAGGCCCAAGAATGCCAAAATAATCTTTGTAAGAAATGATATGAAAATTCTAAGCAATACCATTGCTTATGAAGCTATAGTAGCCAACTCAAGGATACAAGACTGACTGTGTATCAATACAAACATCTCCACCTCATGTATAATGCAATAACCCTTGTGAAGCTATAGCATGTTAACATATGCACCAAAGAAATCTCAACAACAAACTAATGAGTGTATATATATATACCAATGATGCCAAATGAAATATCATACTCAAGTGTCAAGAAGAGCATTAGTAAAATGCCAACCCAAAAAGTCATGTACCAAATAATATACCATAATTGTGGATACCAAAGAATTATGAGACAACCATGAAGATCACCAATAGAATTACATGACGATATAATGAACCTTGTCAATGATGTTATGATAAATCTGATAAGGAACAACTTAAATAATATACCTATTGTACAATAAAGAAGTGCCAATCTGTCAAAATGAATTCAACTATTCCATGATATCACTTGAAAACCAATGCCACCTGAATAAATTTTATCTGCACATGAAGCTCAACATGATCAGTACCACAATATGTGATGAAAAAATGCACCCAAATGCATCAACTCAAAGCATGATTAAGAAAATATTGAATATGCCAAAATGAACACAAAGAGCAACAAGTATCATTAAACCAATCACCAATCAGTTTTGTCACCAATCAGTTTTATCATCAAGGACAATATAATTCACCCAAATGCATCAACCCAAAGCATGATTACCAGAATACTGAATATGGCCAGTTGAACACAAAGTGAACCAAGTATCATTAAACCAATCACCAATCAGTTTTGTCACCAATTAGTTATGTCATCAAGGACAATATACCACAAAGGGAAAATCAACAAAGTTCCATTTTGTCCTTGATGGAAAAAACCATATGAAACCATCTGAATTTAACATGATCACCAACCCAAAGGATACCAATGATCAACCAATGAATACTCATATTTATCCCCCTTTTTGTCTCAAGGACAAAGGGTAAACAAGGAAATACCAAAAACCAATAACTTAACCAGTTGCAAATATAGCAAAGAAGTAGCAAATAAATCACAAAAGTAGCAAGAAGCTGCTAGGAGAACTAAGAAGCTCCCCCTAAAGTAATGATGGAACATTAAGAGAGTAGTGATTGATACCTCCCAATCTAGATCTGATCTTTTTAAAGACTTCTTTAGATTCAAAAAATGTATGCATTCCAATTAGAATAGATCTTATCTTCTAACAAGAATCAAAAAACACATCATAAATAAACTAACTAATTAGTAACCAGATGTAAATTGTTCTGGCGTTTAATGCTTTTACTATCCCCTTTAAAAAAAATGACATGATATGGTAATTCATTGATCACCAAACAACTCACTTCATATTAAAATAGCACTGAGCATAGAAGTGAATAAAAATTTCAAACCAGTTGAATTTACTTTGCATTGCCCAAAAATATGAATGGGAATTGTTCATTTTAACATAAAAAACTTGAAAGCATATTTCACATCATATTGTGGTCATGATCCAAATATATTGTTCAACACAATCAAGACTACTGTCAATTTTTCAATTAAGATAATGCAATGAAACAATTTTTAATGCCAAACTGCAACACAAATATAAAGGTCTTCCACTCTACTACTGCAAACCAAGCAACCTTACCAATTACAACATGAATCTCCCCCTAATTCTTTACAAATGAAATGCCAAAAGAGGAAATTTCCAGTGTAAGAATGTAACATGGTAGAATTGTGTTACCATGAAATTGCAACAATAAAATTCACCTTATGATTCATGACATCAAAGAAAACTTGTGCAAAAAAGCAGTAGAACAGGCGAAAACAAACAATAGTTTAAAAAAAACATTTTCTTGTACTGAGATGATACTGTCATTTTATCATGAAAGTACCTTGAAATTACATCATTAAGATTGTAAAAAAAACTTTGTCAAATTTGTGTGACAGAGATACCAAAGTTTCTCTCTCACTACAACATTATAAAAGTTCGCACCATGCAACGGTTAACAAAATGAAATGTCATTAGAGATGACACCAATATCATAGTATCAACCATCACTTAACAAAAATTTTGAATGATCTATCAACTGTTCAAGACAAACATGAACTATTAAAGAGAACTCCTCTCTCTAAAGATTATTTCATTTTTCCTTGTTTTATTGTGTATATAATACACCGTTTTCTCATCTCTCAACATTGTATAGATGTTTTCTTGCATGCTCACTATCTTGATTCTATTTGAATATCTTGTACATATCTACTATGCAAAAGAGTTTGATAGAACACTAAACCATATCTTTATTTCATGTATATTAGGGTACTTGAAACTTTACAACATTTTGACAATAATCCTCCTTTCTTTATACTTTGGTGGATGCCACTAATTCTATGTTCACAATAGATGATCACAGTCACACATTTTAGCTCTGTCTTGTCTACATTGTCAATGCTTATTATAGACATATGAGTGTATCAACTAGATTTCCCTTAGCATTGTTTAACCTTTTCATAGAATTATTCAATCTCTATACTGCCCTACACAAACAAGTATTTAGACTACCTGAACACCCAAATCACATATCAAGCTTATGCATTAGATAAAGCCACTATCATGTGACACTTTGAAGATACTCTATGCCTTGAATCCCAAAGGTATTATCATTTCTAGGGGTTCATAAGATGATACATTTATTGATCCCCTTTGACCTCTTGGTCTAATTATGCATTCAATAGTGTCTCTTGTGCATCAACCAAAAGCTTATTGTCTTTCTTTTGCTTCTTTCTAGATGTTTTCTCCCATTGACTCTTTCAAAACTTGGCTTGTAATGTTTTGTGTCACTCTTATTACAATTTCTTGCAATATGACCTAATTGATTATATTTGAAGCATGTAACATTATCATGGTTCCTTTGCTTATCACTTTTATTTACTTTAGAAAAACATTCAAATTCTCTATGGACATACTCAAAACACGAGTAAAAATAACCTAAAAAAGAATAATAATACTTTATCAACTTACCTTGACAGGCAGAGTGAGATCCTGACACCTTGTGCATTCTATTCCTTCCTCTTCTATTTCCTGTAGTTTCAAAATCAATAGCATGAAAGTTTAAATATTTCTTTGTCCTAAGTGTCTTAGAACATTGTCCTTCCTCTAAGCCTAGACTAGTTTTGTCACTTGGATCCTTCTATGTTTCAATAAGTTTATCCAATGACATGGAGCCACTCTTACTAATTTCTTCATACTTAATTGCTTTGATTCTTTACCAATGTTCCTTAGTAAAACTACTTGCAACTCAATATTTTCTATGCATTGTTCTTTTTCTTTAAGTTGATCTCTCAACACTTCCTCAATCTTTCTAGCTTCTTCAACTTGAATTTTTTCTTCTATAATATTTGAGCATACCTTATCTTTGATATCCTTTTCTTTTTGAAGTTGCTTCTTTAAAATCAGGTTCTCTTTTATGAGTTCTTTAATTGTATCTAAAGCACATAGAAGTTCACCTTCCAAATCAAGCTCATCTTCTTGCTCATCTTGTTCAAAATTTATTTCATCCAAAGATTGATCTACTTCATTAATTTCTTGGCTACTTAAATGTTCATCTGCCATCTCTAGAAAATTATACTCAAACAAATTTTCATTGGAACTATGATGATTTTCACAATCACCACTTACAGATGAAACACAACTTCCTTGAGTTTTCAAAGAAATATCTTCTTGCAATTCACCATCCTAATATATTTCAATCAATCTATCCCATACTTCCTTTGCATCTCTATAGTGCATAACTTTTGCAATAGTGTCATTTGGAAGACTATTGAAAATAGCATCTAGAGCCTTAGCATTTGATTCAAGAACTATCTTTTCCTCAAGAGTGGAGGGAGATGTTACAAACACAGTGCACCCTTGATGCAAGAGCATCCAGTGGTGTGAGGGAAATCTTGCATCACCCAAAAATATGCTTTCCATTTATTTTCCTTTTGTTTTCTTTTTATATATTTTTTTGCATTTCTGGATACCCTTTTCGTCAAATAAGAGTTCCCAACTTTCAAAACTGCTTTTCTACTTTTTTTTTGCTCAACTGCTATTTTTAGCAAGTGTGAATTTGAAGGTGTGGGAAGAAAAAAATTTATGGGAAGGTTCAAGATGGAAAAATAAGCACTTTGGTGAAAGAATCAGGTCAAGATCATTCATGGTTTGAAAGTTATTCAAGTTTTAGTTTCTACTTTTTGCCCTGAAAAAACTTCTGATTCTAGTTTGAGGCACTAGGCAGTCTCGTTCGGGCCCAAAAATTGTCAAAACTGGTGGAATTGGTTCTTAGTGCATTCTTCACTTTGAGACCTTTCTGACAATGCAAATGGTTCAAAAAATAGAGTCCCATATCAAAGTTATGGCTTCCAGAAGTTGGTTGATTTTTTGAAAATTGCTAATTTTCAAATTAGGACTCAATTTTTGAATTTCAAATTGTAATTTTTGGCCACAAACTGCCAAAACTAATATCTCAAATGATTTTTTTTGTCTTCAAACCGAAAAAAGGCTATTTATGGGCTAGTTTCTAATTTTTGGGTAGCTTTTTGTGAAAAAGAGTTTGCATGCTGCGAAAGGGGAACTTCTATAATTTTCTATAATTTTTGAAACTTTTGTAGCTTGCATGTATCACAGAGCTCGAGAATTTGGGATCCTCTGCATGTAAGATTTTCATTATTAAATACTAATAAGTTTTTCTAGTTTTGTGCATTATTTTTGTGTCTCGGGTTTGCTCTCTCGTTAGGTGGTATCAGAGCGGGTTTTCTTGAGCATGTGGACAAATCATCGATCGTGAGGCAATTTGCACTAGGACTGTGGTTGTGGGTTCAAAATATTCAATATTCCTCCAAGAGTGATGCCTGGTAGGTGTGGTGGTGCCAGAGGTGGCGTAAATACTGGTGGAAGAGATCCATTGGCGGTCGAGGGTTTTAGAGCCCTCCAAAGACAAATTGATGCATTGCAGGAATAGATGAGAAGAGGGTTAAACCCAAGAAGGTGAGGAGAAAGTGAGAATTAAGAAGAGGTGGAAGATTCAGATGTAGAAGAGGAAGAAGAAGTGATTGATCAAGATTATATGCAATTGATAAGGGCCATTTCGAAGATCAGAAAGAGACCCAGAATAGAAGTCCCCAGTTATTCTAGAAGCCTGAACCCAGAAGAGTGGATTGACTGGATCAACGAACTAGAAGAGTATTTTGAGTATGAAGAAGTAGAGGACCTAGATTGGGTTAAGTTTTCAAAAATGAAGTTGAAGGGCCATGCCAATATTTGGTGGAAAGAGGTCCAGTTGGAGAGAAATCGAAGAGGGAAAGGAAAAATCAACAGTTGGGATCGCATGGTGGAGAAACTGAAGAAGCAATTCATACTAGTGGACTACAAGTTAGATCTGTTGAAGAAATTGCAAGGGTTGAAGCAAGGAAGTAGATCTTTGAAAGAATACACAAAATATTTTCACAAGATGATCATCAGAATAGGCCATGTAGAGGCCAACAATGAGAAGATAGCTCGTTATCTTAATGGGTTACAACCGAGCATTCAAGAGGAACTAAGCCTGGTTAGAATGACCACCATTGAGGATGCATACTAGTTTTCTCTAAACGTTGAGGAGAAGCTAAACAAAAGATTTGATAGCATACAAAAAGGACAAGGAGGTCAAATCGGAAGGGGTAGTGGAAGATCTTCTCCGAGCCGAAATGAGGATGAAAGGAAAAATGAAGATGTGGGTACCAGTCAAGGCTAGAAGAATGATAACTTATACTACCCTCATGATCAAAAAAATGGTGATCAAATAGGTAGAGGATGAGGAAGATCTGGGCCAGGACCTGTAAGAGATGGTTTCAGAGGAACTTGTTTGCATTGTGGTGAAGAAGGGCATCAAGCCTATGAATTTCCACAACACCAAGGAAGGACAAACAGAAGGTTGGAAGGTCGTGGAAGGGTTGCACATGCAGATGAGGAGGCTCGGTCCTAGCATTTAGATGATGTAGAAAGGGGAGAAGCCCTAGTGGTTAGAAGAGCCCTGGTGACTGAAGAGAAGGAGCTAGAACAGAGGAAGAATCTATTATGCACAAGGTGCAAGTGTGAAGACAAATGTTGTGATGTCATTATTGATAGTGGGAGCACTGATAATCTAGTGTTAGAAGAGATGGTTATGAAGTTGAAGTTGAAAATGGAAAGGAATCCACATCCATATCAGAGTGCCTGGTTGCAGAAAGACCACAAAGTCTTGGTCAATTAGCAGTGCCTAGTGAAGTTCAAGATTAGAAGCTATCGTGATGAGGTACTATGTGATATCATTCCCATGGATGCATGTCACATGTTGTTGGGGAGGCCATGGAAGTTTGATAGGAAAACAGTACATGATGGCCATGCAAACACTTATTCTCTGATGAAGGATGGAGTCCACCATAAGTTGAAACCCCTGAAGAAGGACGAAGAAAAGGTATGTTGTAGTGCTAGAATTTTTTTTGCGATGGAAGAAAAATTTTAGAAGGCATGAAGCATGAGCATATGTCCTATACATTGATTCCTAGAATGGAAAAGGAAGATAGTGAGAAGGTGCCAATAGAAGTTTCTAGACTATTGGATGAGTTTCAAGAGATTATTTCTAATAATGTACTTGAGGGTTTACCACCAATGAGGAAGATCAGTCATCAGATTGACTTGATCCTTGGAGCTAGCTTTCCAAATAAGGCCACTCACAAAATGACTCCTAAAGAAAATGAGGAGTTGAATAGACAAGTTTAGGAGTTGTTGAGAAAGGGTTTGATTCGAGAGATTCTAAGCCAATGTGCACTACCTACAGTACTAGCACCGAAGAAGGATGGGGAATGGAGGATGTATATAGACTCTCGGGCCATCAACAAGATAACTATCAAGTATAGATTACCCCTGCCAAGGATGGATGACCTGATGGATTGTTTGAGTTGAGCACAGTACTTCACAAAGATTAATCTAAAGAGTAGATAGCATCAGATCTAGATTCGTGAGGGAGATGAATGGAAGACCACCTTCAAGACCAAAGAGGGCCTGTACGAGTGGTTAGTCATGCCCTTTGGGTTAACCAATGCACTGAGCACATTCATGCTACTCATGAACAAGGTACTAAAAGAGTTTTTGGGAAGTTTTGTTATTTTATATCTAGATGATATTTTTATTTTTAGTAAGACTTTGGATGAGAATTTAATGCATATTCGTAGAGCTTTTGAGAAGTTGAGAGAGGAGAAATTGTTGATTAATCTAAAGAAGTGTAGTTTTGTGAAGACAGAGTTAGTGTACTTGGGGTTTGTTGTCTCGACATAAGGTCTCAAGATGGATCTAGATAAGGTAAAGGATATTTTAGAATGGCCTACCCCAAGAACTGCTACTGAGGTGAGATCTTTCCATGGTTTGGCTAGTTTTTACAAAAAGTTCATTAGAAACTTCAATAGTATTTGTGCACCCCTGACTGAAACAATGAGAGTGGATAGAAAAGAGTTCAAGTGGAACACTAGAGTAGCAAAGAGTTTGATTTGTTGAAGCAGAAGGTGATAGAGCAACCATTTTTAGCCCTCTCGAATTTCAATAAGGTTTTACATGTGGATTGTGAGCCAGTGGTTGTGCCATTGGAGCAGTGATGAGCTAAGAAGGTAAGCCCATTGCCTATTTCAGTGAAAATTTAAATGATGCAAAGAGAAAGTACTCTATATATGATCAGGAATTTTATGCAATAGTTCAAGAATTAAAGAAATTGAGACATTATTTGTTACTGAAGGAATTTTTTCTATTTATTGATCATCAAGCATTATAGTATTTGAATAGTCAAGGAAAATTAAATTAGAGGCATATGAAATGGATAGAATTTTTGAAAAGTTATACCTTTTTTTTAAAGCATAGGAGTGGGAAGTCAAATAGGGTTGTAAATGCCTTAAGTAGGAGGAAAACATTATTGACAAAGATGCATAATGAAGTGGTTTGGTTCAATGAACTCAAGATGTTGTATCCTGAAGATCCTGATTTTGTAGAAGCTTGGAAAGCTTGCAAGGAGCCTGTTATAGTTGACAGGACGAAGTGGATGGATCTCATAATCTAGGATGGCATGTTGTTTACAAGAAGTCAATTTTCTATTTTGAGGAGTTCCATGAGGGAGAACTTGATAAAGGAGAAGCACAGTGGAGGAATTGCAAGACATTTTGGTCAAGGTAAGACCATTGCCATTATCAATGAGAATTATTATTGGCCTCAATTATCACAGGATGTGAAGAAGTTTGTGCAGAGTTGTAGGGTATGTCAAATGGATAAAGGAATGAGCCAAAATACTAGGTTTTATCAGCCCTTACCTATACTAGAGAGGCCATGGGAGGATATAAGTATGGACTTTGTTCTTGGTTTTACAAGGACACAGAGAGGGAATGATTCAATATTTTTGGTAGTTGATAGGTTTTCAAAGATGGCCCATTGCATCCCATGCCAGAAGACCCATGATGCGGTCCACATTGCTGACTTGTTCTTTAGAGAGGTGGTGAGGCTACATGGTCTATCGAAGAGTATAGTCTTAGATTGTGACACAAAATTTGTTGGATACTTTTGGAGGACCTTGTGGAAGAAGTTGAAAATAGAGTTGGAGTTCAATTCTACACACCATCCACATACTAATGGGCAGACTAAGGTTGCCAACAGAAGTCTGGGTAACTTATTGAGATGCTTGGTAGGAGATAAACCCAAGGGATGGGACTTGATTTTACCCTAGGCAAAATTTTCTTACAACAATTCTGTCAAAAAAAGTGCTGGTAGATCACCATTCCAAATTGTGTATGGAGGCAGTCCCACGACTGTGTAAGAATTGAGGAAGATGGACCAAGAGAAGAAGACAAGTTTTGAAGCTGAAGACTTTATAGAGCACATCAAGAATATACATGAGAAGGTAAGAGAACATATTAACAAGATGAATATGCAGTATAAGGCTAAGGCAGATCAAAAGAGGAGGTATAAGGAGTTTCATATTGGTGATGAAGTGATGGTCCACTTGAGGAAAGAAAGGTTTCCAGTGGGAACCCATAACAAATTGAAGATGAAGAAGTTTGGTCCCTGTAAAATTTTAAAGAGGCATGATTCAAGGAATGCATATGAGGTAGAGTTTCCAGATGGAGTCAACATTTCCCTTGTGTTCAATATTTCAGATTTGACAGAGTATCATGAAGGTGGCACAGAGGAAGTACCAACAATGGAATAATGTGGCATTCCAACACCTACTTTAGAGAAGAGGAGATTGAAGAAATCCTAGATAGCCATGTGGGAAGGAGTACTAGAAACAAGCAGTATGAAGAATATCTAGTGAAGTAGAGAGGAAGGCCTATGGAAGATTCATCCTGGCTATCTAAGGTAGAGGTTGATCATTTGGGTTTTCCTCAACCATCTAAGACATGACGGGGTCACTTCTCAAATTACCATGGGTGTCTGATGTAGGAGCATCTAGTGGTGTGGGGGAAATCTTGCATCACCCAAAAATATGCTTTCCATTTATGTTCCTTTTGTTTTCTTTTTATAGATGTTTTTGCATTTTTGGATACTCTTTTCATCAAATAAGAGTTCCCAACTTTTAGAACTACTATTTTTAGTAGGTGTGAATTTGAAGGCGTGGGAAGACAAAAATTTATGGGAAGGTTCAAGATGAAAAAATAAGCACTTCAAGGTGAAAGAATCAGGTCAAGATCATTCACTGTTTGAAAGTTATTAAAGTTTCAATTTCTACTTTTTGCCCTAAAAAACCTTCTAAGTCTAGTTTGAGGCACTAAACAGTCCCATACGAGCTCAAAAATTGTCAGAAATAATGGAGCTAAATATTAGCATGATCTTCACTCTGAGACCTTTTCGACGGTGCAAACAGTTCAAAAAACGGAGTCCCAGATCAAAAGTTATGGCTTCCAGAAGTTGGCCAATTTTTGGAAAATTGCCAATTTTTGAATTAAGATTCAATTTTTGAATTTCAAATTGTAATGTTTGGTGCCAAACCATGAAAAATCATATCTCGAATGTTTTTTTTGGCTCCAAACCAAAAAGGGGCTTTTTATGGGCTAGTTTCTGATTTTTGGGTAGCTTTTTGGGAAAAAGAGTTTGCATGCTGCAAAAGGGGAACTTCTATAATTTTCTATAATTTTTGAAACTTCTGTAGCTTGCATGTATCATAGAGCTCGAGGATTTGGGATCCTCTACATGTAATATTTTCATTATTAAATACTAATAAATTTTGCTAGTTGTGTGCATTATTTTTGTGTCTTGGGTTTGATCCCTCGTCAACCCTCTCTCTACTGTTGTCCACACATCAAACCCTAAGGAGGACAAATAAGTTTCCATTTGACACTTCCACAAATTAAAATTGATACCATCAAATTGAGGTATGCTATGCATATTATGCTGTATCATTTCTTCATTACTTCTTATACTAGGTTCATACACAACCTGATTGTTAATGTTTTGCTGTGAGTTTCTCTTTCCCTTATTCCTTCTCCCTTTAGCCATCAAAAATACAACACTACAACACCCAAAGACCTTAAATTAAATAGAATTCCAATAGTAGAATCAATCTTAGGTATGAAACCTAATGCAAGACCCTATGCTCTGATACCACTTGTTGGAAGTGGATTCACTCTGAGAGGGGGGGTGAATTAGAGTGACATAATTTTTTAATTTTGACTTTTATAGCACAATGAATTTTTTTACCAATTTAAACCCAATGTGGCAGACTTGTTTATGCAAGTGAACATTAACACTATAAATTAGATTGACATGAAACTTGATTAATATTTACAACTCATATTAAAAGCATCATATGATATTATTCAATTAGTGTGTGAACAATCTTTGTATGTAATTTTGGAATAGAACTACAACATTTCCCAATGCAAATTTAATTTTCTTAGCAGAAGGCTTTTTAAAAATATATTTGAACAATTTTAACTTTGCATGACAAACTTTTGAAATATGAACCTTTCGAACACATGAAAAGTATCAGAGCATTGAATGAATGAGCACATTAACATGAAACAAAATGAGAGACAAATATCATCACATAAAACAAATATTTCTTGAGTGGAAAAACCCTCTTAGGGTATTAAAAACCACTTGCTAAAATTTACCTTTTATTAATCAAAGAGCACCAACTCTATAACAGTGTGGAGTGCCAACTCCCATAATCTTTCTGAAGCACCAACTTCATAAAAAATTCAAGATATTGCAACCCATCAAAACCTTATAACTACAATAATTCTCAACAGTTATAAAATTACAATAGGATACAAAATGATTTTTCAATAATTCCCAATTCATAATAATCTCTATAATACAACTAGAGATGAAAACAATATGAGCCCACTCTTCCTCTTTATAGTATGATTTCACAATAATACCCTGTCCAGACTATTTCCTCTCTTCACATCACACTTTTAAGTGTTTTTGCAAAGATATATATATATATCTATATGTAGACATGTGAAATTGACATCATGTATTTAATTAGTTTATATTAGTCCCATCAATTAAATAAACCAATTTTAATTGATTTAATCTCTAAGGATTGTCCATCTAAAATTAAATAAACTAACTTTATTTAATTTGATCCTATCATTATCCCCCTTAGCTAAATAAATCAAATACTTATTTAACTAAATCTTTATCACCTTTCATCTCCCTTTGATTTGATTTAAATCCCTAAATCTAAGTCAAATGGGTCAAAAACATCTAACATCATCTTAATTAATCTAATCCATGATTAAATGCTAATCCTAATCAATTGTATTCTCTAGATTTTGCCACTTGCACATGAAATTGCATTTAATTAATTTATCAAAATCTTTATTTACTTTCAACTTGGCATAAAGGGAGAATATTCTCCAAGTTTGAATCTCCCCCCAATTTGGCATGTACATCCACAAATCAATTAATAAGCTCTTACATGTCTCTTGCACAAGTCAAGCTTAGCATTTAACTCATATTGTCATCAAATGCAAATTTGAATCTCCTCCTCTTTGGCACATTGACCAAAATGTGCTCATTCATCAACCTATCACAAGTTGACAAGTGGCATATTTTCATTGGTTTGTTTTTAGTCCCACATCCTCCATGTTTGGCATTCTTTTATCATTGTATTCTATAAATAAAGATCATCTCCATTGATTTAATCATCTACAACCTCATGCAAATTCACTCCCTTCAATTGAGAATTTATTTTTTCCATCTCATTTTATCTTCAAAGCATTGCATCATTTGAGCTTATCAAGGATTGGGAAAGGGCTTCTTTCCACATCAAAGAAGCACCGATCCACTATGGGATCGATATGTATCTTGTTTTTATGCTCTCAATTAGTTTGTGTTGTTATTTTGTTTATGAAGGCATGATCCATTATTTCATATGAGAATTTAAAAGGTTTGCATATCACTAATTCATGTTTGAGATTTTAGGGTGTTTGTAGATTTTGAAGGATGCTCACAATATATATATATATAATGTTTGTAAAATAGTTATTCATCTTTGTCAAGAAAACCTGTATTCAATAACTAGAGTTTATAAACTAGTAAGAACAATAATATTTGATCATGATACCAATCAAGGATTTAAGAAAAATCAATGATATGAAGATGAATTGCCACTGTGAGATGAAATGCTTGAGTTTACACTCAGGTTGAAAGTAGTTTTAGATTAGTTAAGAAATTTGTTTGAAACTAAAACTAATTTTTCTTTTCCTCTTTTACTTCTCATTTTCCATATTTACCTGTAAAAAAAAATTAAAAAAATAATGTATAGATATTACCTTTGTCATGGTGGATTTAACCTGCAAAAAAAATCCCTAAAGTTTTTCATGAAAAACTGCCCAAACTACCGCTTCGAGCTCAAGCGAAGACCACCAACTATCCTTCCATCCATCAAAGACCAACATAACTAAAAACCAAGTTAGAATACCACATCAAACTTCCTCAACCTACAAATGTAATTCTAGCATGGCAGCACTAGGGTTCAATCTTTTGTTTACCCTATTTCTTCCTTCATTGAAAGTCCTATACAAAATGAAAGAAATTTGAAATCCTAAAATCATATTACAATCATTTTGAAATCCATGTCACTAACACAATGAAGCATTAAATGAGCACCAAATCATAATACACACGTGTTTTCCAAGTCATCACAGTCAACATACTCATTAAACAATAATACTATCATTGCCAAGTAAGCAAACAAAGTATAATACATATGTCAAAAATCCAAGTCTCTAAAAAATATATATTGATTGCTATTCGATGTATAAGATCAAAACATGATTGACCTTCAATAAAAAAACCAAGAAAATGCCACCTTGTGAATCACTTTATAAGTGATAACCATAGTGAATATTGTCAAACTTAAGTGCTAAAACAATGCACTTTAAAAAAAAAAAGAACTGTCTTAATGCCGACCAAGGAATTTACCAAAACTTGTGTCACAAATAAACAATATTCGAAGTAAATATGAAATGTGAATCCATATAACATGTGAAGGCCTAAGAATGTTGAAATACTCTTTGTAAGAAATGATATGAAAATTCTAAGCAATACAATTGCTTATGAAGCTATAGTAGCCGACTCAAGGATGCAAGACTGACTGTGTATCAATACAAACATCTCCACCTCATGTATAATGCAATAAACCTTGTGAAGCTATATGTATAGCATGTTAACATATGCACCAAAGAAATGACAACAACCAACTGATGAGTGTATATATTTATACTAATGATGCCAAATGAAATATCATACTCAAGTGTCAAGAAAGCATTAGTAAAATGCCAACCCAAAAAGCCATGTACCAAATAATATACCATAACTATGGATACCAAATAATTATGAGACAACCATGAAGATCACCAATAGAATACCATAAAGAAATAATGAACCTTTTCAATGATGCCACAATCAATTTGATAATGAACAACTAAAATATTATACCTATTGTACTATAAAGAAGTGCTAATCTGTCAAAATGAATTCAACTGTTCCATGATATCACTTGAAAACCAATGCCACCTGAATAACTTTTATCTGTACATGAATCTCAACATGATCAGTGCCACAATATGTGATAAAAAAATGCACCCAAATGCATTAACCCAAAGCATGATTACCAAACTACTGAATATGCCAAACTGAACACAAAGAGCACCAAGTATCATTAAACCAATCACCAATTAGTTGTGTCACCAATCAGTTTTGTCATCAAGGACAATATAATGCACCCAAATGCATCAACCCAAAGCATGATTACCAAAATACTGAATATCCCAAACTGAACACGAAGAGAACCAAGTATCATTAAACCAATCACCAATCAATTTTGTCACCAATTAGTTTTGTCATCAAGGAAAATTTACCACAAAGAGAAATTCAACACAAAAGGAGTCTGAGACTTGTGGAAGGAGTTTGTTCACCACCCTAAGGAGTGGTAGGAGCCTTACCCTTGCTTCTTGAGTCGCTCAATATATTCATCTCTCACTTTGAATAAAAAATGGAAAAAAATGTCTTCTTGTTTAAGTACAAAGAATAATAATATAGATCCAATTAGCTACTCAATATCATCTTTAAGACTAAAGCAAGAATGGAAAAGAGATACATAAAACTTATTATTATAACTAATAACACTATGAAGAAATGATCACTTAGCTTTAAGTCTATTTTTTTGGTTTTGGATGACTTCCGAATAAATGACACTTTTGCTTGTATTTATTATGTTCATGGAATGGATTAATAATAAATCACATATCAAATTCAATACAATGGAATACAATATAAAAATTTTGGCTTTTCCTAAACTTAGTTGCTAGTCCTCAGAGTTATATAACCTTGTCGCGGAGTTCTAAATTTTCACAACTACATGATTCCCAAACTTGGTTGATGGTTCACTTTGTTGAGTTGCAAGCCTTTCTTGGTCATCTTTCTACTCAGTGGGTCAGAGGTTTTGAAAACTTTGAAACTTCAAAGTTTGGTTCTAACTTCTAATGTTCACTTTGTTGAAGCAAGAATGGAAAAGAGATAAAGAAAACTTATTATTATAACTAATAACACTATGAAGAAATGATCACTGACCTTTAAGTCTACATTTTTGGCTTTGGCTGAATTCTGAATAAATGACACTTTTGATTGTATTTATTTCTTTTAATGGAATGGATTAATAATAAATCACATATCAAATTTAATACCATGGAATACAATATAAATTTTTTGGCTTTTCCTAAACTTAGTCGCTAGTCCTCAGAGTTATATAACCTTGTCATGGAGTTCTAAATTTTCATAACTATGCAATTCCTTGACTTGGTTGATGGTTCACTTTGTTGAGTTGCAAGTATTTCTTGGTCATCTTTCTACTTAGTGGCTCGAAGGTTTCAAAAACTTTGAAACTTTAGAGTTTAGCTCTAACTTCTAAGGTTCACTTTATTGAAGCAAGAATGGAAAAGAGATAAAGAAAACTTATTATTATAACTAATAACACTATGCAGAAATGATCACTCACCTTTTAAGTCTACATTTTCAGCTTTTGCTGACTTTTGAATGGAGAAGTAGAACCTCAGAACGAAAAAAAATGTGTAAGAATAAATGACACTTTCGATTGTATTTATATAAATCCATGATTCCATATTTGGAAAATTTCATGGGATTTTTAAATGGTATATTAAAAATTTGATGAATCTCGCATGCTTATACAATGATATGTAATTTTCAAGGCGAATGTGTCCTCAAATGTAATTATTTTTTAATGTTATTGGTGAAATAGGTCCTCATGATAAACTTTTTATAAATTTTAATTGGTGAAATAGGTCTTCACAAGCAACTATTTGTAAATTTTAATTGGTGAAATGGGTCCTAATACAATGTTTTAATAATATTGGTGAATATGTAGGTGTTTTATTAAATGCTTTCAGTATTCCAGGTGAAAATATTAGTCAGTCCAATTGAAATGCATAGTTTTACACTGGTGAATTTGTTGCTTAAATATGCCTCATAAAAAAAATCATTGGTGAATGGACATGCATTGGACCTATACTTCGTAAAATTTAGGTGATTTGGAAACCCTGTTTAGAGTGAGAATTTGCCAATTTCAACTTGGCCAAGTCCTAGAATTCGCCAATTGGAGAAGATTCACCACTAAATTTTTCCCTATCATTGAGCCTGGCCATTGATCTAAACTTTTTAATATAGTAGGTTGCATCAGGTTTCTCCCCTCTCATTGGTAAACCATACTTTTTTTGTACTTCCCTGTATTCTTCCATTCTTTTTCTCCATTCAATCCGATTTTGCAACAAAGAGAGAAATGAACTAATTTGGAGTTCTCCAACATAAATTTTAAGGAGAGAATCGTCTATGCCTCCCATAAGAAAGACATGCTAGAAAAATTCACACATCTGATTTTGAATACTTGGATGACTTTTAAAATATGATTGCAAAAAATCATTATCAATCCTGAAATCAAGAGGTCTTTGTAACACAAGTTGATTTAATTTCCATTTCAAAAACAAATCTCTAGAAAATAAACCATACATCCCTGAAGGTTTTCTGGTATCTACTAATGCAAAAGCTATGTCCACCACTTTAGCAACCTTCTTTTCTACTTCATCTCTTTCCTTTGTAACTATTTATATCTTATCTTGAAGTTGTTTATTGATTTGTTTGTATTTCATGGCAGTGAGTGAAAGATACCTTGGGCCTATGGATTTTTCTTGTGGTTTTTTCTCTGGTGGAGGTAAACTAAGTAATCCAGAAGGTGGAAATATTGTCTGCTCTAGTTCTCCCCTTTCAGGAGCTACTTGTTGCCTTCTTTCTATTTCTTCTCTCAAACTTTGAATTTCACTATCTTTTTGTTCACATTTCTCAGTCACCTTTCCTAGGGTTTCCTTGGCATTTTCTAGTTGGGTGAACAACTAGGTTGTGTCTTGTTGCAATTGTGATTTCAATTTTTCTACCTTTGTTTCATATTTTGAGATTTGTTCATCCTTTTGTTTCAATTTCATTTCCAATATTATGTTCTAAATTTTAATTTCTTCTATTTCTCTTTCCAACCTTGATAATTTCAATGCAAATTGAACATCTTTTTCATCTTTCTTTCTCTAATTTAAACTATCATTAGACTATGCCTGTTGTTCTAAGGGCTATTTTCCCTCTCTATGAATAAATGGTTCTTTAGTTTGTTCTCCAAGCCAAGTTGGAGAACTAGGAGTAACATCATGGATTTGGGCCTCTTTAAATTCTTGGAATTTTGATAATTCAATGTTTTCTTCAAACACTGGGGATAAACATCAAGAAAATTCCTTTTCAATAGGGGGTTTTGGAGCAGTAGTAGGGTTTGGCATAGTAGTTTTAGTTACAGGGGTTTCTGTAGATTGGGTATCTTTATCTCCTCTTTCAGGTTCTTCAATCTCAAATTTTTCAACTTGAATTACTGGAGGAGATTTTTGAGCTTCCCTTTTTCTACCTTTCTTCAATTTCTTTTCCAAGTGATCCTATGATACTGGTTTACAAGTTTTGGCCAAACTGGACATTGAACTAATTTTTTAAAGTAAATCTTCACTTTCAGGCACCTATAGCGGCTAAACCGTGAGGAATTTGAAGATGATGCAAACTACTGATTTGTGACATTTTTTCTGTAGATTCTAAATATTTTTTTTTCAAAAAATTTAGAATTAGATTGCACTTATTTTTCCATCTTGTTTGAAAACTAGTTTTTAATAGTAAACACCATTTTTAAAGAGTGATGTTATTAGATAACACATCAATTTTTTTCTATGAAGGATAAAATTCTATTTTTTTCAAATTTAGATTAATAACTATGATATATAGTGCATGGAATTGGTTTCATAGCATTTCATTGAATCTTTTTTTCTTAATTAAGTTTGAAAGTCAAACGTTACAATTTAGACATGATTTATTATAACTTTTTTTTATGTTTCAAAATTCAATTTTGTTTTGTTGGACCAGGGACATCAATATGTAGTGCACTGATATTTTTCATTTTTTTTTATAATCTGCTATTTTTCCACATGTACAAAATAGAGAGCTTGATTTTTGGTGAAAAACCTACATTCACAAGAAATACAAAATAAATATAATAATCAAACTAAATTTATTTAAAATTATACTTTTTGGGAAGCTTATAATAAGGACTACATACTTACAAAAAATAAATTTTAAATGAATTCATTTGATTCAACAAAAGGTGAATCAAAAGTTATTTTTTATCAACATTTTGATACGTGTAAAGGAGACTCCATTATAGGTATGGTTTAAAACTAGCGGGTTTCTATCCAAGGGGGTTTGACCTAAGTGGTTTGATTAAAACCTCTTCAATTGGAATCCTTTAAATGAAACTTTTCAAGGCTTAATCATTATACTTTTTAAAAATATGTGATTTCAGCAATAATCAGAATCTCCCAAAAAGTGTAAACCACTATTGTGGGATGTGGACACGGAAAAAGTAACCCTTTTAATTTTTCTTGTTTTGTCCCTCTTTTTGCTTATTTGGCTTGATTTCACCTTGATTTTATGTTGTAATGTAACTTATGCATTCACACTAGGTCTTCAATATTCAAATTATTAAGACTTTATGATGTCTTGTGAAGGTGTTGTGAAGTGATGTAACATATTTCTACACTTTTCTATACTCTTCTTATTATAATTCATCTAAATATTTCCTTTTCATCCTTTACCAAGTCTTATTGTGAAGTGTTGTAACAAACTTTCACTCTTTTCTAAGCTTGTTGTCACTAATTACACCTTTCTTATACTTTATTTGGCCCCTTTATGCACTTGCAGGCATTAATTGAGTGTGTTTTTTAATACAAACCCAACAAAAATCATTAAAGACAATATAATTTCCAACACCCACTTGCATGCCTTGAGTGGGACCAATTCGCCATGGGTGGCGAATGAGTCCCTCTTGGCACAAAATTCAAAATAAATTCAAATTTCTTTCGAGTTTTTATTCATTAAGACCTTAGGTTAGCTTGTGATGTTTTTTCAAGTAATTAGGGCATAAGTGTGTATAAATAAGTATTTTTCTATCTATTTTAATCCCCATTCATCTTGTTCACTTAATCATCTCATACATTCAAGCATTTTTCATTATTCAATCAAGCAATTATCAAGCATTTTGGAGCAGCCATTGACATATCTTTAAAATTCAACAAGGGTTTGGTGAGTTTAGCACACTTGCATGTTTTTTATTCATCATTCCTTTCTTATTGAATTTCATTTCTTTATCAAGGGTTTGACTACCAAAGTGGGATTTGACCAAGGAAAATCCCTATATTCTAACCCTTAACCATTTTCCCCTCATTACATGTGTGTTTACAGGTCTTGTAGGTAGATTTGTAAGAGAAATAGGTGTTGAAAAGTGGTCAACAAGACATCAAAGCTATTCAAGTCAACCAAACCATAGAATTCAAGCTTAGATACAACATTGAACCTGTTTTCTGTAGATTTGGTTCCATCAACCCGACAAGAAGACATGTGTAGATCTAGATCCACAGAGTTGACTTCATAATTTGTAGACTTCTCTCAGTGGGCTGATTTTCCATCAGTGGTGAATGAGTCTCACTACCAAGATAGAAAAGGTCTTTTTGTCCAGATTTCAGTTACCGACACTTAGAAACTAGTTTCAACAAAGTTTACCAAAACCTGGACTGATTCACCATCAATGGTGAATGAGTCCTAGTGGCCATCAATATTGATTTCTAAGACATTCCAAAACCTTCCAACATCAGCATTCCATCTTCAAGCGCATCCCATTTCGTCTCATTCAATTATGTTTTCATTTGTGCATGTTTTCATACAACACTATGTTTTCAAACACTTCATATTTCTTAGTTTTGTATACATAATAAATAGTATTTTTTCATTTCTTTGCATTTAGTTTACTTAATTTAGGCATATTTCATTTATATCATATCCCTCTTTGAGTGTAAACACTACATTTTGGCTCCAATTTTATCTCCTTTTAGGTGAAAAATTATAGAAGGAGCATATAGCATTCGGGTGCCAAAATATTTGTTTTCATGGGATCACCCCTCCTTTTCAAGTTTTTCAAAATTTTCATCTTATTTTATTTTCTTTAGCTTTTTGTTTCTTCACAACCCCTATCTTCTTTTTACTACTTCTTTCTTTAGGTTCATATTTCTCTTAGTTTTTTTTTTTCATTTTCCTTTCATTTTTTAGGAGGTTTAGTTTCCTCAAAGTCTTGTTTTTGAGGCCTTCCTAAAGGTTTTTCAATAACTTCCTCTGAGCTCTTTTCCTTTTCTATTTTCGAATTTCTAGTTATGGGGGTTTTATATTTTTCTGAACTTTCACCCTTAGTATTCATCAAGAATTGCCTCCATTTTTCCCCAGCATCCAGTTTTTGCATAAAATGATGTTTAACAATTAAATGCATTAACCCATGATGTGTTATCCTACTCTTATTTTCTTTACATTTCATCGCCATATCATTGATTTGAGAAAAAAAGAATGTGGGAAAATTTACCCTTACCTCTGGCTTAGCTTTCCCATAGTGAAAATGAATCAACAACCATAGAGATGACTCCAACATTGAAGCATATTGGCCCTCACAGGTAGAATATTTCATCAAGTAGTGAAATTTAATTGACGAGTAGGGCTCCTAAAGACTTCCTCTGTCAATGCCCTTGTTTTTCCCTTTGTGAATCTGGAAAATAGGCAGAGGTTCTAGGTCAACATGAAACATTTCTAGAAGCTCTTTCAAATCATTTTTAGCTTGCTTCATAATTTTTCCTTCAGCTAGAATTCCAAAAAATGCGCTAATCACAGCTATGGATACTTGAATAGTTTCTCCCCTCACTACTGTGAAGTTGATGTGAAAATTCCTTACAATTCTTAAATTACATCCCATTCATACCCCTCATATTTGAGAATGAGGTCCAACCAATCGGCTTGCTACAACCATCTTCTGGTTTCATTGTCTATTATAGCCTCTTTTGGCTCAACCACCCTCTTATTTCCCATTTTTTTAGACTAAGAACTTGAGAAATTTAGGAACAATATTTTGTTAGGAGAAAATACATAAAAAGGTGATTGTAGAAATGACAATGGGCTTTTTTTCTTCAATAAATTTGAAATAGATCATAACTACTTCTATATGGAAATTAAATGTCATTTACTCACCATTATGTTCAGTTAAACTGGAGTATATTTCACATGCCTAAAACTTCTTGTCAACCAAATTGCTTTTAAATTTTCTCACGAAAGGTGGAAAAACTACATTCTTCAATCTTATCATACAATTAACTTTTGCTTGAAACATCACTTCATAATCATTACTTGAAAACTAAGCAAGTAATGTCACCTCATTTTTAAACTTCTTAATAAATTACACTTGGCATTTTAACATGATGATATTACTTCTATAACAACTTTACGACACATAATTTAATACATTTAAACTTTCAAGAATAAATACATCATATAAATGCTTACCTCTTGTGTGAAATAACATTGATGTTGACAAATGGTATATGTGACAGCAAAGTATTCTGGAATAATCTTTGCAATTTCCAACAATGATCAAAATCTATCTGAGTTCACCAAATTATAAATTCAATTTAATCATAGTTTTAAATAAATGTAATTCTTTCTGATCATATCCAACACGCTGGGCTCAACCCTTGTGGGAGCCCATTTTTTTCAAATTATGTTATGTCAAATCATGAAAATCCAAAATATTAAATGAACATATATCTCAATAGTAAATAAATAATTCAGCAAAAGAATGAATCTAAAAGCTTCCAATGATGCATTAATTCTTCTTTCTGCTCCTGAAAGTCATGGATTGTATCAATTAGTAATTGATCATTAATAAATTAGAGTGATCGGAAGTTTTCCTCTCAAGATTGTTATTGAATACCAAGAATAATTGATCAAGATTAATTAGGAGCCATCGAGAGCTAAATCAATTTGAAATTAAAATCAACATTTCCTATCAAAGAATTGATTTTAGATGCGATTAGGAGCTATCAAGATCTTTCTAGTTCCATGAGGAGCCAACATAATCTATTCAAATTTGTACCTACAAGAGACAAGAAGATTAGGAAAAAAAAAATTGAACATTTTTCGGAAGATAAACCACCATTTTTTGTTTTCAATTTACCTTCTTTATTCATGGCAATTGAATTGTATTAAGGACAAGACACTTCACCTAAAGAAGAGAAATATTCCTTAGTAAAATGTTCCTTTATTGAAGTTCAGTTGTAAATTCTTCTTTTGATGTTGGTTTATGATAAAGCCTAAACCTATGTCCATTTACCAAAATTGTCCTCTTTCTCCATCAATAGGTATTAACTTCATAGCTCCATTATCAAAAAAATCCTTAATCTCATATGGTTCAAGCCATCTGATATGCAATTTCCCTTTGAATTCTTGAAACCGTGAATCAAACAGTAATGCCCAATCTCCTATAGTAAATTGTCTACTATGAATATTCTTGTCATGTGCCACCGTTTCCTTTGATTTTGAATGATTTTTGTTTGACGTAAGGCTTCCATCCTCATTTCATCTAACCTATTCAACTGCAACAATCTATTTTTCTGTGCTTTAGTCAAATCTATACCCACATTTAAAGCAGTTCTAAGTGTTTCAAGTTCAAATTCTATAGGAAGAATAGGTGTCTTCCCATAAACTAATTCATATGGAGAAAATCATGTGGTTGTTTTCCATGTTGTGTTGTATGCCCAAAAAACTTTTGTCAATCTATCAAATTGATCACTCTTTTGAGATGAAACTATTTTTGTGAGTATATTCTCCAGTTCTCTATTAGTCACCTCCACTTGCCCATTTTCTTGAGGATGGTATGGTCATGAATTCCTATGTCAAACTTGATATTTCTAAAGAAATTTTTGAAGTGTTAAAAGACATAAATTGCGGTCCCTGATTTGATACAAGTGTTCTAGGTGCTCCATATCTCTATAGGATATTTTTGTATAAGAAATCTACAACTCTTTCCTCTATAGCAACTAGTAACACTTTGACCTCCACCCATTTGGTGACATAATTAGTACATACAAGGATGCAATGATTTCCTTTTGATGGTGGATCTATGGGACCAACAAAATCAATTCCCCATTTCTCAAATGGTGCTAAGGAAACTTGTGTTTTAAGTGGCATTTCTATAGAACATGTAGGTCTTCCCATTCTCTGACACTAATCACAATGTCTAATGTAGTGAGATACTTCCTTAGTCATTGTTAGCCAAAAATAGCCTACTCCCACAATCTTATGTACTGTTCTCATTGTGGAATAATGTCCTACACCTAGATCATCATGACATTCCTTCAAGATATTATAAAATTCTATTTCTTGTACACATCTTCTAATAACATGATCTAGACACATCTTAAACAAAAAATAATTAATCCATTCAAGCATGGAAATTTCTCTAACTAATCTCTTTTGCTGCTTAGATGAAAAATAGGAAGGACATTTCCCATTTACTCAATAATTAGCAATATCAACAAACCAAGGTGATTGAATTGATATAGTAAATAGGTGTTCATCAAGAAATGCATTTTCAACGAGTTGGTTATTCCCTTGTAAAACTATCTTGGACAAATAGTCAACCACAACATTATCTTTACTTGGTTTATCAACAATCATTGTATCAATTTCTTGTAATAATAATAACCATCAAATGATGTGTCCTCCCACTACAACTTTATTCATCATGTATCAAATAGTTGCATGGTTTGTATGTACAAAATTATTATAACCAATAATATAATGTCTGAATTTGTTCATAGCATACAAAACTACTAAAAATTCCTTTTTAGTAGTGGTATATTTCTGTTTACCTAGGTTAAGATTTTTTCTTATATAATAAATGGCACGCATCACTCCTGATTCATCCTTATATCCAAGAACTGCTTCAATCACAAAATTAGATGCATCTGCATTTATGTGGAAAGGTTCACCCCAAATTGGTCCAAGTATGACAAGCATAGTTGTTAAAGCCCATTTAAAATCATCAAAGGATTGTTGACACATTAGAGTCCAAAGAAATTTTGAATATTTCTTTAATAAATTAAACAAAGGACCAAAAATATTACTAAATCCTTCTATAAACCTTTTATATTAGCCGACATGTCCTAAAAAGCTTCTCACCTCAATCTAAGTTTGAGGTACTAGTATCTACAAAATAACTTCAATTCTCTTAGGATCAACCGTAACTCCTTCTTTTGATATATGATTTCGTAACAAAATTCCTTCAGTCACCATTAATGGACTTTTCTCATGATTCAATGATAATCTATGTTCTTTGTACCTATTCAAAACTTTATTCAAACTATTCAAAGATTCTTCATAATTTTTACCATGAACTGTGAAATCATCCATGTATACGTCTACATATGTTATTGTTAGATCTACAAAATAGCAAGAACAACACATTGGAAAGTAGAAGGTGCATTACATAGTCCAAAAGGAAAGAATTTATAAGAAAAGGTACCCCATCGGCATATAAATATTATTTGATCCTAATCTTGTAGAGCTACCTAAATCTAGTTATACCCTCTAAAACCATCAAGAAAAGAGAAGTAACTACAACCCGATAAGTTATCCCATACTTGGTCAATGAAAGGTAGTGGAAAATAATCTCTTAGTAGCCTTGTTCAATTCTCTATAGTCCACACATACCTTCCATTTACCATTTTTCTTAGGCACTTTGACTAGTGGTGAAACCCATTGACTGTTTCAAATAGGATAAATGAATCCTACCTAGAGAAATTTTTCTATTTTCAACTTCACAATATCTCTTAGTGTAGGGTTAATCCTACTCTAAGCTTGTCTTACAAGTTTAACATCCTCAATGTAAATGTGGTGTGTACAGATATTAGGATGAATCCCTCTCATGTCCTTATAACCCCAAGAAAATGCTCCAGTATTCTTTTCTAAAATTTATTTTAGATCATCTTCTTGCTTAGTTGATAAGGAATCATTAATGAGTAAGGGTTTATCAGTCTACGCTAATATTTTCTTAGTATTGTTTTGAAGAGTAGAAGGTTCTCCAATCAAATTATTTAAAGGACAGGGATGTGGAAAAAGTTGATGGAGCAATTGGTTATGATCTAAATCATAATTCATGATAGTAGTTAAAGGGAAATGATCTTGATCATCAATAATATCATGAACTTCATGGTTTCCTTCTTCCTCATCCATATATTTGTGATACTGTTCTACATGCTCTGTCAATGTTACCATAGCAAGTTATCGAACCTCATCATCTTTTGAATTAAAATCATCAGTCCAGCTGTGGCTTTCAGATGATAAAGATTGTTTTTTTGGTGGATAAAGGGATAATTCCTTCTGTTTGATTTCGTTAGAAATGTTCATGCTTCTAGACCTACAATCAATAAGGGTAGTGGTTGTTTCCAACCAATGTCTCCCCAAAATGATTGGATAGCCTATCTTTCTTTGCTTACTTTTCAAGACAAGGAGATCAATAGGATATTCCCATGTGTCGATAGTAACAATGAAATCTTCTAGAATCCATTTTGGTTTTGCAATTGATTGATCTACTTATTGTAAGACTGTGGTTGTTGGTTGAACACTTGTAATTCCCATTTTTTTGGCTATTTCAGTTATGATAACATTAATGGAAGATCCTAAATCAATAAGAACATTTGAAATTTCAATTCCATTAATATTAAGGGTAATCACTGGACTTCTCAGGTCATCGTACTTCTGAGGGATCAACTTCCCTAACAAAAAATTAGATAGTTTTCCTCCAATTTTAATTGTGAAAGGTAACTTCTTTTTCCTTCTAGGTGTTTTGACACATAAATACTTAACTACCTATTTAATTTCTAGGATATCACATATATCTCTCAGAAGTGTAATCTCAATGTTATTTTTTTTAAGTTCTCTTATAATTTGGGAATCTACTAAATCATCGTGTTTCTCCTCAGCTTGCTTTCTAACCACCAATTCTTGTTGAAATCATGCAAGAAATGGTGCTTGTTTATCAAAAGAAAAATCTTCATTCTTCTATAAAGTATCCTTAATCAAATCTTGTTGTTGTTCATCCTTACACAAATCAATTTTTGATGGTACTAATCGAGTTCTCAATTGAATATATTTTAAATCAATGTTGCTTAAAACAACTGTATTAGGATCCACATTGTAAGCTATATGTTGAGGTTTAACATTTTTAGGATTGGGAACTGACTAAGCTAGAATTTGAGGTTGATTTACTACTTCATAATTTGAAGGTTGTGTGGAACCAGGAAAAAGTTGATGATTTTGATTCCAAGGTCTTCTTGGTCCCTGATTTTTCCATTGAGGATTATTACCTTGGTTAGGTTGCCATTGAGGTCGATTAGGCTGCCACTGGTATTGATTGGGTTTCCACTAAGGTTGGTTCCATTAAGGATTAGTCAATTCAAGTTGTCCCCAAGGTGGCCCCCAAGATGTTTGCATAGAAGGACATGGAATTGGAATTTGTTGGGTATTCCACTGAGGCTGTGCATTCCTCTGACTAGAAGGATTTCATTGATTATTCCATTGATTTGAACCCCAATTGAAATTATTTATAGGATTAGATTGTCCTCCAAAAGTAGGATTAAACTGGACACTGAAATTATTATTTTTAACTAAATCTTCACATTCGGGCACCTATAGCGGCTAAACTGTGAGGAATTTGAAGATGGTGCAAACTAGAGTCTCATCAAATTTTGTCTGTAGATTCTAAAAATATTTTTTTCAAAATTTTTGGAATCAAATTGCACGTCTTTTTCCATCTCCCATGAAAATTGATTTTATTCAGAAAACAACATTTTTAAAAAAAGATGCACAAATAACGATAAATTTTTTCCATGAAGGATAAAATTCTAATTCTTTCAAATTTAGATTTGTAACTTTGATATCTAGTGCTTCCACTTGGTTAGATAGTTTTTATTGAATATTTTTACCTTAATCGACTTTCAAAGTCAAATGAATTATAATTCAGACATAGCGCAACCATATAACACGAACTTTTTTGTATATGTCAAAATTTAATTTAATTTTTTTGTTGGATCAAGGACTTCAATATCTAGTGCACTCATATTTTTTATTTTTTTTTTGATAATATTCTATTTTTCCACATGTGAAGAACAAAGAAATTCATTTTCGATGAAAAACCTATGTTTAATAAAACTTAAAAAACAAATACATAACAAAACCAAAAAGCTATTAAAATTATATTCATTGGATAGCTTGTTCTGAGGAATACCATAATCATTTGAAATAAATTTTAAATGAATTCATTTGATCCCCCAAAAGCTAAATCAAAAGTGATATTTTATCAGCATTTTGATAGGTGTAAAGGTGACGAATTTATAGGTATGGTTTAAAACTAGCGAGGTTCTATCCAAGGGGGTTTGATCTAAGGTGATTTGATCAAAACCTATTCAATTGGAATCTTTAAAATGGAACTTTTTAAGGCTTAAATCATTATATTTTCTAAAAATATGTGATTTCAGCTAAAATTTGTTCCTCTCAGGAATTGTAAATCACTATTATGATAGCACCAATGTAGTTGAGTTCTTATTCTATAGGTGAGGATTGAGATGGTTTCTTCAAATGATTTCTAATATCTAGAAGGGGATTTCATTTACCAGTAGAATGGATCTTCTAACAAATATCATAAAAATCTGTCTGATTGAGAGGACACTCCCTTAATGGATGTTTGTCTCTAGATTTAGGATAATTTATGGCTAATGGTTCTATAGTTCTTTTGTCAGGCTGAGAACTAAGGTGGAGAAGGATATCAATTTTAAAATTTGCAATTTCCTCCATAACCTTATAAATGTCAGTAGAGGAACCCCTGTTCTTCTACCTAGAACTTAGTCTTGTTCTTGAATAGTTCCTACAAATCTCAACTATGTCTCCAAAAGTGAGTTTGTTGATGTCTCCTTTTCCTATCAAGTTCAAGGAATCTCTTGAATCATCATCAATACCTTTTAGAAAAATGCACTTACTAATCTATTCATCCAACCCATTTCCACATCTTTTCAAAATAATCTTGTATCTATCCACATAATCCTCTAAACTATCTTCTTCTAACTATTTCATTTTAAATAGTTCCTCTTTCCTATCCCTAACTCAGCAGTAATCCTAGTATTTTTCCAAAAGAATTATCTCCATTTCTTGCCAAGAGTTAATAGAATTGGCATTAAACCCCATGAACCAACGCAAGGTTGATTCCTTTAGAGTGGATGGAAATAGTTTCAACTTTTGATTGTTAGAAGTGCAATCATAAGTTTGACATAATACTTTGAATTCAAACAAGAATTGGTTGGGGTCCTCCAAATTTTTCCCACGAAATGTAGGTAAAATAGAGGGTGAAATATCTTTTATAGGTGGTTCATTAGCCTCATTAAAAGAAATAGGGAAAGAGAATGTTCTATTAGGAACCTCTTCTTCCCTATCTTCTCCTCTTCCTCCACCTTGGTCTGCCATATTTTTTGAGTGAATGGAGACTGTTCGAGTGGATGATGATGAAATCAAAGAGTGTAATGGACACCCTTCTGGAGAAGGTATTATATGTCTTCTTATAAATCATCCAAACTAGTCTGTTTGTTAGTTCATCAACTACAAAGAGATTTTACCAACACTTAAGGCTTGAATTTTCTTTTAAAGGGCAGATCATTCCTCAATAATAGTGCCAAAAATGATGGATAGGGGTTATTACTGTTACAATTCCCTAATCATTTAATTCTTATTTGTCAACCCAGGGGTGTCTAAAGCTATCTGTTGTAAGAGTTGGATTTTTTTTTTTTTTGGGGGGGGGTGTTTGTTGTTGGTCTACTTTTGTTAGGAGTAGTTTGAAGTTGTTCCTTCCATTTTGGAATTAATTCTATGCCATTCTACGCTATTCTTCTAACTTCTTGCTTACTTAACTTATTCTAAGGATAAAAAATGAATTACTTCAAAATAGAAAATGTGCAGAAATGGGTCATATTCCAAGCTAAATTAGATCGCAAGGAAGAATTATTAAACTTAATTTTAACTTATAGGAAAACAAGAATCTAAAATTTACTTCAATTCAAAATCTTAACTAATTGACAAAATTTAAATCTAATTCAAAAATAGACTATTCCATTCCTCATTCATCCAATCTAACAAGTAATAATTCCTACTATGTACATATTCCATTAAAAACATAACCATTTATTAATGATAAACTAACTATCTCATCTGCAATCAAAATAACTGAAAAGTAAACTGAACTAAAGCAGGAAGAATTCTAATTAATTAATAATCAAAACAAAGATCTCAACAATGCAAATTTAGATTTAAGATTTATTCTAACTTTGTATTGATGAACAATTTCAATAAAAATATGAATGAAGATGAACTATTTAACTAACAAGGATCACCTTCCTTTGGTAGAGTGGGCACTACTCTACCTCTGGAGGGATCTTAACATAGATATACTCAACTCCCTCTTTTATTCCATCAAATTTTCCCAAAGAGGGACAAAGTACAAAAGTATTCAGCGAAGAACTTGAGAAAGGAAAATCAAAAACTAATACAATCTAATAACGAACTAACTTGAGACTAGATATAAATATCCTTCTCTTATTTGAAAATAGTGAAAAGTAGGAAATCAAACTAATCTCTAGATTATTAAAGGTATTCTAGAGTGTAGGGAAAACAATCATGAAGATATTACAATTATCTTTAGTTGATATTGAACATAAATTCAGAGTTGGAACACTTGCTTAGCTAGAACTATTGTTTGGTTGACAAGTAATGGTCAAAGATACTGAGTTGTGAAAAGTTAGCCAAGGTTAGCCACCAATCTCATTTGAATGGGAAACAGTTAGCATTTCATTTGTGATATAAATTCTCTTTCAGTTATGCATTAAATACACACAATCATGAAACAATCACACATTAAATACCATTAAATCATGCATTCAAAGGAAATAAGCATTTGTATAAAAGCATTCATATTCTAAGTCTTCATACATAATTAAGTCCATAAATGAAGTATATAAAAGACAATATCATAAGTTCTTAAGACAAATATAAAGTATCAAGTGTTAAATTTATAAAATAGATAAGGTCTTTGCAAGGCCTCATCAGTATGGTCTCAAAGTGTGTTGAACCAAAGTCTCTAAGGAAGTTTTATGCTAGGAGCTAGAAGGTGCACATAGAAGTAGCTATGGAGAACGAGCAAGAATACCTTTCCTTTTTGGTCTATTTTCTAGTTGAATGTCATTCCTTTGCATCAAGACCCTTTGAAAGCATCCACCTCAAACACTTTAGAAGAAGAGGAAAATTATAAAAAAAAATTTGATGAAGCTAATTATAAACAACCACCAAATCCAAAAGAAATGAAAAATCTCTATGGAAAAGGTTATGAAATTATGAAACAAATTGGATATAGTGGAAAAGGATGTGGTGCTAGAGAAGAAGGTATCTATGTCCCTATAGATATCCTAACATGCAAGGAACAACTAGTGGTCTTGGTTATTGCCCCTCGAAAGAAACAAGCAAGCCTTCACTTAATATCAATACTATTACTTAAAGAATTAATGGAATCTCTATAAATATCCACAAAAGAGAAGGGTCTACATGACTGGCGAGGACATGTACTTTGCTAACCATCTTCTATCCTATTCGTATCTCTCTTTCCCCTTTTTTCCATTATTATAATTGATTAGTTTAGGCCTTGATTCATGTGTTTCGCATAGTCCCTTAATCCAACAGAGGCTCTATGGCTTCTTCTACTAATTGTAATTTTTGATTCACGGTCATCTTTTTCATGAAAATCTGAAGGTGAAGCTATTGTACATTTTTACTGACAACACCAAGAAATTGGCTTTCGTAGCACTGTTTTAAACTCACACCTAATTTGGCACAACTATTGTAAAGTGTAAACCCAACAACAGAAACCCTATATTAAAAAATGAAAATCTTAGATTGAGCCCAAAAACTTATGTTAAATTGGCTTCAAGAAACAAGAATTGGTAGGAAACAAATTTTTAGAATTATGATGCCAAGGCTCCACAACATAGGAATTAGAAACACCAGGAAACACTAAGAACATTTGAATATGCTTTTGGAAACGAGAAGTTGATTTAAACATAAATTATTAATAATTAATAATTAGACTATGGAGACTGAATAAATTTTATTTGATACTTATTCCTTCAATTTAGGGGTTTGTATGTCAGGCATGTGTGGTGGACTGCATTTCTCCTCACTTTATTCATTTTTTTGTTTCTAAATAAAAGGAAAGGAAATGAGTCAAGCTAATGCTAGAACTTTCATGTTGTTTCTAGGAAATAGTTTGGAAGGGTTTCAGGTGGAATGAGAACTGTATGAGAACTGTATGTGTTCCTAAAATGTTAGCTTTGTAGTCCCTATGCCCCCAAGACATTTAGTCAAATTGTTGGGGCAGAAAGGATGTTTTTGACATTCCTTGACTAGCCTAGGGATATTTAGACATCCCCAACATTTTTCTGTTAAAAGTACAATAAAAAAAGGGGGAGTGGGGGCCCACAACTTTTTTTCAACATTTTGTCAATTTGTAGACTTGGGGCCTTTTGTTGTAATGACAACAATGAATATTTAGTTTTTTGTTTCTACTATATACTTGAATCAATGAGCTTTGAATTCAAATTTGATGCATTATGCAAATCTCAAAACTTGAAACTTGTACATCTAAACTTGTAAAAACTTGAATCTCCATATATGTATATACTTTTTATATAGACATTCCCCTAAAAAGGCCTCACAAACTGCTGTCCCCAAAATGCCATGGTACATTGCATAAAACAAAACTGATTTAGGTGAGCACTGGAAACTTCATTCCATCTTTGAGAAGTTTCTCAGAATGTTGGAGTAGTGTTTTAGGTGGAATGGAAACTATTTCTTAGTTATGTACATAGAATCATACAAAATATTGAAATTATGAAAGCTCAAAATTAGTGTATAAATTTTAAGTTTTCCATTTAAAGATTTCAAAAAACAAAATTTCTATGAAAACTCTACCTTCCTTGGAAAATATAAAGAACGTACTACTAAAATATGAGCTTCAGGCAATACATGCCAAGAAAGTCACCAAGTGAAGCATTTTTGCTGCACTTGGACAAATCACAATCTACATAACCATATTCATAGGAATCAATTGAGAAAATTTGATTCACATTATGCATAAAATATAGGGTATATAAACATTTCTGTGGAATTTATGAATGTAGGGGTTTGCTAGAAACATCTTTGGGCATTCAAAGCCACAAATTGACTGTTATTGCCTGTTTGGATTTCCTTCCTCCCACTTGCCCCGAAAAATAGAAAAATGGCTTAAAAATTGATTCATAAAATTAAAAAAATCTTAAATGTGGTTGTTTGTCGTATCCCCTCCTAATCATTGTTGATAATTATGATTCAATATTTAAGAAGAGCATTATAGTTGATAGCATAATCTTATTATTACACCAGAAAGGGTTTTGCAAGCAACTATCAATCAATATCAGTTTAACTTTAGGATCCAACTAGAATTATATAGCCAATATCAGATCAAATTTGAATAAAATATAAATATATTAAGGGAAGATCAGTCCCAAATTTATGAGTTATTAGATAACCCAGTTTTGGAACACATTAAACTATAGTTCCCTGTGTGGTACGGTTATAATATCTACAACAGCTTACAATAACAGCTAGTAATAAGGTTTTTTTAGTATAAACAGAGGCGAATATTCACTAGAAATGCATTGATAAATTAAAAACCTATTATTGAACTTTGTTGCTTCAGAATAATGGAGTGGATTGGGTAGTGTTGTAGGTTGTGTATTCTATGAAACTGTTGTGCTGAATTGGAATGACACTAACTCTGATTGCGATAATGCCTATTAGAATTCTTGAAGTTTTAAGCTATGTTTCATAGCATTTCCGAGTGGGGGATGGTAGGACAGCAGGGGACACGTTTGGGGGACAACAGTCCAAGGGCCATTTTTTGTAGATCAAATGTTATATATGAATCAAATTTGTTATATATGAATTTATCAAAGGAAACTTCTTAAAACCTCACTAAGCAATTGATCATTCAACAAACAATAATCATTCAAACTATGAATGCCAAAGATTCGAGAAAATTAGAAAATAAAGAAACCTTAAGTATGAAACTATGAAATTGGCATAACTTCAACCAATGTATCTCATTTCCACTTAAAGAAAATTGTCACTCAAAACGTTAACTAGTTACTTTAGTAGTCACAATATTTATCAGTGGAACCCCCCATACTCTTCGATCCTCATTCAAACCCTTAGCTTTTTCCTTTCACATTCAAAACAACTATTGGCTTCAACTCTTAATTAAGTTTTGATTAAATCCCAACTTTGCTTTAACTTGTCCCAAACTGTAAACAATCTTCAAATTTTATTTGTTTTTCAACAGTTTTAAAAAATCATTGAAAATATGTTGTGTAAATCATTGCCATATCCATATTGCTTGTTTTCATGTAACGGAATGAGAATTTCATGTAAAGAACAAACGAAAAAGGTTTGACAGGTTTTTGGCTTACTTGTTTTTGAGAAATGAAGAGCAGCCCAATTTTTGAATAAATTGATCGCTTGAACCATCATAGCAAAGACTCATACGAATTGAAACCAAAAATTAGATTGCGGCCAAAATATACCTTGGCCGTATTGATCTCTATAACGCACCGAGCTAGGCATATATTTAATGGTCGTTTGTACAGCAATCTGAAGATGATTTTTTGATTAGGTGATCTGAAGTTATCCTGCACTCTTGACTTGCTCTGAGCTTCACGCCCTAAAAAGCCCCTTGTCATTTTTGATGAAAAAGCCCTTGTCGTCATTGGAAAACCCTCGTTTGTTGTGCTTTGTGACCGTTGTCCGTGCTATTCACTATTCTCTATGCCCGCTGTGTCGTGCCTCTGTTCTTCTATTCCTGTTGTTTGATTCTTCTGTGTTATTTTTGTTCTAGACTATTGTGGCTTACTGTGCAAGTTATTCAAAGGCTTCATGAAAAAAGAAAATGTATGTCCAAAATGTTGGGTTTGGTGAAGTCCAAATTGGAAAGATTCTCAAACATATTCGATAAGGATGTCTTTTGCCTAGATTGGTAAGTTTCTCTCACAGTTGAATTTTTCTAATTATTGGAGTGGAGACCGTTTTATAAATACTGTTGCTGTTTGAATATTATTGTAGTGTAACTTCAAAATTAATAAAGAGATTTTCCTGCTGTTAAAAGTGGATGTAGGCAATTGCTAAACCACTATAAAATTTGTGTCTCTAACTTGTTATTTAATTCTTTGTTTTCTATTTCGTTTCTTTGCTCATTTTAATATTAACAATTGGTATCAGAGCCTGAAGCTCGGTGCTAGAAATCAGTGAAGAATTTTTTGAGCTATGGAAAAGTATTGAGCAGAGATGGAAGATGATTGGGTGTTAGATCCTGATGAAGTGGGAGTTTTAGATGATGAAGATGATGAAGCGGATGAGATTCCCAAATGGGATGATTGGATTCAATCTCTCATGTCTTGGTCGTGTGGCTCTAGATTGAGTGATGATGAAGTGGGAGCTATTCATCAAATGTTTCTGGATGAATTAAATGATGAAGTTGATTCTATTATTGAAGAATTTCTTGCCAGTTTAGATTTAGAAGATTGGGAAACACGGAAGAAGAAAGTATCATTTGCAAAGGCTGTTGATATTTTTTATTATGAGGAGTATGAAAATTTGAAGAAGAGCAATAACTATAGAAAAATGCAGCGATCCAAAAGGAGAAAGAAGGCAAGAGAGGAAGATGGGGCAGAGGAACTAGAGGAGGGAAGTTCTGAAAGTGCTCTATAGATTGTTTTGGAGGAAAGTGAATCCCCATGTGATGGGGAAGTATCATGGGCTCCAAAAGAAAATCCCATGCCCAAGTATGTTCGTGTAGAGGAGGACCTCTCTAAGGGGGAAGATAAACCCCAGGCGAGTGAAGATGAAAATGACCCTATGAAAGAGGTCAAAAATCCAAAGGCTAAAATAATGGTTTATGGAAACCCATTATTCGAGCCCCAATCATAAATATTTTATGATAATCCACTATTCCAATATGAGATTGTGGAGGTCACAAGTGCATAGAGTCATGGGGGTTTCGTCAAGGAAATGAAAAGCCCTTCGCTCGCACCCAGTGCTGGAGAAGGAGAGGCACCACTCTTATCAATTGGAGAGAGACCATAGCCAATCATATTTCAACTTTCCAAAATGCTTCCTGTCGAGGTCGACTGCAGAGCTAGAAAGGCAATTGTAGGAGAAATCCAGATAGTGAAGGAGCCGCAACAGCCAAACCCAACAAGATTGTTGTCATCGGTGAATGTTGTGGAGGAGCATGTTTGCTCTGAGGTCTATGCGGAGGACAAGATTGTAGGTGTTAGATCCTGATGAAGTGGGAGTTTTAGATGATAAAGATGATGAAGTTGATGAGAGTCCCAACTGGGATGATTGGATTCAAGCTCTCATGTCTTGGTCGTGTGGCTCTAGATTGAGTAATGATGAAGTAGCAGCTATTCATCATATGTTTCTGGATGAATTAAATGATGAAGTTGATTCTATTATTGAAGAATTTTTTGGCAGTTTAGATTCAGAAGATTGGGCAACACGGAAGAAGAAAGTATCATTTGCAGAGGTTGTTGATATTTTTTATTATGAGGAGTATGACAATTTGAAGAAGAGCAATAATTGTAGAAAAATCCAATGATCCAAAAGGAGAAAGAAGGCAAGAGAGGAAGATGGGGCAAAGGAACTAGATGAGGGAAGCTCTAAAAGTGCTCTTGTGGATTGTTTTGGAGGAGAGTGAATCCCCATGTGATGGGGAAGTATCATGGGCTCCAAAAGAAAATCCCATGCCCAAGTCTGTTCGTGTAGAGGAGGACCTCTCTAAGGGGGAAGATGAAGCCCATGCGAGTGAAGATGAAAATGACCCTGTGAAAGAGGTCAAAAATCCAAAGGTAGAAATAATGGTTTATGGTAACCCATTATTCGAGCCCCAATCATAACTAGTTTATGATAATCCACTATTCCAGTCCGAGATTGTGGAGGTCACATGTGCGCAAAGTCATGGGGGCTTCATCGAGGAAATGGAAAGCCCTCCGCTCACACCCAGCACTGGAGAAGGAGAGGCACCGCTCTTATCAATTGGAGAGGGACCGCAGCCAATCACATTTCAACTTTCCAAAATGCTTCCTATCAAGCTCGATTGCAGTGCTGGAATGACAGCTGCAAGATAAATCCAAACAGTGGAGGAGCTGCGGCAGCCAAACCCAACAAGATTGTTTTCATCAGAAAATGTTGTGGAAGAGCAGGTTTGCTCTCAGGTCTATGTAGAGGACAAGATTGCAAGTGTTAGATCCTGATGAAGTGGGAGTTTTAGATGATGAAGATGACGAAGCTAATGAGAGTCCCAACTGGGATGATTGGATTCAAGCTCTCATGTCTTGGTCATGTGGCTCTAGATTGAGTGATGATGAAGTGGGAGCTATTCATTAGATGTTTTTAGATGAATTAAATGATGAAGCTGATTCTATTATTGAAGATTTTTTTGGCAGTTTAGATTCAGAAGATTGGGCAACACGGAAGAAGAAAGTATCATTTGCAGAGGCTATTGATATTTTTTATTATGAGGAGTATGGCAATTTGAAGAAGAGCAATAACCATAGAAAAAGGCAGCAATCCAAAAGGAGAAAGAAGGCAAGAGAGGAAGATGGGGCAGAGGAACTAGATGAGGGAAGTTCTGAAAGTGCTCTGTAGATTGTTTTGGAGGAGAGTGAATCCCCATGTGATGGGGAAGTATCATGGGCTCCAAAAGAAAATCCCATGCCCAAATCTGTTCGTGTAGAGGAGGACCTCTCTAAGGGGGGAGATGAACCCCAAGTGAGTAAAGATGAAAATGACCTATGAAAGAGGTCAAAAATCCAAAGGCAGAAATAATGGTTTATGGTAACCCATTATTCGAGCCCCAATCATAACTAGTTTATGATAATCCACTATTCTAGTCCAAGATTGTGGAGGTCACATGTGCGCAGAGTCATGGGGGCTTCGTCGAGGAAATGAAAAGCCCTCCGCTCGTAGCCAACACTGGAGAAGGAGAGTCACTGCTCTTATCAATTAGAGAGGGACTGTAGCCAATCACATTTCAACTTTACAAAATGCTTCCCATCGAGCTCAACTGTAGAGCCGGATTGGTAGCTACAGAAGAAATCCAAATAGTGGAGGAGCCGCGACAGCCAAACCCAACAAGATTGTTGTGATTGGCAAATGTTATGGAGGAGCAGGTTTGCTCTGAGGTCTATGCAGAGGACAAGATTGCAAGAGTGAAAAATATCACCACCATAACTAACAACAAGGGCCGACTCAGCCAAGAAGAGTTTGATAAGGTGGAAGCAAAGAACACATCGGAGAACTATGCCAACGAACAATAGGAGGTCATTACGGAAGGCAATGGATTTCTGTTTTCCATTTTCGGTGAGCGCTTAAAATCCACAGATGAGCGCCAAGACATAGGCTGTGTTGTTGAGTCAGATGGTTAGGATTCGAGGATGACTTCTTCCGCAGATGAAGAAAAGAAATTGCAGAAGGCGTTCACCAAATTGATGGCGGGCAACATTTTTGTGTCCGATTCAAGGAGCAGATTGAAGAATCTGTTAGAGCTCCTATTGTTTTATCTCATCCAGGAAGAGCCATTGTGTTTTCTATGGATCATAAACCTGACAGAGAGATTGTCAGACTTGATCAAATTGTGAGGTGGGGTGAAGCCACATAAGTGGTTTACACTTTTGAAGAGGAAGGAAATTTGAGAAAAAATGACCCCATGGCAAAAAAATTGGTTTTAGGGGTTCGCATGAACCTAGATGTTCGACCGAACCATAAAGGGGTTCGACCGAACCAGGGTTCGAGCGAACCCACTAACTATTGGGCCCACATTTCCACCGAAAAAACAAAGGAAATGTGCATATTAGGGGGGGTTCGCATGAACCAGGGTTCGAATGAACCCTAGTTCTACTAGAACCCCTGGGGGTTCTGCTAGAACCCCCTGGTTCTAGCGAACCCCCTTTTTCCCTAATTTTTTAATTTGTACACACAAAAAACCTAAAATTTTACACTTTCAAGCTCTGGTTGGGGATGAAAATGGGGGAATATTTAGAAACCAAACTTGGAATCGAGTAGCCTTCAGAACGAGCTATCCAATGAATATAATTTTAGTATGTTTTGGTTTTATTATCTATCTGTTTTTTAAGTTTTATTAAATATAGGTTTTCATCGAAAACAAAAATCTCTTTTCTGCACAAGTGGAAAAATAGAAGATTATAAAAAAAAAAAATAAAAATATGAGTGCACCAGATATTGAAGTCCTTGATCCAACAAAAAAGAGAAGAATTTTGATACATACAAGTAAAAGTTATGTGTTATACGGTCATGCTAGGTCTGAATTGTCATTTGATTGACTTTGAAACTTGATTAAAGAAAAAATATTCAATAAAAAACTATCTAACCAAGTGGAAGCACTAGATATCGAAGAGTTAGAAATCTAAATTTGAAAGAATTAGAATTTTATCTTTCATGGAAAAAAGTTATGCATTATACGGTGCATCACTTTTTAAAAATGTTGTTTTTGAAAACCAATTTTTGTGGGAGATGGAAAAAGAAGTGCAATCTGATTCCAAAAAAATTGAAAAAAATATTTTTAGAATCTACAGAAAAAATGTGACAAGACTCTAGTTTACATCATCTTCAAATTCCTTACAGTTTAATCGCTATAGGTGCCCGAATGTGGAGATTGTATTAAAAAAAAATATATCAGTGTCCAGTTAGGCCAAAAAGTGTAAACCACTATTGTGGGATCACCCGGTGGTTAGAGACTTTAACAGACGCAGATGATAGACTAGTTTGTAGCCTAAAAATGCTAGGGGTCTCATCAAAATTGTCTATGTCTTTTGACTGTGTGCTTAAGGATAAGGATAAGGATGTTGGTGCGTTAGTGGCACAAGAGTTGTTGGAAAAGCTGAGGAAATCTGGCGGAAGTGATGGTGAGGTTATTGAAAACAACGTAACTCTGAATTTTATGGGCCACACAAAGGTGATCTTAGCATCGAGTGGGAAAACAGCCCCCGTGAGAGGAGCGCTGCTGATGGGGCAGAGAGCGACGAACAAGAGCAAAATTTAATTGTCCGAGTGAGGACGCCGGAGACCATAATGGAAGAGACAAATGTGTTGATTTTTGCTTTCGAAGGTGGTAATTTTGATGTTTCTCTTTTGACAATTGGAGAAGTAATAAGGGAAGGTGTTGCACTTGAGTGGAAGCCCTATTGCTGCAGAAACAATATAATGGTTGAAGAAATGGATTTTGAACTGGAACACCATCGTGTTGATAGGGTTGAGATAGAAGAGTGTGGATTTATGAGTGAGTTTGCACCTGTAAACGTAGTAATAGATAGTGTTCGGCTATTTGATTTTATTGCGTCAGATAGAATTTGGCGAAGATTGATTCGCAGTGTTCGTGAACAAAATCTAGCGAAACTCAAATCTTCATTATAGTTGATGTAAATGTCTGCAGTGGGGGAGATCTCTAAGTAGCAATTTGGTCTTCAAGTGGGAGATTGTTGGGTTTGGTGACGCCCAAATTGGCAAGATTCTCAAACATGTTCGATAAAGATGTCTTTTGCCTAGATTGGCAAGTTTCTCTCATAAATTGATTTTCCTAATTATTGGAGTGGAGACCGTTTTATAAATACTGTTGCTACTTGAATATTATTGTAGTGTAACTTCATAATTAATAAAGAGATTTCCCTGCTGTTGAAAGTGGATGTAGGCAATTGCCGAACCACTATTAAATTTGTGTCTCTGACTTGTTATTTAATTTTCTGTTTTCTATTTCATTTCTTTGCTCATTTTAATATTAACACAAAATGCATGTGGAATATTAAAGGGGGTAAAATGAAAAAGAAGAGGGAAAAAAAATTATTTTAGAAAAAATATATTTTTTATTCTCTTAATTTATGACAATTAAGGAGTTAAAAATATATTTAAGACAATTAATATTTTGTCTTAAATTAATCTCTTAAAAAACTCTTTTATGTAGTAGTGTGGGGATATACGGGCGGGAGAAAATAGTTATAAAAATTCAAAACTTTACGCGGGATTAACAAGGAAAAGGGAACGGTGATAAGAAACGGCGAACAGGATAAATTAATGGGGCCCACACCAGCCACCTAAGCGAGTCAACGCCTAGAGTATGCTGGTTAAGCCAGCCCACACCAGTCTAGGAGGGCTGCAGGAATAGTGTGGAAGAAGTAAGTGCCTGCGAATACCGGGGCTTTTGTGGTTGGAAGAGAGTGGGGGAGGAGATGGGTTAGGTGATGGGGACAAAATCATAGCAGATTCCCCTACTGCTGGAGGGAACAAATGCATCCCACGGCTGACAAGGTCATAAACAAACACAAACTCCGATTGCCCTTTCCGGCAGAAACCAGCGATTTCTGGGTCTGCAAGTGCCGTTGACCTGTCAGGGTTCAACTACCAGCCGGTAAGAGGGTGAAACACTGTTTAGATTCGAGATTCCACAAGTGCTGTCTCGACGAAGAGCACACCACACTTGAAAAAATTAAGCAGTGTATCGTTAACACCGTGATTTGGAAACATTAAAATGTTATTGCGACTATTAACAAATTAGAGGATTTACACCTCTAAATGGAGCCCACCATAGATAAAATGACGAGACAAATTAATATGGAAGTGTAGGAGGCAAGGGAAAGTAGGAAAGTGGACCAACCTCGAGAGATTTCCTTGGGCGATGTATTCACAACACAGTATTGTACCTTCTACTATTACATGCACAGCATAGCATAGTCTTTCACTATCGTGAGGAATTGTTTCTCCCAGCTTCTTCACATCTTTCGCCAGATGAACAATTTTCTCCAATAGTTCGTTGCATTCTGACACGTTAGAACTCACCGTCACGCATCTCTCCAGGGCGTATGCTGCCATAGATAATCCCAAGAATATCCAGTGAGACTCTCCCACTAATTTCACTACACTTAAAGTCACTCTCCCCAATTCTTTTGCTGCTTCCTGAGTAAAAACAAAGTAATATAAGTTACAATAATCCATTCACAAAGCTTATTTTACTAACAAAATCCATTAATAAACGCGTTACCGATTTCTTTAATTCTTTAGCTTCTCTTGAAATGGTGTCTATGATGTCAGAAGCAGCAATGGTGCTCCAAGCCACAGATTCAAGTTGAATACCCGAAGAAGAGGTTGACGGCCCGTGTTCTGGAGGGGCCTGTAAAAACAAGCACACGCAACTGATTAATTCAACATTAATTAATAACAGAGAGCAATGGCTTAGAAGTCAGGGCTAGTCACCTTTATTTTCAAAAGCATATTGTCTATATGTTAGCGTTAGTTTTCCTCCGTAATCAACGGACATGAATTCCTCCATAATCAACATTTCATGCAATAAGCCAACTTAAGTAAACATGAGTGTTGCTTTCACTACGATATGTTAACTGAAGCAAAGACAACAGTTTGCTTTCCTTTCACCGCCTCTTATCACCGCTACGGTGATAGAATTGAAAAGAGCAGAAAATATTATATCAACCATTACAACGTACAACTTACAGTTCTATACAGCTCCACTCTGAGAAGAGTGAATAACCTCATTTCATATGCCTCTATTTATAGAGGGCTTAGAACTATCTAGACTTCTGCATATTCAAAGCACATGTGTTGAACAATAGACTAGAGGTCGGCAGCACATGGTCGGCTATGGACTTTCTGGATGTTTTTGGAGGGACTGTTCATTGGTCTGTGCCGACAGCTTTACAATAATTAATTTACTTCCAACATCCCCCATAAATTAATTATGCCAATATCCCCCCATAATCTAGAAAAGATGGGTCCCAACCTAAAGCCTTGTTAGGTACCCATTTACAATCATTGATGAAATTATTCATATTGCTTCCCCTCATCATAATCACTTTGGGTTTTACGACTTACCCCTAACCAATGCGATTCTAAAGTGGTTTAAAGCTCACCACGAACTCCACAAACCTCACACACAAATGGTTTCAAGATCACCACAAACTTCACACTCCAGTGGTTTTGGCTAACCACAAACTGCTCAACAAGTGGTTTTGGATTACCACAAACCGAGCACACACATGACTCCACAAATCATCATCACGGGGAAACCATCATCAATCTGGGCTTTTCTCCTTGCATAGCTACATCAAAATTGATTATTGAGTCCATATCAAAAGAATTCCATCTACTGAGATACATGGGTAACCAGCCGCTGTACTCGCCAGTTGTATAGGATTCCTTTTCAAATACATGGTTCATCAATATGTTAAACCAAAAGACATTGGGGGTGTCGGGTACAACTGATCATGCACCCCTTACAACAAATCAAGTACAATACATACTTTGGTTTTGCCTTTTAACAAAGGTGACTCGCACTTAAACATTTTCCCAATAAATACATAGCCCACTAACAACAAAAACTTTTCCTTCTGGTATACCCTCCTTTGGTGGGATCTCCTTATTGTGGACTCTGCAGGTCCTTTTCAATCACCTTCGAGCTGCTTCAGCCTCAACAACTCTATGACCAGTACTAGTGGTCTTCACTTGGCCACGATCTTGCAAAGCAGTGACCTTTCTTTAGCAACTTTGATCTATCGTTATGACAGCATCTTCTTCTCCTGCGACATTAACACATGCGAGTTGTCTCCTTCTGGACCCTCACTGTTGGCAGGTGCTTTACAGCTGCAACTTACTCTTTATACCAGCAGCTCTCCAACTTTTGCGTTCAGCACACAATAACAACAATGATTTACACAGCCATCTACAATCTTCTGGCAATCTTCAAATCGGCTCCGATAAGCTTGACACAAACTCTTATCTGCAGATTGTAATTATAACGTTTTCTCCTTGCGGCTTCATTTCAGATGTGACTCCTCACAAAATTCTGCAGTTTGGTACAGCTTCAACAGCTTCCACTCTTTCTGCACTTAGTCCTTGATCATCTTTAAATCTCTGATCCATAGTGATCTCCTCTTCTTACAGTTTTTGCACTTGGCAATCGGTGCCTTAAACTTCCGTGGCAGCTTTCTTTTCTTCAAATCTGCAACTCTTCCTTTATCCTTTAAAGACTGTCAGTTGTGGAGACTTTCTCCTCAGCAGGAGCTCCCACGATCTACTTTTATGGCAGATTCTACATGCAACGGGTGGCTTGAATATGCCAACGGCTCCCTTTCAACGATTCCTACCAGCATCAGCCTTTACAATTCTATAGTTCTATAGTTCATACTCAGCTTTATTTTGACAGCATCCAAATGGCGGCTTGGAACTTCAGTGATCTCTTCAGTCTTCGCAACAACAATCTCTCTTCACCGTGGCTTCTTGGTAGTGGCTATGGAGGCACCTTGATCTACAGATCATCTCAAACTCTTTAAAGACTCCCACAATCTTCTACTCTCCAAGGTTGTATACAATACAGCTCTGATGCCAAATGATAGAATTGTAAAGAGCAGAAAATATTATATCAACCATTACAACGTACAACTTACAGTTCTATACAGCTCTACGGAGCTGGACTCTGAGAAGAGTGAATAACCTCATTTCATATGCCTCTATTTATAGAGGGCTTAGAACTATCTAGACTTCTGCATATTCAAAGCACATGTGTTGAACAATAGACTAGAGGTCGGCAGCACGTGGTCGGCTATGGACTTTCTGGATGTTTCTGGAGGGACTGTTCATTGGTCTGTGCCGACAGCTTTACAATAATTAATTTACTTCCAACATACGGTCGTTATAAATTCATGCATCATTTGATAATGAATGAGAATGAAATCAGATTGTGCAAATTTGTTCTACTGTGTTTGATAAAATTTATCTTCCTAGATCTGCAAGGAATTCTACACTATAAACTGGATAAGCAAATTGATCTGGCGAGTTGGGTTTTCATTCCCAATGGTGAGATTGATTGAATCAATGACTGACTCCAGGGAAGGAGGAGACAAAGAGAGATGTGAATGAGGTGTAGCAGAGGATTGATTACAAGAGGAGTGTTGGGAGAGTTGTTCTTAGGCGGAGGGAGACAGCATCCGCAAGAGTTACCCATCTCTTATCAGCAAATTTGATCTGTGTGCTCAAACCGAAACTAATAAAGCACTTGAAAGCAGTGCAGGCTTAAAAAACCAAAACAAGTCTATAATATCAAGAGGGTAATGACGCTCAGCTTTTTAAGATACAATCATTTTCGTCCTGTAGACTGTGCACTTACATATTTTAAATTTTAAAACGTCTGTCCAGCGTAGCCGATGAATTATTGGTGCACATGTATTATCGTGGATACATGTGAGGACAATTTATTAAATATATTTTCTAATTAAAATATAAAGGCTGAAATAAGCTAAGGATAACGCGTATGGTGAAACAGTCAAATGCGTTACCATCAATGGAAAATTGTTTGTTGGAAAAGCTACATGTTGATGAAAAAGTCATAAATTGTTTAGAGTCAATTTTATACAGAAATCAACTTTGTATGCTTTCAGCAAAGCAAATCTTTCGAGGGAAAAATAAAGAGTCTTTTCGGCTTTTGAATGCATGAAAAAAGAAACCCAGCAAATCAACGAAACAAAGAATTAAGAGACTTTAGTATGTTAATTTATGTTAAAGTAATGAACATCATTATAATTATGATAAGGCGGATAAGAGAAACTCTAGAATTTCACTTTGTATTTTTACAAAGGCTTATATTTTTACAATTGGCAGCGAGGTGCCTCTTATCATTTAAATTTGAGGTTGATTAGGATATATAACTGACTTATAATCTAAAGATGAGCCAATCAATCTTAGGATCTGAATTTAAAGATTTGGAAAGGGATTTGGCATGAAATACAATGATATGACTAACAAATGATGCCAATAATTTATTTTGATGCAAAACCGGCAAATCTGGAAAGTCACATATAAATTTGATCTTCAGAAACAAACTAAGCATAGTTTTGTACACCTATGGTATGAACTTGGAGCTTATTTCGGAGGACTAAGTCACCTAGGGCGACTATGTCCTGATAACTGATTTGAGAATATGATTTCACTATCCTTTGGAGCATGCTAAGAGCCTTCTTTCTTTCATCTCTCACTGTCGTATCTTCGTTGTGTGCTGAGATAACCAAGTTTTCGTATGTTGTCGAGTTGTAGGGTTTGAATGCAACAATGAACAAATGATCCTCAATCATCCTATAAACTTCTTTAGATATGAAACCTCCACATTCAAAGAGAGAGGAAGGGTTGTGTCATATAGGGGCTTGTGTCAGTCAAACACCATGTTGGTGTTTCCACCTCCACAATGACAAAATTAATAAAAGAGAAATTATCCTCTTGAAGGATAGAGGCTAAATGACAAAATAATTATAAATCAACAATGGACTAAAACTCACCACCCAAATCTAGGAATGACTAGGTATTTATATGAAATTAATTAAATTTCCCAAAAATTAAATTGTGATGGCCGATATTTGGTCCATTTCAAATTCAAATATTAAATTTCCAACTCTAACATTTCAAGGCAAAATAGGGAACCAAGTCACCTAGGGTGACTATGACCCAACCCTAGTTTTTGGGAGGTAAAGTGTCAAGAGAAAACTATTAAATTTTTGCTTTGGTTTTGCAAATGGGTTTGCAGATCTAGGTGAATTAAAGCTTGAATATCCTTTGAAGATGAAGTTGAAAAAGTTGTCAAAATTGTCAAGAAGTTGTCATCTTCATGGAAACTCACATACAGACCAGAATTCAGACTTTCGGGCTTAAAGATCGAACAAGACGAAAGCAATAGATCACTAGAGGCTACAAAAAATATCAATCAAACCTTAATACTAGGACTAAATTTCCCCTCTGGGTGTATGAGTCCTAGTATAGCCTTGTTTGTCATCTTTCTATAGATCCTACTCAGTCACTAGAAGGTTCCAGATTCTGCCCAAATTCCTGTAAAAGGACTAAATCTCCCTACCTGGTGTATAAGTCCCAATACACTTCAAAAAATAGAATTTCAATGTTGCAGACCTTGCTTGGATTCCATCATTCTTCCAAGTACCCTTCTGTTTCATTCTCTTTTGTCAATATGATTTAATGCTTTCAAGTTTCTAGGATTTTGTACATAAGAGTTTGCATTTCTCCTTTGAATATTTATTTGATGGTGAACTCCCATATAATCACACAAGGGAACCCCTAGTCCATCCCTCAATCAAGTCCCTTGGTTGAGGGATCTAGGTTTCCTAATGATTAATGTGTGAAATAGGCCCAATTCCATCTCCCAAAAGGTGGAACACTATTTTCGTTTAATCATGTATAATGAATTCTTGTGGTTTCTTTGGAAGAAGAGCAATGAAGAGGTCTTTCAGAAAAAAATAAGGTACCTTACTGAGTTTAGCAATGAACTCACTTTCTTGAATATTATGTTGTAGGTATTGGCTGCTATGGAGATCCCAAAAGATCATTTTATGATCCTTCATAAGGAAGTTGTCATGCTTATCTATAAATATGATATTACATTAGTCCACTTCTTCCCTCAAGGGAGGAATAAAAACTAAATCAAGAGGAGCTAGAGCTGCTAAATAAATATTTGCAAGAGAGAAAGATTGTAAAAGAAAACCTAAAAGGAGACCACCCCAAAGCAATGGACATTGATACCCTTGCTGCTATGAACATGGATCCTAACCATATTCTACCTCCTATAATGGCCTATGATGTTGATCAAGCATAATGTAGTAACATTGTTATAGGATCTTGGAATAAAGTTTTGATTAGCTATCTCTTTTTTAGTGTTTTGAACTATAACTCAATTTACATATCTTTGTCCTATGATAGCATGTAATCCTCTCTAAGACTTAATGGGGAAGCTACTGCATCCAATGTAATATCTTTTTTGTAAATTATTTCTAATATATAAAAAATGAGTGATTAGCTCCTAATTATTCCATACACATATATCTAATAAAATAAATAAACAATTCTAATTATCATCACTTGCATTTTGCTCATGTCAAATAAGTTAACTAATTAGTGATTCAATTTATCTCTAAAGCATATTAATTGACTAAACAATCAAGTTAGTTATCTAGTCCATAAAATTAGTTAAAATTATTAAGTTAGGTTACTAATCAATCAATTTTGTTAACTAGACAATTAAGGTACTTAACTAGTCAATGAAAATAGTTAATTCTAAAATAAGGCTCTCATTCCAAATTTGATCAAATCAACCATTGTCCATTCATTTTTTAATTTATAATTTTGTAAAATCCACTTTTCTTTTAGTAAATTTTCAAGATATTCTACAAAAGAATGCATGTTCATTGAACATCCACACTTCATAAAAGCACAAGCTAATCCTAACCATGCTCAATCTAAAAATTTTAAATATTTTAAAATAGAATTTGATTTCATATTAATTTTTGAATTCATTGTCTATATAGTCATAACTCAAATAGATTATGAGTTGAACTCCAAATACCTTCTAAATTTGAACCATATTAATTTTAATTAAAACAAGCTAAGACTTCTATCCTCAAAATATTTTATATAATTTTTTTTCACTTAGTATGCAATTGCTTGCTATCCCTTTGCGATGAATTTCTAGAAACAGTTTTTCTTCACAATTTAGATCTCAATCACAATGTTGTTTCCTTATCACTATATAATTTGACCTCCTCCACAACATATAAAATCTACTAGCCGTATTGTTTTTGTTTAATTATTTTATGTGCTAGTCATAAGATTAAAAGTCCCGTATCGCTTTCCACATAAAGATTTAAATGTTCAACTAAGATTAGTCTTGAAGTCTGTACGATATTACTGTTTGCTTGTAAAGAGTTGCACATGCAATTGTAGCGCTTCTTATTAGAGTTATATATTTATGTCGAAAAGAGAATTGTAGAGGTCCAGACACATATATTATTTGTAAAGAACTTTATTTACATCAACTATAAAAGCACAAATTTCATATCCGCCGACTACACTGAAACACACATATCCAAATAACTGGATCAAACTGACCACTTTCAGTGCGAATTCAATGACTTGCCCCCTTGGCACGATACCAGTCATCAAAATCAGCCTCTTCTCTTCGGATTTAGAGTTGCTGGCGGATGAATTCTAAAGAAAATATTAAAAAAGAGATCAAGAGAGTATAAGATGTGAATAAGGTGAAAATAATCTCATAACAAATAATCAAGTGCAGAAATTCATGACCTCTAGTTCCACTAAGAAGATCAATTAATGTGAAGAATTGAGAATGGCAAATATTAAATGATATCTCTTTAAGTCTTACCTGTTTAGGAAATTCAATTCTTCAATTTGTCTGTTCCACTTTATTAGGATAACGATGTACAGGATTGCAGTGCTTAGGAGACAGACTATCCAAGGCACTGTTAACAATAGAGCCGTCTTGTCGGAGATAATAATCCCAACTACCCCAGCATTTAAAGTAGAAGCTTCTAGCCGATATGTTTGTTGACTCTGCCAACCGACCAGCCTCCAGAATTGTCTAGAACCAGCCACACCGATCTCCACCGTCCATTCTGGAGAGTTCTCACCGACCTGCAGACCATTTTGTATGCATTCTGGAAAGCTCCAAAGACCTCTATAAATAGAGGTAGAAGCAATGTGGCTAATCACTCTCAGATGAGTCCAGCTCTGCAGAGCTGTAACCTGTAAGGGTATGAGCTGTAAGAAGGGTTCCTGTAATGGTGGCTGTGTCACTGTATGAGCTGAAGCTCAGTCATTGTAATATTTCTATTTGATTAATATAATGTTTCATGTCTGCATTATATTTGTCTCTGTTTTCTCCCCTCTCAATTTCTGTCAATTGGTATCAGAGCTGTATGGTAGAAGATCCTGAAGACCAGGGGAGCATGAAGATTTTGGTGGAGCCATCAGCAAAAGAAGAAGCCACTAGAAAGAAGAAAGGAACCACTGTCAATGCATAAAGTGTTGGAGCTGCTGCTAGAAGAGATCGCAGCTTTAATAATCCAAAAAAGAAATTGCTCAATAAAGCCGCCCCGGTGGGAGCTGTCATCGCCATTTTGGATGAGAACAAAGATCATTGTTTTTATGTCAAAATTGATGCAAGATCAGTGTGTGTTTGAGTCGCCAAAAGCTGCTGTAGAATGAAAAGTTGTATGAAGGCAGATCGCTTATTTTTCTAAAATGGAGCAGTCATTGCATGGTTTGAAGGTTGTCCAATCAAGATAGCCGCAAGAAAGTGGGAAAGCCATCATAGGGAGGAGAAAGAAATGTCCGAGCCCTATGACTCTGTCCACCCCAAGGAAGCTCTACCCGTGGCGCGCGTGCTGCAGCCCATAGCAACACTGGGGATTCAAGTTCCGTTGAAGGGCGTGTTTGAAGAGGCGTCAAAACTGCTGTAGCAGTTAAAAGGAGCCATCGCCAGCCAAGAGGAGAAGTCATCCTTGTTGCTGGTCGCTAGTCAAGGAGAGATCTGCATATCATTGCTATCAACCAAGAAAGTGGAAATAGGAATGGTCGTAATCTAATTAAATATCTGATTGCAGAAGAGATCTTGGGAGAGCCAGGAGTATTGTGGTGTGTAAAGATTGTTGTGCAGAAGTTAAAAGAAGAGTTGGCAAGTGAGGTGAGAAAATCAAGAGGATAGCAGATTTATAAAAAGATAAGTGAAGCCCCTCATGGATTAAGGAAGAAATATTGTTGAATGTCGTAGTATTTTGGTTTTGTATGAAAGCGATGTATGAGGCAAATGGAGCCCATTAAAACTAACATCCCCGAGCACCTGCAGAGTGACTCAATGGGAGGTGTTGATAAAACAAGTGAATCACACCTGAACTTATGATGGACTGGTAACGAAGAGGGCCAGAGCTCATGGTTAGAGCATCCCAACTACAACATGGGATTTCCTAGGTTCGATCGCTAGATTTAAAAGATTTTAGATGTTGCAACATCAGTGAAAGAGACTAAGAATGTAATGAGAATTTGTGGTAGTTGTGATTAGGGGGGAGTGTTGGAGATAATAATCCCAACTACCCCAGCATTTAAAGCAGAAGCTTCTCACCAATATGTTTGTTGACTTTGCCAACCGACCAACCTCCAAAATTGTCTAGAACCAGCCACACCGACCTCCACCGTCCATTCTAGAGAGTTCTCACCGACCTGCAGACCATTTTGTATTCATTCTGGAAAGCTCCAAAGACCTCTATAAATAGAGGTAGAAGCAATGTGGCTAATCACTCTCAGATGAGTCCAGCTCTGCAGAGTTGTAACCTGTAAGGGTATGAGCTGTAAGAAGGGTTCTTGTAATGGTGGTTGTGCCAATGTATGAGCTGAAGCTCAGTCATTGTAATATTTCTATTTGATTAATATAATGTTTCATGTTTGCATTATATTTGTCTCTATTTTCTCCCCTGTCAATTTCTGTCAATTGGTATCAGAGCTGTATGGTAGAAGATCCTGAAGACCAGGGGAGCATGAAGATTTTGGTGGAGCCATCAGCAAAAGAAGCCACCAGAAAGAAGAAAGGAACCGCTGTCATGCATAAAGTGTTGGAGCTGCTGCTAGAAGAGATCGCAGCTTTAATAGTCCAAAAAAGAAATTGCTCAATGAAGCCGCCCCAATGGGAGCTGTCATCGCCATTTTGGATGAGAACAAAGATCATTGTTTTTATGTCAAAATTGATGCAAGATCAGTGTGTGTTTGAGTCGCCAAAAGCTGCTGTAGAATGAAAAGTTGTATGAAGGCGGATCACTTATTTTTCTAAAATGGAGCAGTCATTGCATGGTTTGAAGGTTGTCCAATCAAGATAGCCGCAAGAAAGTGGGAAAGCCATTATAGGGAGGAGAAAGAAATGTCCGAGCCCTATGACTCTATCCACCCCAAGGAAGCTCTACCCGTGGCGCGCGTGCTGCAGCCCATAGCAACACTGGGGATTCAAGTTTCGTTGAAGGGTGTGTTTGAAGAGGCGTCAAAACTGCTGTAGCAGTTAAAAGGAGCCATCGCCAGCCAAGAGGAGAAGTCATCCTTGTTGCTGGTCGCTAGTCAAGGAGAGATCTGCATATCATTGCTATCAACCAAGAAAGTGGAAATAGGAATGGTCGTAATCTAATTAAATATCTAATTGCAGAAGAGATCTTGGGAGAGCCAGGAGTATTGTGGTGTGTAAAGATTGTTGTGCAGAAGTTAAAAGAAGAGTTGGCAAGTGAGGTGAGAAAATCAAGAGGATAGCAGATTTATGAAAAGATAAGTGAAGCCCTTAATGGATTAAGGAAGAAATATTGTTGAATGTCGTAGTATTCTGGTTTTGTATGAAAGCGATGTATGAGGCAAATGGAGCCCATTAAAACTAGCATCCCCGAGCACCCGCAGAGTGACTCAATGGGAGGTGTTGATAAAACAAGTGAATCACACCTGAACCTACGATGGACTAGTAACGAAGAGGGCCAGAGCTCGTGGTTAGAGCATCCCAACTACAACATGGGATTTCCTAGGTTCGATCGCTAGATTTAAAAGATTTTAGATGATGCAACATCAATGAAAGAGACTAAGAATGTAATGAGAATTTGTGGTAGTTGTGATTAGGGGGGAGTGTTGGAGATAATAATCCCAACTACCCAGCATTTAAAGCAGAAGCTTCTCACCGATATGTTTGTTGACTCTGCCAACCGACCAGCCTCCACAATTGTCTAGAACCAGCCACACCAACCTCCACCGTCCATTCTGGAGAGTTCTCACCGACCTGCAGACCATTTTGTATGCATTCTAGAAAGCTCCAAAGACCTCTATATATAGAGGTAGAAGCAATGTGGCTAATCACTCTCAAATGAGTCCAGCTCTGCAGAGCTGTAACTTGTAAGGGTATGAGCTGTAAGAAGGGTTCCTGGCTGTGTCAATGTATGAGCTGAAGCTCAGTCGTTGTAATATTTCTATTTGATTAATATAATGTTTCATGTCTGCATTATGTTTGTCTCTGTTTTCTCCCCTGTCAATTTCTGTCACGTCTTATGCTCTTTATCGTTACTTTTTGGAAGAAGACTACCAATATTAGCTAGCTGAATTAGTGATGATAGAAAGAAGATTGATAGGGAAATAATGATGTTTTTCCTTCATTTGATCGATATGTACTGAACATCTAGCAGTTCCTCCCTGAGATCCAGGTGAACAGATGAAGAGACCTCGGGTGACTCAGTAATGTCCTTGAATTCTCCATTTGGTTGCAGATCGCTTTTGTTCATTTCCATGGCAACCATTGTGTACAAGCTCAAAAATGAAATAGGAGGGGGCATTGACAGAAAATGCTGCAAACAAGTACTTAACATAATTTCGCTTAAAAATAAATAAGCGGCACATTGCTTGATGTTCTGGAGGTCAAAGAAAGTTAAAATAACAAAGTATATGCCAACTATCTAAAATAATAATTGTTTTACAATTTGTCAACTTTAACATCAATTCCCTATCATTATTGATGTTGCAATTCGATTTTACCTAGTTTTCTGGAAATAATAGTACCTTATCCCATAAAACTGTAAAACGATAAAGGCTGAATTTTTCCATGCAAGTTGAAGTGACAACTTTACTTAAAGATATCCATGGCATATTAAAACAACCAAAGTGAACCTCACTTTCTACGCTATATCACGTAAGATCTTTGTGCTTCTCTACATTTCTACGCGTGAACACAAAACAAAACAATTCAAAAACATGACTCCTGATTTATAATATATTTGCAGAGACGCAAAAAAATATATCCCTGGTAAAGAGTTGAATTGGTACTCACCATTAAGTGAAGAAACGTTATTCACTACATTTTGTCAGCACTTACGTGAATGCTTGTTAAAATGCAACATCTAGCTTGTATTTTAATTTTGAGCCTCAAAAACAAATACGCATACATTAGTTTACTCTTATTGACTATCGTAAACAATGAGTTTTGTTCTTCTATTCAACTCCTCCACTCTGCTTGGTGACAGTCGAAAGTTTGCGGAAAGCATGGAATTGTATGTAATGTGTTGCAGTATTGCTTGCACGATGAGGCAGTGGTGAATGCTATTTGGTCATGGGAATAAGCCACATGTTGTGTTCTCAGTTGATTTAAATTATTTAAAGTAATTTTACAGTATCTATTTCAACATAAATTTGGAGATTTATGCTGGTTTGAATTTATAAGATAAATTTTTTGATTAGATTTATAAGTATAGATGAATCCATAAAAGACGGTAAACCTTTTATAATTTACGTTCTGTAAGATTAAGGAGAATATTCCTATAGAAATTTTATATGACAATTATAAGGAAATAAAAAATATGTTAGTTTAGACAAATTTAGTCACACCTTTTGTATAAAGACATTTCAAAGATCTGTTATCAAATACCTTTACACTAATTAATTGGTTTTGACGCATAAAAATATATTAACACAGAAGAATCAAATATGGTTATGTATATAATAAAAGAGACAAATGAGATTTATATCTCTAAATGTGATATATTTCATAGAATAATACTTTATATATACCTCTAAAAATAGAAAAAAACATCAATTTAAAAGATTGAAAAATAAGTTTAGGTTCATGGTGCATGCAAGTAGTGGTTGTGGAGATTGGAGTAGTAGTCTAGAATGTAGGACATAGATCTGAAGATCCCTCCAACAAGTCTTCTAGGAAGCAGGGAAATGATTTCTTGAGCCAAATGGATTGATGTTGAGGGCATTGTTTGTTTTGGAGTGGGGGGGGATATAAGGGGACTTGACCTCATGGGATGGGCACTCCAAGTGAAAATTGGGTCTTGGGGAGCAAGACCAAGATGAGTGCCAAAGGAAATCCAAAAGTGGACTAGGGCATCCCAAATCAAAGTGCCCGGGTGTTCTAGAGGTTGGACCTAATAGTTGATTTAGGTGTTCCAAAGTTGGTACACAAGGTGTTCTAGCAAGGGTTCTAGGTGCTCCAAAATGGGGCTAGGGGTGCTCCAAGTGTAGTATTAGGTTTGGAACGCAAGAGTACTAAAAGTGAGACCCACCAAATATGCAATGGGAAAGCATGGAACTAGGTTCCATGAAGAGCCAAAAAGGAGGGTGAGTTGGTATTAGAGTCTAACAACAGATTTTGGCACCTTAGGGCTTTCTTGCACTTCTAGGGTTTTTCACCTAAAAGGAGAAAGAAGGGCCAAAATGGGAAATGTTACACTCAAAATCAATGCAATATGAATGAAATATGCTTAAATGTAATGATCTAAATGCACTAAACTAAAAAATTAAATGAATTACTAATGCAAAACCTAAGAAATGTGACTTGTTTGAAAACACACTGTGATATACAAAATGATCTAGAGAATGACCTAGAAATGATCATAAAACAAAACAGAAGACTATAAAACTAAATGTGTGCACATGTAAACTTGTTGAGGATTGGAAATGACTCTAAAATTCTGAATATGATAATTTTTAGGCTTGGTGGAACTCATTCGCCATTATAGACGAATTAGTCCTATTTCCAGAAAATTGCACCAAGGCCCGTTTTAGCCAACTGGGTATCCAAAGCTCCTAGTCTGCTCAATTTATACGTCCAGGTGTCTAGGAAACAGGTACAGTGGGACTCATTCACCACTCTAGGTGAATTAATCCACCTTGGCTTTTCTAAAAACTCAAATATGGAATCCAAAGCTCCTAGTCTACTCAATTTATACGTCCAGGTGTCTAGTTTTGAAACCCTGATTTATGAAGCTATAAATGACTTTTTCTGAGGACTTTTCCATAGTCAACAAGGATATTTCTTCAACAACCATTCAACTCAATCCTTAATGGTTTCCAAGTCTTTAAGATACCTAAATCTACAAACACATAAGAAAAAGAGGAGAAATGTTCAATGTTAGGGCATGGGGGTTTGCCTTGGTCAAACCCTTTTTAGATAATTAAACCAAAATGAAGAAAGAATGTAATGAAGCATGAAACAATGGTGTTAATAACTTTCCATGATGATTGATCTTGATTTTCTACAACAAAAGATGAAGAATTCAGCCCTTAAATGTCTTTGGAAGCTATCTTGATGACTTGAAATGATAAAACCCTAACTTGCTTGACTTGAGGTGGAAGATAAATGATGAATAAGATGAATGTGTTGAAGTTATCATGAATTAGGGTTTACAGACTTGTATTTATAGGAAATTCACCTTATTTTCCTGTTAATTTGATCCCCAAGGCTGACATGGAGAAAAATTAAACTTAAAACCTAATTTTTCTTGCTCAAACCTCGAAAACAGCTCAAATGGGACTCATTGCCATTAAGGGAAAATGATTCCCACTTGGATGGGGCTAATTCACCCCTAATGGAAAATGGATCCCATAGGGGCCTTTTTCCAGTTGAAATGTCAAGAAATAAAGAAATTAGGCTTCTAGGATGTTCTAGTCAGGTATTTGATCAAATTATGCCTCAAAATGCACAATATGGGGTCATAGGGACCTATTAATGATTATCTAAAGGATAATTAGGGCTTGGGACAAAAAATTTAATGTGAAAGTGTAATTAAATATACTTTACAACATTAAAATGAGGTCCACATAGCCTAGAAAGGCACAACATCCAATGTGAATGTGTAAAACACATTACAACACTAGATTAGAATCAAGTTTAATTTCCAAGCCTTCTAGATTGATGCATTTAAATATATTTTACAATGTTGAATTAAGGGAAAATGGGTTCATTAAGTCTAGAGAGGTGTGAAAGTCATTTACAACACTTTACAACACCTTTACAAGATGTCAATAAAAGCATTTCATTCGATTTTCAAGGACCCAAGACCTAATGTGGATGTGTAAAACACCTCACAACACTAGATCAAGGCCCCATTAAGTCCAATTTGTCATTAATTAATCCCAAATCAAGCAAGAAATATTTTTTTCTATGGTACATTTAGCCCCCACTTTAGTGAGAGGATGAACTTGCTTCAAACTCACACTAAAGTAGACATTCAAGAGAGGTCTAATCATACCAATGCAGATGACCTAGGATAAAAAAGATCAAGGAAGCAATCAAGCCCCCAAGATCTAAGATCCTAAGTCAAACCAACATGAGTGCGAAAGGACATGCAAAAGATGAATTATTTGTAGTAGAACAAGATATGGTATCATGCAATGGCAAGAACTAGAAAGAAGAGAAGGGAAAAAATGAAAAGGTGGATCAAGCTTCGACCATTTGTCCAACATTATGTGGATCAGATCTAGGCTATTTTTTTGAAAAAAGAAATGCATACTCATTCTGGGGCAATGGAACCCATGGCTATCTACTAGGTGAGAAGGCCCAAAAGGTGAGAAACATACACTCATAGCTAGTATGTACTCACAAACACACAAGTGGCTATGGGGAAATTTGTTCCTTAGAATGGGATTCTTGCTCAACCATACCAAAGTTATACCTCCTGATAACTTTAATAAGGCACCAAAAAGGAAAATGATTTTTGAGCTCTTTAAGGTAAGCAAAACTTCATATGCTTGACACTCATAGACATTGTAAATGCAAGATAGTGTAAAGAATCTTCAAAGGTATTTTCCTTAATTCGTGCAAGGTCTCATATTAGGGAACATTGTGCTTAATGTTTCCAAGAGAGGATGTGTCAAAGAAGTATCACACTCTTGTAGGGAATCAAGCCCAACAACACCACCAAGAAAAGAATGCATCACAAGAAGAAATAAATCGTGCACTCAAATGTGAGTGTCAATGTATGCCCCCACTTTAAAGCAGTTGTGAACACTAGTACTATGAGAAATTTCTTTAAAGTAGAAGAAGACATGAGAGCTTACTCGAAAATCTCTATGCCAAGTCATATGTTTCCAATAAGCTACATCATTAAAAAGGTAGCATGTCACATGCGAGCCAACTTAAGGCATGTTGTCCACATCCCAAGCTTGATCTTATATGCTCATGAAAGGTTAATGGCTAGCCAAAAGAGGCAATGACAAGTGACATACAAGGACAATGCTACTGAACCCATTTCGCCCACTTAGTGCAGGACAAGGATGAGTTGAAATGATTAATGAAATGCATGCTAGAGTGAAAAATCAATATCAATTAGAGGGGTTAGGTGCCCCAAAATAAGGAAGAACACCAAACTCCTTAAAATGTTGAATTTTATGACTCAAAGCCTTACTTTCATTAGTAGAATGGTTGTGAACTCTATGATATGCACAAAATGAAGTCTTGTAATTGAATTTCTTTCAAGTTCGTGGAGGAAGCGATATCAAGTGATCTTGGAGGAGTATTGACAAGATACCCTCTTGATCAATGGTAGAAATTGTTTGAATATTTTGTGGCAAAGATACATCTTTCTTAGTATTATTTGTCATACCTATGCAAGACTCTACAGATTTTGATATTTTATTCTCTCTTATACAGGAGGGTGTAAAATCTAACGAATTTAAATCATTAGTGTTTGGCAAGATGACATTGACATTAAGTGAAGGTGTCTTTGTTTATTTGATTTCTTGCAAAGGAGAATAGTCAAGACCACTAGTGTCTATCAGTTTAGGATGCTTTACAATTAAAGTTGAATTAGAAGATTGTTGTGTGAGAGTGTTGGCGTTGATTGAAGGCTTGGTGATTTCTATCAAAGGACAATAACCAAGATTGTGAGTGGTTTGTTGTGTGATAGGGTCTATACGGTTGTGAAGACCTTGTTCATTAGAACCACATCCTTTTGTACTATAGCCAAGTTGTTTCATAAGCTCATGTACCCTTTTCCATAAAGCTTTTTCATTACTTTTGGATTGGGTGATGGTTGGTGATAAGTGTCATCAAAGGTTGTTGTGTAGTTTGTTTTGTTGTCTAAAGTGGTTGAGGTGGATGCTTTCAAAGGGTCATCTACTTTTTCATTTCCCCTATTTGAATATATTGTGTATGATCTTGTACTCTCCCATGAATGTATGTTCAAAATCTAAGTAACCCCATTCATCTTCTAATAGCTTTGTGATTTGTTCAATATGTTGTTCTTTGTTGTTCTGTTGTACAAGTTCCATTGGTGTAGTTGATGTTGATGTCTTTAAGGGGTTTTCTTTGTTTTTCTCAAGTTGTAAGACAGTATAAGGCTTAGGATCAACATAAAGGGTGTATACTTTATTGTTGTAGATGTATTTCATTTTTTGATGAAGAGTGGAAGCCATACCATGCATTGCATGAATCCATGGTCTACCTAAGAGAAGGTTACATGAAATTTCATGAGGCATAACATGGATTGGTGTATTCAATGTGGCCAATCCAACTGTAAGAGGTATTATGATCACCCCAAGCAGTTTCTTTTCAACATTGTCAAATCCCTTAATAGATAAAGAATCAGGTTGAATGTTTGATTGATCAATGCCAAACCTATCTAGAAGGCTCACATTACACACATTAAGGGCAGAACTAGTATCTACAAGAGTTCTGTTTATCCCTTTTTCTTTTTATTGAGCAATGATCATGAAAGGATCATGTTGTTTTTGCACACCCAAAGAGGGGAGTTCACTTTGGTGGAAAATAATGTCATTGTTTATTCCTTGGATTATGGATGCTATGTTAATTGGTGGTGCATTATAAGGGACATGAACTTGTTGTAAGGATATTTGAATCATGTTGTGATAGTGAGGGTAGGCTTGAATAAGGTCCCACAATGATATCTTAGCAGGAGTATTCTTAATTTGCTCAACAAGATCATACTCCTTTCGACTGGTAAGAAAGGGTCAGGTAGGATATGATTAGGAAAAGGTAAGGGTGTTGAGGTTGGTTGTGGTGGTTGTGGATTGTTTCAAGTGTTATACATATTATCAATGGTATTATGGCTCAATTGTTACAAAAAAATTTGTGTAGGTGGGTAAAGGTCAAGTTTAGGCTTATTTTGAGTTGAAAGTTTGTTGGAAGGGGGGTAAAGGATGAATTCAAGTTGATTGTGGGTTTGTTATTTTTGTGAAGGTGGGTAGAGAATTAGAGGGTTCTTAGGATGTCCCACGAGGTATGTATGAGGTCCATTCATTGAGGGGAATCACATGGACACTTGCGTATTCATAAACTCAACATTCTTAGTTTGATGTATCTCTAGTAAAGGGCAATCGAGAATCATCTTTTTATCTTAGACACATTATATTATTGTTATCATTTGCTAACACCATGATATTCTCCTAGAAGGAGAGTTTTCAGGAGAACTACGAATCAAATGTTCTTGACATTCATGGATTGGTTCTTCAAAAAGGACTGCATTGCATGTAGGCAAATAATCAATGGTTGGATTTTCGTGTTTATCAATAGTGGAGAAAATATAGAAAGACTCTATTTGATTGTCATTTTTCTATAAGGTCTCATTCTCTTGCTCCGTATTATCTACCTTACTAAGAGAGCTTGTAACATGTTCATCCAAGGTTGAAATTTGTAAAGTAGCTTCATCACAAGTGGGGGAAGCATCAAGAGAAAGACCATTATGGTTTTCAAATAGATTATCCCAAATAGTAGGAGCATTTGGGAAGGGAGGATCAAGGTTTTCATGACTCTTAATAGGTATGTCTTGTAACAACAACCTATCCTCGTGGCATCAAAGAGGGATAGTAGAAGGACAATGTTGATGGTCATGGTTATGGAGACTAGGTAAGGTGATATTTAGAAATGTGTCTATGATCTCATGTTCTTGTTGTCTAACATCTTCCAAAGGGGAATGAGGAGATGGAAAATCAAGACCCTCAATGCTTGTAACATCCTTCACCAAGATGCCTTCATCACTAATAGGAGAGGTATCAAGAGAAGAACAAGTATGCTTGTTATGATTGTCTACACCACCATTCTCACCAATGGGTAATGTAATAGTTTGATAAAATTTATGACGAACATGTTCCTCATTGTTGTAATTAAAATTGAACTCATAAGAAGGGATATTGTACTTATGTAATCCATGTTTAACCAAATCAAAGGCACATCTTTTGAAAAAGAACATGCTATGAAAAAGTAAATAACTTAGTGCAATTCTATTTTCAAATGTAAAAAAAAGTAATTTGTTGATTATGTTATGCAAAAATTTGAAAGATGAAATGCAAAAGTGAAATTGAACAATGCATGAAATGATCTAATTTAAGTGAGATCTAATGAAATGCATGTAACAGAAACTCAACCAACTGATACAGACAGGTAATGGCAGCAAATAGAAGCTTAAAAATAAGGTTTTCAACTCTATAAAAGGTAGTTTTTGGGGTGAGAATGGACTAATTCGCCTAGAATGGTGAATGAGTCCCAGTGTGGGTATTTTTTAGAAATTTTCAGGAATTTCTAAGTGATTTTGATGTTTTTTGTGCTCTATGATGTAGAGCTAAGATGCAAGTGTAGAATTTCAGAAATTTTCAATGATTTAAGATGCAAAAATGCAATCTATATGCACTTTCAGTAATGCAAAATTTTAGAAACCCTAGAATGTAACTTTAACAAATGCAAAAGGAAATGCAAGCTAATTCTAGGAGAATGGACTCCAAATCAGAAAATAATGTATTCAAAAAGTAGATTCACCAAAATGTAACAACAAGACCTTTAAAGCTAATTCAAATGTATCGTAGAAAACATTATTTTAAATTTACAAGTATGTGCAAGATCATGATGGGCCAAAAAGTCGCGATATGATGGGTATGTGTAGGGTATGTGGTTGACAACTTTTTTTTTAACCCAAAATTGATGAAATGAAAATGGTTTTTAAAGGAGATTCTCAGTTTTCCACCAATATAAATTATGCTTTAATTTGAATTTAATAAATAATTATTATTCATTTTCTATTTGAATTATGACTAAAGTCCTGATTGATAGGCTAATTGAAAACCATCTATAGATTTCAAATGGTATCACATTTTTTGAATCCAAAACATGTGTCACATTGTATGCTTTGCATACTATAGGATTGAAAAAAAGAAAATTGAATTTCATGAAGTTTTGACCAAGTTAAGGTGGTCAAACATACGAGTTTTTATATTTTTTAAAAGTTATAATAAAAAAATCATAATTAATTATTTACTTGGAAAAATATTACAAAAAATATGCATCACATTGGGACATGAGTCATCTACTTATATTTAAAATCTTATAAAAAATATTATCATTTTATTCTAGTTAGGACGGTTAGACAAACACCTACTTATTTTTTCCCTGAAATTTAAGTACTACTGCATTGAAATTTCAAAATTTCACTAAATAGATTTTTATTTTTTTTAAATAAACCTAGTAGTTTATAAGCTACATTCAATTTTCTACAGATTCTATTCTTACATATTTTTGAAATAATATAGATAACTTATTCAAATTCTTATGTCAAGTTGCCTAACTCTGATTTTTGTGAATTTTTTGCCACTTAAGGGCCTATTTCTTCCATGATGATCCTACACATACCCTTACCATAGAAAAAAGTATTTCTTGCTTGATTCAGGATTAATTAATAACAAATTGGACTTAATGGGGCCTTGATCTAGTTTCGTGATGTGTTTTATGCATCCACATTAGGTCTTGGGTCCTTGAAAATTGAATGAAATGCATTTATTGACATCTTGTAAAGGTGTTGTAAAGTGTTGTAAATGACTTTCACACTTCTCTTGACTTAATGAACCCATTTTCCCTTAATTCAACATTGAAAAATATATTTAAATGCATGAATATAGAAGAATTTTAAATTAAACTTGATTCTAATCTAGTGCTGTAATGTGTTTTACACATTCATATTGGATGTTGTGCCTTTCTAGGCTATGTGGACCTCATTTTAGTATTGTAAAGTGTATTTAATCACACGTACACATTGAATTTTGTTTCCCAGACCCTAATTACCCTTTTAATCATCATTAATAAGCCCATATGACCTCATATTATGCATCCTAAGGCATAATTTGATCAAATACTCAACTAGAACAACCTAGAAGCCTAATTTCTTTATTTCTCGATATTCCAACTGGCAAAAGAGCCCCTATGGGACCCATTCACCATTAGGGGTGAATTAGTCCCACAGGTGGGACTTATTCACCCTTTTAATGGCGAATAAGTCCCATTTGAGCTATTTTCAAGGTTTGAGTAGGAAAAATTAGGTTTTAAGTTTATTTTTTCTCCATGTTAGCCTTGGGGATCAAATTAACAAGTAAATAAGGTGAATTTCCTATAAATGCAAGTCTATAAACCCTAATTCATGATAATTTCAACACATTCATCTTATTCATCATTTATCTTCCACTTCAAGTCAAGCAAGTTAGGGTTTTATCATTTCAAGTCATCAAGATAGCTTCCAAAGACATCCAAGGGCTGAATCTTCATATTTTCCTACAGAAAATCAAGATCAATCATCATGGAAAGGTATTAAAACCATTGTTTCATGCTTCATTACATTCTTTCTTCATTTTGGTTTAATTACCTAAAAGGGGTTTGACCAAGGCAAACCCCCATGCCCTAACATTCAACATCTTTCCTCCTTTCTTGTGTGTTTACAAATTTTGGTGTATTAAAGACTTGGAAACCATTAAGAATTGAGTTAAGAATTTTTTGAAGACATCTCCTTGTTGAATAAGGAAAAATCGTCACAAAAAATTCATTTACAGCTTCAAAAATAAGGGTTTCAGAACCAGATACTTGGAGGTATAAATTGAGCAGATTGGGAGCTTCAGATTCCATTTTTGAGGTTTTAGAAAAGCCAAGGTGGATTAATTCACCTAGAGTGGAGAATGAGTCCCATTGTACCTATTTCATAGAGATTTTTGCAAATTTCAATACCCATTTGGCTAAAATGGGCCCCAATGCAGTTTCTTGGAATTGGGACTAATTCACCCAGAATGGCAAATGAGTCCCACTAGGCCTAAAAATTAGCATCTTCAGAATTTTAGAGTCATTTCCAATCCTTGACAATTTTACAGTTTTTGTTTTTGTTTTATGATCATTTCTAGGTCATTCTCTAGATCATTTTGCATATCACAATGTGTTTTCAAAAAAGTCAAATTTCTTAGGTTTTGCATTAGTAACTGATTTAATTTTTCAATTTAGTGCATTTAAATCATTACATTTAAGCATATTTCATTCATATTGCATTGATTTTGAGTGTAACATTGCCCATTTGGCCCTTCTTTCTCCTTTTAGGCAAAAAACCCTAGAAGTGCAAGAAAGCCCTAAGGTGCCAAAATTTGTTGTTACATAGAATTTTTTTTTGACTTGGAGTCCATGTAAATAGGAATTGGTACTAGTGGTGCTAACAAGGTTCTCCAAAAGTAGGAAAAGACCCCTAGCTAGGACTAGTGACAGGGTCATTAGGGTATCCCAGAAGAGTTGGGCTTGAAGTTAAAAGTTGTGAAGTGAGATGGAAGTAGGGATTTTAGAGGTAGAGTTTAAAGGTCTTAAAAAGGCTTGGAGAGTTGGAATTACCTATACAAAATTTTGAGTAGTGTCCCAAACTAGAGGTTTTCATAGTGGACCAAACTGAGATGTGTGTTGGTTGGACTACCTAGGGCGTCAATCTAAAAAAATTTATGAATCAACTAAAAAAATATTATAGGGTAGTAGTGTTGGTTGAACTAGCCAAGTGGTAGGATGCGTCAAAGGTGTTCAAGGGTACTGAGAGCCAATGGGGTGACTAGGGGCACCCCCTCCCCAAGGATGAAGAAGAATAATCCTACCACTTGAGCTTGAGGGAAGCTAGGTGTTCTACATGGATTTTAGGAGTGTAGAAGAGTATAGACTCTATCTTGTCACTATATGGCGAGGTTTACTAGTGGATGCAAACAAGGAGTCTCTATCTCAATGAAGTAGGGTAGTTGCACCAATGTGGAGGATGACTGATGAAAGGGAATCCAACACTTAACCAAAATTACCAAGAATCTAAAAATTCAACATAAATTTTTTGAAACAACACAAAAATCTGCAAGAACTGTCTTTGTTTCTTATACAAATTCTCATGAAATTACAAGTATGTGTAGGATCATCATAGAAAAAATAGGCCCTTAAGTGGAAAAAAATTTAGAAAAATCGGAGTTAGGTAACTTGACATAAAAATTTGAATAAGTTACCTATATTATTTCAAAAATATGTAAGAATAGAATCTATAGCAAATTGAGTGTATTGTCTAAAATACTAGGTTTTTTTTTTTAAAAAACATCTATTTGGTGAAAATTTGAAATTTCAATGTGTATACATCTAAAAAAGGTCATAGTTAATCAAGCTTGTTAATTAATTAAATATGAATTATTTAATTAATCTTCTAAAGTCATCTACATACAAATAAATTTAATTATTTATTTATATTGTTCACTTTTATAATTCTTCTACCTTAATTAAATAAATAACTTTATTTAATTATTACCATCTTTCATCTTCCTCTTAATTAAATTAAATAAATTTTATAATTTATTTATATTAATTATCATGTTATTCTAAATTTGAATATTTGAATTCAAATAATGGAATATTCCTCCAAATACCCTCTTCATCTCATAGTTAAATTAAATATTATAAATATTTAATTTAACACCTTTTCTCACTCCACACATAATTAAATATTTTAAATATTTAATTACCTTCCATTTTCATCTCTCACACATAATTAAATATTACTTATTTAATTATGCAAACTTCTAAATTCATCCTCACATATAATTAAATAAATTTATTTATTTAATTATGAAATTTATCCCCAACTCACTCCTCAAATGGCAACTTTCCTTCAGATTTGAATGAGAAAATTTATGTAGGAGGAAACCTTCTATCTCTCTCTCACCTTTCAAAAATCTCTCACCATTCATCTTGACAGGCTTGATCTCAACCATTGATTACATCAACCAATCAGAGTCTTTTGAAAACTCTTTAAATACCCCTGTAAATCCAAGCATTGGTTACACTTGCATACACTTGCATTCACGTGCACACATTATTTTAATATCATCTAGCATTTATTAGTTTTAGCAATCATTACATTTAGTAATCTCACATTTTAGCTATCATTTTTAGTTTTGTTAATTACATCTTAGCATAAGCATGCATTCATTCTAAATCCGATTCTCTAGGAAGACATCTTGTTGAGCTTAGTATACAAAATATGAGAGCAAGCTAGATTCAACAAAAAAAACTAGAGATAGAGGACAATGGGACATCTTCGAAGCATAAATGGAGCTTTCTTTCTCTTCTTTTATTTTATGCTCTAATTTAAAGTTTCATTGGTGTGTTTGATTCATTTTTTAATTTACATATTTGAACGTGCATATTTTCATTCACACATTTTTGGCGCCCACCGTGGGGCCTGTATCCCATTTTTAACATTTACTTGCAGTTTTTTTTATAGGTTTTTGCATTCTGGAATTTAGATTTCCATCGAAAGTTCTCATTTTAGTGCTTCTATGGTTTCTTTAGCGCATGCAAGATTTCTAACAGCATTTTTGTAGGTTTTTCGGCGCATCCAGGAATTGTTTCAACACTTTCAGGGACTGTTTCAGTGCATCTAGGAAATAGAATAGTGCATCCATTTACTTCATTTAATTAAAAACATTGTAAAAGAAAAAAAAATTTCCTTCCTAGATTAGCGCATATAGGAGTTATTTTAGCACATATAGAATTTTCTGTAGCACTTTTCGTATCTGTTTTGGCACATTTACTATTTATTTTAGCGCATATGCAAAATATTTTAGCGCTTACAAGTTGTAATTAAACAGAGTTCTGAGTCTGATGCCTTCCGTAGATAGAACTTTCTCTGGTTAAAAAGAAGCAACCCTAGGATAGTCTCATCTGGTAAAAAAGAAGCAACCCTAGGATAGACATGGAATTTAAAATGAAGCAATCTAGGATAGTCACCACATAATAATTTTTGCAGCTAAAATGAATCCCATGCTTGTTGTGAAGCAATATCTTCACATAGATTAAATCATTGTCATTTGGGTTTTAAAAAGAACATTTGTTTGCTTCGTTTGTGGCAATAGGTCTATGCTCTCCCCTTAACTGGGTGATCAAAATATCAGACTTTCCTTTTCAATTTCAGGGTAAGTGCACAAAGTTGAGTCCACGAAACGTGGAAGTTTTTGCCTTAGGCAAAAAAATGAATTCAGCTTGCAAAAAACGGGATCCCGTTTAGCTTCGGGATCCCAAGCCTAAGTTTAAAAACGGGATCCCGTTTCCTTAGAAATTTATTTTTGGAAAATTTTCAAAGGATCCCATTTTGAAAAATTTTCCAAAATGGAAAGTTTTTAAATGGGATCCCGCTTTGAAAAAATTTCCGAAAATGGAAACTTCCAATTTTTGAAAAATTTCCATTTTCGAAAAGTTTTCAAAACGGCATCTCATTTTGAAAAGTTTCCATTTTTGGAAATTTTCGTTTTTGGAAGAATTTCAAAACGGGATCATGTTTCATAGAACCATAAAAAATGGCTTTTTTATGAAATGGGATCCCGTTTTTTAATGAAACAGGATCCCGTTTTGAAATGGGATCCCGTTTTTTAAATTATGAATTTTTAAGTGGGTTTTTTGGCTTGTTTCTTGGTTCGAGAAATGGCTTGGGGACCCGAACCTAAGCTTTGGACCTAGTTTGACTCAAGCAGAATCCAATAATGTCACAGGAAAATAATGACTTTGGACATATGTTTGAAGACCTATTTTGCATTTTTACTAAATTAAAACCCATTATAGATGAGACAGTGCAGATTCCAAATATGTAATTTTTTTAATAATTTGATTATTTTTCTATTTTTCAATTAATTTCTAATGAACTAGTCCATAAACTTGAATTATCAAGTTTTTTATATTTTAATAACTTTTGATCAACATAACATTTTGACGAACAGATTGCACGAAAGCAAACTTCAAACAATTCCTTTTCAGTTTTAAAAAAAAGAATCAAAAAATGATAAGTTTAGGTCATCTTATGCGTTTCGTACACGACGATTTTTCAAAATGACAAATATGCCTAGTAAATATTTAATAAAAAAAAATATATTCCATAAAAAATTATAAAAAAATATTAAAAGCAAGCTTTAGTGAGTCACAAATCTTTTCCCAAAAGGATTTAGAAAAATATGATAATTTAGGTCAAAATATGGATGTCGTACATGTGCATGGTATGGTATAAAAAAGTGACTTTTAAACAGTGGTTTTTAGAAATGCCTATTGAAACTCAATTTTTACAGTCTGGGTATTGAAATAAATTACATATTTGAAAACTAGACTCCGAGTACTACATTTTATGATTAGTGACTTTTTTGAAGATTTCATCTCTAAGTGCTTCAAATTTTAAGGTCAAATGTGTCAAATTCTAAAAATCAGGGAAAACACTTCCACTTTTTGGCCAAAAAGTGGACTCAACTTCTTGCACACACCCTTCATGCAAATTTACTACTTTATTACATCCTTTAGAGGGCCTTCTCTTGTGGGAAAAAGTACTCACCTAAGAGGAACGACTCAAGTGGGTTCAAGCCAAAGCCAGGCTATTTCACCCCACTATAAAATTTAAAGAAAAATTGGGGAAACCCTCTTTTTCCGGTAGTGTGCAAGATAACCATCCCCAAAGCCTTTGTTCTAAAGGTTGGGAAGTATCCTGAGGGAGTTTATTATTTCTGCACTGAATGGAAACCCTTACTAAGAACCTAGTGTAGTAGCTAGCCGAAGTCAGTTTCTGATCATCGTAATAATCACAGTGCAAGGGGAGGGAAGAATCTGCCCCCAAGACACTCACCATATAACGCAGTTCTAAGATGTGGGTTGTTGATTATTATGATGACCTACTTGAGTACTAAGAGTGAGTCGGCCTAAATTGTCTTTCATGTGCTAAACCTATGAAAATACTTTTTGAAAAACATTTTGATCATAAAATTGATGTTTAGTATAGGGTTTTTAAAAAACAACTATTTTCATAATGTTTACTATGTCTTCCATCACATTAACTTGGATAAAAGATCATCCAAAATGAACATGCAAAAATTCAGCTGAAAACTATTCTCAAATGTTTAGAAAATTGTTTTGGAAAATTGTTTTAGCGCATCTAGGGAGTGTCTTAGCACATATAAGGTTTGTTCTAGAACATTCACTAGTTAGTTCAACGCATTTGGAGTCTGTTTTAGCACATAGGCTAAGTATTCTGCAAACATTTTTTGGGTCACTATCAAAAAAAAATTCTAAAGCACATCTGAGACATATTGTAGCACATCTGAGGTTTGTTGTAGCACATTTGATTATTTCTCTAGCGCATATGCCTATTTATGTAGTGCATATAGGACACAGAGTAGCGCATCTGTCATTTTCTAGAATTTTCACTTTTGACAGATTTGAGTTTATAAAATCCTTGGTCCAGTAGCATCTTGACATTTCTCTCATGCTTAGAGAGTGGAAATCAACCAAGTTTGTTAGGAAATCGATTTCCAATAGGATCAAGAAACCTAAGAAACATTTAGGTTACAAGAAAACTTTGCAATGAAGAAATTTTTTGTATTAAATTTGGAACGTCTTGCTTCATTACTGTGAGTTTCTTCTAGGTATCAAGACTTTACTAGGGGATCTACTGACAAGTACGTTGTAGAGCCTTTATATTCACGAGCCTATTTTTAGAGAAGAGCTCTATCTCAATGACACAATCAACCTCTCAACTTTGATTATCTACCACAACCTTCTATTGAATATCCCACACATCCTAGCCAAATTATTCAGTGAGTGAATTAGGCCATTTGATATACTTATCATTCTTCAAAAACAAAGATCAAATCTTAAAAGTGCATCTCTCAAACAATTTTCAGATTTTTTATTCGACTTCCCTAATAGGATTATGATATCCTCCATCATTGGAAGCCATAATCAAGAGTTAGGAACATCTTTGATCATATCATAAGATTTTCATCTTATCAAATCAAGACATCATCATTTTTGCACTTATAAACCTGTGATCTAAGTCTAGAAGAACATTTTGAAATCATATGCCTATTTTCACAAGATCTCAATACAATAAGTTGAAAGAGGATATTCAACAAGAAGATCATATTCAAAGCACTCAAGACAAAGGTGAGAGTAGTAGTCCCATTTATAGAGTGAGTCGAAATCCCTTTTTTGACTACGACATGGGTGAAAGAGAAGAAAATCCATTCCACAAATACAGAGACATGAACAAAACCCATGTAGATAGTGATGATGAATGAGATGAAGAACGTATTAGAGAGGTCGAGCAAGATCCCAAATTTCAAAAATCCTTAGAAAATATTTTACAGCACAACAAAGATAAATATTTCTTGTATCTAGCTGACAAAGGAGCTAAGTTGCCTCATGACTTTGATATTGAAAACATAAAAAGTAATCCTGAGGAAACACCCTTGTCTGATCTTAGTGCCTTGACTCAACAAGTTAAAGCACTACAAGGAAAAATTAAATATCTACAAGGGGGAGCCACAACAAAGACATACACTCTTGATGACATCTATCCTTATCCTTTTGATCGACATCTCAACATGATCCCATTTCCCAAACATTGTGAAATCCCAAAGTTTGATCGTTATAATGGGAAATAAAATCTAATTGATCATATTAGAGACTTCTGAAACATGGCTTTAGAGTTTTCTCATGAGGACACATACTTGATGCATTTGTTTCCTAGGAGTCTTGGAGGCCAATCTATGGAATGGCTATCAAAAATCACACCACCCGTCAAGACATTTGAGGAATTGATTAACGAATTCATATCACAATATTCCTAAAACATATAAAACAACATCAAATAACCATGATTGATCTTTGCAAAGATAAACAGAAACCTGGAGACCATTCATTACGTTTCTTCAAAGATGGAGAAGATTATTCGCTAGATACCCATGTCATGTTCTTGAAAAGGAAAAGACCATCACTTTCATAAACAACTTAGATCAAGAGATGATCCATCATCTTAATCTTCATTGTCCTCCCTCTTTTCAAAAATTGATTGAAAATGCCATCACCATTGAAAGTGCATTGGTCTAAAAAGGGATAATAAAACTTGATAAAGACAATCCTAGCTCTTCAAATCACCACAATGAAAAATCTAAGTTCTGGACCCGCAACAAAAATGTCGTGAATGATTGTGTTGTAGATGCAAATCATGTCTCGACTAAGCCATTTGTTCTTAGTGCTCCAAGTTCTCCCCACAACAATAACTATAATGTCAATTCAGTCACAAATCAACGAAACAACCCTCCTCCTCTGAGAAATAATGTGAATCAAACTTTTATTCCCAATAAAGGGAATGCCAACAATCAAGGTTATCATGGAAACAATAACAAAAAAAATGCCTTAGGAAATACCTCAAACACCAATCCACAATGATCTTCATTCTTCTCCAGTAGAAGGTCTTTTACTCCAATGGGTCAATCTCTAGAATCTGCCCTTAAAGAGTTGATGGCAAAGAATGTTATCACCCTACCACCTCAACAAAATTATGAACCTAGTGTGAAACCTCCATCATGGAATGATGTATACTATTGTGATTATCATTGATGCAAGGGCCATTGCATGAATAATTGTCAAGCCTTGAAGAATGTAACTCAAGACTTGATAGAAAATGACACCATTAAGGTAGAAGGACACCAACAATCAAACAAAGACCACCAAGCATTTTGAAATCCTTTACCCAATTATCAAAATGGTGAGTCTTCTGGAAAAAGTGTGAATTATATCAATGATGATCATATAATCAATCATATATACACTGACGATGAGCGGGTCAATGTTATAAAAGTCAAGGAAAAGATGGAATATAGGGAGGTCAATGCAACAACAAGGGCACAAGCTAATGTTGTCTTAAAGGGTGATTCTTTGAAATCCATTGTGCTCCTACCTCAACATTAGTATGACTTATTCAATCAACTTCAAAAAACTTCTGCTCAGATTTCCATCTTAGAACTCCTGAAGATTTCCCCAGCACACAAGGAAATTCTAGAAAAGGCCCTAGTTGAAACAACTGTATCCACTGATATGGATGTGGATCGATTTCAAGCCATGGTGGGACACTTTTCCTCACCCACATGCCTCTCATTCTCTGAAAAAGATGACATTTCCATAACTCATCCCCATAATTCATCATTATACTTAGAAGTCATGGTCCACAAGTTTCATGTCAGATGGGTTTTAATAGATGGAGGTGTTGGTTTGAACATATGTACCATGAAGTTGGTTAAGGCTTTAGGATTTTCTAAGGACTCCATTGATCCCAAAAGAAATATTACTATTAAAGCCTATGATGATGAGGAAAGAGTGTCCAAGGGTTTAATCATGCTACCAATTAGAGTGGGCCCTGTTATCAAGAATAATTTTTGTCAAGTATTAAACCATGATCTTGCATACAACATCATGTTGGGTCATCCTTGGATCCACGAAATGCAAGCAGTGTCCTCTACATACCATCAATGCTTGAAATTCCCTCATGATGGAGTTGAAATTACCATACAAGGAGATCTAAATCCTTCCATACCTTGTCATAATCTCAATCCTAAAGCTAAAATCACCATCCCTAGCAAAAGTAAAGAACTATGTACTTAAGCATGTATTTATCCTGAATCTTCAAAAGCATCCACTTCATCCATTACAATATCGAATTCTAAGGTCCAAATCCATGATCTGGGAAATGGAGAACCGTTTGGACAATTTGCTAGTAAAAGATACTACTACTATTGTTGAGAAGGGTCAGAGTTCTAATAATGATGTTGAGACAACTACAGAAGGAATAAAAAAAGATGACTATGCTGAGATTGAAACCACTTCGAATCTTGATGATACACTTACCTATTCCATATCTACTATCACTCAATATTTTCATATCACTAATAATCCACTATTTGATCAAAACTTCTATTATAACCCACTCTTTGATCATGATCCCTTTGAGGATATCAAACCATCATCTTTCCATTCCACCTACCCTGGACTAGGGTATGAATCTCCTATTATGGCCTCTAAAAATCCATCTTGCCAAGTTGCTAAGGATGTGCAAGCTTCCTTTGATGTTAGTCCTACTGAAAAGGATAGTCTCAAAGACTCTATTGATGACATCACTACTCCTTCCATCTCACCTACAACCATCCACATTATAGACATGGATCAAAAAGTATCATTCAAAGAAAATATAAAGAAGGCAATTCAAGAATCAAAGGTCAAAATGCCTTTTTCAAAGGGAGATCTAGAATCAAAAGAGAGCTTGGAAGGAAAGAAAGATCAAGAAAAGTCCCTTAGCCAATATAAAAAGCTATTGGACAAATCAAAAATAAAGAAAGATCCATACAAGTCCACTAGCCAAAATCAAAAGCTATCAAACAAATCAAAAATAAAATTCAAAGATAAAAGCAAGCAAAAGTCAATCTCCAAACATGCCTCTCCTTAAAAAATCACTGGGGGCATCTATCAAGAAAGAAAATCAAAGAAAGAATTTGTTGATCTAATGTCTCCATCCACCTCATTATCACTCATACCATAGAGCCCTTTCCACCCATCCATGTTCACATACCCATCATATCATTACATCTCCATTGGTGATGTCTTTCGATGTTTCTTTGATGAAGACCCCTTCACGTACGATAACTCATTGGTTGCCCAAGCTCCTTTTTGACTAAAGCCTGATGGCCCATGTATTGTGCACATTAGGGATCCTATCCTATCCTCTTCCATTTACTACATTTATCATCCTTCATACTTGCCACTTGTACTCCTCATTTTGATTAGGTCCTTTCATCCAGCATGGTCATCCCCACAGGAGAGCAACATTGTCAAGACAGTCTACGGATCTGGCATTTATCAATTCTATATCTAGCTTTGGAGTGCACAGAAAAAGTCCTAAAAAAATACAAAAACATCAGAAAAAGTCTTAAAAAAATACAAAAACATCAAAAAAATTCCTAACAAAATACAAAAACATCAGAAAAAGTCCTAAAAAAATACAAAAACATCAGAAAAAGTCCTGAAAAAATATAAAAACATTAGAAAAAGTCCTGAAGAAATCACAAAAATAGCAAAAAATGTCCTAAAAAAATGGTTACCCTGGTAAAAACTTGGCAGACAGGCATCTTGGTAGCGACAAAAAAAAAACTTCATATGGTGAAAACCAGGCAACAAGCAATCTATTGACATGAAAAATATAAAAAAAATATAAAAGAAATTAGAAAAATGCAATAAAAACAAATAGTGAAAATCTGGCAAATAGACGCTATTTGTAGCTCTCCATCTATTAGTTCATGTTTTGCACTTAGCTTTTCAGCCTTCATTTTCGCACATCTTTCCATCATCTTAGGGCCATACCAACATCATGCTGCCATCATTTTCCTAGAGCGATAATGTCTTACCATGGATTGATTATTGTACATATTCATTTCAACAAGTTATGTTAATACTGGGGGCAACCAACTTTCAGGTTTTACAAAAAAAACTAGACAATGACATAAAATCCAATCATGTGAACAAACAATCAAATCACATGAACAAATATCCAATCATCGATCTGTATCACAACAATTTCAGTAGGTACATGTTGTGCCCTTAGCACACACGCCCCGTTCGGAACGGGGACCCTCTTTTCTTTCGCCTTGTCAAGTCATTTTTGTTGTCGCCTCATTTTGTGTGCCCCCACTTTTTTGGTGTCCCGGATGGTCAATGTTGCTTTAAAGTCCCACCATAAGTTGACCGTACCTTCCCCTTTTAATTTTGTTGTGTTTTGGTGCCTTGCAAAGTCTCCCTGGCAGTTTGACCCTGTCGACGGCCCCGGGCCCTGTCGACCCCAGCCATTCGGGCTTCCTTTGTCGGGTTTCCCCATTGCGCCTGTCATTCCCAATGGCTCTCAGTTCGCATCCTCCCAGACCTCAGAGTTCTACTCTCGGGGTTCTGAGATGTCTTGTTGTTCCTCACAGTGAACCTCCGGCGATGTCTAGCCTTTTAGGCCCTGCCACCATATTTACCATTTGAGGAGTTTGCGGGAAATCCTGACTATCGTCAAGTGTTCTGGGCCTGATCTTCTAGAATTCCGTGATGGTTCCACCGTCTCTAATGGTGGGTCTTTGGCAGAACTCCACCCTCTGAGCCCCGACTCTCTCTCTACCACCACCGACCCAACCGAGTCAAAATCTTCAAGCAGCCACTGTCGAGCGTGCCCTCACCATAACTTCATCGATCGCAGGTGGATCCCACATCTCCCCACATCGAGTGTTTGAGGTAGGTCCTTCGTTCACCCTCTCGAGCATTGTTTGTGATTTCTAAGGATTTAAATGAATAACAATCATCAAGAAGGAATGCAAATGATAAAATATGGCACCACAAACAAAACCCATGTTTTGAAAACTGAAGAAAACATTCGAGGGTGCCCTCATGACTGATCTAGAGCTCCACCTAGCCGTGGCTATTTTTCCCGCAGGGTGATCATCCCCTTTGGCCTTGAGACCTATTTTGGCCATCCAAAACAAAATAATGAACCTTATTACCGAAGATAATTTCCTCCTTCGGGCCTGAGCCATTAGACTTCCTTGTTCGAAAGTCAGCAGGGATGCCGCTGTGTCAAAATGGTGAACTTTCCCCGACCACCCGTTCGCTGGAGCCCACCCTTCTCCTGGCTACAAGCATTTCAAAACTAGTCATGGGCCCTTTGAGTTCATGGATTCTGAGCTCTAGAACTCCTCTCAGATTCTGTCGTGCCTGCCTCTGGGTTTCTGGCGAAGCCCTGCCATCCATGCCCTGGGCCTCCATTCTCCGTTGGAAACCCAACTAAACTCAGAACTCCCTCATCCGTGCCAAGATCTAGATGTCAGATCTCCTTGCTTCCTTATTCGCCATCCCAAGGGGAAATTCTCGCCTGCCCCTCCGAGCTCTGGGCTCTGCCTTTCCATCTGCTATGGGACTAAAATACAAACTCGAACAGCGATCGGCTTCATCTCTGCCCAAACCTGATGCTCCAAACTTCTATCCGACATTTGCCATTCTAAACGGTGAGTGCACCATGGTCCCCTGGCATTCTGGACCCGATATGTAAAACTGCTAAATGCCCTCATCTATGTTAGGCTCTGTTGTGCGGGACTCCTTCCCTCGCCTACCATTCCAAATGAAATTCTCGCTCGTCGTTCTGAGCTCCAGGATTTTCCTTCCTGATCACTACCGAATTGAAAATGATATAAAACGGTGAATGCTCGTGTCGGGTCTGGTCTTTCTCTTGGCTGTCAGTAAGACTTACGGATCTCACTAGAACCTTACCCAGCCGCAGAGGCCTCACGCCGATTTGTAACCCAGCGGGCCCTAACTGCCAGGCTACCCCCTCCAGACTTTCATCTGATGTTTGATGTCCCAAACAGTGAAAGATGAATGCCTTCCTGGTACCCCAAGCCCGAATGCTCAAAGGTGAAGTTACAAACTGTTAGTCACCCTGCAGCCCACCAGACCCTGGACCCTGGAGTTCTGTCTCCAAAATTCCATTTTCAATCTACTGTTCCAAACTGCCATCTCTAGACAGCTCTCTGGCCTGGGACTTCTAGATTCTCCCAAACTTATCCAAATGAGCCCAAATCTAAAATCTAACTTCGACCCACGTGCTTAATTTTGGTCCTCTTCATTACAAACCTCTCAAAGTACTAAAATCTGACCGAAGAGAATCTCCAGGAGCCCTCCGCCCTTTTTTCCCTTCCAAACAACATTCCTCCCAAGGAAGTCCACCCCTCCGGGCCTAAACTGTCCAAATTCCCTCAATCAAAATATTAATGACATCAAGAGATAAAAGGTCATGTTATGCTTAATAGATAGATTGTTTAAAATATATGTCATCTTTAGGATTTTGACTAACATGAATAATTTTGTGATCCATTGTGCTGACTACGCCTTTGCTTGTAGAATATATGGAATTGGGCACATGACCTTTAGCGGCACCCGTCAAGAAAGACAAAGGGAAAAGGTTAGGCAAAATTTCTCGAGGGAAAGAGGACAAGGACCAAATGAAATACCAATTCTAGGGTGAGCCTCTACACTCAAAGGTCACCACCAATTGGAAGGAGGTCACCGATACCAACATAGGCCACGTCAATATTGACGAATTCACATAAAGGGTCAGGGTCAATCCAATGACCAAAAATGCAAGGCTGATAAGGCAAAGTGGAATAGTAAAGGCTGCAGGATTCCCTCCATCCCTCGTAGCCCCCAAGTTGGTCATGGCTTGTCAGGAGGCATATCAAACTAACACAAGAACAATCATTGATAAAGAAGGAAATGTCCTCGCCGACATGTCAACTGAAGGAATCACAAAAACCTTCCGTATTCCCACATTTCAAGAAATGGAAGCACCCAACATAGAAGAATACCAAGCAGCATGGGACGATAATCCAGTGGGCTGTAAAAGGGTAATAAATCAGCATTAGCTCAAAGAAAAGTGGGGCAGCGCTATGAAGGTTCCTCAAGAACTCTTTCACAGTGACTTCCACGAAGATTACCATGACTTAGTCACCATGTTAAGTAGGGTTATAGGTCTTCCTGTGGCTGCCTACTTTCAGTAATGGATGGTGTACTTTGTTGAAAAAATTCTTTGGGGGAATGAGGATGTCACCACAAAGACTTCATTCTAATGGGAAGGTATAATAAGCAACTGCTTCTATGAGCAATTTGTCAATGTGAAGAAGAGCTCCAAATTTTATATGACTTCCTATTTTTTCTATTCCTTGGTGGATAGGAGACAATACAACAGGCTATTTGAGGCACCCAATCAGGAGCAGGGGAAAAGACTAAAGGTCTATGATAGGTACCTGCAACTCTAGTACCAGAACTTCAAAAGGGAATACTGTAGAGTAAATGACACCTCCATTGGCCATCTTATCAGAATGATTTTCAAAGACTTCGAGAGGAAGGTTTCCCACAGTGCTAGGGCACTTTTGAAGTAGTATGCCTTCCTCTTCATTAATACCTGAAGTTTACATACATCCATGCCTAGGGCTTCACTGAGAGGCCAAATAGGTTGCCTCGATACCCCAACGACCAAATCATCCTTCTGGAGCTTTCCCAACAACTCCAACACATACAGGCAATCTTCAACAGTAAACACATAGCAGGGATTTCTTATCCCATGACTCTGGGCCAGGGCATGTATAAACTGCAAACCTCCTAGTGTGTTGGTAACTCTGAGAAAGAACTAAAAGATTACCATTTTCTACCTACACACTGCTTGCTCATAGATAGACCTGCATGGCCATGTCAGGAAGGCATTGGGACTAAGGTTCTCTCATCTACATCACATTGAAAACTTCTAGGGGGATTGCCAAGATGACAAAGAGGTACGTGCGAGGCACTATATGTGAATGACTGTGCAGTTTGTAAGGAAGGTGTAGCCTTTCCCCATACTGGACTAGGTCGAGGAAGACGAGAGCACCATAATGCACCCCAGGTACCCTGTGGTCAAAATTTTCCAATACCAACAATTGACTGGGATGAGCAGGAGATCAATGACCTCGACACTATAACCAAGCCAATCTTGGCCTGTACTAAGGAGTGGGTCAATGGGCAAGTAGCTCAATTAAAGCAGCAAGAAGTAATTTTGACTTACAAAGTGCTCAAAAGTGAGCCAAGTGCCACAGAGGATGCCACTGCCACCACTTCTACTGATGGGACCTCCAAGTATCCTCTAGTCACCAGATCCAAGAAGAGAAAGGAGATAGAAATAGAATAGTCTCCAAACCCCAAGGTCTATGCAAGGAAAGAAACAGGAGACTCACCCTCCAAAAGGCTTAAACATGTGGAAAGCGCCATGGAACAGCCCTCAACCCAGGAGGAGAAGGTGAGGGGTACAGATCAATTGGAACCTCTCTTGGCTCTCCCTGCCCCTACCATTGCGCCACCTACCTCTTTAGCTATGATTGCCACATCCCTACCGACAGTGGACATTTGTGTCCATCTTGCCCTTTCACCTCTAGCCAAGTCTATAATAATTGTTGACTCCTCTTCTACCATAACTACGTCCCCTTCCTCTGCTACCATGTCACCAACACATCACTCCCTCTAGCAATGATGACAACACCTATTCCCATTTCCACCATTCCTGAGGCTCTCTCGAGACATATGCAAAATATTTCCCCTAGGCTCTCCCAGATCCTAATGGATCCCGCTCTTCAAGCAGCCCTTGCACAAGCCCTCGCTACTGCTCAGCCTTCACAACCGCCGACAGGGCCACCGACTATGGAAGCCACCATGCTAATCTCTAAGGAGTGGGAGGAACGAGAATGAGAAGCCTCAGGGGCCTATGAAGAGGAGGTTGATGAATACCACGAGCACTTAGAATATGAGCACCGAGTAATTGATAGGGTGGCCTATGAAGAGGAGGGAACTGGTTCCTCAGAGAGCAGGGATGAGGAAGATGGCACTAGTGGCAAGGTAATCGTAGAAGCCTTTGACAATGATCTTGAAGAAGAACTGGCCTGGTAGCCAAAGGACACCAAATTAGAGGAAGAAAGGCCACCCCTTGAAGAAGAAGAACAGTAGCAACAAGACAAAACTAAGGGTGGGACCCAAACTATCAAGAGCCTCGAAGTCGGGCAATTCAAAGAACATGTGCACAAGATTGAACATGTTGAGGAAAAGAAAGAAGAAGAGATGGTAGAGAAAGAAAGTACCATATAGCAACTGTCAACCGTGCTTCCTATCAAACACCTCATGTTCATCCAAGATTCTGATGAAGAAGAGGGAGATGTTGTCAAGGAAAAAGAAAAGTCCCCAGAAGAAAAGGGAGCGGAAACCTTGGCCTTGATTGAGAGGGGCGAAGGTGGCCATGATTCACCCAAGGGAAAATTTGTTGTGCCTGAATGGTTAGAGAGACAGCTCGAAAGAAAAACCCCTATACTAAAGGACCTAAGGGTGAGGTTAAAGGCCATCCTGGCTCAACCTCAAATCATGACAAAGAAGGAGAAGAAGACCAAAGCCTGATCCAAGGTGAGGATGGATGCTTCTGGGTCTCGAGCAGTGCAAATAGCAATGCCTATGATTGGCCAAGCTAGGGTGAGTTACAACATCTCCACCATCGACTTGGGGACCACCACTATAGAGCAGAAAGTCAGTCACCTTGAGGAGTCAAGTGCTATAGTGGTGCATTTGATAAAACAAGATAAGATCTTGAAGGATGAGCTCAAGGCATAGGTCATAGCCTTAATGGATTACATACAACAATGGTCTTCAGTGGATGACCTACCTACCACATCCATAGCCGCACTCCAGCTGCTATCCAAAGAGAAAATCGATAAGATGGAAAGAAAGAAGAACTTGGAAAAGACCATAGAGGACTAGTTCCATCAAGTCTTATATGTTGGAAATATGGGAATTAACTAGGCTATGTGAACAACCAACAAGTTCTTAGATCTGTTGCAGTCTTTAGAGGGCACAAGGAAGCTCTACACCGACTTCCCTGTGAATTACAACTCCACTTTTCTGAGGATCGAGGCTATCCTTCAGTTGCTAGAAGCCACATGGGAAAAGGAGCTTGCATTTAAGGAAGATGATCACTGGCTAATGGATGTATAGCGACAAGACTTTGACAATCGGAGGGAAAGACTAGAACAGATCATGAGCAAGGTGGATCCAGACATTGAATGGATCAAGGAAATCAAGGCATAGTGCACTCGTTATCTCAAACTAATGTCAGAGTATGACATGCCCACAATGCAAATGGATTCGGAGAAGATAAAGCCCTACTTCCAGAAAAAGATGAAGGATGGGATGTCTGATGAAATCATAGTGGAATTCTTGAGTTTTGTTGCATGTGCCTTCGATCAATCAGAGCTATTCAGGGACTAGGGTGAAAAGTATGATGAGGATTGGAAGAGGCTGGAAGCTAACATGAAAGAATGGAGCTACCAGGTGCTACAATATGAAACTGTTGAAATAGACAAGGTCCAAGCAATCATCCTCAAGTTCATAGAATACACAACTTCTAAGAGGCAGGAGGACAGCCTCGTCAAAGATGAAGAACTCCCTAAGCAGTAGCAATTGGCTAAAAGAAAAAAATGCTACAGTGTTGTCAGTAGAGGACAAAATAGGGAAAATGACAAAAAGAAATTTTAAATTATGATATATTAGGGGGTAGGTGAAACCCTAATTTGTAATGAATCTTGGATAGACAATAAGAATTGATCTTGGCCATTCATTAGATCTTTTGGGCACTATAAATAGAGCTCTCCTCTCATTTGCAAAGAGAGTTGAGTTGTTATAAAGGCATGCTATAGAAATTTATAAAGAAAAGACATTGACTTGGTGCATTTTATGAGTTTCTCACATGTTGCTTGATTCAATCTCCATTGTTAGATGTTTAACTTAGGTTTTATTGTTTTTCTAGTTAATTGTTTCCTTGCTTTGGTAGATTTTAGGAATGTTGTCCTGTGATCATGAAAATTCCTATTGTGTTAATGACTTCTTAGTCCATACTTTTTGTTGTTTGCTGATGGTAGATAGCTATGTAAAGTTAGTATGGACTTGAATTCAAAGCTACTCCAAAATTTCATCTTTGTTCATGCATGCATATGGTGAATGATAGACAAAACATTTGCAGACCTTAGAAGATAGCACAAATCCCATGAGACTGTGAGATTTCTGGTTAAGTGGAATATTGTTTCAAGAAGTTGTCTATTGCAGAAACTCCATCATCACTATTCATAATTAGTTGTAGATCCAGGAACCTCCTCTCTTCCCTGCCCTTTTTCATTTTATTTAATGAGTAACCTAGGCTAAGGTTCATTGTACATTGTAAAGCTAAATCCAATGATAAACATGGAGTTTATGAATATTGTTTGAACCTATAGCAAAATGCACAATAACTTCCCTATCTTAAAAACTCCATTTCAAGATCCAACTCCCCATGCTTTGTAACTAATCTGTAAGTCCGCCTTATGATTCTAGCAAATAACATTAAACAACTAAGATATTCCAAGCATTGTCAAGACCTGACATTAGAGACCTTGGGATAGTGTTCTGCAATTTGATTGTGGAATATTGTCTTTCAAGAGAGGTAGTGCACCCACACATTACTTGTGTTGAGAAGTACATAAAAAACACGTCAACAGAAATAGCGCTAGAAGGAGGGCTTGAAGTTGGAATACGAAGCTAAAGGTTAAGCATGAAGCTAGATCGAATCAGATCATTCTCCTTGGAAAGATTTCAAAGGTTTCTACGGTCAACACTAAACAAGGGAGAATTTGAAGAATTGCAGCCTGCTACAAGGGTGAAGCGAGTTAAGGGAAGTAGCATTCCCTCTTCCTCTTCCTCCATTCCACCCACTTCCATTCCACCCTCACCTTCATTCAGCCGGCCTTGGTCTTCCACCCAACCATCTCAAACTGCATTTGCACCTCCTATGTCCGACAGCCAGGGGATTGCTCCTCTCCCGACCCTTCCAGCCTAAGGCACAGTCCAATTAGCCACAACTCAAGTGCAGTCCCAGATTGTTGTTTTATTGTGGATACAACCCCAACTTGCCATTTTCCAACAGCATATACCACCTCCGCCACCCTCCATGGCTTGGTTAGCACATAACCCTTCGCTGATACCTTTCGCCGCTTATGGTGATATGCCCAAAAATCTAGAGGGCTTTTGTTCGAAGTTCCATTCTCGCAACCTATAGAGAATAGCTGAAGAACATATCAAAATATTTGAGATAGCCATCACTGAAATGCAAGTTGACCATGAGGATGTCGCATGCCACCTTTTTCCACATTCATTGGGGGAAGAAGCCTTCTATTGGTACATCAATCTGCTAAGGGGATCCATTATCTCATGGAATCTGATGAAGAATGCCTTCCTATAGAAATATAAGATTCCCATCAGCCCTTCAGAACTTTACCAACAGTTTATGTCTGTCAGAAGGGAAGTCAATGAACCTATTGGGTCCTTCAATGATCGTTTTCATTGGGCCTATACAAGGCTTCAGGACCCGTACCTTCATAATGATGTTGTGGCTCTCCTGGTCTACTATGCAGCATTGGATAACCTCATGTCTGCTTTGGTGAAAAGGATGTGCCTAGCACTCATTACCCTGGTGACCACCTATATAGAGGTTGTTGTCGCTAGTGTAGATTTGGGGCAGAATATCTTTGGCCCGCTGCCTTCTTTGGGGCCGGTAGCCCACCCAATGCATATTCGAGGACTAAATCAGGCATTTACTCATCAGAACCCTCTTATGAATCAAGTGCCTTAATTGCCCATCATCCCACATCTGGGGCAGCCACTGAATTATGCGCCTCTCGTGCCTTCCTATTTGCAGCCTCAACCATAGTATAACTATTTTTTGGCTGCTCCACAATAGCAGGTGTATTCCCAGTAGTCTCAAGCACCATTATACCTATCAAGGCTAGAATTTCCTCCAGCTTATTAGAATCAACTAACAGCCCACCCGCTTTTCTCCAAAATCCAACGCCATCACCTGGGAATGGGACCAAGAAAGACAAGTTAGAGGAACTAAGATGATAAAGAAAATGTCTACAGAAATGACACACCTAAAAAATTAGAATAATCAGTTATAGGCCTCCTAGTGTAATTTCCAGGCCAATCTTAATCGAGACAACTGGGACAATAGAGACAGTAGGGATAATCGAGAAGCAAGCACTTCCTCTAGGCAGAACTATGATAGGAGGCCAAATACTAATCAAAATTCAGAAAGGAGACATTCTCAGAGGCAGAACTGTGCATGGAACACTAGGCCCAATAATGGAGGTGTCCCTATTCCTTTTGACCAACCGAAAAACAATGAAAAAATGACCAGTGGAGTATACCTTGTCGAGGCAGCCTTGTCCAAATTGTGTAGGATTCATAAAACCAGCAGACAGTCCAAGTTGGATTGCCTCGAATTCTAGACAGCCACTGAAATATTTCAAGTAGAAGTGCAGAATGCAGTAGACAATGTCGGTTGTAGGGACATCATTCCATCTGGGCCATACAATTCCTCCTATCTCGTGGTTAATTAAGCACCGTTTATGTGAGGCGATCACAACGAGCCCAAAGTTGAGCCTGCTCCTTATGAGGGTGGAGAAGTGCAAAAAGTAAGTAATGAGCAAACTTTGGCTCAGCTTTTTGATTCAGTAGATAATGGTCCAGTAGATGAAGAGGATTCATTTGTAGATGAGGTCCACATGTTCCATCAAAGGTCAACTCCCTACTTCCTTAGGAATAGACAGGCGGGTGGACCCTTAACAACTTCTACCCCACCAAACAATTTTGCCACTCTGCCTGATCCTAATGCCAGCAACAACCTTGGACTTCCCCATATACCTACTCAATACCTCAACAAGAATGGGTCTCAAAACCAGTTACAAAATCAGCCTCAAGGCCAATCCCAAAATTCATCTAGTCAAACGAAAGTCCAACCTCCTAGTTCTGCCATAGGCCAAGCTTTCAGTTCAAAAATTGAGCAAATGAGTGAGTACATGGTAGAAGAGTTCAAAAGGGTAAAAATTATTTTATCAGCCTTTGAATTACTCAAAGTCCCTACTGTAAGGCATACTTTCTTTAGGATCCTTAATGGAACTCCATCTTCTAATACAATGTAAGAAACATCAACTAAGAGGGTTACCTTTGAAGAGCCTAGGCAAGAACCAGAGATACAGGATAATACTGGGAAAAGAAAGGATATCCATGTAAATCAATTTGTGAGTAAACAAATTGAAAAGGAACCAGAGTAGAGTAATAGGTAGTTTTTCAAGGACGTACTATTTAGGCAGAACAGGGATAAAGGCAACGATAAGAGTAAGGGTCAAGTAGCTCTTGTGAATACACCTACGAGCATCTTCCAAGGGAGATTGCAAACTCCCCCTTTCCTAACCACCATTAGGATCTTTGGGAAGAACCTACATAACTACTTACTCAACTCAGGAGCGTCTGCCAATGTCACGCCTTTGGTAGTATGCAAGGCTCTTGGAATCACCCCCATGCCTTCAAGGAGGAAGGTGACCTAGCTAGACAAAACAAAGATTATCATCGTAGGAGAAATAAATCAGATCCCGATGTAAATTGCCATAGACCCAAGGATACAACAAGTCATTAATATTCAAGTTGCAGACATTCCCGATGCATATGGAATCATCTTGGGAAGGGAATTCACCAAGGCACTGAATAGATATACTGCCACAGACCTTTCTCACATGTGGCTACCATGGAAGGGGCTTCCAAATCAAATCTGTATCGACCGTGAACCCCGTATGAAATACATGATTACGGAGTGCAATAATATTAACGAGGTGCTATTTGCCGAGACTAACCTAGGGAATTACTGTCCTTTTTCCTACCAAAACAAGGTCGAGCTCTAGGAGGAATGTGTCGACGAAGTACTCCTAGTGCTGTACAGTCCTCCAATAGATTCCACTCAAATATCTCTAAGTACAGAAGGGCTAGTGGAACCAGATGACAGGCCTGATGAAGACAACGATTGGGGATTACTCAATGATTTCCAAAGATTCTTGGAAAAGTGTGTTAGTGACCAACTCAGCTTGGGCATCTAGATGAATTTCTAAGATCTCTTATTGCCAAATTGGTGCAGGGTTCACAATGTTGCCCACTCTGAGTTTGATTATTGCTTATGTCAAATGAAAGTCAAACATGTTAAAGGATCAGCTATTCCTTGGATTGAAACCCTAAAGGAGACACCAATAGAACCACCTGCTGGTCATTAAATTGACCCAAAAAATTCCCCTAAGATCACAGAGCCAGTCACCCAGCTGAAATGGAACAGGAACTTAGTCAGACCCAAAGATAAAGAACCTTCTGCATGTTGGACGCTCCGATTTGACAGATCCAAGTCCAGGTAAGGAGCCAGAGCTAGGTTTGAACTCATCAGTCCAACAAATAAGACCTTTCTTGCTGCCCATAGATTGCAATTTTATTGCACTAATAATTGAGCAGAATATGAGGCCCTAGTCCATGGCCTTCTCATGGCCTTGAAGAAAAATGTGAAAGTGCTACAAGTTTTTGGGGATTCTGAACTAGTGGTTAAATAGGTCAGGAAGCTATATCCTTGTCATGATAGAAGGCTTGCCAATTAGAGGCACAGGGTTTGGGATCTCCTGGAGGGCTTAGATGCATTCAATATACAATTGATCCCTCATGCTCAAAACCATACAGCTGATGTTTTGGCTCAAACGGCCAACACTTTACAACCCCTCTCTTTATCTAGGCTCAAGAAATTCATGGTTGAGCTGACACCCATGCCATTGGTCCCAGATAATGTTACCCACTTGCAGGTCTTTAATGATGACAAACATATTCTTGAATTCATCACAAGTTTTGATGTCTTCACAACTCAAATAATTGATGAAGTTGATCTACAGGAAGCCGAACTGGACATAGAAGGAGTTATTAGCCTCAAGACCAATACAATCCCCAAAGGCATGGTTCAACTAGAATGTGTATTCGACTTAGACCAGATCAAAGACTAGAACCAACAAACAAAGAAAGAATCCATAAGCAACCAGTGCGATGCTCACAACCTCAAGATAGCTGAGAAAGTCAAGAATATTTTTATTGGCAAGGTATGCACGCCAGAGGAAAAGAAATGAATAATAGATGCATTATAGAAATACCATGACGTGGTGGTATGGAGCTACAAAGATTTAAAGATATATGACACTTCTATCATTATGCACACCATCCCTCTCAAGACAAAGGTGAGGCCATTCTGTCAGCGACAACGTAGTATCAATGCCTTGTTGGAACCTGTCATTTACAAAGAGGTGTAGAAGTTTCTCTCAGCAAGGATTATTTTCCTAGTTAGGCATTCCACATGGGTGGCCAACTTGGTCCCGGTCAGAAAAAAATGGGGAGATCAGATTGTGTGTGGATTTCCGCAATTTGAACTGAGCTTCAAATAAAGATAATTATCTCGTCCCTTCATTATATGAGGTTTTGCAAATCGTCAATAGTTCCCAGATGATGTCTTTCCTTGATGGATACTCTAGATATAACCAGGTGATGGTACAATATGAAGATTGTCATAAAACGGTGTTCACTACCAAGTGGGGGACGTTCGCATATAGGAGAATGTCTTTTGGGCTCATCAACGCCAGCGCCACCTTCCAACGTGCCATGGATATCACCTTCAAGGATCTAATTGGAAAGTGCATAATCATCTACATAGATGATTTAACTATGTTTTCAAAAAAAAGAGGTGATCATGTTTTTGATTTGTGCAAAGTGTTTCAGAGATGCAGTGAGTTCGAGGTTTCCCTTAACCCCAAGAAGTGCATTTTTGGAGTGATTGAAGGTAGATTGCTCGGCCACATCATTTCAGAATAGGGTATCTCTATAGACCCTGAACGTATCAAGTCCTTACTCAAAATTCTACCCCCAGGCAAAAAGAAAGAATTAAAATCCTTCTTTGGAAAGATCAATTTCGTCAAGAAATTCATCATGGGTTTCGTGGAGATTGTTAAACCTCTCAATGCTATGTTGAAACAAGATGCCAAAGTTGAATGGACACTTGACACCAAACAAGCTTTTGAGGAAATCAAACGAGCTATCACTGAGGCACCTGTGTTAGTCAGCCTAGATTATCTGAAGCCATTCTACATCTACTCATTTGCTTCAGAGCATTCCTGTGCTAGCATGTTGACCCAAAAGGACAAGGAAGGAAATGAGCACCTGATCACCTTCATGAGTGCTCCCTTGAAGGATGTTGAGCTGTGATATCACAATGTAGAAAATTAGGGGTACGCTCTCATTAGAGGAGTGAAGAAATTTAGACACTACATCCTGCGCAATAAGGTATTTGCCATTGTCCCAAACCTAGCAATAAAAATGCTGCTCATGCAAAATGAATTGGGTGAAAGAAGAGCTAAATGGGTCACCCTACTCCAAGAATATGACATGGAGATCCAACCAATGAAATTGGTAAGAGGACAAACACTCACCCACATGATCGCTAAAGCAACAGTAGAAGCTAGACCCAAACTCACTGTGCAGTAGTACCAGCTTGAGGATATCTCCCCGAAGAATGGTACCAGAATGTCATCTATTACTTGTTGAACCATAAGTGTCCACCGCACTTGCAAGGAGTCTAGAAGTGGGCCCTTAGATTGAAAAGAAATGGCTATATGCTACAAGGTTCCATTCTCTACAAGAAGAATCATGAAGGCATTTACTTAAGATGCTTGGGTAAGGAGGAAGCGGATCAAGTTTTAAAAGAGTTCCATGACAAATTTGGCACGGGCCATGGTTTTGGTTCTTCCACAACACATCAGATATTAAGAGCAGGGTATTATTGGCCAACTATCTTCAAGGACGTTCATTGTCATGTTCACTCATGTCACACATGCCAGACCGCTGCCACTAGGGAAAAGAATGATGTTGTCCCACTGCAGCCTGTGTTGGAGGTAAAGTCATTTGCGCAATGGGGTCTCGACTTCATCGGTCCAGTAAGCCCTCCATCATCTGTGGAACATAGGTAAATTCTTACTACTACTGATTACTGTACTAGATGGACAGAAACAATAGTATGTAAGCAATGCACAACTAAAGTAGTTACTAATTTCTTAGAAAGTTTCATTTTAAATTGCTTTGGTTGTCCTTATGCTTTGGTATGTGACAATGGACCAGCTTTCGCTTCATTGAAATTTGCTAGTTGGGAATTTGATTACAAAATTTCCCTTAAGTTTTCATCCAATTACTACCCCCAAGGCAATGGCCTCGTTGAATCTACAAATAAAAACCTGATTACCATAATAAAAAAACTGCTAGATAGGAATCCCAAGGAATGACATACCCAGCTCCATTTCACCCTTTGGGATGATCGCACTTGACATAAGGTTGCCCTTGGTGATTCCCCATTCCACCTTGTTTATGGCCTAGAACCTATATTTCCTATCCATCTGAAGATTCCTACTCTTCAGTTCATCAATGATTTTTATGAGGAGATCATAGGGAAGCTCGGTTAGCTAAGCTCTTGAATTTAGAGGAAGTTCGAGACCATGCAATAAATTTTTTTGCCAAACATCAGGGCATAGTTAAGAGATAGTTTGACCGCCGAGCCAAGATCAAGGCCTTTAGAATTGCAAATTTGGTCCTGTATTGGGACAAGGCCCACGAAAAGAAAGGGGGACACAAAAATTTTGACAAGCTCTAGCTTGGCCCCTTTCAAATAGCTGAGATTTTGGGAGACAATGCCTTCCACCTAAAGACCTTAACTGGTGAGAACGTCTTGTTGCTGGTCAACGGGTAGCACCTGAAGCATTACTTCAAGGCCTGAGCTCATTCGAGCTCTTCTTTGTAAATATTTGTACATTGGTTAGGGTAGATTGCTTTTCTGGTTTGCTTGCATTTTTTGTTTTGCATCGCTCTTTTGTTTTCTCTCTCTCAGCAGTTTTGTTTTGAAAAGTTGTTTCTTGCCCCTTAGTGGTGGTCGTGCTTGCTTGACAAGAGATTTACTTTGTTGTCTGTCCTTTGTGTTCTTTAGCTAAACATTCACTCTCGACTATCGATCTCTGAAAACTATCCATGAATGATTTCCTTGTTTGAACTCTGCTCAAAACTTGACCCTTGGTTGGATCTTCTTACACACATCTCGGATCTCGCACAAAACACATAATAATCATTTCTAAAGGACTATTCCATGGTTGTTATGACACCCTAGTGAGTAAAAAATCTTAAGTCTGCTCCAATGACCACTGCAATCTCAAACCCATCGTAGGCTTTAGTGCTTACCCGATCAAACTAAATGATAAATGAGAAATGAACATTGAAAAAAATATCAAAGCAAAAGAGTAAAGGAATTCTGAAAAATAAGTGACTGTATGGGTGTTCGGGTAACTCTACTAGGGCTATGGACATTGGGTCAATAGTAGAGCAATATCCATGGGATTGCAGCAACAACTCTGTCAGGGCTATGGACACCTGACTGGTAGCAGAGCAATGTCCAGTTTACTTTTTGTGTTAAACGATTTATGTAGCTCACTCGGTTAAATTGGTAACCCTGGTCACTATCCTGAGGAAAGGAATGAACTCACTATACACACTTCTGAGATGTCCTGTAAACTGACCCAATTAAGGATCTCGTTCTCCCAGATTCATCTATGGAAGCCACTTTTGGTTTGCAAAACTAGAGATTCTGTCTCTTGAATGAATATTTATCATTAGAATGCTTGGGAGTATTCTCCAGTGGAGTCACCATTTGTTGTGCCCTTAGCACACATGCCCTGTTCAGAACAGTGACCCTCTTTTCTTTCACCTTGTCAGGTCATTTTTGTTGCCACCTCATTTTGTGTGCCCCCTTTTTTGGTGTCCCGGATGGCCAATGTTGCTTTAAATTCCCACCATAAGTTGACCATACCTTCCCCTTTTAATTTTATTATGTTTTGGTGCCTCGCGGAGTCCCCCTGACAGTTTGACCCTGCCGATGGCCCTGGGGCCTGCCAACCCCGGCCGTTCGGGCTTCCTTTGTTGGGTTTCCCCATTGCACCTGCCATTCCCAATGGCACTCAGTTCACGTCCTCTCAAAGGCCGAGGTCTGAACTCCTATTCTCCATCTACAATCCATGGAAATATTGATGGCTATTTAACCCTCTGAGCCCTGGACCCCAAAAAATCACTCCCGGGGTTCCGAGAGTGTCTCTCCATTCCTCACGGTGAACCTCTAGCGACATCCCATCTTCTGAGCCCCACCACCATATTTACCATATGAGGAGTTTGCAGGAAATCCTGACTACTGTTGAGTGTTCTGGGCCTGATCTTCTAGAATTCTGAGTCCAAAATTCCATGATGGTTCCGCCATCTCTAACGGTGGGTCTTTGGTAGAACTCCGCCCTCTAGGCCCCAACTCTCTCTCCGCCGCCGCCGACCCAACCGAGTCAAAATCTTCAAGCAGCTACTGTTCTACGCACCCCAGTCATCGAACCCTGGGGCTCCCACCGCTATTGCCATTTTTCAAATTCACCAACCTTTCTCTCATTGTACCTACATTTAATAGGGTCATTAATGGTGATTAGGGGTATAAAAGACCCGCTCGAGCCCGTCATTATCACTTGACAAAGTTATAGAGTGATCAGAGAACTTGCTAGAGGAGCCCACCATCTTTGACACCTTCATGCTCATCACCCTCACCATCACTTCATTGATCGCAAGTGGATCCCACATCTCCCTACATCGAGTGTTCAAGGTAGGTCCTATGTTCACCCTCCCAAGCATTGTTTGTGATTTATAAGGATTTAAATGAATAAAAATCATCAAGAAGGCATGCAAATGATTAAATACAGCACCACAAACAAAACCCATGTTTTGAAAACTGAAGAAAACCTTCGAGGGTGCCCTCATGACCGATTCGGAGCTCCACCTTGCCATAGTTGTTCTTCCCGCAAGGAGATCATCCCCTTTGGCCCCGGGACCTATCTTGGCCATCCAAAACAAAAAGATGAACCTTATTGCTGATAGCAATTTCCTCCTTCGGGCTCGTGCCATGGGACTTCCTTTTCTGGAAGTCAGCAAGGATGTCGTCGTGTCGAAACAGTGAACTTTCCCCAACCACCTGTCTGCCAGAGCCTGCCCTTCTCCTTTCTGCAAGTGTTTCAAAATTGGTCATGGGCCCTTTGAGTTCACGGATTCTGAGCTCTGGAACTCCTCTCAAATTCCACCGTGCCTACCTCCAGGTTTCTAGTGAAGCCTCGCTATCTGAGCCCTAGGCCTCCATTCTCCGTTGGAAACCTGGTTAAACTTAGAATTCCCTCATCAGTGTCGGGCTTTGGGTGTTGGATCTCCGTGCTTCCTTATCCACCGTCCTGAGGGGAAATTCTTGCTTGCCCCTCTAAGCTCTGGGCTCTACCCTTCTGTCCGCTATGGGACTAAAATACAAAGTCGAATGGCGATCAGCTTCATCTTCACTCAGACCCGATGCTTCAGACTTTCATCTGACGTTTTCCATCCCTAACGGTGAGTGTACCATGGTCCCCTGGCCTTCTGGACCTAGTATGTGAACGCCCTCATCCGTACTGGGCTCTGTTGTGTGGTACTCCTTCCCTTGCTCACTATTCCAAATGAAATTCTCTCCCATTGTTTCAAACTCTAGGCTTCACCTTCCCAATCGTTGCCAAACTGAAAATGATATAAAACGGTGAACGCCCACACCGGGTCCGGTCTTGCTCTTTGCTATCGGCGAGACTTGCAGATCTCGCCATAACCTTACCCCACTGTGGAGGCCTCACACTAATTTGTAACCCACTAGGCCCTAACTGTCGGGCTTCCCCCTCTGGACTTCCGTCTGACGTTTGTCGTCCCAAACAACAAAAGATGAACACCTTCTCGGTACCCCAGACCCGAACGCTCAAAGGTGAAGTTATAAACTGTTAGTCACCCTACATCCCATCGGACCCCAGACTCTGGAGTTCCGTCTCTAGAATTTCATTTTCAATCTACTATTCCAAACTACCATCTCTAGATGGCTCTCCAGCCCAGGACTTCTAGATTCTCCCAAACCGATCCAAATGAGCCCAAATCTGAAATCTAACTTCGACCCACATGCTTAATTTTAGTTATCTTCATTACAAAACCTCTCGAAGTACTAAAATCTAACTGAAGAGAATCTCCAAGATCCCTCTACCCTTTTTTCCCTTCCAAACAGCATTCCTATTGGGGATGTCCGGCCCTCTGGGCCTGAACTATCCAAATGCCCTCAATCAAAAGATCAATGACATCGGGAGATAAAAGGTCATGTTATGCTTAATAGATAGATTGTTTAAAATAGATGTCATCTTTAGGATTTCAGCTAACATGAATTCTTTTGTGATCCATTGTGCTGACTACGCGTTTTCTTGTAGAATATATGGAATCGGGCATGAGACCTTTAGCAGCCCCTGGGTGTTGTCATAATAGTGGTTTACAATTCCTGAGAGGAACAAATTTTAGTTGAAATCAAATATTTTTATAAATTATAATGATTTAATCCTTAAAATTTTTCATTTTAAGGATTCCAATTGAAGAGGATTTGATCAAATCACCTTAGATCAAACCCCCTTGGATAGAACCTCGTTAGTTTTAAACCATACTTATAAATGTGTCTCCTTTACACCTATCAAAATGCTGATAAAAAATCACTTTTGATTTAGATTTTGGGGGATCAAATGAATTCATTTAAAATTTATTTCAAATGATTATGGTATTCCTCAGAACAAGCTATCCAATGAATATAATTTTAATATGTTTTGGTTTTGTTATGTATTTGTTTTTTAAGTTTTATTAAAAATAGGTTTTTCATCAAAATGAATTTCTTTGTTCTTCACATGTGGAAAAATAGAAGATTATCAAAAAAAATTGAAAAATGAGTGCACCAGATATTGAAGTCCTTGATCCAACAAAAAATTAAATTTTGACATATACAAAAAAGTTACATGTTATACTTGTTGTCTGAATTGTAATTCGTTTGACTTTGAAACTTGATTAAGGAAAAAAATTCAATAAAAAACTATCTAACCAAGTGGAAGCACTAGATATCAGAGTTACAAATCTAAATTTGAAAGAATTAGAATTTTATCCTTCATGGAAAAAAGTTATGCATTATACGGTGTGCATCACTTTTTAAAAATGTTGTTTTCTGAAAAAAATCTATTTTCATGGGAGATGGAAAAAGAAGTGCAATTTGATTCCAAAAATTTTGAAAAAAATATTTTTAGAATCTAGAGACAAAAGTTGATGAGACTCTAGTTTACACCATCTTCAAATTCCTCATAGTTTAGCCGCTATAGGTGCCCGAATGCGAAGATTTAGTTAAAAATAATAATTTCAGTGTCCAGTTTGGCCAAAAATTGTAAACCACTATTATGGGATCACCCACCCGTCGAGAAGAACAAAGGGAAAAGGTTAGGAAAAATTTCTCAAGGGAAAGAGGACAAGGACCAGATGAAATACCAATTCCAGGGCGAGCCTCTACACTCAAAGGTCACCACCGATTGGAAGGAGATCACTGATACGAACATAGGCCACGTCAATATTGATGAATTCACACAAAGGGCCAGGGTCAATCCAACAACCAAAAATGCAAGGCTGATAAGGAAAAGTGGAAAAGAAAAGGCTACAGGATTCCCTCCATCCCTCATAGCCCCTGAGTTGGTCATGGCTTGTCGGGAGGCATATCAAGCCGACATAAGAATGATCATTGATAGAGAAGGCAATGTCCTCACTGAGATGTTGACTGAAGGAATCACAAAAACCTTCCATATTCCCACATTTCACGAAATGGAAGCACCCAACATAGAAGAATGCCAAGCAGCATGGGACGATAATCTAGCAGGCTGTAAAAGGGTAATAAATTAGCATTGGCTCAAAGAAAAGTGGGACAGTGCTGCAAAGGTTCCTCAAGAACTCTTCTGTAGTGACTTCCACGAAGATTACCACAACTTGGTCACCATGTTAAGTAGGGTTATGGGTGTTCCTGTAGCTGCCTACTTTTAGGAATGGATGGTGTACTTCATTGAACAAATTCTTTAGGGGAATGAGCATGTCACCACAAAGACTTCATTCTATTGGGGACGTATAATAAGCAACTGCTTCCATGAGCGATTCGTCAATGTGAAGAAGAGCTCCAAATTTTATATGACTTCCTATCTTGTCTATTCCTTGGCGGATTAGAGATAATACAATGGGCTATTTGTGGCACCCAATCAAGAGTAGGGACGATGACTAAAGGTCTATGATAGGTGCCCGCAGCTCCAGTACCAGAACACCAAAATGGAATACTACAGAGTAAACAATGCCTTCATTGGCCATATTATCAGAATGATTGTCAGAGACTTCGAGAGAAGGGATTCCCACAATGCCAGGGTACTTTTGAAGCAGTATGCCTTCCTCTTCATTCAGTATCTGAAGTTTACATACATCCATGCCCAGGGATTCACTAAGAAGCCAAATAGGTTGCCTCGATACCCCAACGACTGAATCATCCTTTTGGAGCTTTCCCGGCAACTCCAACACATACAGGAAATCTTCTACAGCAAACACATAGTAGGGATTTCTTATCCCATGACTCTGGGCTAGGGCATGTATAAACTGTAAACTTCCCAGTGTGTTGGTAACTCTGAGAAAGAACTAAAAGATTACCATTTTTACCTACACACTACTTTCCCGCGGATAGACCTACATGGCCATGTCAAAAAGGAATTGGGACCAGAGTTCGCTCATCTGCATCACATTGAAGACTTGTGGGGGGATTGTCAGGATAATAAAGAGGTACGTGCGAGGCACTATATACAAATGACTATGCAGTTTGTAAGGAAGGTGCAGCCTTTCACCATACCAGACTAGGTCGAGGAAGATGAGAGCACCATAATGCACCCTAGGTACCCTGTGGTCACCAATTTATTGATACCAACAATTGACTGGGATTAGAAAGAGGTTGATGACCTCGACACTATAACCAATCCAATCTTGGCTCATTTTAAGGAGTGGGTCGATGGGCACGTAGTTCAATTAAAGTGGCAAGGAGTAATTTTGACTTACGAAGGGCTCAAAAGTGAGCCAAGTGCCACAAAGGATGCCCCTGCTACCACTTCTACCAGCGGGACCTCCAAGTCTCCTCTAGTCACCAGATCCAAGAAGAGAAAGGAGACAAAAACAGAATAGTCTCCAGACCCCAAGGTCTATGCAAGGAAAGAAACAGGAGGCTCACCCTCCAAAAGGCTCAAATAAGCGAGAAGCACCATGGAATAGCCCTTAACCCAGGAGGAGAAGTTGAGGGGTATGGATCAATTGGAACCTCTCTTGGCTCTCCCTTCCCCTGCCATTGCACCACCTACCTCTCTAGCTATGATTGCCACATCCCCGCCGGCAGTGGACATTTCTGTCCATCTTGCCCCTTCACCTCCGGCCAAGTCTATAATAATTGTTGACTCCTCTTATACCATAACTATGGCCCCTTCCTCGGCTGCCATGACACCAACCACATCACTCCCTCCGACAACAGTGATAGCACCTATTCCTATTTCCACCATGCCTAAGCCTCTCTCGAGACATATGCAGAATCTTCCCCCTTAGCTATCCTAGATCCTAATGGATCTCGCTCTTCAAGCATCCCTTGCACAAGCCCTCACTACTGCTCAGCCTTCACAACCACCGACAGGGCCATTGGCTATGGAAGCCACCATGCTAATCTCTAAGGAGTGGGAGGAACAAGAATGAGAAGCCTCAGGGGCCTATGAAGAGGAGGCTGATGAATACCACGACCACCCATAATATGAGCACCAAGTAATTGATAGGATGACCTATGAAGAGGAGGGAACTAGTTCCTCAGAGAGCGGGGACAAGGAAGATGGCACTAGTGGTAGGGTAATTGTGCAGGCCTTTGACAATGATCTTGAAGAAGAACTAGCCCGGTAGCCAAAGGACACCAAATCAAAGGAAGAAAGGCTGCCTCTTGAAGAAGAAGAATGGCAACAAGAAGACAAAATTGAGGGTGGGACCCAAACTATCAAGAGCCTCGAAGTCAGGAAATTCATATAACATGTGCACGAGATTGAACATGCTGAGGAAAAGAAAGAAGAAGAGATGGTAGAGAAAGAAAGTCCCATACAACAACTATCCACTGTGCTTCCTATCAAACACCTCGTGTTCGTCCAAGATTCCAATGAGGAAGAGGGAGATGTTGTCAAGGAAAAAGAAAAGTCCCCAGAAGAAAAGGGAGCGAAAACCTTAGCCTTGACCGAGAGGGGCGAAGGTGGCCATGATTCACCCAAGGGAAAATATGTTGTGCCTGAATGGTTAGAGAGGCAGCTCAAAAGAAAAACCCCTGTACTAAAGGACCCAAGGGCGAGGTTAGAGGCCATCTTGACTTGAGCTCAAATCATGACAAAGAAGGAGAAGAAGCCCAAAGTCTGATCCAGGGTGACGATGGATGCTTCCGGGTCTCGAGCAGTGCAAATAGCAATGCCTATGATTGGCCAAGCTGGGGTGAGTTACAAAATCTCCACCATCAACTTGGGGATTGCCACCAAAAAGTAGAAAGTCAGTCACATTGAGGATTCAGTGGCTACGGTGGTGTATTTGATAAAATAATATAAGATCTCAAAGGATGAGCTCAAGGCACAGGTTGTAGCCTTAACAAATTACATACAACAATGGTCTTTAGTGGAAAACTTGCCTACCACATCCATAGCCACACCCTAGCTGCTATCCAAAGAGCAGATCGATAAGATGGAAAGAAGGAAGAACTTGGAAAAGACCACAGAGTACTGGTTACGACAAGTCTTATATGTTGGAAACATGGGAATTAGCCGAGCTGTGTGAACAGCCAACAAGTTGTTAGATCTGTTGCAGTCTCTAGAGGGCACGAGGAAGCTCTACACCAACTTCCCTATGACTTATGACTCCACCTTTCTAAGGATCCAAGCTATCCTTCAATTTCTAGAAGCCACATGGGAAAAGGAGCTTGCATTTAAGGAAGATGATCATTGGCTGATGGATGTATGGCAACAGGACTTTGGCAACCGGAGGGAAAGACTAGAATAGATCATGAGAAAGGTGGATCTAGACATTGAATGGATCAAGGAAATGAAGGAAGAGTCACTCGTTATCTCAAACTAATGATAGAGTATGACATGCCCATAGTACAAATGGATTTAGAGAAGATAAAGCCCTACTTCCAGAAAAAGATGAAGGACGAGATGTCTGATGAAATCACAGTGGAATTCCTGAGTTTTGCTACCTGTGCCTTCAATCAATCAAAGCTATTCAGGGACAAGGGTGCAAAGTATGATGAGGATTGGAAGAGGTTGGAAGATAATGTGAAAGAATGGAGCTACTAGGTGTTGCAATATGAAATCGTTGAAATAGACAAGCTCCAAGTAGTCATCCTCAAGTTCATAGAATACACAGCTTCTAAGAGGTAGGAGGAAAACCCTGTCAAAGATGAAGAACTCCCTAAGCAGTAGCTATAGTAAAACAACAATTGGCTAAAAGACAAAAATGCTACAGTACCATCAGTAGAGGACAAAATAGGGAAAATGACAAAAGGAAATTTTAAATTGTGATATATTGGGGGGTAGGTGAAACCCTAATTTTTAATGAATCTTGGCCACACAATAAGAATTTATCTTGGCCATTCATTAGATCTTTTGGGCACTATAAATAGAGCTCTCCTCTCATTTGCAAAGAGAGTTGAGTTGTTGTAAAGGCATACTGCAAAAATTTATAAAGAAAAGACATTGACTTGGTGCATTTTATGAGTTTCTCACATGTTGCTTGATTCAATCTCCATTGTTAGATGTTTAAATTAGGTTTTATTGTTGTTCTAGTTAACTATTTCCTTGCTTTGGTAGATTTTAGGAATATTTTCCTGTGATCATGAAAATTTATATTGTGTTGATGACTTCTTAGTCCATACTTTTTTCTCTTTGCTGATGGTAGATAGTTGTGTAAAGTTAGTCTGGACTTGAATTCAAAGATGCTCCAAACTTTCATATTTTTTCATGCATGCATATGGTGAATGACAGATGAAACATTTGCAGACCTTAGAAGATAACACAAATCCCATGAGACTGTGAGATTTTTGGTTAAGTGGAATATTGTTTCAACAAGTTTTCCATTACAGGAACTCCATCATCATTGTTCACAATTAGTTGTAGATCCAGGAACCTCCTCTCTTCCCTACCCTTTTTCATTTTATTTAATGAGTAACCTATGCTAAGGTTCATTGCACTTTGTAATGCTAAATCCAATGATAAACATGGAGTTTATGAATGTTGTTTGAACCTACAGCAAAATGCACAATAACTTCCCTATCTTAAAAACTCCATTTCAAGATCCAACTTCCCATGCTTTGTAACTCATTTGTTAGTCCGCCTTGTGATTCTAGCAAATCACATCAAACAACTGAGATATTCCAAGCATTGTCAAGACCTGACATTAGAGACCTTGGGATAGTGTTCTGCAATTTGATTGTGGAATATTGTCTTTCAAGAGAGGTAGTGCACCCATAGATTACCTGTGTTGATAAGTGCATAAAAAACACATCAACAGTACCATATCATGACTCATATCTGGATGATCTAAAATCTGAATAATGTTTGGAATAGCAGTATTATATTTTGAACAACAGTTGTTTTAATTTTGATATCATCTCTCTAGAGAACACTCGATGATGTACTAAACTAGAGTGGCAAGGAAAGAGGATGATTTTTCTTTTCCTGTTGCCTTGAGGTTAACTATCAATCTAGTGCAAGTATGTCACGAGACATGATTTCTATAGTGTATCATTGATGACAGTTCCACATTTGCATCTAAAAATGGTTAATCTTTGTCTGTTTATGCAAGAAATAGTTAGGTCATCTCGATTCAATTATACTTCAATGCTTTTGTTTACTTGCTATATCAAAAATCATGAAAGTTGTACTTAGGTCATCATTGGTTCTAATTTACCCTTTGATGCTTGTACATACTTCCAACATTTTAAAATGCTCTATGATGATTCAAGAAAGCTAACGAAAGGCTCAATAAAAGTTTGGTCTATTTAGTTGCATGTCATTTAGATCATTATACATATCTGCATACTAGATTTGCATCAAAGTTTTGAAAGGATATCAATAGTTGTCATGTCTCTTTCGACTAGTTGTGGAAGACATTTGGACATTTGTTTCATTATCATTTCTCATCATTTCATTATCATTATCAATTATCATTTATTGGCACATCATTTCAATACTTTATCATTTGGTTATCCATCATTATGCATTCCCATTTCATTTATCAGTTTTTCATATCATATAATTTCATTGCATTCCATTGATCATTCTCATTTTATGTCATCTTCATATCATTCATCCTTTATCATTTCATATCATTCATTTTCTCCATTAGGTATTTCATTTCATTTCCACTTTCATATTATCTATCATCTTCATATCATTAACATCTTGTCACTTTCTTATCATTTCACTTTACACATTTGCATCCCATTTATCATCTTCATTACCATTTCATATTTTTATCTTTAACATTTCATTTCTTTCATTATCATTCATTTCATTAACATTTCATTCCTTTCATTATCACTAATTTTATTATCATTCATTTCATTAACATTTCATTCATCTCATTTCTTTATCATTCATTTCATTAGCATTTCATTCCTTTCATTATCACTAATTTCATTATCATTCATTTCATTATCATATTTTACCATTTATCATTTCATCATTTAATTATCATATTTTCTCATATCATTTCATCATTATCATTTATCATTATCATTCCATTTTCATTATCATTTATCATTTCATTCATTTCATCTCATTTCATTCATTTCATCTTCATGTCATTACATATCATTTATAATCGTATCACTTCATCATCATTACATTTCATTGCATATCATTTATCATTTCATCATATATTTCATCATATCCATTGATTATCATTTATCACATTACATATCACATCTTTAATGATTCTATCATTTTCATATCATCCTATCATTTTTCATATCAATTCATATTACAAATTCATGATGCATATCATAAACACAACATTCATTTTCCATCATATTATCATTACTTACTTGCATTTGAAAACCCAAAAACAAACATTCCATCATTTGAAAAACATTACATTTTTCATAAACATATCAAGTATCTCATTGCACATTTTCATAAGTCAACATCCTAGGTCATTCACCTGCATGACATCATTAGTATACATCACAAATCATCATCATATCATGGATCATCCTGCATCACAAGTTAGTCATCAAAACATTAAAATGCATATCAAAATACATATCACATCATGCAGAAATAAATGCATATCACATCATCATCTCATAAATGCACATCACATCATCAAAAATAATACAAATGTCCAATGTCCAATGAAGCTAAAAATTCCAAAGAGAGATACATGAGATATGACTAAAATAACATACATGCTCCAAAAATAATATACATCAAGGTGTGCGAATGAATCAATAATGATACATCAAAAATATCACATGAGTCTCATAACTCTAACTACTAGATCCCCCTGATGGAGCTAGCCTCTGTGGTGGAAGTCTACTACCTCCTGCCCCAAGATCTCTATGTGGTCTCGACACACCTCGACTATGAAAAGGTCAATTAAAATCTCTTTATCTATCAATGCCTCACATCATGCAATCACAACCCATATTAGTGACCCATATCAGTGACCCATATTAGCAATCCATATCAGTGACCCATAACAGTGACCCATATCAATGAACCATATCAAGTGACCCATATCAAGTGAACCATATCAAGTTCTCTATCTAAGTGACTCATATCATGAACTCAATGCTAAATCGATCTATCTGAATATCAAATCAAGCTACTCTATCATCATTTTTCTATTTCTTTTCTTTTTCAGGAAAGCAAATTTATCAACGATCAAATCATTTTCTTATTTGTACTTCAATCATGAATACAAATATGTTTGAATCACATTATCTACTATTTGTTTTCTATCATAGAAAGAAAATTTATCAGAAGTCATATCAAGCATCTACTCTTTTTTTTCCAAAATCAAAGTTATGGAACAATCCATCAATCATTCTACTCTTTTTTTTCCAAAGCAAAGTTATCGAACAATCCATCAATCATTCTACTCTTTGTTTTTCATTAGAGGACAATGGGACGTCTTTGAAGCATAAATGGAGTTTTCTTTCTCTTCTTTTATTTTATGCTCTGATTTAAAGTTTCATTGGTGTGTTTGATTCATTTTTTAATTTACATATTTGAACATGCATATTTTCATTCACACACAATGCAATACTTAAATTTCAAGGAAAAAATAAGAAGTAGTGTATGTCTAACCACCCTAACCATAATAAAATCATAATATTTTTTATAATATTTTAGATATAAGTAGAGGAATCATGTCCTGATGTGATGCATTTTTTTGGTAATTTTTTTCCAAGTAAATAATTAATTATGAATTTTTTATTACAACTTTTAAAAAATATAAAAACTCATATGTCTGACCACCTTAACTTGGTCAAAACTTCATGAAATTCATTTTTTTTTAATCCTATAGTTTGTGAAGCATAGAATGTGACACATGTTTCAAATTCAAAAAATGTGATACCATTTGAAAATTATAGATGTTTTTTAATTAGCCTATCAATCAGGACTTTAGTCGTAATTCAAATAGAAAATGAATAATAATTATTTATTAAATTCAAAGTAAAGCATAATTTATATTGTTGGAAAGTTGAGAATCTCCTTTAAAAAATATTTTCGTTTCATCAATTTTGGGTAAAAAAAAATGTCGCTAGCCACATACCCATCATATTGCCACTTTTTGGCCCATCATGATCCTGCACACACCTTACATAATAACAAATCATTTCTGAAAATACATTGTTATTGCAACCACGAGGGCTAATGAAAGCCATTATACAATTGAAATAAATCTGATTTACAATAACAAATATCAATACATAAATTATCTTCTTCAATTTGTCTTCTTTCACAAGATTCTAGCTCCTTCAACCTACAATCATTAATCGAAATCATTGTTGCAATAAACTTAAAACATTCAAGTCCATTTGTTGCTATCCAAACACCTTCAAACCTGCAACTTGAATAATATTTTCTTGGTCTCTTTCAACCCTTCTTCTATTGAAGCTCTCAAGCTCCCTTCACAAGGACTTAACTAGCTCACTATCTCCTAATATGTGGAGCTCACTAGCTCCCAAAATATGAGCTTCTATGCAAATAGAAATTTGCAACAATGGAGTCATCAAATATACTCTTCAGTCTAGCAACATCCCCCCATATCAACCTACCAAAACTACAAATCCAATTTCTACAAATGATAAGGCATCAATATAAAGAAGTTTGAGAGTGATAAAACCATTGTGGTCTACCCATAAAACTTACCAATACCACCTACAAACTACTATTGCAAATATGAGCAAGTTTGGTGGTGTTGTCATTAATGTTGTCATTGATGTCAACATAGTTTAGTATGTTTTAGATTGTACATGTATAGTTGAGATGTTGTGAGTGCATGGAGCAATCTTTATGATGTTATAGAAGTGTTGAATTCATGAGTTTCTAAGTGCTTTTGAGAAAATTAATAAAGAGAAAATTTAGAGTTTTGAATGTGCAATGGTATGTGCTATGTGTCTCTCCTGTGTTGATCCTATGCTTGGGTGGATCTGAAGGTTTTCAAAAGATGATCTAGTGGTGATATCTCTTGAGTTATAGCTTCTGGTTTGATGGGATGTGAATGCTATGTTCATTAGTGTGTGACCTTATATGGTAGAGTTGGTCTTTCTATGAGTAGGAGAAATATTTTTGCTATGTAGTCCTTTGTTGTTCTATCTCATAGCTTGTGGATCTGGAATAAGTCTCATAGTGGTGTTTTCTTGGTTTTGGAAAAGATATGTGTGATTTGGTGATCCAGAAGTCATGTTTCATAGTTGTTGTATGTGTTTGCATAGTCTAGATGGACTGATGGAAGAAGTTTGATGTTTGAAGATTGTTGTACTTTTTATGGATGTATCTAAAGGAACTTGAGATTTTTTCTCATTCATAATGAAGAATGTTGTGTCATCCATGTGTTATCTTCCTGTTGGGAAGCATGTACATCAATGATCTTTTATGTTTTCATTTAGTTTGGCCAACCTGGTGTTCACACTTCATTTGAAGAATTAAAATTTAATTAAGAGTGTGGTTTGACTAAGATATTATTTTTGATCTTGGATAAAATTTTTAGTGGTCCACTCTCATTCCTTTCCACAACAGGAATGTTGAGTTTCTGACCTAATTTGAATTTTTGAAATAAAGCATATCTGGCTAACCTTGGAGAATGTTTCTAAGGTTGAGGATGGTATAAATGCAAGCCGAATTGTGAAGAATTGAAGTATGATGCAAAGTCACAAAGTAAGCCACAAATCATAAGAGAAGAAGTGTGTGAAAGTGTGTGTGAAGAGTGAATTGAGGAAACAATACTTCATTGTGTTAGATTCCTAAAGGAAGTGAGCTAAAGGTTTCTACAATTTTCTGATCAAGGCTATGGATGTGCATTAATTGTTGTGGTGGATATTTTGTTCTCTTTTGTATTAGTAGGTAGTGAGCCTCCCTGTTGGATAGTAAGTCCTTTCTATAGGCAGTGAGCCTTTGTATTCAAACAATGAGTCCTCTTTTGGGTATTGAGCCCTTGGTAGTGAGCCTTTGTAATCAATTTTTCTATCTCTTTGTATTGTGAGTTAATCGTCACCATGGTTTTTACCTTATTGGGTTTTCCACGTAAAAATATGGTGTTCATTGTGTTGATTTTCCTTATATTATTTGTGTTTCATGTTCATACTTAATAACAGAATAGTGTGATTGTGAAATTGATAAGTATTGAAGTTTTGAGTTTGAATTTTTGTGACAATTGATTCACCCCCTGTCTCAGTTGTCCTACACCTATTTAACAATTGGTATCATAGCTTTTGGTTCCTTGGTGTAGAGCTTAGCTACTTAAGGAAGATCCAATGGCGCATAAGTTGGTGATCCCTATGTTTGATGGAATTGATTATTGCGACTGGAAGGCACAAATGAGAGGATATATTATCTCTCTTGGTTTCAAGACCTAGAAGGCTATTGAGACAAAGTGTACATACTTAACTAGTCATCTTACTACCATAGATTAGATCTTTGCTTATGAATAAAATGAGAAGGTGAGGTATGCTATTTTTAGTGGTTTATCTAAAACCAAGTGAGCTAAGGTTCTTTCTTTTGAAACTACATATGATGTCTAGAAAAAGTTGGAAGATATGTATGAAGGAAATGAAAGAGTGAAATTGACAAAGAAGCTAGTGGAAAAGCACAGATTTGTAAATTTGAAAATGGAAGAAGTTGAAGATTTTACAAGTTTTTTTCTAGAGGGTTGAATTGACTGCAAATGAAGTTGGGAATCAAGGGCGAAACTTGATTGATGAAGATATAATTGAGAATATCCTGATCACCCTGCTGGATTCCTACAATGATAAGATTTCAGTTATTGAAGAAATGTATGATCCTAAGTGTGAATCATATTTTTCCTTTTCCTTGGTCTTTCAACCTCTTGGTTTCTTTTATCTGGGCTATTGAAATATTTGAGAAAATAAAAGGACAGTATGAAAGATGGGCAATGCACCACATGGTGGCTGCATGACTTTACTTCATCATTTTCCTTTTTGAGGGCCTAGGACATGCTTCTTCATGGTGGAAGTTTTCTCCCAAAAAAATTTCAGAAAACATGAAGTCTTTGACCGCATGATGTGTCACCACTTCACTACAGGAGGACTATGTCTCTTGTGATACAATATCTTTTGAATTTTGTCAGATATTTTTGGCTTCTCTTTTCTTAGTTATTGGGACAGAAGCTTTGAGTTGATTCCTCAAGGTGATATGATTGGTCGGTTCATTTATATTTGTGGGCTGTGATTTTAGAATTTGATCGATTATGAGCCCCTATCTGTGCTAAATATCTAAAGGGTATTAATGCAGCGGTTGGGAATTGATGAGTAAATATTAGAGCAACCTAACTAGGGGTATGTGATCAGATTATAGGCTATCAGGTATCAACATCTGGTGGCAATTACTTCTGAGATGAGGTGGCATTTCTCTTTTCCTATGGCTATATAGGGAGGGAAACAAAACAATGAAGGATGGGATTCCAAGTGATAGTTTATTTGCATAAGAGAAAAAAAATTCTTAAGTTTTCTTAGGGATTTTAGAATTTGTTTCATAAGCAAGTTATAGAACTACTTTACTTTTGGAATTTTATATCTATTAAGGTTTAAAATATTGTTATATTGGCATCCGACCTCTATTTCAAAGTTCATTTAATATTAAAGCATGAACTATTGAGAAGAAATTATTGAGACTATGCATGAATGACCTTTTTCATGTTTCTTTCTTTATATTATTGTTTTGAATGAAACACTGTGTCTTGCAAGCTATATCTAGATAGTCCAAATAGCAAATTTCCATGCTTTATGCTTGTGTGGTAAATTAGTGGCTTAAAGGGGAATTGGACTATTTCATTAGACTTTTTATGTTTTCTTGAAAGTTGTTATTTTGTTGTGCTATGTTGTATTGGGAGGGAGAGTTCATGTAATTTCTGAAATAATGCTCTATTATCCCCTGAGAAATCTATATGTTTGATCGAACCTCAATGAACATTTCCTATGGAAAGATTTGAAAGTCTTCACTATGCTTGAAGTTAGCCTTTGTTGTTTGTTCTCTTTCTAACAATGAAGGGTTGTGGCATTTTGTGTCTATTCATATCAATCATAGGAATGATTCAGGTTTGAAATGTTGTAAAAGCTTTGGCACATCACCTTTTTTCTCTTATTTTTACATTTCCCTTTTTCCCTTATCTCAAAACCCCAAAGAAGAGCCGACTTTCTATAAAAATCTTAGAGGTATTGAGTGAGACGCAATTTTCCCCCCACTCACTAAATTTCCCATAATACTGTTAGAGAGGCACAAGGTTTGATGATCAACAGTTCTTTTCTTGGCATGCCTAGTGGGACAAGAAGTTTTTTGGACACCTGATTAGAAGTCAAAAATATTTCTTAAATCAAGCTAAGGAAATTGAAAGTTTCATGCCCAGAGTCCAAACAAGAACATCCTCGAGAGGTAACTTCCAGTATTCTCAGTTACCTACCTTATTCCCTAGGAGGAGAAGGCTTACAGGTTTTGTATCACCAGTAAGGAGTAATAGAGTGAGAAGTCAAAGCCCAGTATCTAGAGCTTTATCTACTCCACTTGGAGGCCTAAACTTCCAAATAAGATTACCTATATTTCCAATCCATAGGAATCTCTTCTTCATGGCCCACATACCTCCCCCAACTCCTAGAAATTTTGTAATGTGGGATGTTGGTAGTCCATTACAGCCACCCACACCCCCAGATGTATGGTCTACCATACCTTCTAATGCCCTTAATACTACCCCAAATTTCTCTGGAGAATACTTCAAGACCCCTTCTAAACACCTTCAGAACATAGTGGAGGAAAATATCACTCTTAGGTTGTTAGCTACCTCTTTTAAAGGAAAGGCCCAAGATTGGTATCAGTCTTTGGCCTTGGGTTCTATCATCCCCTAGGACCAACTTGGAGGGCACCTATTTGAATCTTTTTTAGAAAAGCGAGATCGCTCTTCTTTGCTGCAACAACTAATTACCATCAAGAGAGCCCTGATGGAGGGAGGCCATGACCGATTTCAATACTAGGTTTGATAAAACTTGATAGAGGATTCCCATGACTGCTTGACCACTAGCTGTGATGGCATTGTAGAACCCCAATCCTGGACCTGCACAAACATAGCAAACAAACACAAGATTATATATCCATATAAAATTTAGAATGAAGATTCCCCATGAAATTCATCTACAAAACTCATAATAGGAAAGAAATGAAGAACAAAACAAGAAAGGCTTCTAAATCCTATTTAAGCATACAAACTCTCAATCCCATGGGGGAATTGGTGCCATTTTGATGTGGAAAATGGTCCTTTCCCAATCCCTTGTAAGATTTGTGATGATTTGATGAAGATAGAGACTCCTTGGTTGAATTCCTACATAACCTAGCTAAGAAATGATAAAAATGGATGAAGAATGGATGATCTTTGATATGAAGATGATAACTTTGGTTGCAATTCTCCTCCACAAATGAGAATAATGGTTTTACATTGATTGTGGCTCCCTACACAAATAGAGAAGGCTTCTATTTATAGAAAGAAGGATGGAGGATTTGAAAGATATGGAGGAAAGTGGGATTATTCAACATCCAATGGGAAAGTGCCACTTGTCAAGATGTGAATGGAGAAATCTTGAGCACATTTTGGAGAATGTGAAAAGAGGGGGGAGATTCAAATTCAAAAGATGGCTTGAAGGATGAGGTGAAAGGTGAAGTTAATGTCATATGGCTCAAGAAAAGGACTTGTAAGAGATATTAAATGCCATGTTGGAGGACAAGACCTTTTGGGGGAGATTTCAAATTTGAGGAATATTCCATCTTTGATGCCTTTTTTGAATGAAAAGAGAGATTTATTAATTAATTAAAATGATTTTCATGTGCAAATGGCAAAAGCTAGAGGATTTGATGGTTTAAGACTGAGATTAATCAAGATTTGATTAATTTAAAGGGGATTAGCTGATTTGACCATTTTGACTTACATTTTTGGATTAATTTAAATCAAAATGAGATGAAAATGATTTTAGACTTAATTAAATGAGATTTGATTTATTTAATTAAAGAGGATGGTGTTAGCTTTAAATGAAATAAGGATAAATTTATGTAATTTAAATGAGATGACCTTAGAGATTAATTAAATAAAATGAATTATTTAATTAAAAGAGGGACTATAGGATTAATTAAGCAAAGTGATTTATCTAATTAATAGGAGATGATGATTTAATCAGATAAAGTTGATTTATTTAATTAAGAGACAAAATATGATGAATTTAATTAAATAAAGATTATTTAATTAAATGACTAGCAAGTGGAGATGATTCAAGATGAATTGGTGTTAGTAAATTAGGATTAGGCATATAGGATCAATTGGTACATTTTATGTGTCTACATTTTTCCCCTCTTTGAAGAAATGTACTCGCTATGTTGGTTCAAAGAATAAATTGTTTTGATCAAAATTAAAAAATTCTTTGATTTTTTTGGATGCCCCACTACTGCCCCAGTGAAATAATTATGCTGGTATAATGCCCCCTTGAGAGATTGAGAGAAAAGTTCAATTTGAGGGTCGATCTCATGACAAAGAGGTTCAAGATTAGTTCAGCTCAAATTTTTGATGCAGACAGATTTGATAATGTGGACAGTCATTAGCCATAGGTAACCTCATGTCTAGTTTGATATATTACACACACTTGATCTTGATTTTGTACTATGATAGTTACATTATTGATGATATATATATCATATGATTATGATGTTTATATGCAATGGATGATATGGATGCACATGATATGATATCATCATGCTTTTATGATTATGTAGTGGATGATAAATGTATGGTTTATGAGATGCCTAGAATAACCAATCTATATTATGCAATGATGGAGATGCAATGCATGTGGTATGATTAATGCTTTTTATATGATATGATATGCATTATGTAGTATGATGACGATTTGTGGATGTGGGATAGATGCAATGCTGATGATTTATGATTAACTATCATGGTACCATGTTAGAGCGAAAGGAAGTAAGAAGAAATAAGACAATGGCAAGAGAACCCAACAAGCCAACTTTAATGATGATGATGATGATTTTCTTATTACGAATTGAGATTTTAAAAGGGACATTTACCTTATGTTTGATAACACACATAGATACAATGCATCAAGGTATAAAGAACCAGGATGGTGTTGCACCTAGTGCGATGGACTTTGACTTGACAAACAGATAGGAGTATTCTTGTTTACACTTGACATATAGAAACCTTGCTAGGATGCACCTAACAAAGCAAGAATTTACCAAGTTATATTACAAGAACGTCCAACAAGCATAACAAACAAAAGGATAATGATTGATGCCCCATTCCTTTCTCTCTAAATTGCTTTGATTAGACATCATCAAGAGGCCATTGGAATGAGTGCAATAAGATAAATAAAAAAGAATAGATCAAGTACACATATTTGAATGTTTTTTATTTTTTGAAATGTTTTAAGGCTATTTTTGGATTTTGTGTTTTCAAATGTTTTTGGATTTTCTTAGATTTTATGAATGTTTTTTGGATTTTGGTGTTTTTTGAATGTTTTTTGTGTTTTTGTGTCTTGAGGGCTAATCAAAGATTAGCCTTTCCTACGTTTAAGCTCATAGACGACGTAGTTCAGATGGTGTATTTATGATGTTTTTCTAATTTTTTGACCTATTTTGGGATTTTGATATGTTTTGGATGTTTTTGGATTTTTGCATGATTTTGATGATTTGGATATGGATATGTGTAATAATATTAGTGCTCTATTTTTGGATTTTGTTGAAAATCAAGCTAAGGTTGATTGATCGAATCAATGGATTGATGATGATAACATTGTTCAGAATACACAACAATGCAAGGATAGTGTTAAGAAATATGAGGATTAGGATCAATATCTCGAGATGATGAGGGATTGACTGGATTTGATTGATCAAGATTGATGATGATAACATTGTTGAGGATACACAACAACGCAATGATAGTGTTAAGAAACACAAGGATTGGAAAGGATATCTTGAGATAATGGATTAACTAGATTTGATTGATTAGGATTTTGAGGCTTGGTTTTGAAACAAAATTATTTTGGATGATTTGATGTCACGTTGAAGCCTAAATTAGATGCAACTGATATTGATTGTTTGGATTGATGTTCGATGAAAGATGAAGCTTGATAAGGAATGTCTTCTCGTCAAAATGTGCCATGGGCTAGTGATTTGGATTTTGGCTCACAAATGCTTGACCAATTTGATTTTGCGTTTGCCAATGTTCAGATCACCACATAAGTTGGAGGATATAGATCAATATTTATTCCCAAAGCAAGATGTAAATATATGCCCCCAGTGTCTAGAAATGTATGGAATGTCATGGTTGGATTCCTAGATAGGTGTATGGATGGATGGATCCAGATTATATTGTGATAAGATAAGGTGTTTGAACAAAGGATGCTCATTTGGATAATGCTTCAGGGCTTAGATAATGTTGGGATAGGATAGGATCAATGAAAATGACTCATGTCAAGATGTTTACCATAAGCAAGTGTAAAGTGTGTACCAAACTTTGTCAAGATCAAGATAACATGGAAGATGGATGGTAATGGGTTGGATAAATGGTGTATGGCTGAATGGATTTATTATGGATGAGATAGATGGAAGTTGGATTTATTATGGATGAGATGAGATGCTTTCACCTAAATTGGCACACGTAGATGGTTGATTATACACATGATTCCTATTTTCCAAGTTTTCATCATGGTACTTTCCCAAAGTGCCACCCATGCAGTTTTCACTAGAGGACAATTTTTATCTTTACTATTTTCATGATTTTTTGATTTTTTTTGAATTTTTATATTTATTGATTTTTTTTGTATTTCTTTATGAAATATTTTAAGCTTATGTTGAACCACCTAGTGGTGTAGATTCTTTTTTCATAATGTGCCATTGATATCTTGCTTGGAGAAGCTTATTTCCAATGATACATGTACTTGAATACAAATTTTGAGATTCTTGATCTACTTTGTTGATACTGGAGTTAACTTTGTCTTTGTGCACATATCAATATAGAGTGCCTTCTAATTCCTTATGATGAAGGTTTGTTGCCAACATATGGTCAATGTGAGAACTAGATATCATGCATGGAGGTGTAGATGGAGTGTGTTTAGAAATAAAAGATGGATTGGTTGATAGTTTGGAACCTTTAACTCTCCAAACATGGGAAGATGAGTAATGATGGGTGGATACAAAAGTGTGCATGGAATTAGGTCCAACTCTTTGATATACTTTGTACGTTGCTTGAGAAGGCTTATTTTTCCTTTGTGGACATCTTTGGTGGATACTTTTCCCTTTTTTATTTTTCCCCATAGTTTCTTTGACTAATGGAGTTTGATAGGGATCATCTTTCTTTGTATTTTTTTGGTATCCATATCTATTTGATTTGTCCATTATTCCTCTCTACTTCTTTTTCTTTGATGACATTCTTCTTGCTTTCATTTATTTCCTTCTTTTGATGTTCTCCCACTTTGTGGATGGGATGATGAGTGGATGAAGATTTGTGACATGGTTGGTTGTAGTATTGGCATCTATTTCATCATAAGGATTCTTTGTGCTCCCTATGTTGACATTTGTTTGAGACATAGTTGCCCCCATTATGGTGGTAGTAGCATCTTTGTTCTTTGATTCTATTTGTTTTGAGATGTTCTATTCAATAAGCATCCTCTAATAAATGACCACTACATATGACATTATTTCAATTTGTTGTTCTACTGACTCTGGAATATCCTATTCTATCTTACCTGTTTCTTTGAGTGGATAATGCTAGATATCTTCATACATGATGTCCTCAGTCTAAAGTTGGGATATATCTAATCTTGATGTTGACAAATCAATTTGACTATAGGAATCAATAACCTGCTGCTTTTGTGTAGTAATGTAAGGAGTAAAGGATTGCTATTCTGAATGAAGATCATCTACATGTCCATCTACAAAAAGCACGTCATGGGTAGATGGAGAAATATGTGCTATGTGGATATGATCATCTTGTATAGATAGGAGAGTGTCCATTAGATCATTGTAGTATCTTGGAGTTAAGAATTCTTGATCTTGATTAATTTTGGAATTGCTTTTGACATGCTTTGGATCAAGTTCTTGGCATGGGTCAGTTTCAAAGGATAGATTGCTTATAAAGGGCTTCTGGATATCTTCAGTAGGCATGGGAAGTGGCTCAATATCCTCTTAATTCTTGAGTAGACTTGGATAAAATTTTGAGTTGAAGATTCCTTCAATATCTGCAACCATGAGGTCGAAGGATGTCAGTATATCTTGGAAAGGACCATTTCTAGACTTTGGTGAAAGATGTTGATCATGCTTTGGAATGAATTCTTGAGATATGTCCTATAACACATTAGGTGATGTAGAGAAATTTTCAACATTATTAATGGTAGATGGATCAAGAAGTAGCTTTTGATGTATGTTGAGTTGACCGTTGGATGAGGTGGAAACATCTTCAAGGTGCTAATTGATGGATAGATCTTGATCATTGTTTTCAACAATTATGGTGGAGAGATTGTCATTGTTATCACTAGTGATTGAATCATGATCATTGTCCCCAATAGTTATTATTTTTTGATCAATAAGGTCTTGGATGAGATTTTTGAGTCAAATACAATGATATGTTGCATGTCCCTTTACTTTGTGAAAATCACAAAGGTGCTTCTCGTTATATCCTGGTGGTTTAACTAGGGATTCTTGATAGTTCTTATAGATGGGGATTTTGATGAGATTTTCTTGTACCAATTGTTGCATGATTGATTTGATTGGTCTCCCAAGTGGTGTGTATTTTTGTTTTTTTACCTTGTGATATTTTCACTTTAAATTGACCTTGTGGTGATTGATCTTGGCGCAATGAATCAACCATTTCGGCAAGTGAAGCAATTTTATCTAGCAAAATTTGATCTTGATTTGATCTTGACACCCTTCATATAATTGATTTGGCTTTTGTTCAAGCATATTTGGAATGTACACTTGTGGTGTTTGTATGGGATCATGGACAAATTAATTTTTGACAATGTCCTAATTGGGATGATGTTTAGATTTCTCATTATAGGTTGAAATTGAACATTGTTGTGGTTGGGAATCACATTTCCTTGATTTAGGTAACTTTGATTTTGCATGGTATTACCTTGACTTGGATCAATACATGGAGTCGTTAATATCTTGTTTGGAATTTGAACAACATTTGTATGATTCACAAACATATCTATCCCAAAGTTTACCCCAAGAGTGGATTTGAAATGTTCATGTTTGGTAAAGTTTTACTTGGTATATTTACATTTGGAATGTATGGATTTGGTGGGATAATGTTGTTTGTTTGAATACTCATGCATTTATTGTTTAATTGATAGATTTGTAGGTTTTGACTTTGATTTAAATCTACCATTTGGAAAGGTGTTCCAAAATTTAGATTGGGCATACTCACATTTGTTTTTGCATTGAGGTTTGTAAGAGATAATGATCCCATGTATGGATTGTATAAATGTGAGTTTTGATAATCAATTGGCATTGTAAGGTTTTGATAGTTTGATTGATTTAGACTGCTCATGATGTATGAATCAAGTTTATATTACATGCTTTTCTTGTTTTTTGACCTTGTTGTAAAAGTGACCCCTAAGGTTTTTAGGACCAATGATGAGATGAAGGATGAAAGGGGTGAATGATATTGGTGCTGAATTTTTAGGAACTTTGGATAAATGCTAGAATTTAGGACTTTTGGATTTTTGATTTTGTATTTGATTTTGATTTTGATTTGGATTTTATTTGTATTTGATAATGAACTCATAAACTCCAAGAGGTTAGATGTTGTCTTGGAATAAACTTGTCCACAAGATGATAATTTAACTAGGTGTATGAGGAAGGATTCATCCACACACACTTAGCCAAACAAGGTGATTTTTTATGTTGATTTGAAGGATTTTACCAAAAGTTTAGTATGAATGATTTTTCCAATGGTTCAAAAGTTGTTTGGGAGATGGGATTTGATTGATGTTTGAGATGGATGAAATGATTAGTTGTTTTGATCCTAAATGAACCTAAGAAGAACTTTGTTTACAAGACCAAGATTTTGAAGAACATGGTTTTCCCTAAGAGTCCTTCAAACCAAAAGATGAATGTTTTCTCAAAATACCATAAGACAAAAGATAAACAAGCACATTTGTGGGGTTCAATTGATTTCATCTTGATTAATGAATTTCTTTTACCACAAACACTCTCTTGATTAAGTTTCAAACTGAATGTCTATGTCTCAATTTCTTCTCATTCCATAAAGTACATTATGTGGAACTCAAGGAAATCAAGGAAAAAGTTTCCTATTGTTGAATTTAGTAAGAAAATTGAGATATAAATTCAAATGTTTAGAAACCTCTAGAGATAGAATCCCTGGGGCAAGCAATAACACATGAATTTTGTCAAAGATATTTTCCTCCTAAAGGTTTTAAGTTTGATGATAATGTTGAATGCTTTTTTTCCCAATGTTTACGAACAAGCAAAGTTTTTTGTTTCCAAGAACAAGTGTGACCTTATGGATATGAAAGATTGTATTTGTTTAATCCCCACTTGTACAAGTCCAGCTACGCCTACTTTTAGCGAATGGTTAGATGCTTGACCGCACTAGCTCCTCTCCACAACACTCACTTATATGGGGCATCCTAGCATTGGTACCCATGAAACTCCCATAGCATACTTTCCATTTCTACTAAAAGTTGTAAAAGTGTGGGGCGGCTTTAGAACAACCGTTCTTGCACCAACAAATAGATCAAGTATTTTGGCATTTTGTAAACAATGGTTTAAATGTGGGCATTTCATTTGTGGGGGACCATCCATGCAGCGAGAGACCATTGATGCCCTTCTCATCAGAATAATCCTTGTGATATTGGGCTTTGTTCTAGTACCCACACTTATAGCCTAGGTAAAATTCGCTTGGCTTTAGCGTGTTCTCGGTTGGGTCATTCCCTTGGGTGATTACTTATTTCCCACAAGGAAAGCCCTCTAACATAAACAAAAGAAACAAAACATATCTATAGTTTGATCAATATTTGTTGAGAAATAAAGAGATAACAAATGCAATATGTTCCACTCACACTCACAAGATTTGTTCAATTTTTTAATCCCAAATAAAATGTGGAGGCAATCACTTACGCAAATTAATGTCACCAAAAGCTTTTTGATTCTCAAGATCACTGTGAGGCGTGAGAGAAGCATATACATCTTTTGATGATATTATTTTGAGTAAGTGATTACAAGACAAAGAAACACATGTTCTTTTATCCTTTCAAAGCAAGAGTGACTTATTTTTAAGCACCAAAGGAAGTGTGAGATTTTGATTGTTCAATTGTTAACCTTAAACAAAATCTAGTAGATTTGTCTAAAGTTCTTTTTAATCTCTTTTTTCTTATTTTTTTTAAACCCAAATTGAAAATTAGTGACTCTTAAGAGCTTCGAGAGGTAAAATCCTTCAAATTTTGGAATTATAATTGCTTCCAAAAGAAGACTATCTAAAGACACTTGATACAATGGGTAAATGAAATTTATACTTTAAAATCCTCTTTGCTCCTTCCTTATTTCCATCTACAAATTGATAAATTCAAAAAAAACCAGAGACAAAAAATAAGCTAAAACTCCCAAATGATCAATAGTTAAAAAAGCACATGTCAAAAAAAATTCAAACTTGATCTTTTACTCCACCACAGTGACGCAACCCGCATATGCAGCATAGTTTGAGGAAATCAACAATGTCGTATAGTGCTACTAGGCTTACAAGCGATGCTCTACAACAAGAAAGAGAGCATGATAATGACGTTGTTTAAAGTTTGAAAAATCCAGTGCTCAGGAATAGGTCTTGCATTGTAGTTTAGAATTTTGAATTTCTGGGCTAGAATATTTGAGCAATGTTTGGAGTTTATAGTGTCATTGTATGGCGTTGATAGGATGATAATGGCACTGTATGGCATCACTAGACTAATAGTGACACGGTTTCCTATAGACACCAAAAAACACAAAAAAGCATGGAATTTTGTTAAAAAAACGTGATTAGAACTTTAGATTTTCCCTCCTTCTAGCACCAAATGTAGAACCCCAATCCTAGACCTACACAAGAATAGCAATGAACTCAAGATTAGATCCATATGCAAGTTAGAACTAAGATTCCCCATGAAATTCATCTACAATGCTCGAAATAGGAAAGAAATGAAGAACAAAACAAGAAAGGCTTCTAAATCCTATTTAAGCATACAAAATCTCAATCCCATGGGGGCATTGGTGCCATTTTGATGTGGAAAATGGCCCTTTCTCAATCCATTGTAAGCTTTGTGATTATTTGATGAAGATAGAGACTCCTTGGTTGAATTCCTACATAACCTAGCTAAGAAATGATAAAAATGGATGAAGAATGGATGATCTTTTATATGAAAATGATAACTTTGGTTCCAATTCTCCTCCACAAATGAGAATAATGATTTTACATTGATTGTGGCTTCCTACACAAATAGAGAAGGCCTCTATTTATAGAAAGAAGGATGGAGGATTTGAAAGATATGGAGGAATGTGGGATCATTCAACATCCAATGGGCAAGTGTCACTTGTCAAGATGTGAATGGAGGAAGCTTGAGCACATTTTGAAGAGTGTGAAAAGAGGGGGGAGATTCAAATTCAAAAGATAGCTTGAAGGATGAGGTGAAAGGTGAAGTTAATGTCACATGGCTCAAGAGAAGGACTTGTAAGAGATATTAAATGTCATGTTGGAGGACAAGACCTTTTGGGGGGAGATTTCAAATTTGAGGAATATTCCATCTTTGATGCCTTTTTTGAATGAAAATAGAGATTTAATAATTAATTAAAATGATTTTCATGAGCAAGTGGCAAAAGCTAGAGGATTTGATGGTTTAAGACAAAGATTAATCAAGATTTGATTAATTTAAAGGAGATTAGCCGATTTGACCATTTTGACTTAGATTTTTTGATTAATTAAAATAAAAATGAGATGAAAATGATTTTAGACTTAATTAAATAAGATTTGATTTATTTAATTAAAGAGAATGGTGTTAGCTTTAAATAAAATAAAGATAAATTTATTTAATTTAAATGAGATGACCTTAGAGATTAATTAAATAAGCATTTGAATTATTTAATTAAAAGAGGGACTATAGGATTAATTAAACAATGTGATTTATTTAATTAATAGGAGATGATGATTTAATTAGATAAAGTTGATTTATTTAATTAAAATTCAAAATATGATGAATTTAATTAAATAAAGATTATTTAATTAAATGACTAGCAAATGGAGATGATTCAAGATGAACTGGTGTTAGTAAATCAGGATCAGGTGTATAGGTTGAATTGGTACATTTTACATGTCTAGAGGAATTCATGTTTTATTTAAAGGCTTTCAATCTAGAAATCATAATTATGATAACTTCCATGGGGCAAGATATCTTGCCTGACGCATATGAGGTGGAGGTAGGCATGGAAAATAGTTTGATTGATGTTGGGAACTCCCACCATGACCCTGAATGCCTATGTTCACTGAACCCTTTGGAACACCACAAGAAGAAGCTTCTTCGAGCTCTTTCACTACATAAATCAGCACATCAAGTGTGTTGTAGTCTATGTATGTATATCCCTCTACTCCAAGTTTCACATTAGACTCCAATTTGATCATGACAGATATTAACAACATGAAAGTCTCATGTGGACTCTTGCTACAGAATTGGTCATCCTCAAATAGTAGAAAGCAATGCCTTTAAATCCAAATACCTAGACCTATGGCGGGAATAGGCCATCCTATCAATAGAAAATCTATTAAGGACCTTCCTTAGGAGGAGGCCGACAAATGACATCTACAAATGAGATAGTCCTGATTACAATGTCGCTTCAGATAGTAAAAGACATCTAAAGAAAAGATATGATCAAAGGATAGAACAATTTGGCAGAGGAAGAAGATGTATGGTGTTTTCCATGCAGTGATGGCCATCTTCCAAATAAAATTCTGAGGGAAAATATGGAAAGATGGATGGCGGAACAAAGAAGTAAAATCTACTCTTGAGTACAAACGAGTATAGATCTTATGAAATAGAGGGTGCTCACTTTAGAGCACAAATGCAAGGAATGTCCTTGGAACAAGATTCAGATGTAACACCTGACCAAGCATTGTTCTCATGGGTAGAGGAAGAAGATATAGTTTTTGCAAATGAGACTCTGACAACTAGCGATCCATAGGTGCAATTAGACTACAATACAAGATCTAAAAGAATACTTACCAGAGAGTACATACAACAAGTCTCACCATCCTTGTAGCCACATCAACTGCCCCCAAAGGAGAGGAAGGCTCCATCATCCACCATCTATCCTTTTCCACAGTCACATAACTCACCATTGATAGAAAAGGAAATTATCAAAGCACCGAGCCTAATTGTGTCTGAACATTTTCTTCTTAAAAATAGAGAGATACCCCCATTTAAGCCTAAGGCTTCAACATCTGAGATGTTTAATGTGGTGGAGAAATTGAAGAAAGCACCCACCAACATATCATTGTGGGACGTCATATCTATTCCTAAACAAAAGACTCTACTTCGAGAAGCACTGGATGAAGAAGACAATGGGCCTTGAATGGAAGTAGTTCTGGTATGTGGACAAAATAAAGATAAGATATATGTGCCCGAACCTTAGGCACCAAAAGTTGTAGCATATGCAAACAACATGGAAAATACAAAGGAGAAAGAGGTAAGCAAATTAAATCCAATTCCTTTCTTTTTAACGCTTATTGTGGGAGATAAGTTGTTGCATAATAATATGATTGATTCAAGGACTAGTACAACCATCATGCCCAAACAAGTGGTGGATGCTTTGAAGCTTAAGTATGAACCCATTGAAAAGGGAATCAAATAAAAGATCTCTCCCTGACCCTTTTCTCTTGCCTAGGCCAAATAGTCACACTGGAAGTGGTAGTGATATATATTCCACTAGTCTTTGGAATGTGTTTATCAAGGGATTTTACTACCAAAATTGGTGGATATCTGGCACTTGACTAGTCCCACCTAATTCTAAGAACCAAGCATGGGACAAATATTAAGATTCTTTTTGAACCTCTACATCCTAAATACATTGCAGACAATGCATTCCTATGTTTTGAGGTTGCACATACTTTTATATCTCAATAGGAGAAATAGTGCATAGAAATGCTAGAAGATGAAGAGGATACAAGTGAGTGAACTCTTAAGGAAGAAGTGTTGCTCAACCAATTCATTTATTCTAATCCATTTGGAAATTTATATGCTACAAGGCTAGGCACCTATGTAATTTTTGATGATGATTAGATGTTTCCAAAGCTAGTAAAGGATCAAGAGAAATCCAACAACCCTTCTAATAATCATCTATGGACCCTATATTTTGATGGTGCCAAGTGTAAAGCCAACTCTGAAGTGGGTGTCTGATTACTCTCTCCAATGGAATTTGAGACTCTTAAAGCTTACCACATCATGTTTTCATGTCCAAATAATGATGTCAAGTATGAGGCCCTAGTCTATGGTCTAAGCCTTGCAAAAAGGACGGGTATAAAGATTACAAGATTTCAAAGATTCAGAGCTAGTGGTGAGCCCAGCACATGGCCAAGCAATAGAAAAAAATACCCAAATGAGGTCATATAAACACCAAGCCTAGGACTTGATTGAGAGTTTTTAATCCTTCAACGTAATATTTATTCCCTCATCCCATAATGGTGTTGTTGATTGAATGGCATCGGTCGAGTCACAGTTTGATATGGTTTTAGACTCGGCTAAGAAAAAAGTAGTATAAGTCAGTGTCTGACCTTCAATTTTTGACAATGATGAAAATTGGAAAGTTTTTAATGATGACACTTAGATTGCTAATTTTGTACAGAAGGGAGGAATGGCCCCCAACACCCTAACCCTAGGAACAAATTTTTTTGATGGACAGGTCATCCAATTGAAAGGGAACAAACTTTTGAGGGGGTTGATTTCCCTTGAGAACCTCTTTGACTGTGAAGATGTCAAATATAGTAAACAAAGATTCACTATAGATGAAAAGGATTATGAAGAGCTTGATGTCGGGAATGGATGGAAGTTGAAGGTCGGAAGAGACATCTCACTAAAGGATAAAGAAATACTAAGGTATCTATGTTATGAGTACGATGGAGTTATGGCTTTGAACTATGATGACCTCAAAGGCTATGACCCTAGTATAATTTAGCATACTATTGATCTGGAAGAAGGGTCTAAGCCCATCTGACAGAAGCAAAGACCAGTCAACCCAAAGGTTGAATCATTAATGGCACAGGAGGTCACCAAGTTGGTTGAGTCAAGAATAATATATCCAATCAAAAATTCCACCTAGGTGTCAAATCTGGTGCCTCTCTAAAAGAAGAATGGTGACATCAAACTTTGTTTTGATTTCTAGGACTTGAACAAGGCATCATTGAAATACCATTACCCTTTGCCATCAATGGAGAAAATTTTGTAGATAGTAGCCAAATCTAAAATTTTCTCACATTACTTGATGGTTTTTCAGGGAATAATTATATGTAAAAGAGAGTGATCAAGCATGGGTTTTTCCTTAAAACTTCATCAAATTATTACCCTCAAGGTAATGGGTTAGCAGAGTCCACCAACAAAAACCTAATTAGGTTAATTAAATGCATTGGGTCAGAATGACAAAGGGACTGACACAAGCATCTATGATCCACTCTCTAGGCAGATTAAATTACCCCCAAATAGGTACTGAAGACCTCTCCTTATGAGTTGGTATATGGAAAAGAGGTAGTGATACCCATTTCCATAGAAATTCCTACTTTACAACTATTGAAAGCCCTTGAAATTGAATAAAATGGTGGGATGGAAGTACAACTAGCAGAGCTCCTCAAATTGAAGATAGAGAGAAGGCTCATGGAGCCATGATCAATTAACAATAGATAGTCAAGAGATGGTTTGATAAAAATACTTCCAGCCCAAATTTTAAAGAAGGGAGCTTAATGTTAAAATATGATGAACGTACTGCAAAGCCAGGGCACACTAAATTTTAAGCCCTATGGAAGGGACCTTTCCAAATCAGCTCATGCAAAGAAAAGAATGTATATGAACATGAATACATGGAAGGAAACGCTTTAGGAATACCGAAGAATGGTATTTATCTAAATATTTTCCATTAAAGTGCACAATTCTTTAAAAAATTTAACAGATATGTACCATATGTAAATTTTTTGTAAATATTTCAACGTTTTGAGAATAAAGCCACTAAGAAGAACTTTAAGGAAAGAAACAACTTATATTATATTGAAAATTTTACATACAATGTAAACCCGAGGCTCATATTTAACATAAGGCTCTCTCAAGCGAACCCAAAAGGAGTCCTGAAGCCAAAGTTTCAAAAGAGGAGGTAACATGCAAAAATATGTAAGGGGCCTCTAGCCATTGCCTAGGAAGCTTAAAAGGTTCATCATTAGGTTTTATTTCTTCTCCTTCTCTCTCTTCTTCTTTACCTAATTGCAAAAGGGGGGGTTGGAAAACAGCTGACGTAGATGCAAGCTTGAGGCCTACTCATTACGATTTTGCATCAAGAAGTCACATTTTTTCCTCCAAGATAGTCTCATAACTTGCTCCACGCTATACTCCCATAGCAGAAAAATGGTTGTTAGTTGAGAATAGTAGTGGTGTGCTTCAATGTCCATGGTGCGAAAGTTAGAAAGAAAGGGTAACCAAGGTACATCTATGTTGAAGTTTACATGCCTACGGAGATCCATTGCACTTGGGATGCCAACACCAAGGATGGCCACTTGCACCACCTTGCCAAGCCCTTCCATCAATGAGGTGTCAAACATCTCGTGACATAGCTCAATTATCATGAGCTTGGACACATTTAGGTCTAGCAGTGAGGCCAAAAAGTGGGAAAGTACATTGTAGTTGCTCTGAAGCTAGTTCTCGTCAGTAATGAATTCTATGCCCACCACCCATTTGAACACAGTCATGATAAAAGGGTCACACTTCTTCACTAGGCATTTGATTTGGTTAGCAATGACCTCCCCTGTGAAGTTGTATTGCAGCCTTCGTGGAAGGAGCCGAATAGAGGTTCCTAGGCTGGAAGAAATTCTAATTAAGTGGAAAAGTATGGTAGAATGCAAAAGAAGGAAGGAGACCAGCTAACTTAACAGACTATATGTTTGAATGAATGTTGCAAAAGGTGGCGTGGCCATATATGGAAAGGAGAAATTGACAAACTCGACTAACAAAATGTCTATTTTTGGCCGGATGGCAATGGGAAGTTTTGAGGCAAAATGGAGCAAGGTGGATAAATCATAGGAAAATCCCATGGAATGACTTGAGAAATAAATTTGGGTGTTGGAAGTAAATTCCCCCTATGTTGATTGTTGACACGTGTCTTTCTACAACATTAGTACGAACTATCTTATTAATGAGAAGAGATGTGGGTTAACGCACTAAAAATATGACAAATTAATGGTCATTATTTCTAGGGTACTTTGCATCACCTCTACATGCTTTGTATGATGAAAAGAATGCTCCCCATGGTAGTAATATCTTTTGATTAAGAGGTGGTGGAAGGAATGTACTAATTCCATCCTCATGGAATTTTTGGCATTCCCAAGGGATACAGATCTCTAATCCACGCATATCACCTTAGTGGCACCATTTAATAACTCAACAACAATTGTGTAGTCTTAATTGCATGTACAAGTGAGAAAATTAATTGCACTTAAAAGTAAGTTTTCTTTTTCAAGAAGGGGCAAATGGTTGTCATCCCTAAGGAATTTCTTGCAATCTTTTGATACAATCATGGAAAAACCCTCAACCTCTAGAAGGTAGGCTGCAACTCCAATATAGTGACCTGACTATACCAATATTTTTGGGTGGAAGTCATTCACCAATGCCTCGAAGGTAGAAGAGAAACCTTTTGAATACTATAAATAAGTGTTGGTTGATAAACTTGTAAAGAGGGAGGTAGTGTAGGATACCACTAATAGTATTTTTAACCCCAAGTTGGCTACCAACCCTAATATTTTTAGAGAAGGTTCATTCTAGAGAAAGGAAAAGTATGGGAAAATCAAGGGTTTTGCACTTTGGCTTTGGGATTGTAGTTTTCCATAGTTCATGTTTCCCATCATACATTCATGTCCAAAGTTAGTTGATGCTTGCACTAGAAGATTTGGCTAGGTAATAGGGGTTATTTAGTATGGCAAGATTAGGGTTACTATTTATGTGCAAGCCATACGTGACATGTGATCCCTACAACCTACGATTCAAAAGTTTTTGATGAAATGAAGATGAGCCTTTATAGTGAAGAGAAGGCTAGAAGAACATATTTCTATGAGGAAGAAATGAGGAAAAAACTAGACAGAGGTCATGTCCCCTTTCCTCTATCATATGATAAATTCAAAAGAGATTCATAGTCAGCATTCTCAATGCTAGCCTGGCTTTTTGGTCTTGACAGTGATAAAGAGGTTTTTCCTTTAAGTTCGGCTTGGCCTTTGAGCTAAAGAAAGAAAGGATCTAGCAGCACTATGATTTTGCTGAACTAATAGCCAGAAAAATGTTCAAGCAACTAAAGAAGTATGGGACTAATTCCAAGATCAGGTATTCCTCCTTCTTGGCTCATCTAGTTTTGCATCAAAAATTTGAATGGTTGGGGAACAATCTACTAGTATCTAGACTAGATGAAATGGGATGCCTTCAGCTAGTTTCTGTGTGGATTCATATGCTTTCTAAAACTAGGGACTATTATGGGTTTGTGGATTAATTTTTAAGGCCGGTGCTCCAAGAATTGTTGTCTCACCTTATGGGACATTTCTCTCTTGAGGTTCTACAATGGATGAGGATCTTGCAAAACCCTGTGGATTATTAGTTTGGAGAAAATTTCACCTTTATCAGGTTCTACAGCTTTCCAAATGAATCTTTTTGACTCCCTAGGTTTGTGATGGACAGAGTCTTCATGTTGGAGGCATGTTGCTAGGTAACTATTGTCGACATGACATATAACATAGGAAGAAACAAGACAAAGTTATATGCGCTTCCCCTCAATATTGTTAATAGTCAAGTATCATTGAAAAAGCGGTTTTGTGAAGAAGAACTCAAGGACCTATTCGCAGCTTTGGGCCTAGTTATCATTTGTGATAAGTGGGACTACAACCCATGAGGACTTTACAACATGAAGCATGAAGCATGGAAATACTTTTAGAGGAGGAAGAATCTAACTTGAGAAAGCACAGAGGTATGCATTGATTTGCAACATATTCCTTTCAAGCGACTAGAGTGGCTGAGCTTTTATACACCAAAGGCACCATACGATAGGAATATCTCAATAAGTAAGACCATCAATACACAACTCAAGAAAAGGGGTTGGTAAGATAGAAAGAAGATATGATTTTGGAGGTTTTGACAGGAGCTACAATGCCCCAAGCTTCTTATTGGGAAATTCCCATAAGATGAGCAATTCAAATATATTTATGATAAAGAGGCTGATTCTAGTAATAGTAATCTAGAGACTAGCCACAAAATTGATGAGGAGCAATTTCTACATCAGGCTTCCTGACCTCAAGGATCCAATAGTTAGAGGAAGTCCAGGTGAAGAGATACACAAGTTCTATCCTCCTCTAGTGCACAAAGTAAAAGGAAAAGACCCTGACAGTCAACAAGAGCATCCTCTGCCATGATGCCCGAGGGTCAAATCTTGGAGGGGTCAGTAGCCTAAAGATAAAAACATGTTAGTTCTGGTTGAGAAAAGAGAATATGGGTTGAAGATCTAGGCACATCTGACATGCTGGCCCAAGGAGAGGAAGAAGTAGAGTCTACCTTCTAGGATGCACCAACTATTGCAGTCCAGGTAAGTTTAACTTCTTCTCTACCTATTTCCACATCTTTGATTTCCATTTCTCATCCGCCTTTGGAAAGGAATTATCCATCCTTGGGTACCGACTTAATAGTCTTGAATACACCTCCCCCTGTTTGGAGTGAAATCCTCAAAATAAACCCAAACACTAAGCAAGTAACATCTATCGTGGTTGCCGCTAGCTCTTTGTTTTCCCTATCAATAGCCCCTCTAGAGAGAGTTGAGACATTCATGTTAACCCCTACTTTGGGCCCATCAACTTCTAAGCAAGCATATTTCTATCCAACTGTGTCTCTGTCCACCCCTACAGGGAAAAATCCCTCATTCAATCTCAGCAGGGTGTGCCCCCTTTTTCCATGATAACACTCCCTTTCACCTCTCCACACACTCATATGCCTGAGGTATCTCCTTTTGTTACCCTTTTTGGTTATTCTCCTAGTTCTCCCATTGCGGCCTAGAATGCTGATGTCCCCCAAACCCTCCAAGACCATTTCAACGCAACCAAGTTGGCCCGATGAAATGTGAAGCATAGATGACTATTAAAGAATGTTGAGTTGTCGACTACAAAGAAGATCGAGGCCTTTAACAATGAGAAGAATTATCTCTTGATTAGCACCATGAATCCACTTGTGGCTAAACCCCAGGGGAAAATGCAAATGGAAGATTATGACATATGGATGATAGGCTGGGATCCAAGTGAGAATTGTTCGCATGACAAGGTGGTCCTAGCCAAGACCATCCAGTAAGTGGTGTATGCAAACTATGAAAAGCTGGGTAGAAAATTAAAAAAGTGTGAGGAAAAGTTGGCTAATGTAAGAGAAATAATCAACAAATTGTAGACTAAAATCTAGGCCAAGGATATGGAAATGTTTTGCATAATGTAGATTCAAAAGATGCAAGGGAAAGATTCAAGGCTATTGGAAGAAGCACAAAATGAACAAAATTGGCTAAAAACTGAGATTGAAAAATTGAGAGTCAATCTCATGGTCCAACATCAGACCAACATAGAGTATAGGGGTGCTCAGGAAAACTTGTTGAAGGAGCTAGCCAGTGTATGATCCCAAGCTTCCGACAATATTGGGAAGGTGTAGGTGGAGGTGGAAAGGCTAAAACTAGAAAAACAAGAAGATGTGTATGCATTGCAAACCCACAGCCTGGAAGTACGACAAATAAGCTCTAAGATGGAAAGATCTCTAAGAAAAGGATTGGATAGAGGAAAATACAAGGGCTAAGGAGACTCAGCTCCACCAAGAGCTAGTTACTACTCAAAAGATTGAGTCTCTCCTGCTTCTAAAAAAGGTTGGTATCTTCACACTGGGAGCAAATTCTAGCTATTGTTCTTATTCTCAAGCTTGTTTTACAATTCTTAAGATATTTTTGAGAGATAAATGGAAAGATCAACTCAAAAACTAATCACATTCTTTAGATATCTGAGCCAAGAGTGTTAGAATCACAAATTTTCATTTCTAGGCTTTGTGTGGCTTTCGACAAAGTACTGAAAGATGTTGAGATTCCTGATCAAAGAGTCACTTCCATCCTAGTGAACAAAATTTTCAACTCCTATAAGGTCACCAAGAAATGAAAAGACTCTCAGATGGTGTTGGAAAGAGGAGTAGAAGAGATTAAAAAGTTTTTCAATGTTTTGATTAGTTATGGATTACCTCCCCTTTTCTCTCTAGATGGAGATGTGCAAACAATGGAATAGATTACTGAAGCCATCAAATAGAAGGATCGAGCTTTTGCAAAACCCCCAAGCTCAAGCATGGCACATGCAGTAGATGAGATCGAGCATGAGATTTTCTACCTCTCTCATCTTTATCATTACCTTGGAGTGGTCATAACGAGTCGGGGAGTCATGACTTTCAAAGAGTTTTTCCAGCTTGATCAAACCTATGGGCTCATTCGCAACATGTCCTTACCAACCAAAGTAGAATGGCAAGCTCAACACTCCTCTTTCCTCATACTTTAAGAATTTCTCAAGAGTTGGGTTTGCTCCTCCATAAGTGAAGGCCCATGTGAGTCTCTAAAGCTATGAAGTATATTTTTCCTTTGTTGTGGTCTTTCAACCTCTTGGTTTCTTTTATCTTCGTTGTTGAAATATTTGAGAAAATAAAAGGGTGGTATGAAAGATGGGAAATGCACCACATGGTGGCTGCATGAATTTCCTTCATCATTTTCCTTTCCGAGGAGGGCCTAGGACATGCATCTTCATGGAAAAAAATTTCTCCAAAATTTTTTTTGGAAAACATGAGGTCTCTGATCATGTGACATGTCACTGCTTCACTACAGGAGGACTACATCTCTTACGAGACAATATCTTTTTAAGTTTTTTAGAGCTTTTTGGCTTCTTTTTTCTTGTTTGTTGGGATAGAAGCTTTGAGTCAGTGCCTTAGGGTGATATGATTGGTTGGTTCATTTCTCTTACTAGGATGTGATTTTAGGATTTGATTGATTGTGAGCCCCTATTTGCACTAAATATCTAAAGGGTATTAATGTAGTAGTTGGGAATTGATGAGTAAATATCATAGCAACCTAACCAGGGGTCTATGATCAAATTGGAAGCTATCAGGTATCGACATCTGGCAGAAATTACTTCTAAGATGAGGCAACATTTCTCTTTTCCTATGGCTTTATAGGGAGGGCAATGGAACAATGAAGGGTGGGATTCCAAGTGATAGTTTCTTTGCAGAAGAGAAAAAAATTTCTTAATTTTTCTTAGGGATTTTATAATTTGTTTTAGAAGCAAGTTACAGAACTACTTTACTTTTGGCATTTTATATGTATTAAGGTTTAAACTATTGTCAGATTTGCATCTAACCTGTATTTTAAACTTCATTTAATATGAAAGCATGAACTATTGAGAAGAAATTATTGAGACTGTGCATGAATGGCCTTTTTCAAGTTTCTTTCTTTATATTATTATTTTGAATGAAACATTGTGTCTTGCAAGCTATATCTAGATAGTTTAAATAGCAGATTTCCATGCTTTATGCTTGTGTGGTAAAGTAGTGGCTTAAATGGGAATTGGACTATGCCATTGGACTTTATCTGCTTTCCTGAAAGTTGTTATTTTTTTGTGCTATGTTGTATTGGGAGGGAGAGTTCATGTAATTTATAAAATATTACTTTGTTATCCCCTGAGAAATCTTTATGTTTGATTGGACCTCAATGAACACTACTTGCATAAAGATTTGAAAGTTTGCACCGTGCTTGAAGTTAGCCTTTTTTGTTCGTTCTCTTTCCAACAATGAAGGGTTGTGGAATTTTGTGTCTATTCATATCAATCATAGGAATGATTCATGTTTGAAATGTTGTAAAAGCTTTGGCACATCACCATTTTTGTTTTATTTTTACATTTCCCTTTTATCCTTATCTCAAAACCCCAAAGAAGAGCCAACTTTCTATAAAAATCCTGGAGGTATTCAGTGAGATGCAATTTGTCCCCCACTCACTAAATTTCCCATAAGACTATCAGAGAGGTGCAAGCTTTGATAATCAACACTAAGAAGTATACTTTAGAACAGTTATTTAGCACTTGATAGCATTTGAGATGAGAAAGTTCAAGAAAGAAGAGAATACAAAAACAACATTTAAGGAAATGAAGATTGAAGATGAACCAGATAGTGATGGTTCTAATGAATTAGAAGCAAACTTTACTAGGAAGTTGAAGAAAGGAATCAGAAAGTATAAAGGTATGTTTCCCTTTAAATGTTTTAGTTGTGGTAATATTGGTCATTATGCTTCAAGATGTCAGAATAGAGATGTACATAAGAAGAACAAGGATTATAAGGATAAGGATAGAAAGGATAAGAAATACAAGAAGTTGTATTATGTTAAAGAAGAAGCTTGAATTTCTAATGATGAATCTAAAAATGAGGGTGATGATAGTGAATGCTTGTTTCTAGCTTTGGAAAATAAATCTGTCTGCTAATCCTAGAAAATTTGCAAGGAAGAATGTTCTAGAAGATAAGAAGAAAGGGATGGAAGGTATTGTGGTCACCGCATTTCATGCTAAGCAAGATGAAGACTACTGGGTGATTAACAGTGGATGTTCTAATCACATGACCAGTGATAAGAGTAAGTTCACTAAGCTTGAGAAGTATGATGGTGGTTTAGTCATGTTTGGTGATGATTCAAGAGCTAAGAATTGTGGAAAAGGTACAATTAGTTTTGATGGAGTACATAACACTAATGATGTATATTAGGTAAAGGGTTTGAGGCATAATATTTTGAGTGTTGGACAAATGTGTAGCAATGGTTTTAAACTTGTTTTCAGAATAATACCTATGAAATAAGAAAAGGATCTAGAGATATGGTTGTTGCTAGAAGAACTCATGGAAACATCTATCATCTAAAGGGAGTTGATGGTCAATGCCTTGTATCACAAGTTAGTGAAAGTTGGTTTTGGCACCAGAGAATGGAACATGTAAACTTTGATAATCTAGTTAAGATTAGTTCAATAGATGTTTTCTAAGGTCTACCTAGAATCACAAAGCCTACTAACACTGCAGAAGTTATCAGTTAGGGAAACAAACGAGATGCAACTTTAAAGGAAAAGAGTATTCTAATACTAGATTGATAGAATTAATTCATACTAACCTTTGTGGTCCAAATAGAACAAGAAGCCTGAATGGTGACAAGTATTTCATGCTCCTTATTGATGATTATTCTTGAATGACATGGGTTTCTTTTCTTGGAGAAAAGACTCAGGCTCTACATATATTTAAAGTATTCAAAGCAAGAGTGGAAAATGAAGAAAATCTAAAAATCAAATGTTTGATATCAGACAGAGGAGGAGAATTCACTTCTAGTGAATTAAATACATTTTATGAACATGGCATAAAAGACAATTTTTTGCTCCAAGAACCCCTTAGCAAAATGGGGTAGTTGAAAGGAATAACCAGATAGTACAATAAGTTACAACAACCATGATGAAAGAATAAAATGCACTGAATGTGTATTGGAGAGAGGCAATACACACTGTTGTTTATGTTCTTAATAGAGTTCAAATCAGAGGAAATAGCACAAAGAATCCTTTTGAGTTATGCATTGGTAAGACTCTGACTATAAAGTACTTTAAAGTATTTGGAAGCGGGTGTTACATTAAAAGAGATGATGAAAATCTTGGAAAGTTTGATCATCCTAGATGTGATGAAAGAATTTTTCTTGGGTACTCTACTACTAGAAAAGCATATAGATGTTTCAATAAAAGACTGAGGAAGATTGTTGAGAGTGTTAATGTGAGAGTTGATGAGGACATAGACAAACCTATTGAGATAAGTGAAGTTAAACCTGATGATCCTATCCATGGACATGTACCTAAAGATAATAAGGAGGAAGAAAAAGAAGAAGAAGAAGCATAGACTGAAGAAGAAGAAGAAAATGAATTGGAACCTATTTCTAGGACTCCTAAGTATGTGTAGAAGAATCATCTAAAGGAATAGATAATTGGAGACAAGAGTGAAGGAGTGAATACAAGAAGTAGATTAGAAACTAAGGTAAATCTGTGTTTACTTTCTAAAATTGAACCTAAGTCTATAAGTGAAGCATGTGAAGATGAGAGTTGGATGAGATCTATGAAAGAAGAGTTGCAAGAAATAGAAAAGAATCAGACATGGGAATTAGTTCCTAGACATGTGGATAAGAATGTAATTGGTTCAAAATGGGTGTTCCAGAGTAAGCTAAATGAATATGGTGAAGTTGTAAGGAATAAAGAAAGATTAGTATGAAAAGGATACTCACAAGTTGAAGGAATAGACTTTGAAGAGACATTTTCCCCTATAGCTAGAATGGAAGCTATCAAAATGTTTTTGAAATTTTCTACCCACAAGGATTTCAAAGTGTATCAGATGGATGTCAAGTCAACATTTCTAAATGGTGAATTGGAGGAAGAAGTATACATGGAACAACCTGAAGGATTTTAGTTATCTAACAAACCAGACATGGCCTGTAAGTTGAAGAAGGCATTGTATGCACTAAAGCAAGTTCCCAGAGCTTGGTATGCAAGATTGGATAGATACCTGACAAAGCAAGGATTCAGTAAAGGCTCTGCTGACAGCAATCTCTACTTCAAAGTGCAAGGTAACAAAATTTTGATAGTAGTTGTATATTTTGATAACATCATCGTTGGTGGAAATAAAGGAATGTATAAGAGATTTGTAGAAGAAATGCAAAAATAATTTGAAATGTCCATGATTGGTGAGTTGAATTTCTTTCTTGGTCTTCAAGTGAATCAAATTGACAAAGGGATATTCATTTCACAATCTAAGTATGTAAAAGAGATGTTAAAGAAGTTTGGAATGGATGATTCCAAATAGGTTAGTACTTCTATGCTAACCAGATGTAAGTTGAGTAAAGATGATGAATCTACTAAAATTTATCAGAGCAAATACAAATCTATGATTGGCAGACTATTGCATCTTACTCCTACTAGACTAGCTATTATGTATTCAGTATGTCTAGTTTCCAGATTTCAAGTAGATCCTAAAGAGGCACATGTTAAAACTATAAAGAGGATATTTAGATATCTTAAAGGTACACTGGATTATGGCTTATGATATCCTAAGGGTGTTGATCTCATCTTGAGTGCTTATACCGATGCAGATTGGACTGGATGTATAGATGACTGGAAGAGTACCAGTGGTGATGCTTTCTTTCTTGGAGGAAGATTGGTTTCCTAGTTGAGTAAGAAGAAAGACTCAATTTCTTTATCCACTATAGAAGTGGAATATACTGCTGTAGCATCCTGTTGCACACAAGTTTTGTGGATGAAGGAAACTCTGAAAGACATTGGAGTGATATGTGATGAGCCTATTCCTATTTTCTATGACAACACAAGTGTTATAAACATTTCAAAGAATATGGTTATGCATTCAAGAAAAAATACATATCTATCAAAAATAATTTCCTAAGAGAAAAAGTATTGGAGAATGAAGTCAAGTTGGAGTATGTGACAAAAAAGGAACAAATTGTAGATATATTTACTAAGACTCTTGCGAAGGATACTTTTGAGTATCTTAGGGAGAGATTGGGGGTCATTGGCCCTCCAAAATAGGAGCACATGAAGGTGCATCAATCCAGTGAAATCACATATTCTTCATTTATCTACACTAATGAATGCATCTACTCCGCAAGGGGAGTACAAAATGATTTCATTGTTGCAATATGAGTTGAATGGTTGCACTCCTAAGGGGTAGTGATTAGAGATTTTGATCTTTACCATTGATGTCAAAGGGGGAGAGAAATTCATGTGAAAAATAGTAGTAGAAGAAGAGAAGGTGTTCTCTCGAAATATTGTGGAGGATGTTGTCATTGATGGTTTTTCACATCACGTGTTTCCATCAATGATAAAGGGGGGGAGATTTTTGCAAATATGAGCAAGTTTGGTGTTGTTTTCATTCATGTTTTGATTGATGTGAACATAGTTTAGTATGTTGTAGATTGCACATGTATATTTGACATGTTTTTGAGATGTTGTGAGTGCATGGAGCTATCTTTATGATGTTGTAGAAGTGTTGAATTGATGAGTTTCCAAGTGATTTTGAGAAAACTAATAAAGAGAGAAGTTAGAGTTTTGAATGTGCTTTGATATGTGCTATGTGTTTCTCCTATGTTGATCCTATGCTTGTGTGAATATGAAGGTTTTATAAAGATGAACTAGTGGTGATATCTCCTGAGTTATAGCTTTTGGTTCAATGGGATGTGAAAATTACATTCACTGTTGTGTGAACTAATCTAGTAGAATTCATCTTTCTATGAATGGGAGAATTTTTTTTCCCCGCAGACCCCCACTATTTTGTCTCATAGCTTGCGGATATGGAATGAGTCTCATAGTGGTTTTTTCTTGGTTATGGCAAACATATGTGTGATTTGGTGATCCAAAAGTCATGTTTCATAGTTATTGTATGTGTTTGTACAATATGGATAGACTGATGGAAGGAGTTTGATGTTTGAAGATTGTTGCACTTGTTGTAGATGTATCTAAAGGAACCTAAGATGTGTCCTCATGCATAATGAAGCATGTTGTGTCATTTGCATGCTATCTTCATGTTGGGAAGTGTATACATCAATGATCTTTTGTTTTTTCATTAGGTGTGGTTGACCTCATGTTTACACTTCATTTGAAGAATTAAAATTTAATTAAGGAAGCATGTGGTTGATCCGAGATATTATTTTTGATCTTGGATAAATTTTTTAGTGGTCCACTCTCATTCCTTTCCACCGTGGGAATGTTGAGTTTTTTACCTAATTTGAATTTTGGAAATAAAGTGTATGTGGCGGACCTTGGAGAATGTTTGTAAGGTTGAGGATGGTATAAATGCAAGTCGAATTGTGAAGAATTGAAGTATGATGAAAAGTGACAAAGTAAGCCACAAATCATAAGAGAATAAGTGTGTGAAAGTGTGTGTGAAGAGTGAATTGAGACAACAATACTTCTTGTGTCAGATTCCAGAAGGTAGTGAGCTAAAGGTTTCTATAATTTTCTAACCAAGGTTGTGGTGGATATTTTGTTCTCTTTTGTATTAGAGGCAGTGAGCCTCCTTGTTAGATAGTGGGTCCTCTTTTAGGAAATGAGCCCTTGGTAGTGAGATTTTGTAATCAATTTTAATATTTCTTTATATTATGAGTTAATCGTCACCATGGTTTTTCCCTCATTGGGTTTTCCATGTAAAAATCTGGTGTTCATTGTTTTAATTTTCTTTATATTATTTGAGTTTCATGTTCATACTTAATAACATAGTAGTGTGATTGTGAAATTGATAAGTATTGAAGTTTTGAGTTTGAATTTATGTGACAACTAATTCACTCCCCCCTCTTAGTTTTCCTACGCCTTTTTAAAAACTACCACACCCACTTTGAGGAGAATCAAAGATAAAATTGAATATTTTTAATTTTTTTCATTTCCCTCACATTGGCACCGATCTCTTAACCAATCAACTTTGGTAAATTCTAGCATCATCATTGATCTTCAATGGCTTCAATAGCTTCAAATTTGAATATACACCAACATGCAAGGCTAGTGGCCCCAACATGAAAACACATGCAAGAAATGCAAATGATCATGTAAGAACATGGAAGAAAAGAGATGGCAGATCTAACAATTAAATCCAGATTTAAATAATAAATAGAGAAACTAAAACATACATAGAATAAATCATAACACAAAGAATTTAACGTGGTTCACCCAATCTAGGCTACATCCACCAAACCGCAGCCATCTAATACTTTTATTATCTAGTGCAAAACATATTACAATCTTGCGAATAATTGCATTTTTCATCATATTGTAACCCCCATCCCAACCTCTTTTAACAAGCTTTTAGAAGCTTCCAAAATTAGGGTTTTACAAAGTCGGTTTTCTTTCTTTTTCAGAGATTTTTCCATTTTCGCTGACAATGCGAAAAAAATGGCAAAATGTCAATGGCAAGAACAGGGGGCCAGGGTGTACAGTATACCATGGGCTATACAGTATAGCATGATTAGTCGCCACATACCAACACCCACTTGGAAATGGATGCCCAAGAAGCATATTCCCTTTGGAGATTCTTTCAAAAAAATTATCAAAGAATAATTCCTTCAAAAATTACATTTGTAAATCACCAAAAGGGAAAATAATAGTGTTCCAAATTAAAATATTTATTTCCTAGACACCATAGCCCTTATTGAAAAAAATAAAATAGAAATAGCAATATTTTTGGTGATACAATATATCTTTATACCCTAGATGCTCCTATATCAATGACTCCAATGGAGTTGTTGAAGACTTGAAACTAGTGAAGTGGAGTAGCCAGGCCCCTATGTTATGGGGAAATGATTGACATGAGTGTTGTCTATGTCATAATGCTGGAGATTGAGGGCTAGAAAAGCTATGTGGGTGTGTCATGAAAACCTAGAATTCATGGTAATGGATTGAGAGGGGCCATGTGTTGGGCACACCCCCAACTTTCCTTAAGAGGTCAGATGTTGTATTAGGGTCAATGATCCCAAATCCCTTTGAATTTTGTGCTAAGATGACATTGAGAATAAGGTCCCAAGTTGAATTCTTAGAATGGAGCCAATCCATGAGGCAAATCAACATAGCTAAAAAAGGTAACCCCATGGAGCTTAGATTTGGATGTGTGAATGGAGTTGGTTATGATGCATGGGATATATGAGGAACAAGGTTGACTAATATTTTCATGTAGACACGAAATTGGAGCCAGTCCATGGGTAGCTTGTAGAGATGGACATGAAGGATGCAAGGAGTCCTTTTTGGTCATGAGAATTAAAAGTACGAGGTTGGTAAGTGAGAAAATGAACAAAGGTGGATATAGGGAATCTAATGCATTAATAGGTTACGAATCTTGGCTTGGGTACTCAAGGAGTATCCCATGGAGTGGAATAGATTAAGGGTGTAGACTGGATGGAGAGGAGGACTTGCAATTCCATGAAGAACCCATATTATAGGGGAAATAAATCATGGAATTGGTATTACCAAGAATATTTTTGCAAGGGCTTAGAAGTAGTCTAGTGTAGTGGAAAAGGTTGCACAGGGTGCAAGGAAAGTATGTAGGGGTAAGAAAGAGGTGTAACTAGAGCACCTAAGTGAAATAGATCTATGAGAAGGATTAACATTCACATGAACTACCATTCTACATGTTGTGTTTGAATTCAAGTCAGGTGTTGGACACTTGAGTATTGGAGGCATAATTTGGGAATAAGAAATTACTTGTCCATAACATGAGTCACAAGTAAGGTTTGTTAATTTCACATGTGGTTAGAAATTCTTTGGATGAAAAGAGAACATTTGGGAATCATGCCAACCTAGCCCCATGACAATTAATATATTTTAAATATTTATTATCAAATACCCTTACACTAATGTATTGGTCCTGAGACATAAAATTATTTTAATAAAGAAGATTAGAAAATTATTTTTTATATAGTAAAAGATGCAAATAATATCTTTATACCTCTAAATGTGATATCATTGAAACATGGGGAAATGGAAACCTTATAGATTTCCCTCTCTATGATTTGACACCTTTCCCAAATTTCATTAGAATAGGGGATATGTGTGATATGCATGTTGATGTGGGGATTTGATTAGATTAGGACAAGGTATGCAATTGAAAAATAGCCTGATAGGTCAGTCAACTAGCCCTTAACCAAATTTTAAAATGTTGTAAGGTTGAAATGCAATTATCCTATTGACCTAATGATGCAAATTACACTTCTATGTAAATATAAAAGATCTAAGAAATCATAAAAAGAATTAGACAGAAAAAACAACAAAAGAATAGGATGTTGTGCACCTGTGATTCAAATCTAGAGCTAAAATGGTAGGACATAGGCTCCTTAGGTGCCACTACATTTGTAGGGAAACTTCAAATCTATTTTCAAGGTCATTAGATGTCGGATTACGAATTTTTCTCCCATCTACAAATTTGTTGGATCACTATCAAATAATTTTGTAACTGAATTTTTGTAAGTTGTCAAGGTCTAGGATTTCAATTGCAAAAAAACATAATTGATCTACAAAATTCCTTCAATTCTCTTCAGATTCTAAAACCTACACATTCAAAGAGAGAACAAAGGTTGTGCCATTTAGGGCCTTTCCTTAGTTAAACCCTGTCTTAGTGTTTCCACTTCCACAATGGAAATGTCAATGATAAATATATAAATGGTATGAAGGAATGATGAATCAAAAAAGTGCTACATGTCACCACCTTTTAATGGCTTCCTTGAAGGACTGAAGTCATATGCATCACCTCAAGGTTTTGATCTTACTTGTTTGATTTTCTTGAATGGCTTGAATTTCTTGGAGACCTAGAAAAGGTTAGGCTTCACAAAAAATATGGAAACATAAACATGAACAACCTCACATACACTTTGACATGATGTTTGGATCTGAAATTGTTGTAGTAAATCTTCTAATGGCTACTTTTGACTTGCTTGATATTTACTTGATCACAATTTATCCAATAGTTTCCAATTCTTGATAGATATTCCTTGTTAATGTTTAAATAATGCAATAAATAGGCATTTATAGGCATTTAATCTAATTTCCCAAAAAAATAAGTCTTGATAGTCGACGTTAGACATTTGAAATTCAAATAATAAAATGCCACCTCTGACATATTCAAATTTGGAGCCAAAATAGGGGGACATATTTGCCTAAGCACCAATGTCCCTTTAACATATATTCCAAAGTTTAAGGAGTCAGGGGAAAAGTATTAAATGAGAATTTCTTTTATTCTTGCAAGTTTAAGTATTTTTTTAAAAATAAGCTATGGAATGCATAATTTAGGAAATTAAGTGCTTAATTAGGTCCAAAAACTTAAGGGGGAGCAAAACTTAGTGTGAAATTATCAAGGATGTGATTTGGGGGAAAAATAGGATCCACCAACATGTATGGGAAAATGTGATGGATCACTTATTTTCCAAGTCCCTAAATCACTTAAATTATACAAAATAAGATGCTAATAACAACCAAAAATGTGACCTAACTGTTATATTAACTATGGGGAATGTTTTTAGAGCATAAAAATTTGTGTACCTAGCTAGGAAGTTGTTTTTGGGCTATGGACTCATTCACTTTCAGTGGAAAATGGGTCCTTTTAGGCTTTCAAAAAACTGATTTCAAGATCATGTACATTGATTTTTGTACAATTAAATTCTTGATTATCAAGTTTTGGAAGCCTATAGTTAATTTTGTAGAGCTCTTTCTGTGATCTTACACTTTGAATGAAAACTTTTTCAACTTTGCAACTTTGACAATATTGCTCCAAATCTTACTCAACTTGATCTTCAACCTATAAAACCTACAATAACACACTCAAGGGCAAGAAAACATGTTGATTTTTTAGTGAATGGGGGTTTTCCGTAGTCAAACTCGCTATAGGTAATTAAACCAAATGATGAAATGAAGGTAATGAAACATGAACATGAAATACACAAATGATATCACCTTGGATGATGTCTTGTAAAGAAAATCTACAAACTAACATGTAGAGGCCATGAAGAATGCAGATCTTGATATCAAATAGATGTGAAACAATGCTTGCAAGATGGATCTTCAATGCTACATCAACTATCTTAGCTCAACACACATGCATGAATGCATTAAACCCTTGACATTATGATATCACTTTGAATTTTTTCAATAAACCTTTTAAATATTCCTTGAAATTCCTTGAGAATCCTCTTGAAATACTCTATAATTCTCTTGCTTTTGATAACATGAAGTCACATAAAATTGCTAGGTGAATCAATGTGAATTAACCCCTTATTTATACTAAATTAGGATATTAGCCCCAAAATTCAAAGAACTAAGGCTAACACCAAATTTGGAAAGGAAGACAAATAAATTCCCACCAAATTGAAATTAAAAAACATGAGTCTCATTAAGGGAGGACCCATTCGCTACCAAAGGAGAATGGATCCTGGCTAAGTTTCTAGGACCAAGCTTCAGGGAGCTGAAAGAAGGACAGAAACCCATTCCATATCAATTGAGAAAGGGGGGTCCTATTAAGAGAGGACCCATTCGCCATCAAGGGAAAATGGGTCTTGGCTCAACTTACCAGGACCATTTTTTTTTGTATAAAATAATTTTTTATTTAATTTATGATTGTTAGGAAAGATCCTTGAGAGGTGTCAAAATTAAGGCCTAAAAAGGGGGTTAATAACTCTAATTAACCACACTTAATTAAGACCACCTAGATAAATGTGCAAGTGCCTTAAAACACTTTACAACACTTAAAAAAGGTGTACATTATGTACATTTTATTTAGAAAGGGGCCTATAAGGATTAATTAAGTAAATAAGACTTAGAAAACTGTGAAAGTGTGTTACAACACTTTACAACACCCTGCAAAGGACCAATCAAGGCATGTTTTAGTTAAATAAAGGTCCTAGTATAGTGTGAATGTGTGCAACACTACTCCAAGACATCAAATTAGTTCAACTTTAATGTCAATTATCTAAAAAAGCAAGAAAAATGCTACTTTTTTGTTGCTATAGGATGATAATTTATGTTGCTACATTTAGACATCACTTTAGTGAGAGTAAGAACTTATGCTCAGACTCACACTAAAGTAGAAAATATATGTTAAGAGGGGTCGGATTGTACAAATTTTGAAGAGATAGGATGACTAAAGATCGTAGGGGAGTGCACAATCCCCCTAGATCTAAGATCCAATGGCAAGACAACATGAGCACAAAGGAACACATGTGTATGAAATGTAACAAGACAACATACACAAACATACATGTTAGAAAAAACTATGCATACATGATGAAAAAATGTAACAGCATAAAACATAAATTGAAATTAAATGAACACAATCACAATGTAAACAAGATGCAAACACGAATAAAACACATAAAAGAAACATAAAAAAATATAAGGTTAGTACTAAAGGATTTGAGTTGATAAGGTGAAGAGACCCCAGTCTTAAATTGTCTCAAATACCAAATGTCATCCACTAGATAAATGTTAGTTAAATGAATTTTCCTATGAGGAATAGCAAGTTATGTTATGCTAAATCACTCATGAGCCACATGGATCTACTATTTACCAAGTTGTGTTATGCTAGGTGTCCATGCAATAGGAGTTTCATAAGGCTAGTAAGTTGCATTATGCTAGACACTCATAAAATATATAGCTTTACTATCAAGAAAGGTGTGTTATGCTCAACAACCAAGTTAATGTGGTAGGTTCAACAAGGCTAGCAAGTTGCACTATGCTAGAAAGCCATGAAACATATAGCTCTACTATCAAGAAAGGTGTGTTATGGTTGCATCCATGTTAAAATGGGTGCTCAAGTTCACAACCCAACAAGCTCTGTTATGTTGAATATATTTCATCATAAATCATTACACCCCAACAAAAAATGGGACCAAAAATCTAACCAACTTGTTTGGCTCTCCCTTGAGGACAACAACCAAGAAAATTCTTTTGGTTGATTTTGTGTTCCTTAATGTTTAAGGTGGAAGGAATGATTTAGTTTAGTGTATTTAGCCTAGATCCTCATTTCACCCTATTATGTAAATAAATAAATTAGCTCCTAACTATTCTATGCACACATATATAGTTAATTAACTAATCCCATTTAAATATTGCTAACATCACCACATATTTAACTAGCAGTTGCATGCACAAGCATGCACAAATCAGCCGATAGGGGTCCTCCATGAGAGGTTATCTAGATGGAAAGGAGGGTGGAACATTTTTTTGGAGTGGAATGTGAAGTCTTAACAATTGAGAATAGTTATAAATGTTTGTTTGGTTGGAGAAACATAAAGTGTGTTGACTGGTCAACATAAATCGATATGATAATTGACTAACAAAAGTGCTTAAAATAAAATTGAAGGCCATGTTGAATGAAACTAATTGGTTACAATGAATGAAACAAGTAATCACAAATAAATTTTTATTACCACATAATATTTAATAATTTTAGTTACAATAGATATTAACTATTCACTTTATTTAATACTATTAGAAATATAAGAAATTAATTCTCAACAAATAGAAGTTTTAAATTTCTTTAAAAATGGAAACTGAAAAATTAAATCAAATATAAAATTTAATTTATTTTTTTCTAGCAACAATAAGTTCTTGCAAAAAATAAGCTATGAAATAATTTAATCTCTATTTTAGTTTCATATTTGTTAGCAGTAGATGTAGATGTATATTGTCACTTTTTTGTCTAGGTTATTCAATCAATTAATTATTTAATTTTGAAATACATGCAATATTTTTGTAAGAGTCGTCACCCATGCATTTAATTACTAATATTGGATTAAAAAATTACTCTTTAAAAAAGATAGTCAATAACTGTTTGTATCACATTTTTTTCAATAAAGAAAGACGTTTAATACTCAATAATTTTTATAATTAGTAATTTTCCATTGTTTTGGAACTTAAATTTTTTGTATGCATGTGTTTGTTGGCTTAATTTTAGTAAAATAAAATGGAGACAAGTATAAAAGGTTGAAAATTAGTGAATTACAATGCAATTGAGAATAAAAATATTAATTTTTAATGAATGATTTCATAGTGCAAGTGAAGAGTCAAAATAAATGAATAATAGATGTGCATTGTTTCAAGGAGAGACAATGGAAGTCTCAAGTGTGTTTTTACCACTTGGTATGACATAAGAAACATGTATAAAGCATGTTTTCTACACGTGTATCTATGTAAGAAAATATATATGGCATGAAAAGCCAAAACACAAAACCCATGCTCATTATCCACCCTACCATATTGGCATCAAGGAGCCTCAAGGACTCTAGCCAAACCCCCAAGCAAAAGCAATATGAAATTTCCACTGGAAATTTTGTGGAGTTGTATTATACATTGCAAAATATCAAAGTTGGGAAAAATGCAAGGTTTCCATATATGGTCTGGCATGTTCTGGTGTTTTTTCTGGTATGGTGACTTTCTCAAAAACAAGCAACATGATTTTGGGATTATCATGTATGATTTAGCCTAACACCTGGAAATAGAAAAGAGAGGTATGTTAGTGGATGGGAAAATAAGATCAGGAAGGAAGCATAAAAAATTAGTAAGTATATAGCTAAAATCAATATACACAATCAAAAACTTGAAATAATGAATAATATTCACAAGTGGTTCACCAAATCTATTTATTGATAATGGAGAAGTTTTGCACTTACATATACTATTGGAAATTGTTAACAACCGTGAGGAGTATTGGATTGAGTTTTTGGTGTTGGAAAAACAAGGACAGACAACTGAGAAGGGGGGTGAATCAATTGTCACAGAATTTCAAACTTATTAAAATTTTATTAACTTAATCTCAGATCTGATGAATAAACATTAAACCATAAACAATCAACACATTATAAACACAAAGAACACCAAGTTTTTTTATGTGGAAATCCTATTAGGTTAAAAACCATGGTGGATGTTAGTCCACAATATTATACCCTGTTAAAAGTATAATAAAGAATAATAGGAATGCACATGCATTCAGGCACACTGCCTAGAGCTCACTACTCAAATACAAGAGGGATCACTGCCCAAAGAAGACACAATATCTTATAGGGATTCAGATTAGATCTGTAGGGTATTGAACTAAGAAAATAGTTTCTACAAAAATTTGATTATAGTTCTGGTTAAGCACATAAACACTCCTTCACACTTTGCTCAATCTTCTTCACACTCTACTCTGCAATCGAATGATTAGAACAATATTCGTACACTTTCAATTCCTCTGGGACTTCTTCACTTTCAACTTCACACAAAAAAATTGCTCTTATATATCTACAAAATGGGATTATATCAACAACTTCATCGGCTAAAATGAAATATGAAAATATAAAACATATACACAATTTCAACCAAAGTTTACAAATAAATTTTCAATGCAAATCATACACCATCAGTCACAACATAATGAAGATCTAAAACAATATCCTCGAGTGTTCCAAACATTCAAAAATTAATCTCCAAGGATCCACAACATGTTACAACAACCACGTCAGCCAAGAACATGAAAACTCGAACATGCAAAGGAAAAATCACCGACCATGAGCACACCAATCAACGTGGATGTGCAACAAAGATAGAGCATGATCTATAAATATCCGCAAGAATTATGAATCATCAGAGAAACATCCACAACAATTGAACTTACTAGAATCACACCAACTTCAATTAGGAACACTAACTAAAGCCATAGAAAAACTGTCAGAACACAACTATTCATAACACAATCAAAACTTTGCATGGATCTCTAAAAATTTTTGTGGATAAACTAGATACATTTAGAAATAAACCCTTTAGTCTACAACATATAATCATTGGCATACTGAGCAAGACACCATCATGACCTTCATTGCACCTCTATCAACCTACAGCTTCTTCAACAATTTTCTCAATATCTTTGACATATACAGCCTTCAATACATCAATGCTAATAATGTTGACATCAATGACAATCACATATCAGCAACACAACCACAATATCCAACAATCTTCCTCTTTGAAATTGATGGCAACACATGACGCAAAAAACACCATCAATGCAATTCTCAATCAGCACTTATTCTCCATTAGATTCTAACTCTTTTCTTCCATATGACACTTCTCCTCATACTATTTTTCACATACTCTTCTCCCCCTTTGACATCAATGACAAAGATAAGAATTATCTTTCCACATAAAAATTATGAACCACATATCTGCATATCTAACTACTCCCCCTTAGTAGCAGCCACAAAAACATCAATCCGGATCAAGATGTAGCTATGAAGCACACGGATTGATGCAAGTAAATGAATCACTAGTTCTTATTAGGAGGGGTAATCACCCCTAGCATCCCTCTTAGATACTCAAAGGTATCCTTTGGCCATGGCTTGGTGAAAATGTCTGCAATTTGTTCCTTGGTAGGAACATACTCTAGTATGACTTCTTTCTCATTCACTTTCTCCCTTAAAAAGTGAAACATGATTGATATATGCTTGGTCTTAGAGTGTAGCACCAGATTCTTCAATATGTTTATTGCACTTGAATTATCACACTATGTGGTAATAGGATCATTCTACACTACTCTAATATCCTTCAGCATTTGTTTCATCCACAACACTTGAGTACAATTATTTGTAGCAACTATATACTCTGCCTCAACAATATATAAGGAAATGGAATTCTGCTTTTTACTTAACCAAGACACAAGCTTCTTCCCTAGCAAGAAGGCACCACCACTAGTAATTTTCTTTTCATCCACATCTCCTACCCAATCTGCATCGGCGAAAGCACTTAAGGTAATATCATCATCTTTAGGGTACTAAAGCCCAAAATCAACTGTTCATTTCAAGTATCTAAAGATTCTCTTTACAGTAGTCACATGAGATTATTTTGGATCAACTTGATATCTAGTAACCATACATACAACATTCATGATGTCTAGTCTAGTACGATTCAAGTAGAGCAATCTTCCAATCATTGACCTGTATCTTGTTTGATTTTCCTTAGGAGAATCAACATTCTTTGTTAACTTGCATCTGGTTACCATGGGTGTACCAACAAGATTTGAGTCTTCCATGCCAAACTTCTTTAGTAACTCTCTCACATATTTGGACTGAGATATAAAAATTCCATTATCTAACTGAGTGATTTGTAATCCCAAAAATAACTTCATCTCTCCAATCATAGACATTTTAAATTCACTTTTCATTTCATCAACAAACTTCATAAATAAATCATCATCACCTCCAAAAATGATGTCATCTACAAAGACTTCAATAATCAACTCTTTATCATGATCCATCTTAAAGTACAAATTGTTGTCAGCAGTACCTTTATTGAATCCAAGATTCAACAAATATTTATCTTGTCTAGCATACCAAGCTCTAGGAGCTTGTTGGAGTCCATACAGAGCTTTCTTCAATCGGAAAACCATGTCTCCCTTATTAGTCAGTTGAAATCCATAAAGTTGCACAACATATACTTCTTCTATCTCACCATTCAAAAATGATGACTTCATATGCATTTGATAAACTTTGTAGTTCTTATAAGCAGCATAAGAAATAAATAATCTTACAACTTCAATTCTAGCAACAAGGGAAAAGGTTTCTTCAAAATCTATACCTTCCATCTGTGAATACCCTTTACATACCAGTATTGCTTTATTCTTGACCACTTCACCTTGTTCATTCAGCTTATTTTCAAAGACCCATTTGATTCCAATACATTTTTATCTTTAGATCTAGGAACAAGAATCCATGTATCATTTTTCTCTATTTGCATCAGTTTTTCCTGTATTACTTCCATCAAGTGTTCATCTTTACAAGCTTCATTGACATTGTTAGGATCAGTCTTGGAAATCAAACAATACTCTTCTACAATCCTTCTAGTTTGCACGCCTTTATTCTTAACTCCTATGATCTGATCTTCAAAATGATTTAGCTTTACATAACTTATAACTTTAGGATTCTCTCAAACTTTTGGTTCTTTTTTTCTCTCTTCTACACTTCCACTAGTCTCTCCTTCCTAAATTTCTTGATTTACCAGAACAATTTGAACTTGATTCTATGTATGAGAATTCTTAACTTTGTTTGTACTATCATGCTAGTCATCTTAATCATATCCACATTATCTGGATGACCTATCATAGTCCTCATCAACCTTGAAATTTACACTTTCAACCATTTTCCTCAATCTTCTATTATAGCACTGGTAGGCCTTGCTTTTGGTAGAGTAACCTAGAAAGATTCCTTCATCGCTCCTTGCATCAAACTTCCCTATTTCTTCATCTCTCTTGATATAACACTTACTTTCAAAGATCTTCAAATATTTTATAGTAGGCTTATAACCACACCATAGTTCAAAAGGAGTCTTACCAGAAATACCATTGACATTTACCCAATTAAGAGTGTACACAATAGTTCTTACAGTTTCTCTCTAATAGATTTGAGGTACATTTCCTTCCAACATCATAGTTCTAGTAGCATCCAGAATTGTTCTGTTCTTCCTCTCTACAACCCCATTCTATTGAGGGGTTCGAGGACCAGATAACTATCTCTTGATTCCATGCTCTTCACAGAAAGAATTAAACTCTGGGGAAGTGAACTCACCTCCTCTATCTAATCTTAAGCATTTGACCTTCAATCTTGTCTCATTCTCTTCCATAGCTTTGAAACTTTTGAACTTCTCTAATGCTTCACAATTTTCTCTTAAGAAAGCAACCCATATCATCCTAGAGTAATCATCAATAAGCAACATAAAGTACATTTATCCTTGTAGACTTTAGACTTTAGAGGGACTACACAGATTAGTATGCACTAGCTCCAGTACTCCATTAGAATGATGTTGTTTTCTCTGAAAAGAAACTATAGTAAGATTTCCCATCTAACATTCCTTGCATATGGTGTTATTAGGCTTCACTAGCTTAGGTAGATCTCTTACTGCTTGAGTGGAGTGTACCTTGACAATATTATCAAAATTAACATGACACAACCTCCTATGCCATAACCAACTTTCATCTACTTGAGTAATTAAAAAAGTTTCACTAGCAACACTTAGGTGAAAGATATTACATCTTGTCTTTGTACCTGAAGCAATTACATTTCCAGAACTTCCTAGTATCCTACACTTTCCATCTTTGAATTGAAGATTATAACCCTTGTTGACCATCTGTCCAACACTCAACAGATTATGCTTCAAGCCTTCAACATAAAGGACATCATTAGTGTTATTTATACCACCAAGACAAATAGATCCTCTGCCACAAATCACACCAGCATTGTTATCTCTGAATCTTACAACCCCACCGTCATATTTCTCCAGACTTACAAATTTTCTTTTGCCACCAGTCATATGATGTGAGCATCTGCTGTCAATAACCCACTCATATTTTTCTTCAATTTAGGCTGCAAGATCTTTTTCAGCATTCTAATTATTAGTAGATTCAGTAGACACTAGACCATTTTCCTTGATAGCAATGAACACTCATTCATCCTCATTTCCATTTTCTTTATCAAATTCTTCATCTGTAACACCTTCTTCAACATAATATGATTTCTTTTGAAATCTAGGCTTATTAGGTTTGGACCTAGGAAATCTTTCAAGACACCTTGAAGAAAAATGACCTATTATACTACAAGAGAAACATTTAATAGGAAAATTTTCTTTATACTTATCTTGTCCTCTAGCTTCTCTTTTCACAATGAGTGCTTCCAACTCTTCTACCTCTCTTTCTTCATCTTCAGTCTATTTCATTTAATCCTTATACTTGAATGTCTTTCTAGAACTCTCTCCCAGATCATATCTTTGCTTGTTTCTTCTGGATACAAAGGCCTTAAATGCATATTTAGTCTTAGGGATAGATTCACCAAATTCACTCAACTCAAAGGCAACAAGCTTACCAATTAAAATATCTCTTGTCACATTTGTTACTGTTCTGAGCTCTTCAATAGCATGAGCCTTCAATTTGTAAGAGGGATACAATGATCTGAGCACTTTAGCTACAATTTCTTGTTCATCCAATGTACCACTAGCACATCTAATACCCATCACAAGTTCATTTACTCTTTGCATAAAAGAAGAAATATTTTCATCTTCACCCATCTTTAAGGATTCATACTTTCCTTTCAAACTATGTAGCTTAGTGACCTTCACATGTGCATCTCCTTCATACAAAGTTTCCAACTTCATCCAAATCCCATGAGCTCTCTTCAAATCCATCACATTTGTGATCTTTGAATCTATCAGAGCACTCAACAAAGCTTCAATATCCCTGATATTATATTTAGATTCTTTGATCTCATCAAGGGTAGAAGGACCATTCTAAGGAATAACATATATGTTCTTTGTAATCTTCTAGAAGGGTTCACCAATACATCACAAATGACATTCCATTCTAGCCTTCCATGGAGAGTAGTTTGTTCAATGAATCTAGGGTTGTCCTTCTTGTATGATGCCATCTCAGATCACCTCAAGCTATTAAACTTTTTTAGAGGAACCTACTCTTATACCAATTGTTGGAGAAAAAAGGACAAACAACTAAGAGGTGGGGTGAATCAATTGTCACAGAATTTCAAACTTATTAAACTTTTCTTAACTTAATCTCAGATCTAATGAATGAACATTAAACCATAAATAATCAACACATTAGAAACACAAAGAACACCAAGAATTTTTACATGGAAACCCTGTTAGGGGAAAAACCATAGTGGATGTCAATCCACAATATTATACCCTATTAAAAGTATAATGAAGAATAATAAGAATGCACATGCATTCAGGAACACTACCTAGAACTCACTACTTAAATACAAGAGGGCTCACTGTCCAAAGACGACACACTATCTTACAAAGATTTGGATTAGATCTGTAGGGTATTGAACTAAGAAAATAGCTTCTGCAAAAGCCTAATTATAGTTCTAGTTAAGCACAGAAACACTCCTTCACACTTCACTCAATCTTCTTCACACTCTGCTTTACAATCGAGTGATTAGAACACTATTCACACACTTGCACTTCCTCCAGCACTTCTTCACTTGCAACTTCACACAAAACAATCACTCTTATATATCTACAACATCGGATTATATCAACAACTTCATTGGCCAAAATGAAATATGAAAATATAAAACATATACATAATGTCGACCCATGTTTACAAATGTATTTTCAATTTGAATCAAACATCGTCAGCCACAACATAATGAAGACCTAAAAAAATATCCTCAAGTGCACCAAACATTCAGAAATTAATCTCCAAGGATCCACAACATGTTACAACCACCATGTCGGCCAAGAACATGAAAACCCAAACATGCAAAGGAAAAATCACTGACCACAAGCACATCAATCAATGCAGATGTGCAACAAAGATAGAGCATGATCTAGAAACATCCACAAGTATTACGAATCATTAGAGAAGAATCCACAATAACTAAACTTACTAGAATCACACCAACTTCAATCAGGAACACTAACTGCAGCCATAGAAAAACTATCAAAACACAACTGTTCATAACATGACCAAAACTTCATGCGGATCTCTAAAACTTTTAGTGGATAAACTAGATACACTCAGCAATAAACCCTTTCATCCACAACATCTGATCATCAACATACTGAGCAAGACACCATCATGACCTTCAATACACCTCTATCAACCTGCAACTTCTTCTTCAACAATTATATCAATATCCTTGACATATACAACCTTCAATACATCAATTCTAATAGTGTTGACATCAATGACAACCACATATCAACAACACAACCACAACATACAATAGTAGGAGTGCCAAACAATTTGAAATATAGAATTTAGAACACACTAATTTTGTTGGATGAGTCTCAAGTGTGTTTCTACCACTTGGTATGACATAAGAAACATATTGTTACAAAGCATGTTTTCTACATGTATTTATCTATGTAAGAAAAGATATATGGCATGAAAATCCAAAAGCCAAAACCCATGCTCATTATCCACCCTACTATATTGGCATCATGTAGCCTCGGGGACCCTAGCCAAAACCCCAAGCAAAAGAAACATGAAACATCCATTGGAAATTATGTGGAGTTGCATTATACATTGAAAAATATCAAATATGGGAAAAATGAAAGGTTTCCATATGTGGTCTGGCATGCTCTAGTGTTTTTTTTGGTATGGTGACTTTGTCAAAAAAAAGAATCGTGATTTTGGGATTTTCATGTATGCTTTAGCCTAGCACCTGCAAATAGAAGAGAGAGGTATTTCGGTAGATGGGAAAAGAAGATTAGGAAGGAAGCATCAAAAATTAGTAAGTATATAACTAAAATCAATATAGACAATCAAAAACTTGAAACAATGAATAATATTTACAAGTGGTTCACCAAATCTATTTATTGATAATGGAGAAGTGAAGTTTTTCACTTACATGTACTATTGGAAATGTTTGACAACCGCGAGGAGCATTGGATCGAGTTGTTGGAGCATCGAAAAAATTGAAATAGACAATTTAGAATACACAAATTTTGTTGCATGCCTATTGTATCTATGCAACATTATAAAAGAAATTATATAGATCTAACAAACATATATATCAGTATAAATTTTATCTTGGAAGTTCTTATATTTCCATTGCATGAATAGGATGTATATTTAGATATGTGTATGTCAATCATGTCCACTTTTAATAACCAATAACTAGAATAGCAAACCAATTTTTTTTATGGCAAAACAATCATAGACTTGACTTGAAAAAATATAGTCTAGTCCATGCATTGCATTTGTGCATAGCACCTCTTATACAACTTCTCTACATCTATTAAATATCTACTAAGCAAGAACATAGATTGAACCTTGTATCAATATGTTTCATGATACTCTTTTTTTCCTAACCTACTTGAAGGTTGTTGGAACAAACTGCTCAAGTCTATCTATGTAAGGTCATTGATTTGATACCAAACTATTCAGAAACCATTTTATGCGAGATTAAAAACTGTTCTTCTCTAGAATTCTAGAATATGTATATATACATGTATGTACATATGTATATATATGTATGTACATATATATACATGTATGTATGTATATATATATACATATATATATATATATATATACATGTATGTATGTATATATATATACATGTGTATATATATGTGTATATGCATAAATATATGTATGTATTTTTGCAAATAGTTCTGTTATAATTTCCCCATTTCTCTATAATATTGAATGCCACATAATGCAGCTCCTCTTATAAAATTACAAAAAAATATGCATCACATCGGGGCATGAGTCGTCTACTTATATCTAAAATCTTATAAAAAATATTATCATTTTATTGTGGTTAGGGTGGTCAAACAGACACCTACTTATTTTTTCCCTAAAATTTAAGTACCACTGCATTGAAATTTCAAATTTTCACCAAATAGATTTTTTTTCTTTTTAAACAAACCTAGTAGTTTAGAAATTACATTTAATTTGCTACAAATTCTATTCTTACATATTTTTGAAATAATATAGATAACTTATTCAAATTTTTACATCAAGTTGCCTAACACTAAATTTTTTTAATTTTTTGCCACTTAAGGGCCTATTTTTTTCATGATGATCCTGCACATACCCTATATATATGTATTTATATATATATATACATACAACTTAATGCAACTTTATTAGACTATACTCTCCCACACTATGACATTCAATTTTATATTTACTTCAGCTACCCACATTTACTTTTTCCACCCCCATCGCAAGACAATAGCGAAATGCATTAACCCCAGCGTGAGCAAACACTTACCATTTAGGTTCCTTGCATCAAGGAAACCAACTCCACCACCACTAACCCACATAATTACCAAGCCCCACATCGACACAAAAAAACTTGGTCAAGTCACTGTCATAGGTTGTCTTGTGTTAATATGTTTCATGATATTCTTTTTCCCTTATCTATTTGAGTATCAATAAGTGTCATGATATTAGTTTCCACTCATCTGTTTGAAGTTTCTTGTAACAAATTATTCTATCATTCTTGTAACAAGGATTGTTTTTAAGTTTTTAAATTCTAGAATCTTTCCCATGGTTTTTTTCTCCTGCCCAAAATATGTTATGTTTGTTGTATCAATATGTTTCATGATGTTATTTTGTACTTGGCTTTCTTGACAACAGAACTAGATAATGAAAGGAACAATAACCAAAGAACAAAAGACATGAAAAATAAATAGTCTACTGTGAAGCCAACAACACAATGACTCTTTCAACAATGCAACTTAATGAATATAGTTTCTAGCACATTTCACAACACATCAGTGTTAAAACCCTCTGACCTGTTGTGAAAAGCAACAATAACTAGAGAATAGAAGACGTGAATAATTAATCAATCATTTATCCAAAAGTGAATTGAAGCTTTGTGGATGGCTCTCAAGTTCAAAAAGATGATGAAAAAGGAATATCATGGAATATATCAATACAAGATTCAACCTATGTGCTTTGGTAACAAATATTGAAGACAAGTAGAGAAATTGTATAAGAGGTGTTCGAGTGATTCATTTATTGTTCATGTCTTTCACTTTGTGCTTATTATTCCTTGTTATATGGTTGTATCTTTGATGTTATACCCATTTTGGAAAGTTCAAATAGATTATCCCTATGTATGGATGGAGAAATTATAGTTAAATCTTCTTGCTTTTGTCAAAAAATATGGTCAAGGATAGTTTTTTTTTCCTTCATTTATTGTTTGTAGGTATCTTTGTGCACTTTTTGCATTATAGCCATTAACATAGGAGAAATTGCAGATTAAGATAGCAGTGAAAGCATATACATATGTATATATAGAGGGTTAACATGAAAGCATAAAGATTTTTGAGATAAGAGTAGTTTTCTGGCTATGAAGTGTTATTCTAATAGCTCTTTTACAATTTCTCTATTCACCTAGGTTGACTGCGAAAGAGCATAACTCAAATTTTGAATTGAAAACTCAACTCTTACAAAAACTTATTATCTTTTATTAATATGTTCAATGTGGTTTTTAATAAATAAGAGAAAGAGAATATCATGAAACATATTAATACAAAGCAAGCAATCCATGCAATAGTTGGCATTTAGCTATCAACTATTTGTTTGAAATTTTCATTGGGGTTTCCATAAAAGGAAAGTATAGGAACATGGGAAAATCCAATGTTAACAATAGACTATATTTATTATAGTCAAGTGCATGTAATAATTTGTGCATAAATGTATATATATAGCAACAAATATATAGAGGCTATCTAGCCATGGGGGAAGGAAAAGTTTGAATGTATAAATCAGGAAAATATAAATATATAAAACAAAACTTGTTTACACTTATAGCTATGGTTGTCTTTTCGGTACCAATTTTCCAACATATGGGATTAATTTATGCTTTTCTCACACATTTTGCAGCACATCAGTGTTAAAACCCTCCAACTTGCTATCAAAAGGAACAATAAGTAGAGACCAAAAGCCATGAACAATAAATTAATCATTTATGCAAAATACCCATGTAAAACATATATATATACACATGTAAACATATAGACATATATATACATGTATATATACATGTATACATATGCATACATATATACATGTATAGATATACATACATATATACATGTATACATATACATATATATATACATATAAATATATACATATATATACATATAAATATATATATATATATACAGAGTTGTATACACATGTGTATATATATGAAATTAGTTTAGTGGTTGTTACATAGTAAATTTTTTTATAATATCTCTTTACAAACATCACAGTGTTTCATTTCACAATGAAAGCAAAATAATTGACATCTTTATATTAGAACAATGAATATTACATCCACTTATTTCCATGGCACCGTGCAACAATGCTAGGATGTATCAACTATCAAATGAGGGAGCACCTACCATTCTATATCCATTGGATGGCATACGATTACCAAGCCACGTAGCCAATAAACTCCATGATCATTGTGAACATGCTCGAGCAACCCATGGAAAATATAGCATGGAATTTTATCATATATCACAAAAAAGAAAAGCAATGTAGACGATACTATATATTTGTGAATGCAATATATAAGAATAGTGAAATAGTGAAATGATGAAAAAGAATTTTGTACACAAAAATTTGCATCTATTTGAATCAAATAAAGCTAATAAAAAAGCTAACAAGAAGACATTAAAATTTGTGGGAGCAAAGAACAAAGGACAAATTTGAAAACTCAACATATATAGGTAGTGAGAATAGAAAACACAACATGGTTGCAGGATTTTAAACTTATTAGTCAAATGGAAGAAAAAAAAATTTTGGAATGCATCTACAATATGTGCATATATAGTTTAATATACTGGAATGTTCTAAACACAGTTTTGACATATAGAACTTTCGGCTTCTAGTTAGTGCTGGTTTCAATCTTTGTGCATCTTTGATAGTTGAAGTTGTTTTTATTTGCATATGTATCAATTTGTAACAACCACAACTATATGTTTACACCATTGTATGCTAAAATTAGTTGAAAGAGAATTGTAGGTATGTTGATAAAAAATTGACATCATGGAATTTAAAAACACTTAAACAAAGATGGGAAAATGGAATTTACAAAAGAGTGCATTGTTTTGAATTCCATATACTGAAAGTATCACACAACAAAATCTTAGAACAAGAATTTGATAGATTAATAGAATAGAATGATCAAAACATGCCATTGGCCTGTACAATTTGTACCCTCTAGTTATTGTTGTGTAGTATCTTTGTGCATATTTGGAATTATACCCATTTTGCACAAATTATTACTTGGTATTTTTTTTAAATTTAACTTAGAAATTCTTGTAAAAACAATGTCACACAGGCTGAGGCAGATGTGAGAACATTTTTCTTGGACCCTTTTTTATAATTTGAGCTATAGGTTGGGAGCAAAAGCATTTGGCGAGGGATGTAGTTGTTCCAAACGCATCTCTTCACTGCAACACCAAGTAGTGTATTTGTTGTTGATAAGCCTGGAGTATCTCTCAAATGAGAAAGTTGGATTAATACAAAGTCTTTCAATTGATTTAACTCAGGAAATAGCTATAAAATTCAACCATTGCCTCTCTTTGCTACCTATGTTTATTGTTGCTCTATCCAATGTTAAGCCTTGTGCTTTATCTATTATGATTCCCCATGCCATACTGAGTGGAATATGTGTTCAACTACCCCAAGTTATAGCTAGGATGGGGATGTCTCTTGGATTTTCTAGATCCCATGGTGGACCAATGTAATTTTGGAAGTGAATGACAACATAGTCAGGTGGGTTTGGTGGTTTACAATGTGCATTATCCACAATAGAAGTAACAACACCAAGAGATCCATTCACTAGGCCAACTTGAATCCACAAATTTGTTGTTAGCATTACCTATTCACCAACACAAAGTAGCAATTCTGGGAAAAGTTGTTCATCATCTCCATGATCAAATGTCTATTGTTGTGCTACTTGAGAAATACTAATGGCTATGGGTAGATTTAACTGTTTGATCATTTTTTGTTGTGGAATAAGACCAAGTCATTTGTGGCAAACAAATGTGTAGCAACATCAAATTATTCTATCTCCATGACTGAGAGAATTTTATTTATTTGTTTCATAATCTCTTCCAAGTCATCATGGAGAGTTTCACCATTTCTTAGATGGAGAAGGATTACCTGAAACTTTTGTTGCGAAGGGCTATCTCTTGTTTGGTAGAAAATAGTGTCCAACATTATTGAGACTGTGAAAGTGTTCCACAAGGCTACTGTTGATGAGTGTGAAGCGTAGATAGGGGTATCCATGATAGGTGGCAATTGGGCAAGATCAGCAACAAGGATCATAGAAACGCCACCAAATGGCTCCCTCTGGTTATCTGGGAATGCTTGGCACAACCAACTATCTATTTTCAGCAATAACTTTGGGCCTAGAAAACTCATTTCATCTATCATTTAAATGTATTGAATATAAATTGTTCTTGGAATATTGTTAATTACTACCCTTGCAAATGATTCATATCCTTTATGGGGATCTGAAGTGTTGTACAGATTGTGGAGGCACATATGTTGTATGTAGCAACACCTATAGGAGCCAATGTGAGCAAGTAGCTATTGGATATAGCAAAAGATGTGTTTATTTGTTGTCAAATATAATTTATCAAAAACGATTTTCTAGTTCTAGTTGTCCCTTGAGTGATCATGCAGAGAGGGGTTTGGGTGAAGGTTGCATGCAATGGGACTAGATTATTTGAAGAGCCAATTGCTATTTTGGTGAAATTTGATGGGCTAACATATCTACAGTCAAAAATTATATTATATCTTGATCACGTTGTGCCTTGGCTGATGGGATGAAGTGAAAAGCAATATTATGAAGTTGTTTAGGTACATGGTTTGTATTCCATGGATGGTTCATATCAAAATACCACCTACCCAATAGTTGAAGCTGATTTATACTAAAGTTAGTAGTAGCACCAAGCCGAGAGAAAATTTCCCATTCATATTCATTAATAGAAGGTTGATGGTTCAAATCATCGGTATCACTATCATGTTATTCTTCAATCATGGATGCAACTAGAAGTATATTAACATGCCAATGATGATAACCAGATATTTTTAAAATTTTCCAATTTTGTATTATCTCTTGTTTGAGAAGACCTATATCTATTTGTATGTTCTAGAAAGGTTTGTATAACATAATTTCAGTCCAAAAAAATGTCACAAATATCTTTGTATCTTCAACGGGAACAATCTTAAATAATGGGTAGACAAGGACAACTACCTGGTGCCTCAATTTCCATTTAGCCTTTTTGTGCTTTTGTGAATGTGTATATAGGTGGACCAATTCAATTAGGGATACATCACCTAGCTCTAGATGCCTTTGCATATAGCAGTGAATATAATTTTTTGGTGGCTCTTCATTAGAATCATCTTTGTTTACACCAAACCATGTCTTTTTTCCAACATTCAAATGAACGTACCATTGGCTTGAAGTGAGAAGAGGCAATTTTTGTAACATATGGCATGTCTCCTATGTAGAGATGTCACACTCCACAAGAATATTCATCATGAATTTTTGATATGCAACCAGTGCTTTATCCTCAACTATATTTGAATTTGCAATTCTTTTCAACATATCAAGATAATTTTCTAATTTTTTCTCAAATTTAGCTACATATTTAGAAATATAATTCAAAACAATTTTCCTAGAAACAACTAGCTAGCAGTCAACATTGGCATGCCAAATTGCAAGCATGGTTGGGCTATGAACATTTAGGTGATCATCATTTCTTGTTGGCTTTTAGGATTTGTTAGACTCAACATTAGATGTCAATGTAGAGGTGACTTGCTACTACCAAGGTGATTTATATCAACATTGTCATTGTTCACCTTTTCTCCTTAAACAAGTATATTCAGAGCATTTTGTATTCCTTTAAAATGTGTTTAGAAACTCTTCATAATCTATGATTGGATCATTGGAAAAGGATCTAGCTTATGGGAAGCAAGCATGGGTTTTCTTTAGAACAATGATACATTCTAAGAAATCTTTGCACAAGGCAACATGGATTCCAAGATGAAACGTATCTATCAAAAAATTTCCTTGCCATGGCAACATCATGGTCATTGGACCAATCAAGAGTGTCCATGTCAAGAGCTTCTGGAAGCCATTAAAAACCATGCACATATGTAGAGCCACGATGCTGCCATTCATATGTATACCAATAATCTTTTGCATGCAAAAGCTTTTCGATCACCTCCTCACGAAAAATTGAGAATCTATGATGCAAATATAAAGATGTTATATGTGGATTCTAAAAAACACTATCTATTAGCATCTTTGTTGAAGGATCCATTGCTAAATGAGCTACAAAAGATAAAAAAAATTGTAGGTTAGCCCATTTGGTGTCTTCACAACTCAAAGTGAAAAAAGGGTAGGTATGCCAAGCTATTCGATCATAGCAATTAGATGGGCCTAGCAAGAGTTCCAAAAAGAGTGAGTCCTACATAATGATGCACCAAAACACATCAACTGCTTGGCTATTTGGAAATTGGGAGCAACTTGAAGTTGTTTCCACAAAAAAAAAAAATGACTTGGGGATTTTTTCCTCTAGATCTGCTTGAACAAAGATAAAAATAGTTTGTTGGCTGCAATGTCTCATTGTCAAGTTGTAGAGAAAATATCTAAACCTAACATTTTTTCCAAATATATGGTCAAAATATCTCATTAGGTGGAGGGCATATTCATGGAAGTGAATTTTAACATTTCTCGGTTGAAGGGGAAGTGTTGCTCTAGTGGGGAACAATGTTGGAAAGGCCATTGAAAATAAAACTTCAATGTTGTTTTCATTAACAGGAGAAGAGATAATTTCAGGCCAAGACAAGATATTTTGCTCCTTTTTTTCAATTTGTAACACATGTTTGATTGCTTGCATCTCTCACCTAGCATTTCGTAGGGAAGGAATAAATGATGAAAAGTTTGAAGAGCCATTTTCTTCTTGAACAACATTTGTTGAGCTAGTTGATGGCATTAGCTATTCATCAAAAACTTGGTCTATTATATGCAAGAAATTGGACACATCAACAACAACACTAGGTAACATATTAAGAGCTTCAACATCAATCTCAACATCATTGTAGTATTCATCATATTGAATTTTGTATTTCAATACATCCATGACATGATGTTTATTAACATAACAATCGTAATTATTGCCTTCAATGGTGGTTTGGCGGACGATCATGACCTCAAGGTCTTGCAATTGATGCGAATTTTTTTTTCTATGCTTGAGATATCTTGAAGGAAGCTTATCGTGTGACCACTATATTTAAATTTCCCTCCTCTAGCATGGGACACCTATAAAACTGGAGCCACCCTATTAATAAGGATTTCTTCAACTTATGTTAAATTTTTGAGTAACAATGGTTGTGGGCTTGGGTCCATGCCATTTGCAAAGTTGAAGCAATGGGTTTCTTTTTCAAAACAACACCTTACACATGTGGCTCCTAACCCTTACATTCGAGTGTGCATCCATATGTAGATTTCTCTACATATTTGGCAAATAGAAAGACTAGAAAGTGCATCTATACAATGTTGAAACTGCTTCACCACAACAAGATAGCTATCATTGAATATTTCTTTGAGGTGTTGTTTTGTTGGTGAAACAGGGGAGATGCTCTAAGATTTTATATAAGAGGTGGCATCTGCCATTGCAAATGGGTGCTATAAGGGAGGATTATTAGTAGTCTAACATGTAGGTGTGGTTACTGTAGTTATCCTTTACTGCAAGTATTTTTTGTGGTGCTTCATGGATATTTCCTCTTTATGTTTCCTATAGTACAAATAGTTTTGTTGTTGTTTTTTACCCTTTTAAAATTTAGCAATTGATTCGACTGTGCAACTTGAATGTACTTGCACAGCCTACGAGTATACATACAAGCTCAAGCACATTAGGATATATGAATATACATGTATAACCATAGATATATTTAAAGTAGCAATTACACATGTAAACATATAATAAAATATATACATGTGTATCCATGTGTATATAAATCTATATTTGTGAATGATCAAAAAAGGAATGCCATAGTTTCAACTTTACATATACATATATATACATATACATTTATATATACACATACATATACATATACATATACATATACATATACATTTACATATACATATGCATACATATATGCATATACATATGCATATACACACACATATATACATACATATACATATAAATAGATATAGGAGTTGGCAACCTCGGTACACGGGAGTTGGATGGTAAGTGTTTGCTTGCATGTGGATTAATGCATTATTTCATTGCTGCACAATGGGAATAGGTAAATTAAATGAAAGAAGATGAAGTAAATGCAATTGAACTATAGATTTTTGGACCCAATAGGCTCTCTAGCTCTTATAGGGTTTTTCGCTTAAAACAAGAGAGATTAGATCCAAAAATGCTAAGGGTTCACTCAAATTATGTAATGTATGATGATGTCTATGCTAGATAAAGTAAACTAAATGCAATTGACTAATCTAGATGAATGAAAATGAATGCAAAACTAAGATTTAAACTATGTTTGAAAACACACTATGATATTCCAACAATGAATAAACTAAAGATAATATGCAGAAAAGAGATAACAAGGATGAAACTAAGTGCACTTGGATGAAGACTAATGATGTTGGAATGTCTACAATACTGGATGATGTCACTAATTTTTCACAATGGGACTCATTTGACCTGGGTGGCGAATCAGTCCACCTACTAATGAAAAAGTGTTGGGAGCTAGTTTCTAACAATCAGAATCCAAAATTTGACAAAAATTATTTTTAGTCCTAAGGTGGGACTCCTTCACCACTGGTGGTGAATCAGTCCTCTCCCAAGTTTTTGGAAAATTAGGAGACAACTCTACAACACCAAATCTAGAAAATTTTGTTTGTTAGGTTATTGAAATCAGTTTTGTAGGAAACTGACAAAAAATCTTCACCAAGCTTGAAATAATGATAAGTTTACTTGAAGCACCTAGTTGACCTATTTTCCAATTTTCAACACCTATAAACTTGTTAAATCTATAAACAAAAGGTTACAAATACACATGTAAAGGGGAAAAATGGTTGAGGGTTAGCAAATAGGGGTTTGCCTTGGTCAAACTCCACTTTGGTAATCAAACCCAATAAAGATAAATGAAATAGAAAGAGAATGATGAATACACAACATGAAAATGTAAATACTCACCAAACCTTTGATAATGCAAGTATAAAGTAATGTCAATGGCTGCTCCAAAGTGCTTGAATAATTTCTTGGTGAAATGTTTCAAATGCTTGATTGAATGCTTGAATTCTTGAGTGAGTGGATGAATGAATACTTGAATGAATGATGTTAAAATGAATGTAAAAACACTTGTTTATACCTTCTTGTGCCTTAGTAACCATTCATTCCTCATCACAAGCTGATATAAAATGTATTTTGAATAAAAACCCAAAAGAAATTTGAAATATTTTAAATTTTGGAGCCAAGGGAGACTCATTCGCCACCCACGGTGAATGGGTCCCACCTAGGGCTTGAAATTAGGTGTCAAGAATTAAGTTGCATTTAATGTTTTTTATCAAGAGTATTCAAGAATACACTTAAATAAAGCATGTGAGTGTATAAATAGGTCAAATAAGTCATAAGAAAGGTGTAAATAAGGGGAATATGCCTAGAAAAGTGTGAATCTTTATTACAAGACTTTACAACATTTGAAAATAGGACTTGATGTGTAAAAAGATGATTTTTAGGTGAATTGTGATAAATAGAATCTAGAATAATGTGGAAATGTCTTACAACACTTCACAACATCTTCACAAGACTATAATATTTGAATTTTAGTACCTAAATAAGCATGTTCAAGCCATGTTATATCTTAAAATCAGAGCAAAATATGTCAAACACTATGAAACAAGACCTAAAATGCCATGAAAATGAAAAAGGGACATTTTTCCATGGAACAACAATATTGAATGTTGTAGTGTGAGAAACTATACTTTGATTCAGTTGCATTGTCGAAAGAGTCATTGTGTTGTTGATTCCATAGCAAATGGGAAAAATATGTTGCCTTCATATCTGATCTATCATAATGTAGTATTTTTTTTGTATATACATAGACATAGACATATGCATATACATATGCATATAAATACACATGCATATACATACACATATACATATACATATGGATACATGCATACATATACATACATACACATATACATACATATGCATACATATACATACACATATACATATACATATATATATACATACATATACATACAGATATACATATACATTCAAAAGGGATGCTTTTATATGCTGGAAAATAGGAATGCATATCTACTTCCACATCTATATGCTTTATCAAGATGCCCCATTTATATATACACCTTAAAGTGAAGAAAACTAGAAACAATAATGCCAAATTTGCAACAAGTTTAACAAAAGGGAAAATTATACTTACGAAATCAGTATCTGAAGGTCATTCAATCACGTCCTCAAAGTTGAACTCCACAGTGGCAGTAGTGGGTGCTGCCAGCAAATCAATATTTGGGGGCTGTGAAAACCCATCCACAAAGCTTGTTTCCATAGACATAGTTCTAGAAACTTGTTTGCAAAGAAAAAATGTAGCTATTTGAGTTCACTAATTAACAGCTCTATTTCACAATAAAAATAAAATATTAATGTATTGTAACATCCCAATCGTAATTGGTAGACAACTTAGAAATATCAATCTATAACCATTCCACTTTTGATATTGTCCAAACAACACGTGATACAAGAACAAGAATAGAAATCCACTTTTAACGCTATTCAAACACCAAGGGGTACATCAACAAGAATAAAAATGATAAATGCAAATGCATATACCTCTATATGTATCTCTCTATCTTTGAGGCTGCTTATATGTGTATCCATGTAGTTTTTTATTATTTATATATATGTGTATTTATGTATTTTTTTATTTTTTCTATGTTATGAAAACAATGATATGATGCAATAATCTATCCAAAATGTGTATAACATCACAAGATTTATTGTAAATTTGAGCTACATTTCTTTGTATTCAATATTAAAGACAAAAAAATTATGCAAAACACCCATGTAAAATGACTTATAGATTCCATAGCACAACAATTTTGGGAACCTCAATTCTATTATAGAAGAGACCCAAGGGCAACGATCCTTACAATAGTATAATACGCTAGGAGCACCGCAATGGCTCTTTCAACAATGTAACTTAATCAATATATTTTTTAACCTTAGAAACAAAAAAACAACAACAATTACCAATTTGTTATAGGGAGCTTCAAACAGATGAGGGAAAAAGAATATCATGCAACATATTGGTAAAACACAAGCAATATATGTAATACTTGTAAGAGCTATTAGGATGATACTCAAGAATTAGACATATGTCATGATTGAGTGTTTCCCTAATAGTTCTTTTACAATTTTCCTATTTGTTTATAATATTGAATGCCAAATAATGGAGCTTGAATGTAGAATATATGCATGTATATATATGTAGAAATAATTAAGTACATATAATCCCCTTTCTCTACACATTTATAAACACACACATAGAAGCAGATATATATATCCATATGTACATATCTATATATCTATTTATATACACACTACTATATCTAAGTAGATGTCTATAGCATATTTGTTTCTCACTATCTAACTCTTGCACTTGAAATCTATGAAGGCAACAAACATCCAAATTGATTTTCCCCTCAATTAAGTGGTTGGAAAGGCTAAAAATTCAAACCTTTTTGGTTGCTTATAATATATTTTCTACTAGACAACAAAAGGCTTGAATTTGAAGCCTTCTCAGCCAGTCAACTCTGGGAAAATCCATTCTGGATGTTTACTTGCATTTTCAAATGAGCCACAGGGGCCTTGGTTTGTATATATGGATATATATGTTTTTGTATATGTATATTTTTAAATATAAAACAAAAAATTCAATATATATATACACCAATTGTAGTGCAATGGCACAGTAGGAAGTAAATGCAATATTCAATGTTGCAGTGGGGGAAAGTATACTACAAAATATGCAAGAAAATATATTGATTCAGTTCCATTCTTAGAAGAGTCATTCTATCATTATATCATTATGAATATGTTACACATGTTGCACAATAAAATGTTGTCTTCTTAACAAATAGAAACTTCAAAAAAATAGCCTATCAGCTAAAGATATAATAGATAAAAGAACTATTAGAATAACACTTAAAAGCCACCAAACTATTTTTTCCTCCATGCTTATACAAATATCTTTTCAACTTGCCAAATCAATTATGTAATACTGGCTCTTTGTGATGATACTTATTTTCTTTAGGCTATGACAATAATTATATGATGCAAAAATCTCCACAAAATGTGTATAGAACCATAGACTTAATTATGAATTCAAGCTACATTGCTTGGCATTAAATATTATAGACAAAACATTTATGCAAAGCACCCATGTAAAATGACTTGCAGCAAATAGTTCTTATTCTAACACCTCTTATAAAATTTCTCAATTTGTCTTCAATATTTATTAACAAAGAACAACTCAAATCTTGTATGAATATGTTTCATGATATTCTTTTTCCCCTAATATGCTTGAAGCTCCTTGCAATAAATTGTCAAGGTTTGTTGCCCCCATGCTCATGTTCGGTTTTGTGGTTGTTTCTAGATGGAAATTGAGGAATGAAACTATTGCTATATTTGCACTTAAAGCTGCAAGACCATATAGCCAACTATTACATAGATTACTTATGTTGTGTGAATTTGTTTTATGATATTCTTTCCTCATGTTTCAAAGCTCTATTTAACATTGGGTTTTGATATTCTCTCATTTTTTGTGGCTCTTGAGTGTTTTTCTAATAGTTCTTTTATAATTTTCCTATTTCTCTATAATATTTAGTGCCAAATAATGGAGCTCAAATTTAGAATATATGTATGTATATATGTAACCATCCATCCAACCTTTGGTGTATTGATTTTGATGGAGCTACTATTAGTTTGTTGAAAATTCCAACAAAAGGCCTATACATGTTGCAGGGTAGCTCTGAGTCTACAACATATCCTATTGTTGTTGTTAAAGGCCTTGTTTTTAAACCATACATCTTTATTGAGTGTGTTATATCAATATGTTTCATTATATTCTTTCTTCCTAATCTATTTCAATTTGACCAGAATACATTGGCTGCTACAAATACACAACATATTCTATTATGCCAACTACATTTCTCCACACCCATAGAGCTATCTTTTTAGACTACTAAATCAACTATATAAATTTGGTTCTTTATGATAATACCTACTTTCTTTAGGTTATGACAATAATTATATGATGTGATCCTAAGTCTTTTTATGTAAAAAAGGCCTTGCCCATTTCTTTAAACTTATACACAGATAGCAAAATTTTAAACGTATTGATACAAGATTCAAGACACATCCTTTGTTGGTAAATATTGAAGAAAAATAGAGAATTATATAAAAGGTATTAGACCTTATGGTGAAAATTATCTATAGGCATCTCTACCTGTAGTTCTATCACTATCTAGACAAGTAGTAATAGCAATTTCTATGTAACAATTGCTTTCTCAATTGAAAATTCAAGCTACATTATTTGCCACTAAATACTATAGAGAAAATAGAGAAATTGTAAAACAACTATTAAAAAAACACTTAAGAATCATAGGTAAATCACAGATGATCATAAACCCAAACTAAATATATTTGTACAAGACAAGCAGGCTGTGTAAGACTTGGTTTGTCAATTCAAAATTCAAACCACATTCTTTGGCACCAAACCCATATTAAATAGAACTCATAAAGCCAATTAGTAGCAATAATTTGCATAAACTCCCTATAACGCCATAGGCTTTATTAGAAATTCAAGCTACATTCACTGGCACTAAATTTTGTAGACAAATAGGGAATTTGTAAAAGAGCTATTGCACAACAAATCCTCTTCACAGTTAAGCTAGCGTAAAACCCGTCAAAAACTTCAAACACATAAATTGAATAGATAAAAGAGATATTAGAAATAATAACACTTAATAGCCACCAAACTAATTTTATCTTCAACATGTTCATCCTCTCATACCAACCCTCTATATATATGTTTTTATGCAATCACTTGGGTATGTTAATCTACAATTGGTCCTATGTTAATGTGTCTAATGGAAAAGATGCACATAGATAACTAAAACAATAAATGGAGGCCAATAAAAAATACTAACCCTAGCCATATTTTTTGAGGAAAGAAACTATCCAAAAATATGCACATTATGTGAAAGTGGACAGCGAGAATAAGAATATCATGCAACATATTGGTGCAAGACAAGAAGTCTATATAACAGTTGTAAGAGCTATGAAGATGATACTTAAGAATCAAATGTATGTCGTTCTCCAATGTTTTCCTTATAGTTCTTTTACAATTTTCCTATTTGTCTATACTATTTAATTTCAAATAATGGAGCTCGAATTTACAATATATGTGTGTATATATATAATCTATATATATACATATATATACTCTATGCATCTTTGTTATTATTCACATTTTGTACAATTAGTCCTTTGGTATCTTTCTAATTGATCTAACTTCAAATCCTTACAAAAAAGATGGTATAGGTTGTGAGTGGCTACATAATTAGCCGATAGGCTATTTTTGTCAACTCTGCTTAGAATTTGTGTCAACCTCGCCATTTTTCAAGCTTCTGGTGACCAAGGACAAGGTGGTGGGTGGGTTATAACTTTGGTCAGAATTTTTGTTAGCCTCCCAGATTTTTGGCCTTCTGATAACTATAAAAAAGGTGGTGGAGGCGGTTGTTGGCTGCTTTGGGAATAGGTGGCATTTGTCAGGCCACGTGGATAGAGAAGGCTGTGAAAATTAAATGTTGGTTTGCATCAACATTAATTGTTGTATGCTTTTTGTCTATTGGGGGTCATCATAATAATAGCTTCCCTTTAATGCCTTGGGGAACAAAATGAATGTTTGGGAAATTTTCAATGAGGCATTGTTTGGTGTCGTTCTATTGCTATACTTGATATGAGAGTCATAAGTGATGAGGGTGCAAGCTGGATTAAGCTTTATACAGCTTCTACAAAGGTGGGTGGAGGTTATTTTAGGTTTTTTTCAAGGGTGGATGGTTGGAAATGCAAAAGAAAAGTGTCACTTGTGATAATATTTTTCCTATTTTTGTGCAAGAAAGTTGGCAAGAAGATGTGTGTTTGAAGCAAGTGGGAAGAGGTGCATGTGGAAGAAACCTTGGTGATATTGTCTAATTTTTGGTTGGTGGTTATATTGCTTGATTTTCCATAAGGTATTGTTGATTGTTTCAATTACCTTGTCTAATTTATGGCTCACATTTTGTGTGCATGGTTTTGCATGGATTTGATACTATGATTTTTTGTGGGTTTGTGTTTATGGTTTCCATTATTTGTGTATGTTTCGAGGCTTGGAGAAACAAGGCAGCCTGGAGAAAGCTAGCAGAAAGAGGTTTGTTTGAAATAGTTGGCAAGAGGTGCATATGCAAAAAAATCTTTGCCATATTGTTTCATTGGATTTTCTATAAGGTGTTGTTGATTACTGCTAATTTTGATAAGGGGCTATTGAGAAGGGAGTATATTGTTTGTGAAAATGAGTATTTCTTGGTTTAAGGTTTGTGTTTTGTGTTTATGGTTTTGCATGGGTTCTTATCTATTATTTTTTGTGTTTTGTGGGTTTCTTCATCTGGTTCGGTCTTTAAACCAATATTGTTTTGTTTAGGGCTTCTGGTTTGTGGTTATGGTTGCAATGGAATAAAATAGTCAATCCTATCTACTTTGTGTTAGCTTCCATTGGTCATTGTCGATTATATTTGTGTTGCTTAAGCTATATTGTTTCATTTTGGAGAATGTGTTGTTGAAAAGTTTGTAATTTTTCAATTTTTGAGGAGATTGTGTTGAGAAAGGAGTGTTTTTTGTATGGATTTGTTATTGTCAACTTTCGTAGGGTTTTTGTTTAATGTTTGCATTTTGTGGCTATGTTTGCAATGGAATTAAATTGTAGAGGATATGGAGTTTTTGTTGATTTTTATTATATAGCTCGGCCTATATTGTGGCTTTTTGCATGTGGGTGGCTGTAGAAAGTAATGTTGTTTGATTTATGGCTTTCATTTTCTACTTATAGTTGGAACATAATAAAATAATTAATGATGTTGATTCTATGTTTGGCTACATTAGGTATTATTGATTATTGTTGTCTGCCTTAGGCTATATTGGGTATATTTTAATATCAATATATATATGTAACATTAAAAAATTTAAGGTTAAGGAGTTTTGGTTGATTCTTATTGTATAGCTTGGGCTATATTGTGGCTTTCTGCAAGTGGGTGGTTGTTGAATGTAATTTTGTTTGATTTATGGCTTTTGTATTTTGGTTATGGTTGGAACAAAAGAAAATAATTAATAATGTTGATTCTATGTTTTGCTACATTAGGTATTATTGATTATTGTCCTGTGTCTTAGGCTATATTGCATATATTTTAATATGAATATATATAGGTAAGATTAAAATTGTTAAGGTTATGGAGTTTTGGTCAATTCTTATTGTATAGTCTGAGCTATATTGTTGCTTTTTGGATCTGGGTGGTTGTTGAAACCAATGGTGTTTGATTTATGTCTTTCGTTTCCTGGCTATGGTTGGAATAGAATAAAATAATTAATGTTGTTGATTCTATGTTTGGTTACATTGGGTTGGTTGGTTTATGGCTTGTGGTTTTTGGTTATAGTTGCAATGGAATAAAATAGTCAATCCTATCCACTTTGTGTTAGCTTCCATTGGGCATTGTCAATTATAGTTATGTTACTTAAGCTATATTGTTTCATTTTGGAGAAGTTGTTGAAAAGGTTGTATTTTTTCAATTTTTGAGGAGATTGTGTTGAGAAAGGAGTGTTTTTTGTATGGGTTTGTGTTTAATGTTTACATTTTGTGGCTATGTTTGCAACAAAATAAAATTGAAGAGGTTATGGAGTTTTGTCAATTGTTATTGTATAGCTCGGCCTATATTGTGGCTTTTTGCATGTGGGTGGCTGTAGAGATTAATGTTGCTTGATTTATGGCTTTCATTTTCTAGTTATGGTTGGAACATAATAAAATAATTAATGTTGTTGATTCTATCTAAATGGTTACATTAGGTATTATTGATTATTGTTGTCTGCCTTAGGCTATATTGGGTATATTTTAATATCAATATATATATATGTAACATTAAAAATGTTAAGGTTATGGAGTTTGGGTTGATTCTTATTATATAGCTCAGGCTATATTGTGGCTTTGTCCATGTGAGTGGTTGTTCAAATTAATGTTGTTTTATTTATGGCTTTCATATTCTGGTTATGGTCGGAACAGAATAAAATAATTAATGTTGTTGATTCTATGTTTGGTTACATTAGGTATTATTGATTATTGTTCTTTGCTTTTAGCTATATTGTATATATTTTAATATGAATATATATAGGTAAGATTAAAACTGTTAAGGTTATAGAGTTTTGGTTGATTCTTATTCTATAGCTCGGGCTATATTGTTGCTTTCTAGATCTGGGTGGCTATTGAAACCAATGTTGTTTGATTTATGTCTTTTGTTTTCTTGTTATGGTTGGAACAGAATAAAATAATTAATGTTGTTGATTCTATGTTTGGTTACATTAGGTATTGTTGATTATTGTTCTCTTCCTTAGGCTATGTTGGGTATATTTTAATATGTAGATATATGTGTATATATGTGTATATATGTGTAGATATATACATGTATTTATATATATATATATTAATTTTCCATTGGTCTCTCTTTATGGCTTCATTTAGTAGATATGTTGGCAATGGGGAAAAATCCTTGACCAGAATAAAATTCTTGACTTTCATTTTGTGGTTATGGTTGGAATAGAATAAAATAATTAATGTTGTTGATTCTATGTTTGGTTACATTAGGTATTGTTGATTATTGTTCTATGCCTTAGGCTATGTTGGGTATATTTTAATATGTATATATATACATATATATGTGTAGATATATACATATATATATATATATATATATATATATATATATATATATATATATATATATATATATATATATATATATATATATATATATAATTTGTGGGTCTCTCTTTATGGCTGTCATTTAGTGGATATGTTGGCAATGGAGAAAAATCATTGGCCTTATGCAGTTTTTTTTTATAGTAATTGTCTTGATTTTCCATAAGGTACTACTGATTGTTTCAAATATGTTTTCTAATTTATGGTTTGCGTTTTCTATGTATGGTTTTGCATGGATTTATTACTATGATGTTTTTTTATTTATGGCTTCTAGTTTGTGGTTATGGTTGCAATGGAATAAAATAGTCAATCCTATATGCTTTGGGTTGGCTTCCATTGTGGATTGTCAATTATAGTTGTGTTGCTTAAGCTATGTTGTTTCATTTTGGAGGTGTTGTTGAAAAGGGTGTATTATTTTAATTTTCAAGGAGGTTGTTTTGAGAAAGGAGTTGTTAGAGTAATAAGTTGTTTTACTTAATTAATTTAATCATATTGGTTAATTAATTAAGTCACTTATCACTTTAGTTACTTAAGCTAAACTTAGGCACATTAATAATTAATTATTTATTAATTATTAAGTGTGCACACTAGGGTTTCCCTTTAGGCTTTTCTTTAGGGTTTCTTGATCTCCTTTTATAAGGATTGATCTCATTGTAATTATTAACGGGAGAATATCTATAGCTTTCATTTCTTCTTGAAATTTTTCTCTCTACTATAGCTTATTCTTGTTGAAGTTAATTGCATACATTTGTTTGCAGATCTCTTATGTGGAAGGTGTATTTTTTTGTGTTTGATCTTGTGGCTCATGGTTTTGTGCTTGTTTCACAATTCTAATAGGAGTGCTCTTTCTATGGGTTTGTTACTATCAATTTTCAAAGGGTTTTTGCTTAGTTTTTGTGTTTTGTGGGTATGTGTGCAATGGGATAAAATTGTTGAGGTTATGGAGTGTTTGTTGATTGTTATTGTATACCTTGGGCTATATTGTGGCTTTCTTCATGTGGGTGGTTTTTGAAACCAAATTTGTTCAATTTATCGCTTTCGTTTTGTGGTTATGGTTGGAACAGAATAAAATAAGTAATGTTGTTAATTCTATGTTTGGTTATAGTAAGTATTATTGATTATTGTTTTTTGTCTTAGGCTATATTAGGTATATTTTTATAGTAATATATATGTATATGTCTGCACATATATACATATATTTATATATATATATTAATTTTTTGTGGCTCTCTCTTTATGGCTTACATTAGTGGATATGTTGGCAATAGGGAAAAAATATTTGACCTTATGCAGTTTTTGATGATTGTTATTGTCTAGCTCAGCCTATATTGTGTCATTTTCAATCAAGCTATGTTTAAAACGCTATATTGTTCCAATTTTCAATAAGGTGTTTTTCATAGAAGAGAAAATTATTTGTTAAAAAAAATTATATTTCATTTATAGACATGTTATATGGGTCAAATTTTGACAGGTTTCTCTTTAATGTTTGTGTTTTGTGGGCATGTTTGCAAGGGGATAAAATTTTTGAGGTTATGTATTTTTTTGTCGATTGTTATTGTATGGTTTGGGCTATATTGTGGCTTTCTGCATATATTTATATACATATATTTATATTTATATTTATACATATATGCATATATTTATATATATTTCAATTTATATATAGAATAACAATCACAAACCATATATTTATGTATATGATTTGTGATTGTTATTCTGTGAGAATGTGTTGTTGAGAAGGCTATATTGTTTTAATTTTTTCATAGGGTTGTGTTGAGAAATGAGTATATTTAACTTGGGTTTGTTTCTATGAATCTTTGTTGGTTTCTATTTATGGCAATCGTTTTGTGGATATGTTTGGAACAAAATAAAATTGTTGTTTTTATGCACCATTTCCACTAGATAGGAATGAAAATTAAAACAATACACCCTTTTCAATAGCACCTTGTCCAAAATGAAACAATATATTCTTAAGCTATCAAGATACCAAACTTGATGAATATTACCACTTTCTAAAAATAGCAAACTTCAACATATACATATATATATACATCTAATTTCAGATAGTTACATGTTTGCACCTTTTGTAGCCATCAAAACATTCCAACCACCTTCACATATATTCCACAGTTGATGAATGCAATTGCACCTTCACAGAATCTTGCCATCCTTGCTCATAGCTACCTTCAACAACAAGATAGACCCTTAGAATGACACCGAACAGTATGTTTCTAATAACTGCATCGACATTCATTCCACATATGTGCATATGTATACATAGGCTAACTAGAATAAGGAAGAAAAATTCAAGGGCTTTTGTGGAAAATGGAATCCATAAATCAAACAATATAGCATAAGGAAGATGACAACAGTGCATAATACCCCACGCAAAGCAACATGAACTACATAACATTAACTATTTTATTACATGAAAAACACAAGATAATATCCAAGCACCTTCACATAGATTCCACAACTGATGAATACACTTGCACCTTTATAGAAGCTTTCCATCCTCACTCACAACTACGTTTAACAACAACATAAACTTAGAGAATGCCATCCAACAATATGTTCTTGATAACTACATAGACATTCATTTTACAAACATATGTATGTATACATAGCCTGACTAGGATGAGGAACAAAAATGCAAGGGCTAGTGTCATAAATGGAAGCCATAAATGAAACAAAATAGTGTAAGGCAAATTGGAACAGTGAACAATGCCTCATGCAAAGCAACATGAACTACATACATTAACTGTTTTATTGCATTGCAACCATCCCCACAAAACAAAAGATGTAAATGAAAAAATATTGTTATCAACAATCACCTAGATGGCCAAAGGTGAAAAACACTAAAAATCATTGTGAGAAATCCATACAAAAACATCTGTGCACAAGCCAAACCATAAATCAAATAATATTGTTGTGAAGAAACAATATACTCTCTTTTCAACAGAACCCTATAAAAAAGGAAACAACATACCCTAAAACAACACAACCTATATAATATTAACTATTTCATTATGTTTCAACCATCGTACACTAAAGTCCAGCTTCCAATAGTGGCTCATATGGCAAACCCAGAAAACATAGAAAGCTCCCAGTAATAGACCGACTCAAAACCTGCACCCAAAGAACACAAACCCAAAATGAGCTGATATTGGTTTAATGGTAACCAAAATACGAAGAGTCACCAAAAAAATAGTAGATTAACTATTTTTCAACCATTCACACACACCAAAATCCATAAATGAAACAATATTCCCAATAGTTATGCAAATGGAAAAACCCACAAAACACAAGAAAACTTGATTTGAAGATTCACCAAAAACACACCAAATTAACTATTTTTCAACCATTTCCATAAAATGAAAGCCATAAATGGAAAAATATAGTTAGCAGTCACCAAATTTAAAGTGGGGGGCATACATTACCATTATCTCATTTTCATTCATGCTTCTTAGTGTAGCCTTGTCATTTACGTGATACATTTTTCACTTTGTAAATGACATTGGGTGTGACGTCCTTCATAAGTGCAATCTATCTTAGCATATTACTATTCTTTGATTGGTCCTCTCTTGGAGACATTAGACACAATGTTTCCTAAGTGATTGAACTTGCATAAACTAAACAATACTCCTTTGAACAAATCTTTTATGTTACATTTTTACATTTTACACTTTCATTCAGCGACCTTGCATAACACAACTTGCATGCCTGTGGTGCCATCCTATTTTGCTTGTCTCATAAAAATTAAACCGACATTTGCATTTCCTTTTCCTTTGTGGAACTTTTCAAAAGTTTTCAATTGGGTATAGCTTTGGCATGATTGAGTGGGAAGCCCAACTAGCAGCATGACTTTTCCCCATAGCCACTTTTGTGTTTGTGAGTGCATGCCAACTAGTGTATGTTACTCTCTTCATTTTCTTGATGTTTTGGCCCTTCTCACCCCACAGACGATCCAAAGTTCTATGGACCTAGAGTGAATACATATTTTCCATCTCATTCCTCTTTCTTCCTTTCCTTTATATGATCTTGTATCTTGGGGGATTGGCATACATGTGGATCTCTCTTGAATGGATACTTTAGTGTGAGGAAGTTCCTCTCACTAAAGTGGGGGCTAAATGTGCCATAGAGAATTGGATCTGTTGCTTGACATGGGATTAATTCATGATAAATTGAACTTAATGAGGCCCTAATATAGTGTTGTGAGTCATTTCATGTGTCCACACTAGGTTTTGGACCCTTGCAAATCAAATAATATGCTTTTAGTGATGTCTTGTAAAGGTGTTGTAATGTCTTGTAAAGGACTTTCATGCTTTTCTAGACTTAATTAACTTACTTATCCCTAATTCAACATTATAAAATGTGTTTAATAACATTATTACATCAATCTAGAAGATTTTTAATGTGAACTTAATGATAAACTAGTGTTGTAGTGTGATTTACACATTCACATTGGTTTTTTGTGCCCTTCTAGGCTATGTGGACCAAAGTTTAGTGTTAAAAAGTGCATTTAATTATACTTTCACATTTATTTATGTGTCCCAAGCCCTATTCAACATTTTCATCACCATTAATTGGACCATATTAACCCATATGGTGCATCTTAAGGCATAATTTGATCAAATACTCGACATAGTCATCATATGAGCCTAATTTTCATACTTCTCAGCATTCCAGTAAGCAAAAATGACCCCTATGGGACTCATTCACCATTATTTTCGAATTAGTCCCATCTAGGTAGGACCCATTCACCGCCCTTGGTGAATGAATCCCATTTTGAATCATTTTTGGGGTTTGAGCAAGAAAAATTAGGTTTTAAGTTCAATTTTTCTACATGTCGGTCTGTGATGAGGTATAGTCAGGATACTAAGGAAAAATTGACTATAAATAAGTGTTTTTATCCTCTTTTTACATCTAACAACTCATTCTTACATTCACATCATTCATTCATCATCTATCTTCTATCTCAAGTCAAGCAAGCTAGGGCTTTCATCAAGTTAGCTTCCAAGACATCCAAGGGTTGAATCTTCATGTTATGTTGTAGAATTTCAAGATAAAATCACCATGAAAAGGTAATCACTTCCATTTTTCATGCTTCAATCCTTTATTTCATTATTTTTGTTTAATTACCTAAATGGGGTTTGACCAAGGCAAACCCCCATGCCCTAACATTCAATATATCTCTCTTTTATCTTGTTATTTGCAGATCTTGGACTCTTGGAGGCTAAGGAATCATTGAATATTAAGTTTTAAAAACATTAAAGTCATCTCTTCATTCATCCAAGTCAAATCATCAACAAAAAGTCACTTATAGACCCAAATTTGGTAGTTTCAGATCTGGACACCTGGAGGTACAGATTGAGCAATCTGAAAGCCACATATTCCATTTTTGAGTTTTCAAAAAGTACAAAGTGGACTCATTCACCAAGGGTGGAAAATTATTCCCACACCAAGGTCATTTTTTGTATTTTTACATTATTGAGTACCCTTTTGGCTAAAATGGGCTCTGGTACAATCATCCAAACCTAGGACTTATTCGCCAAGAGTGGCGAATGAGTCCCACCAGGCTTAAATTTTAGTATTAGAATCCTTTCAGATGTATTTTCCAGCCTTCATCAATATCTCAGGTGCACATTTTCAGTTTGATTCATTTTTGTTAAGTTTTTCATTCATTCCTAGTTAATTTCTACATATCATACTGTGTTTTCAAACAAAGCATAAATCTTAGTTTTGCATTTGTTTTCAGTCATTTAGATTAATCTATTGAATTTAGTTAAGTTCATTTACATCATATCGCATTGCATCCATCCTAATTTGAATGTAACATAAGAAATTTGGGACCTAAATCTCTCTCTTTCTAGGTGAAAAATCTTAGGAAGAGAGCAAGCATCCTTAGGGTTTCCAAAATCTATATCACATATATATAGAGAGAGAGAGAGACAAAAATCTACATATATACACACATATATTTTGTTGAGAAATGAGTATACTTCTATTTTTGTTCCTCATTGAATCTTTGTTTGTTCCTCTCAATATATGTGTGTGTGTGTGTATGTATGTATGCCAACCATTACTACTACACACACTTGCAACATCATACAAGCTTTCCCTCCATGGTTACAACTACTATATATATCTACATATATGCATGTATATATGTATAACTATATTCTTTTCCTATACTAGGGATGGTTGTAATGATATTTTTCGTTTAACACCTCAGGAATTGTTTGTTGATATGGGAGTTGTGAGAAATGAAGGTAAGCTTCTGTGAGGGTACAACCTATATTAAGCTTTGGACAACTTTTGTGAGGGTGGGAGGGGGTTACTAAACACATCAAACACAATAAAGAAACAATATTGCCTACACCCAATAGTAGCTACGCAAAACTCATAAACCAAGCCATTTATAGTAAGCTGTAGAGCAACAATCAACAATCCCCTTTTGAAAATAACATAATTTTTTTTTAGAAATACTCCACAAATAGTTTTCCCAATATTTACCTCTTCTGATTTTCTTCAATTACACCTCTTACCACTTGGTTTCTCTTCCCTTTGTCCTCTCTCGATAGCTTCCTAAAAATGAACATAAAACTATCACAACCCACCCTGGCTGTGGAAATTTTGTGAAGGTGGTTGGATGTTATCTTTTGTTCTTTGCATGCCTTGATGGTTGAAAAAGGTGTGGGTTGTGATAATTCTTATCTATCTATCTATCTATCTATCTATCTGTATGTCTCTCTGTCTATCTGTCTGTCTATCTATCTATCTATCTATCTATCTGTATGTTTGTCTATCTATCTATCTATCTATCTATATATATATGCATGTGTGTGTGTATATGTACATATAAATATATATTTGTATATATATGTATATATATGTATGTATGTATGTGTGTGTGTATATATATGTATGTATATATATGTACGTGTGTGTGTGTGTTTCTATGTATATATATATATATATGTATCTGTATATACATATATATGTATATTTATATATATGTGTATATATATACATATTTATATATATGTATATATATGTATATATATGTAAATATATATATGCACAATACATTATTGAAAATTGCACAGACATTCGTTGTGCTCCCCAAGGACTTTAAATGCATATGGTACTTGCACCATCAAAACTACACAGAAACCATAAAATTATTAATGTTGATGCCAATTTATTGGCCTCCTCTATTGCCACACCAAACTCTTTTTAAATTTGAAAAAAAAAACAACAACAACAACAACACCTGCTACATGGTGTCAGAGGCCTAGAAATGCAAAGGCTAGGAAAAATTCCAACCAATGTTTCTTATGGACCAATGCTAATTTTTGTTGTTTATCTTTTGCTATATACTTTCATTTACAATGCATAATAAAATAGCTGAAATTATAGAGTCAATGTTGTTTACCAAAAGACATTCCTCTCAATATGGCAGTGCTTAGGAAGCTGTATTGTTTGAATTTTTGATAGGGTCCTGGTAAATACATTTATGCAAGTATATCTATATATATAGATATAATATATATATATTTGATAGTGAATAATGTATTTTTGGATAAAAATATAAACTATATGATATTAAGTATTTGATTATGCATTGCAAAGGGTCGATCTCGCAATAAAGAGGTTCAAAATGGATGGTTATGGATGATGATGCAAATGAGATGGTTTTAAGATTCTTAGAATAACAAATCTATATTATCCTAAACAACTTAAATTATGATATGATGTGAGATGGATGATGTGATATGCTATGATTATGCAACAGATGATTTATGCAGATGCTCAGACTAACAGATCTATATTATGATGATGATATGCATGTGAGATGATATGCAGAATATTGATGGTTTGTAGATGCATGATGGATGCATGATGGATGCATGATGGATGCATTGGTGATGATGATGTTAGTGTAGAAATGAGATGATGACAAGAGGATCCAACAAGTCCATGATCTAACTAGACTTTATTAGTGATGATGATGATGATAGATGATGATGATTTGCTTATCAAGGATTGGAATTTTAAAAGGGCTACTTACCTTATGCTTGATTACACATGTAGATACGATGCATCAAGGTATAAAGAACCAGGATGGCGTTGTACCTAGTGTGATGGACTTTGACTTGACAAAAAGATAGGAGTATTCTTGTTCACACTTGACATACAGAAACCTTGCTAGTACGTACCTAACAAAGCAAGTATTCACCAAGTTATTTTACAAGAATGTCCAACAAGCACAGTAAACAAAAGATAATGATCGCTGCCCCATTCCTATCTCTCTAAATCCTTCATTTGGATATCATCGAGAGGTCCTTGGAA